>CM062296.1:545611330-546211330 GCA_031216915.1 Pictodentalium vernedei | reverse complement strand
CATTGAGCCTTTCATTAACAAGATTTCACACAAACCGATAATAGACTATAAAGCATAAAACTACAGAACCCTTTTTGGGAGCCTTATGGAACAAAAGTGGTGCATATTTTGGGGGGCCCGCAGAGCACCACTATGCTTGCCAAGGCATCTTCTATAAATTTGGAGAATACCAAGCAGATTGCAATATTCGTAAAAGAACAGCGAGAAAAATTGATGATGGCCCATATAAGAAAAACATTTCCCTTCCTTTTTTGGGTCGCTTTGGGGACCCAGAAGGGTGCAAAATTTCGGGGGCCCGCACAGAACCACTGTGTTCAGCAAGACACCTACTGTTTATTTCTGGAATACCGAGCTAATTGGCCCTTTCGTTAACAAGATTTCACACAAACCGATAATAGACTATAAAGCATAAAACTACAGAAACCCTTTTGGGAGCCTTATGGAACAAAAGTGGTGCATATTTTGGAGGGCTCGCAGATCACCACTATGCTTCCCAAGGAACCTTCTGTAAATATGGAAAATACCAAGCAGATTGCCCAATTCACTAACGAACAGCCAGAAAAACTGATAAAAGCCCACATAACAAAGACATTTCCCTTCCTTTTTTGGGTCGCTTTGTGAGCCCAGAAGGGTGCAAAATTTGGGGGGCCCGCACAGAACCACTGTGGTCAGCAAGACACCTACTGTTTATTTCTGGAATACCGAGCTAATTGGCCCTTTCATTAACAAGATTACACACAAACTGATAATAGACTATAGGGCATAAAACTACAAAACCCTTTTTCGGAGCCTTATGGAACAAAAATGGTGCATATTTTGGAGAGCTCGCAGAGCACCACTATACTTGTCAAGACATCTTCTATAGATTTGGAGAATACCAAGCAGATTGCCCCATTCACGGACGAACAGCGAGAACAGTTTATAATAGGCTATATAACAAAAACATTTCCCATCCTATTTTGAGTCGCTTTGTCGGCCCAGAAGGGTGCAACATTTGGGGGGCCCGCACAGAACCACTGTGGTCAGCAAGACACCTACCGTTTATTTCTGGAATACCGAGCTAATTGGCCATTTCGTTAACAAGATTTCACACAAACCGATAATAGACTATAAAGCATAAAACTACAGAAACCCTTTTGGGAGCCTTATGGAACAAAAGTGGTGCATATTTTGGAGGGCCCGCAGATCACCACTATGCTTCCCAAGGAACCTTCTGTAAATCTGGAAAATACCAAGCAGATTGCCCAATTCACTAACGAAAAGCCAGAAAAACTGATAAAAGCCCACATAAGAAAAACATTTCCCTTCCTTTTTTGGGTCGCTTTGTGAGCCCAGAAGGGTGCAAAATTTGGGGGGCCCGCACAGAATCATTGTGGTCAGCAAGACACCTACTGTTTATTTCTGGAATACCGAGCTAATTGGCCCTTTCATTAACAAGATTTCACACAAACCGATAATAGACTATAGGGCATAAAACTACAAAACCCCTTTTCGGAGCCTTATGGAACAAAAGTGGTGCATATTTTGGAGAGCTCGCAGAGCACCACTATACATGTCAAGGCATCTTCTATAGATTTGGAGAATACCAAGCAGATTGCCCTATTCACGAACGAACAGCGAGAAAAATTTATAATAGGCTATATAACAAAAACATTTCCCATCCTATTTTGGGTCGCTTTGTGGACCCAGAAGGGTGCAACATTTGGGGGGCCCGCACTGAACCACTGTGGTCAGCAAGACACCTACTGTTTATTTCTGGAATACGGAGCTAATTGGACCTTTCATTAATAGTATTTCACACAAACGGATAATAGACTATAAAGCATAAAACTACAGAACCCTTTTTGATAGCCTTATGGAACAAAAGTGGTGCATATTTTGGGGGGCCCGCACTGCACCTCAATGCTTGCCAAGGTATCTTCCATAAATTTGGAGAATACCAAGCAGATTGCCCCATTCGCGAAAGAACAGCAAGAAAAATTGATAATAGCCCATATAAGAAAAACAGTTCCCTTCCTTTTTTGGGTCGCTTTGGGGACCCAGAAGGGTGCAAAATTTTGGGGGCCCACACAGAACCACTGTGGTCAGGAAGACGCCTACTGTTTATTTCTGTAATACCGAGCTAATTGGCCCTTTCGTTAACAAGATTTCACACAAACCTGTAATAGACTATAAAACATAAAACTACAGAACCCTTTTTGGGAGCCTTATTGAACAAAAGTGGTGCATATTTTGGGGGGCCCGCAGAGCTCTACTATGCTTCCCAAGGCATCTTCTGTAAATTTGGAAAATACCAAGCAGATTGCCCCATTCACTAACGAACAGCAAGAAAAACTGATAAAAGCCCACATAACAAAAACATTTCCCTTCCCTTTTTGGGTCGCTTTGTGACCCCAAAAGGGTGCAAAATTTTAGGGGCCCGCACAGAACCACTGTGGTCAGGAAGATACCTACTGTTCATTTCTGGAATACCGACCTAATTGGCCCTTTCGTTAACAAGATTTCACACAAACCGATAATAGACTATAAAGCATAAAACTACAGAACCCTTTTTGGGAGCCTTATGGAACAAAAGTGGTGCATATATTGGGGGCCCACATAGCACCACTCTGCTTCTCAAGGCATCTTCTATAGATTTGAGGAATACCAAGAAGATTGCCCCATTCGTGAACGAACAGCGAGAAAAACTAATATTAGCTCATATAACAAAAACACTTCCCTTCATTTTTTGGGTCGCTTTATCGACACAGAAGGGTGCAATATTTGGGGTGGGGGGGGGGGGGCGCACAGAACCACTGCGGTTAGCAAGATACCTACTGTTTATTTCTGGAATAACGAGCTAATTGACCCTTTCATTAACAAGATTTCACACAAACCGATAATAGACTATAGGGCATAAAACTACAAGACCCTTTTTGGGAGCCTTATGAAACAAAAGTGGAGCATATTTTGGGGGGCCCGCAGAGCACCACTATACTTGCCAAGGCATCTTCTATAGATTTGGAGAATACCAAGCAGATTGCCCCCTTCACGAACGAACAGCGAGAAAAATTTATATTAGGCCATATAACAAAAATATTTCCCATCCTTTTTTGGGTCGCTTTGTGGACCCAGAAGGGTGCAACATTGGGGGGGGGGGGGGGCGTACTGAACCACTGTGGTCAGGAAGACACCTACTGTTTATTTCTGGAATACCGAGCTAATTGGACCTTTCATTAGCAAGATTTCACACAAACCGATAATAGACTATAAAGCATAAAACTACAGAACCCTTTTTGGGAGCCTTATGGAACAAAAGTGGTGCATATTTTTTTTTTTGGGGGGGGGGGGAGGGCGCAGAGCACCACTATGCTTCCCAGGGCATATTCTGTAAATTTGGAGAATACCAAGCAGATTGCCCCATTCCCTAACAAACGGCGAGAAAACCTGATAAAAGCCCACATAACAAAAACATTTCCCTTCCTTTATTGGGTTGCTTTGTGGGCCCAGAAGGGCGTAATATTTGGGGGGCTCGCACAGAACCACTATGGTTAGCAAGACACCTACTGTTTTTTTCTGGAATACCGAGCTAATTGACCCTTTCATTAACAAGATTTCACACTAACTGATAATAGACTATAGAGCATAAAAATACAAAATCCTTTTTCGGAGCCTTATGGAACAAAAGTGGTGCATATTTTTATTTTTTTTTTTTTGGGGGGGGGGAGGTCGCAGAGCACCACTATACTTGCCAAGGCATTACCTATAGATTTGGAAGATACCAAGCAGATTGCCCCATTCGCGAACAAACAGCGAGAAAAATTGATAATAGGCCATATAACAAAAACATTTCCGATCCTTTTTTGGGTCGCTTTGTGGACCCCGAAGGGTGCAAAAGTTGGAGGGCCCGCACAGAACCACTGTGATCACAAAGACACCTACTGTTTATTTCTGGAATATCGTGCTAATTGACGCTTTCATTAACAAGATTTCACACAAACCGATAATAGACTATAAAGCATAAAACTACAGAACCCTTTCTTGGGAGCCTTTTGGAACAAAAGTGGTGCATATTTTTGGTTGCCCACAGAGCACCACCATGCTTGCCATGGCACCTTCTGTAAATTTGGAGACTACCAAGCAGATTGCCCTATTCGCTAACGAACAGCGAGAAAAACTGATAAAAACCCACATAACAAAAACATTTCCCTTCCTTTTTTGGGTCAGTTTGTGTGCCCAGAAGTGTGCAAAATTGGGGGGGGGGGGGGCGCACAGAACCACTCTGGTCAGCAAGACACCTACTGTTTATTTCTGGAATATCGACCTAATTGCCCTAATTGGCCCTTTCGTTAAAAAGATTTCACACAAACCGATAATAGACTATAAAGCATAAAACTACAGAACCCTTTTTGGGAGCCTTGTGGAACAAAAGTGGTGCATATATTGGGGGCCCGCAGAGCACCACTCTGCTTGCCATGGCATCTTCTGTAAATTTGAGGAATACCAAGAAGATTGCCCCATTCGCGAACGAACAGCGAGAAAAACTAATATAAGCTCATATAACAAAAACACTTCCCTTCATTTTTTGGGTCGCTTTATGGACGCAAAAGGGCGCAAAATTTGGAGGCCCCGCACAGAACCACTGCAGTTAGCAAGGCACCTACTGTTTATTTCTGGAATACCGAGCTAATTGACCCTTTCATTAACAAGATTTCACACAAACCGATAATAGACTATAGGGCATAAAACTAGAAGACCCTTTTTCGGAGCCTTATGAAACAAAAGTGGTGCATATTTTGGGGGGCCCGCAGAGCACCACTTTATTTTCCAAGGCATTTTCTATAGATTTGGAGAATACCAAACAGATTGCCCCATTCACGAACGAACAGCGAGAAAAATTTATATTAGGCCATATAACAAAAACATTTCCCATCCTTTTTTGGGTCGCTTTGTGGACGCAGAAGGGTGCAAAATTTGGGAGGCCCGCACTGAACCACTGTGGTCAGCAAGACACCTACTGTTTATTTCTGGAATACGGAGCTAATTGGACCTTTCATTAACAAGATTTCACACAAACCGGTAATAGACTATAAAGCATAAAACTACAGAACCCTTTTTGGGAGCCTTATGGAACAAAAGTGGTGCATGTTTTTTTTTTTTGGGGGGGGGGGGCGCAGAGCACCACTACGCTTGCGATGGCATCTTCTATAAATTTGGAGAATACCAAGCAGATTGCCCCATTCGCTAACGAACAGCGAGAATAACCGTTATTAGCTCATATAACAAAAACACTTCCCATCCTTTTTTGGGTCTCATTGTGGACCCAGAAGGGCGCAAAATTTGGGCGGCCCGCACAGAACCACTGTGGTCAGGAAGACACCTACTGTTTATTTCTGGAATACCGAGCTAATTGGCCCTTTCATTAACAACAAGATTTCACACAAACCGATAATAGACTATAAAGCATAAAACTACATAACCCTTTTTGGGAGCCTTATGGAACAAAAGTGGAGCATATTTTTTTTTTTTTGGGGGGGGGGGGGGGGGAGGCGGAGAGCACCACTATGCTTCCCAAGGCATATTCTGTAAATTTGGAGAATACCAAGCAGATTGCCCCATTCGCTAACGAACGACGAGGAAACCTGATAAAAGCCCACATAACAAAAACATTTCCCTTCCTTTGTTGGGTCGCTTTGTGGGCCCAGAAGGGCGCAAAATTTGGGGGGCTCGCACAGAACCTATACGGTTAGCAAGACACCTACTGTTTATTTCTGGAATACCGAGCTAATTGACCCTTTCATTAACAAGATTTCACACAAACCGATAATAGACTATAGAGCATAAAAATACAAAATCCTTTTTTGGGGCCATATGGAAAAAAAGTGGTGCATATTTTGGGGGTCACAGAGCACCACTGTACTTGCCAAGACATCATCTATAGATCTGGAGAATACCAAGCAGATTGCCCTATTCGCTAACGAACAGCGAGAAAAACTGATAAAAACCCACATAACAAAAACATTTCCCTTTCTTTTTTGGGGTCGCTTTGTGTGCCCAGAAGGGTGCAAAATTTGGGGGGCCCGCACAGAACCACTGTGGTTAGCAAGACACTTACTGTTTATTTCTGGAATACCGTGCTAAGTGACCCTTTTATTAACAAGATTTCACACAAACCGATAATAGACTATAAAGCATAAAACTACAGAACCCTTTTTTGGGAGCCTTATGGAACAAAGGTGATGCATATTTTGGGGGGCCCGCAGAGCCCCACTATGCTTGCCATGGCATCTTCTATAAATTTGGAGAATACCGAGCAGATTGCCCCATTCACTAACGAAACGCAAGAAAAATTGATATGAGCTCATATAACAAAAAACACTTCCCTTCCTTTTTTGGGTCGCTTTGGGGACACAGAAGAGCGCAAAATTTGGGGGGCCCGCACAGAACCACTGTGGTTAGCGAGACACCTACTGTTTATTTCTGGAATGCCGAGCTAATTGACCCTTTGATTAACAAGATTTCACACAAACCGTTAATAGACCATAAAGCATAAAACTACAGAACCCTTTTTGGGGGTCTTATGGAACAAAAGTGGTGCATATTTTGTGGGACCCGCATTGCACAACCTTGCTTCCCAAGGCACCATCTATAAATTTGGAGAATACCAAGCAGATTACCCCTTTTGCTAATAAACAGTCAAGAAAATTGATAATAGCCCATATAACAAAAAGTTTGTCCTCTTTGGGGATGCTTTGTGGACCCAGAAGGGTGCACAATTTGGGGAGCTCGCACAGAACCACTGTGGTTGGCAGGAAACCTACTGTTTCTTTTGGGAATATCGTGCTAATGGTCCATTTCCCTAACTATATTTCAGATAAACCGATAATAGATTCTACATCCAATAATGAGAGAACCAACCCCCTTTGGCGTCCTTATGGCACAACAGGGGTGCATATTTTGAGGGACCCGCAGAGCACCGCCATACTTCATAACAAAATAGTTGCTTTCCTTTTTTGGGATGCTTTGTATACCCTGATGGGTGCACAATTTGGGAGGCCCACACAGAACCACTGTGGTTAGCAAGACACCTACTGTTTATTTTGGAAAAAACAATCTAACTGACCCTTTCTCTAACAAGATTTCAGACAAATCGATAATAGATTCTAAATCCAATAATGAGAGAACCCCTTTTGGGGACCTTATGGCACAAAAGGGGTGTATACTTTGAGGGACCCCAGAGCACCGCCATGCTTCTCAAGGCACCATCTATAAATTTGGAGAATACAAAGCAGATTGCCCCTTTCCCTAAGAAACAGTCAGAAAACCTGATAACTGGTCATATAATAAAATCCTTTCCCTTCCTTTCAGGGGATGGGTTGTGGACCCAGAAAGGCGCACAATTTGGGGGAGAGGGGAGGTTGCACAGAACCACTATTGTTAGCAAGGCACCTACTGTTTATTTCGGAAATACTGAACTAATTGACGCCTTTCTCCAACATCATTTCACCCAAACCGATAATAGACTGTATATACTTTTTGGGGGGCCTTATGACACAAAAGGGTGCATATTTCGGGGGCCTGCAAAGCACCACTATGCTTCCCAAGGCGCCATCTACAAAGAATACCAATCAGATTGCCTCTTCACTAACAAAAGCAAGAAAAACTGATAATAGCTCATAAAACAAAAACATTTCCCTTTGTTTCTTGGGATGCTTTGTCGACCAGGAAGGGTCCAAAATTTGGGTGGAGGGGGGGGGGGGGGGGGCGCACAGAACTACTGTGGTTAGCAAGAGTCCTACTGAATATTTCGGGAATACTGAGCTAATTGACCCTTTCTCGAATAAGATTTCACACGAACCGAAAATAGACTGTAAAGCAAAAAATGGCAGAACCCCTATCTGGGATCTTTATGGCACAAAAGGGGTGCATATTTTGTGGGGCCCGCAGGGCACTACTATACTTCCCAGGGCACCATATATAATTCTGGTGAATTCCAAACAGATTGCCTCTTTCGCTAACAAACAGCACGAAAAACTGATAATAGCGCATTTAACAAAAACATTTCCTTTCCTTTTTTTGGATGGTTTGTGGACCCGGAAGGGTGTAACATTTGGGAGGCCTCACTGAACCACTGTGGTTAGCAAGACACCGATCGTTTATTTCGGGAATACTGAGCTAATTGACCCTTCCTCTAACAAGAGTTAGCACAATCCGATAATGGACTGTAAAGCAAAAAATGACAGAACCCTTTTTTGGAGCCTTATGGCATAAAAGGGGTGCATATTTTGTGGGGCCAGCAGAGCAACACTATGCTTCCCAAGGCACCATCTATAAATTTGGAAAATACCAAGCAGATTGCCTTTTCGTTAACAACCAGTGGGAAAAACCGATAATAGCCGATATAACCAAAACCATTTACCTTCCTTGTTTGGGATGTTTTCTGGATCCAGAAGGGTGCAAAATTTGGTGTGGTTAGCAAGGCACCAACTTTTTATTTCGGGGATACCGAGCTAATTGACCCTTTCTCTACGATTTCACACAAACCGATAATAGACTGTAAAGCAAAAATTGACAGCACCGTTTTTTGGGAGCCTTATGACACAAAAGGGGTGCATATTTTGGGAGAGGGGAGGTCGCAAGCACCAATATGCTTCTCAAGGCACCATCTATAAATTTGCGGAATATGGAGAAGATTGTCCCTTTTTGTACACTTCAGTACTATCTTGGGGAGCTTTGTGGGGGGGGGGGGGGGGGGGGGGGCGCACAACACCACTTGGGTTAGCAAGACACCCTCTATTTATTTTGGGAATACCTTCCTCTAACAAGAAATCAGGCAAACCTGATGATAAGTCTTATAGACAAAAATGTTAGAACCCTTTTAAGGAGTCTTTTGGCACAAAATGGCTGCATATCTTTTCAGAAAGGCACCCACTGTTGCATTAGGGAATGCCAAGCCAATTAACCATTTCTCTAACAAGTAGTCAAAGAAACCGATTATAGCCCATTTAGCCAAATGTGCAAATACATTTTAAAGTCCTTGCGAGCTCTGTTACACCAAATGGGTGCATATTTTGTCGGGTCCGCAGAGCACCACCATGTTTAACGAGGCATTACTTATATATTTTCAACTATCAAACAATTGCGGCTTTCTCTGACAAGTAGTCAAAGGAATCGATAATGGCTGGGCAAGAGAGGATAGTAATTCCTTTTAGGGCATTGTGCCACTACAAGTGTGCACACTGTTTAGAAATCCACACGCCACAAATTTCGAGAGTAACGAACCGGTTACATTCTCATCGAACAAGCAGTTTAAAAAACTAATAATAACGCACACTGCAAGAAAATGCAAGAAAATGTAATTATTTGTTTGGCTGCGATGTGGTCCGAAGATGGTGCTTATTTTAAAGAACGGTGGTTGAAGCAAGTGGACATCATAGATATAGCTGTTCAGTACTCCTTAGTGCACAGCACTGCAGTGCCACCACATGGGCATTGGGGACTACGTGCCTTACCAAAGGACGCAGTTATTGCTGGTCATAGTCAAACTACCGACATTGTTGTTTAAAGTCCAATGCTCTAACCAGTATGCCCCAATGCTCCTCACGAAACCTGTTCGTGTTGCACAGCACACAGAACTGCCCAGCTTAGCGATCACACTATTATAAAGTTTGAGAATACCAATATTTTGGTAGATTTGAGGCACAACATGAGTGCGTATTTTTGGGGCCCGTGGAGCAGCACCTTGTTTATTTCTGGACCGTAATGTTTCATGAGGTGATTTTTTTTGTCTTCCAAAATCAGCCCGACATACATTTAATAGCATGTAAAGCACTGGTGTGTAAAAAATGATCTCAGGTATCAACGTACACTTGGCAAGAGTGGGGAATGGGGCAACTACCCCTTGAAAAGTTTGTCTCAAAGGGAAATTTTGCATGTTTTTCATGATGCATCAGTGAGGGTCTTGTATATGAAAATGGAGAATAAAGTAACTACCGTTGGTTGTCTCCTCGTAATAATCACAATTGAGACGTCCATGACCATGCCTATGGAGGGACGTAGGTTTCGGCCGGGGCACTGATTCAGGCGACACTCTTTGAGTTTAGCCTGAGCACGTGGCGTGGATCTATTTCTCCCAGTAATGACCATGCCCGGTTCTCGACCAGCCCCAGGAAGGACCTAACTTGTTACTTCGTCTGATGGTGTGTGTGTGGGGGGGTGGGGGGGGGGTGGGGTGGGCTCACATTGCGGATCCTCTCAACCTTGCCTTCACCAATCTTGTGATTGAGAAACTTCATGATCGTCCTAAGCCCTATCTGACATGTTGGGAGTTTCACTGTGACGTTCGTCTTCTCGAGTCCCTTAAACAGCACCCTAAGATCTGCCATATACTCTATACTCTGCCATATACTCTGTCCATGTCTTTGTTTTAGAGATGATATCGTCCACATAGTTGGCCAAGTTCGAAGTTGGTCAACAGCTTCCGTATCATCCTATTAAAAGTGGCATCAGTGTTTACCATCCCAAAAGGGAGCTTACAGAACTGGTAACAGCCGTCCGGAGTCGTAAATGCAGTCATGTGTCCATCTTCTGATATGACTGAGGCCTGTTAATTTTTTTGAGCCCTTGCTCAATTCAACCTTACTGAAATACTTGGCCTGCCAGTAGGTCGTTCATGTTTCCCATGAGTACATTTTCAAATTTGCTATGTCGTTGAGTCGTCTAAAGTCAATAGAAAATCATAAACAATTGTCCTGCTTAATTAAAACAAGGGGAATTGGAATGTTCGATGACTCCCACCTGCAACATTTTCTCCACCTCCTCCCTCATTTTGGTCGGTGGGCAATAAGACGGTTACCTTCTGACCTTCCTCATACTTCTCTGCTTCGTTCTGCGGTCACAATGGTTTTTACGTAGACTCTCACGTGCCAGTGGAATCTCTGTCAGCTTGTTTCGGAAGCCCAACACATTTTGGTATGCATAACGTACTGGAGTTGTATCCTCCTCTGTCCAAAGGTCATTGAGTTCTTGCAATGTGCCTCTCACTGTTTGGTTGTAAAGTAGCTCGAATGGAGAGAACCATGTGCTCGCCTGGGGAATTCCCTCGCGTCAAATAGAACTCTGGTAGATACTGATTCCTTGGGCCTCTCCTGACACATTTTTAAGCATCGCCTTTAGACGCTCATTGATCCTGTCGCACAGCCCATTACTTTTGGGGTTGTAGGAGATGGTGAATAGTTGTTTAACCGCAACCAAACGGCACACCTCTTCCAACATCCCAGAGGTGAATTGGGACCTCTGATCTGTCAGAGTTTCCTTTGGGAAACCCAACCTGCTGAACATCTCGAGCAAGATTTCAGTCACGCACTCCATCTAAAATTTGGGAAGAGCGATTGCTTCGGGGTACCTTGTGGTATAATCCGCAGCTGTCAGAATATACCTATTTCCCATTTACCTTTCCGACACGTGTCTAAATCGGACCGACTAAGTTCACCCTTACCCTGTCAAACAGTTCGTTCATTAGAGGCATTTCCCCTAACGGAACCCCGGGGAGGTTACATTTGGGCGCAGTCTTCTAGCATACGTTGCAAGACTGACAACATTTTGCGACGTCCCCTATAATGTCAATCCAATGGATAATGGATGTGATGCGGTCGACCAGCATCCTCGACCCCAGGTGCCCTCCCACTAGCGATTCATGCGCTAGGGTCATCACCTGCTTCGGATACTTCTCCGGAGCCATTTTTTCACCTCGCTGTTCGACCTACCCTCCTGTTCTTCATACACTGGATATAGAACCTTACCCCTTGTAGCTATTGGCTCACTACTTTTCGCCAACTCCCAAACCTTCTCAAATGTGGAGTCCTTCTTTTGCGCATACATACGGTCTTCCACGTGGACGTCTTCAGTTGTCTCCCCAGACAACTTTCCCCTCGCAGCTTGTGACTACCACAGAAGCCTCCTCAGGTGAGTCACAGATGGGTGCCTCTATACATATGGCCTCAACTTCGCCAATGACGAATGGGCTGTCCACCCCACCCTCGCAAGGGGGAACCTCCTCGCCATTCCATCTATGAGTACACACATGTGATCGTGTCAAATCAGTTGTTCGTCACAGACGAGGGCCCGCTTGACAGCCACGCTACTGCACCCCGTGTCTCACAACCCACGGACTGCCCCCACCCCATAAAACCCAGTCATACTGCCATCTCTCCCTTTTTCTGATCGGATGGGTATTCCTCCCCTTCCAACCTAAGACGTCCAACGTCTATACACCGCCGCAGTGGGTTCTCTTCGGGCCCAATTCTTTGGCACAGTGCGGCCGTTCATCTCTTCCCAGTGGACTGATTGGCATTTGTCCAGTTTTTCGGGGATGGGTCTCTCCTCCCATTCTTGCTGGGCTCCAACCATAGCCTTCTGCCAACAGTTCCGGTCCAGGTGCCCCTTCTTGTCACAAATGTAGCAAGTTAACGCCTTGAATCGCGACCCGGTGGGCAACAGCCCGAATCTGTGTTGGGCTCTTACAGGTGCCTTTGCAACCATGTTACCCTCACGCCTGCCCTGCCAACCTTGTGTCAGACTTTCCCCATTAGCCTCGAAATACTGCTCGGTCACCCTAGTCATTTCTTCCACCATACCCTGCTTCTTCTCCTCAAAAGGCAATGCCATCTCGAGGGTCCACGATAACACAAATTGCTCCCTGATAAGTAGGTCCTTCAAGGAGGGAAATGACTCTTCATTTCCCAATAGTTTGACGCAACTGTCGAAATGACACAACCTAGTACACACTTACACCCTCCCCAGCCTCACACTTTTTGAATTTCATCCTGACCCCCTCCTCGGTGAGCTGGTACCTATTGAGGATAGCTTTTTTCAGCTCACTGTAGCCGCTAGCTTGGCCAGGAGAATGCTCACAAAAGCTGGTAGCGATTTGCCTTTTAGCAGCGAAAGAAGACTGAAGACCACCCCCCCTCCCCCCGTCCCAGGCGTCATCGAGCCAACCCCGAGTCGAAGCAAACCTTTCGAACCTCTGTAAGCAAGTGTCAATGTCGTCAGTCTGTTCATGGAACTCGTGTAACTGGGGATAAGGTGCCTTCACGTTTCCCCCAGGATTTTCTCCACCCAGTCTACCATTAGCTTCAGGTAACCGTGACCTTGCCCTCAAAATTTCCATTTCCCTCTCGTGTTGCCTTCCAGCTTCCTCGACAGCCTTCTCAGCTTCCTTACGTGCCCTTTCAGCTTCATCAAGCGCCTTTTCGGACCTTTCGCGCCCAACCTGAATATCTTTCTCTCGCTGTGCAGCTCTTACTGCTGCATGTCTCTACTCCATTTCACGCTCTAACGCAGCTTCTCTTTCAGCTCTTTCTCGATCTAACGAAGCTTCTCCTTCAGCTCTATTAAACTCTTTCTCACGTTCGGCCAGACTTCTCGCGATCCAACGTAACCCAACGCTCTAACATGCTTTTGCTCTTCTTGTACAATTTTAATTTTTTGTAATTCACAACCTGCAAAACACAATAGCTCGCCCATACTAATTAGCTTTTCCAATCTTGGGGTATCCATTTCTGAAATTTATCACTGAAAATTTCACACAAAAATATTTTTGACTTAAAGGGTTAATTATTCCCTTACCTACAATGCATCCTATACTTCTGCTAGAATTTCCACCACTGTTATGTTCGATTTCGCCGATCGAATTGAAGAGCTAATTTAACCAAATATTACCCACTAAACCACATTTTAAAACTACAAAAAAAGTATTGAGGCAACCTGTATGAATATGAAAACCGAAATGTAGTAAAATTAACATTGAGTGATCCTGTTGATTTTTAACTTTTTAATTTTTACCTGATTCGGGAACCGGGCGTGATTGTTGCCAAGAGACATTGATTAACGTCGTGTATTCGGCCAAGACTCAGGGAGTGTCACCTGATTCGGTGCTTGAACGTATCTCTCATCGATTCGAACCCGCCTGCTTCGTTTTTGTTGGGGTGTTTCTTATCCTAAAGAGGTCAGTGACTTTTACACCAAAAAGCACAATTAACAGGGCTTCACTGAAAATAACAATTTTAATACATTTAAAAAAATATAGTAACTTGTGACTTAATTATATCGAATCCAATGAATGGAACACAAAATGTAATCACATCCCACCCACACAGGTTTTGAGTCACTTTGCGGGCCCGTGTTCTCTGTTTTCGTTGGTTGATTCTTCCTTGTCGCTGGTGTTTGATCTTCTCGGCTCAATGTTGTGTCTCTGGACTCAGATCGCTCTTTCACAAACATGTAACGAAATGTCGCAGAGTCCATGTAACGGAATGTAGCAAGGCCACTAAAGCATTGTCACTTTACTGGACGCCTTTACTCTAACAGCTTCTACTTCGAGGGTTAGCTGTTTCACTCTAGCTACCTAAGTCTAATGTTTATACATGCAAAGCCCACTCTGTACACGTGTGGCTTGCCTTCTATAACAGGCAATACCGTCTACATGAATGCCAATATTCGTGAGCTCCCGGAGCTTGTACTATCTATTTAGATCCTCCTCTCTTAGATGGCCACCGACTTGGCCCGCGACTGTTTCTACTCTAAATATGAGCTCTGTGACCCCCCTACATTATAACGAGCCTATAGTTTCGCAACGATGCAGCATCTCCTCTAACCTATAGCATGGGCATATGCAGCGCTTTGTCTACGGCCCACAGTCTTACATGCCCTGAGACTAGAATGAACTTTTTTTAGAAAACACCCGACGCATATACGATTGCTAGGACACTTCCCAGAGCTACGTAGCTAGGTTTTCAATTGGAGGTGGGAGGGTGGGGGGGGGGGGGAAGAGGCGGTGTAGATCTATGAAAAATCCAACTAGGAGTGGATGATTAAAGGGGTCCCCCTCACCCCATCCCATCTCACCCACCACATTTTTCAAAAGGCTGACTCCGAATGACTGTACCGAGAGATTTTAGGGCATTCTGAGAACATTTCCAAGAATTTTAAATGGCTGCAGTTAAATATCTATGCATATAATTTGAGGTTTTAAGACAGCACAAAATGTCATCTTCTTGTGGTACAGTAGTCTGTAAGTAGGCCCTATTTGGCTCCATTAGGCATTGTGTCAATTACATGAATGAGCATGTATGGAGAATGCTGAAAAAATCAGTATTCAACCAATAATTTATTAATTAATCATATCAAATATGAGTAATGAATTAGCTAACTAACTCAGCCTTTTTGTCACAATATGTGTGAGATAATAATTGAATAATACCAAATACAAATCAAAATTTTCAGTCTGGCTATATTCGTCTTTCATTAGAATACAGAGCCATAGAAAACTCAACTTTGGTTGTAACTTAAAAAAATTCAAGATACGGCCTCACAGGTGGAGGGATGAGGCACATTTCGGGTCCTAAAATAAACTGTAGTCTGTAAGTGCATTGCAGGTAGGTTCCATACTGTGCCCTGTATACTGGCTTCATAAATCAACTGCACTGCTTACGACTATTGAGCGTACCAAATTAACCAATTTGTTTGCATTTCTGCAGTTTCTGTTATAATTTAAGAAATGGTTTGCTAAATGCTTGTTACAACATAAAAGTTTAAGGTTAGACATAGAAGGGAACAAAACACGCAACATGACCACCGTTGGTGAATTAACTTTGGAACTGCTGAGTAGTCGGAAAAACTTGCGTTGTTGGATCAGAATCTGTGGAAGCTGCGGGTGGGAATTTTCATGGAAATGTAATACCACATTCGGAAAAAACCTCCGTCCCTACAATGCTTCGAATTTCCAACTGTTCAAATTTTTGCCTGAAAAATTTCCAACTATCTGAATATTTGGACAAATATTGGGGGGTGGGAGTAGACGACCCCTCCTTCTCCCAAAAAAGTCAATTAGCTCGATGTTCCTATAATGAACAGTAGGGGTATTGGTAACCATAGTTGTGTTGTGCGGGCACCCCTAATATGAACACTTCAGGGGCCACAAAGCCCACAAAAATGGTACCGAAATGCTTTTGCTATATGGGCTATTATCATTTTTTCTGGATATTTTTTAGAGAAAGGGGCAATCTCCTCGCTATTCTCAAATTCCATAGATGTGCCTTTGGAAACATGGTGGTGCTCTGCAGGGCCCCAAAATATGCACCCCTTTTGTGCCATTAGGAACCAAAAAGGGGTTCTGCCATTTTTGGATTTACAATCTTTTATGGGTTTGATTAAAAACTTGTTTGTGAAAGAGTCAATTAGCCCGGTATTTCCGAACTAAATAGTAGGTGTTTTGCTAACGACAGTGGTTCTGTGCGGACATTCCGACCCCCCACCCCCACCCACCACCAATTTTGCACCCTTCCGGGTCCACAAAGCACCCCCAAAAAGGAAGGGAAATGTTTTTATTAGTTCTTCTGGCTGTTCGTTGGCGAAAGGTGCAATCTGCTTGGTATTCTCCAGATTCAAAGAAGGTGCCTGTGAAGCATAGTGGTTCCCGGCGGGCCCCCAAAATATGCACCACTTTTGTTCCATAAGGCTCCCAAAAAGAGTTCTGTAGTTTTATGCTTTATAGACTAATATCAGTGTGTGTGAAATCTTGTTAATGAAAGGGTCAATTCACTCGGTAATCCAGAAATAAACAGTAGGTGTCTTGCTAACCACAGTGGTTCTGTGCGGGCCCACCAAATTTTGCTCCCTTCTGGGCCCACAAAGCGACCCAAAAAAGGAAGGGAAATGCTTTTGTTAAGTGGGCTGTTATCAGTTATTCACGCTGTTCGTTAGCGAATAGGGCAATCTGCTTGGTATTCTCCAAATTTACAGAAGCTGCCTTGAGAAGCATAGTGGTGTTCTGCGGGCCCCCCAAAATATGCACCACTTTTGTTCCATAAGGCTCCCAAAAAAGGTTTGTACATTTATGGTTTATAGTCTGTTATCGGTTTGTGTAAAATCTTGTTAATGAAAGGGCCAATTAGCTCGGTATTTTAGAAATAAACAGTAGCTGTCTTGCTGACCAAAGTGATTCTCTGCGGGCCCCCAAAATTTTGCACCCTTCTGAGTCCACAAAGCCACCCAAAAAAAGGAAGGAACATGTTTTGTTATATGGGCTATTATCAATTCTTCTCGCTGTTCGGTCGCGAATGGGGCAATCTGCTTGCTATTCTCAAATTTATAGAAGATGCCTTGGGAAGCATAGTGGTGCTCTGGGATCCGCCCAAAATATGCACCACTTTTGTTCCACAAGGCTACCAAAAATGGTTCTATAGTTTTATGCTTTACAGTCTAGTATCGGTTTGTGTGAAATCTTGTTAATGAAATGGCCAATTAGCTCGGTATTCAAGAAATAAACAGTAAGTGTCTTGCTGACCACAGTGGTTTTGTGCGGGTCCTCCAAACTTTGAGCTCTTCTGGGTCCACAAAGCGAACCAAAAAAGGATGGAAAATGTTTTTGTTATATCGGCTATTATCAATTTTTCTCGCTGTTCGTGCACGAGTTGGGCAATCTGCTTGGTATTCTCCAAATTTATAGAAGATGCCATGGCAAGCATAGTGGTTCTCTGCGGGTCCCCCAAAATATGCACCACTTTAGTTCCATAAGACTCCCAAAAAGGATTCTGTAGTCTTATGCTTTATAGTCTATTATTGGTTTGTGCGAAATCTTGTTAATGAAAGGGTCAGTTATCTCGGAATTGCAGAAATAAACAGTAGGTGTCTTTCTAACCACAGTGGTTCTGTGCGCCCCCCCCCCCCTAAATTTTACACACTTCTGGGCCCATAACGCGATCCAAAAATGAAGGGAAATGTTTTTGTTTTGTGGTCTTCTATCAGTTTTTGTCGCTGTTCGTTAGAGGATGGGGCAATCTGCTTGGTATTCTCCAAATTTACTGAAGATGCCTTGGCAAGTATAGTGGTGCTATGCGAGCCCCCCAATATATGCACCACTTTTGTTCCATAAGGCTTTCAAAAAGTGTTCTGTAGTTTTATGCTTTATAGTCTATTATCGGTTTGTGTGAAATCCTGTTAATGAAAGGTCCAATTAGCTCCGTATTCACGAAATAAACAGTAGGTGCCTTGTTGACCACAGTGGTTCAGTGCGGGCCCCCCAAATTTTGCACCCTTCTGGGTCCACAAAGCGACCCAAAAAAGGATGGGAAATATTTTTGTTATATGGCCTAATATAAAGTTTTCTCGCTGTTCGTTCGTAAATAGGGCAATCTGCTTGGTATTCTCCAAATCTATAGAAGATGCCTTGGCAAGTATAGTGGTGCTCTGCGGGCCGCCCAAAATATGCACCACTTTTGTTCCATAAGGCTCCGAAAAAGGGTTTTGTAGTTTTATGCCCTATAGTCTATTATCGGTTTGTGTGAGATCTTGTTAATGAAAGGGGCAATTAGCTCGGTATTCCAGAAATAAACAGTAGGTGTCTTGCTAACCACAGTGGTTCTGTGCGGGACCCCCAAATTTTGCGCCCTTCTGGGTCCATAAAGCGACCCAAAAAATGAAGGGAAGTGTTTTTGTTATATGAGCTAATATCAGTTTTTCTCGCTGTTCGTTAACGAATGTGGCAATCTGCTTGGTATTCTCCAAATTTACAGAAGATGCCTTGAGAAACAGAGTGGTGCTCTGTGGGGCCCCCCAATATATGCACCACTTTTGTTCCATAAGGTTCTCAAAAAGGGTTCTGTAGTTTTAAGCTTTATAGTCTATTATCGGTTTGTGTGAAATCTTGTTAACGAAAGGGCCAATTAGCTCGGTGTTCCAGAAATAAACAGTAGGTGTCTTGCTGACTACAGTGGTTCTCTGCTGGTCCCCCAAATTTTGCTCACTTCTGGGCTCACAAAGCGACCCAAAAAAGGAAAGGAAATGTTTTTGTTATGTGGGCTATTATCAATTTTTCTCACTGTTATTTCGCGAATGGGGCAATCTGCTTGGTATTCTCCAAATTTATAGAAGATGCCTTGGCAAGCATAGTGGTTCTCTGCGGCCCCCCAAAATATGCACCACTTTTGTTCCATAAGGCTCCCAAAAAGGGGTCTGTAGTTTTATGCTTTATAGTCTATTATCGGTTTGTTTGAAATGTTGTTAATGAAAGGGTCAATTAGCTCGGTATTCCAGAAATAAACAGTAGGTGTCTTGCTAACCACAGGGGTTCTGTGCGGGCCCCCCAAATTTTGCGCCCTTTTGGGTCCATAAAGCGACCCAAAAAATGAAGGGAAGTGTTTTTGTTATATAAGTTAATGTTAGTTTTTCTTGCTGTTCGTTCGCGAATGGGGCAATCTGCTTGGTATTCCTCATATTTACAGAAGATACCTTGGGAAGCAGAGTGGTGCTCTGCGGGCCCCCCAATATATGCACCACTTTTGTTCCATAAGGCTCCCAAAAAGGTTCTGTAGTTTTATGCTTCATAGTCTATTATCGGTTTGTGTGAAATCTTGTTAACGAAAGGACCAATTAGGTCGGTATTCCAGAAATGAACAGTAGGTGTCTTGCTGACCACAGTGGTTCTGTGCGGGCCCCCCAAATTTTGCACCCTTCTGGGGTCACAAAGAGACTCAAAAAACGAGGGGAAATGTTTTGTTATGTGGGCGTTTATCAGTTTTTCTGGCTGTTCGTTAGCGAAAGGGGCAATCTGCTTGGTATTCTCCAAATTAACAGAAGATGCATTGGGGAGCATAGTTGTGCTCTGAGAGCCCCCAAAAATATGCACCACTTTTGTTCCATAAGGCACCCAAAAAGGGTTCTGTAGTTTTATGCTTTATAGCCTATTATCGGTTTGTGTGGAATCTTGTTAATGAAATGGCCAATTAGCTCGGTATTCCAGAAATAAACAGTAGGTGTCTTCCTGACCACAGTGGAACCCAAAAAGGGTTCTGTACTTTTATGCTTTATAGACTATTATCGATTTGTGTGAAATCTTGTTAACGAAAGGGCCAATTAGGTCGGTATTCCAGAAATAAACAGTAGGTGTCTTGCTGACCACAGTGGTTCTGTGCGGGCCCCCCAAATTTTGCACCCTTCTGGGGTCACAAAGCGACCCAAAAAATGAAGAGAAGTGTTTTTGTTATATGAGCTAATATTAGTTTTTCTCGCTGTTCGTTAGCGAAAGGGGCAATCTGCTTGGTATTTTCCAAATTTACAGAAGATGCATTGGGAAGCATAGTGGTGCTCTGAGGGCCCCCCAAAATATGCACCACTTTTGTTCCATAAGGCTCCCAAAAAGGGTTCTGTAGTTTTATGCTTTATAGCCTATTATCGGTTTGTGTGAAATCTTGTTAATGAAGGGGTCAATTAGCTCGGTATTCCAGAAATAAACAGTAGGTGTCTTGCCAACTACAGTGGTTCTGTGCGGGCCCCCCAAATTTTGCTCCCTTCTGGGTCCACAAAGCGACCCAAAAAAGGATGGGAAATGTTTTTGTTATATGGCCTAATATGAATTTTTCTTGCTGTTCGTTCGTGAATGGGGCAATCTGCTTGATATTCTCCAAATCCATAGAAGATGCCTTGGCAAGTATAGTGGTGCTGTGTGGGCCCCCCAAAATATGCACCACTTTTGTTCCATAAGGCACCCAAAAAGGGTTCTGTAGTTTTATGCTTTATAGCCTATTATCGGTTTGTGTGGAATCTTGTTAATGAAAGGGTCAATTAGCTCGGTATTCCAGAAATAAACAGTAGGTGTCTTGCTAACCACAGTGGTTCTGTGCGGGCCCCCCAAACTTTGAACCCTTCTGGGTCCACTAAGCCACCCAAAAAGGAAGGGAAATTTTTTTGTTATATGGGCTATTATCAGTTTTTCTGATTAATTGTTAGCAAAGGGGGCAATCTTCTTGGTGTTCTCCAGATTTATAGATAGGTCCTTGGGAAGCATGTTGGTGCTGTGCGGGCCCCCCGAAATATGTACCCATTTTGTGACATAAAGCTCCTTAGAGGGATTCTGTGATTTTTGGATTGAAAATCTATTATCGGTTTGTCTAAAATCTTGTTAGAGGAAGGTTTAATTAGCTCGATATTCCCTTAATAGACAATAGGTGTCTTGCTAAGCACAGTGGTACTGTGCGGGCACCCCAAATTGTGCGCCCTTTCGGGTCCACAGGGCATCCCAAAAGGAATGGAAATGGCTTTGTTACTTGGGCTATTATCAGTTTTTTTTCGCTGTTCGTTAGCGAATGGGGCAATCTGCTTGGTATTCTCCAAATTTATAGATGATGCCTTGGGAAACATAGTGGTGCTGTGCGGGCCCCTCAAAATTTGCACCCCTTTTGTGCCATTAGGCTCCCAAAAAGGGTTATGTCATTTTTTTGATTTGTGGTCTACTATCGGTTTGTGTGAAATCGTGTTAGAGAAAGGGTCAATTAGCTCGGTATTCCCGTAATGAACAGTGTTTGGCTTGCTAGCCAACAGTTATTAGATGAACCATACACATGGAGAATTTTCTTCACACAATCTATACATTACAGTGGATGGCATACCATCCAGCCCTCTCTACCTCCCCGACAGGTGGTAATTGCGGACGGACATACAGACGGACAGAAGACGGAAGCAGGACAACTCGCAGTTAATAGTCATTAGGTGAATTATATTCGGGAAAGAAAAAAAAAGAAAAAAATAATATATATATTATAATGGCTGGCATGCCACGTGCCCTCCCTGCCATCAGGTTACTCACGGTTTATCCAATCCGTATATATATATATATAATGATTATTTCAAGTTAACACATCGAAGTATTAGGTTAATGAAAACATCAGGTTTATACAATAATTGGTAGCTGTTTGATTACGTCACTAATCCCCCAGTGTGGTGACTGTCTCAAACAGAAAGAGAGACCGTAATCACAAACAAGGACGCCGGAGATGGGGGGGGGGGGGGGGGGGGGCGCTAGGGTGGATCAGCCCCCCCCCCTCTCGCCGAATATGTTCCTTGTAAGCGATCTGTGCAATCTATCTCGCCAATTAACAACACTTGTTTGAAGTAATCCCTGTAACAAAGTAATAAATTATGGCAAACTTGAATTATTGTTCGGCTTTGTATGATCTCGTTTGACATGCTTAATCCCCAGATACCCTATTTAGTTTATCGGGCTCCCGAGGGCGTTCTCGATCTAGAATTTGAAACTTTCTGCCCACGAGGACGCAGTGTTTTTGTGTTAAAATGATACTGAAATGCAAGGAGATTGAGTGATTTGTGTCTGATTTATCAACATTTTCTACCCGCGGGCCGAACCACAGACGCCCTGTGGGAGTTTGGGCTCTCGAAACCGGCATTTTTTTAGCCCCCCCCTCCCCCCAACACACTTCGAATTAAGCTGCTGCGGCTACTCTGACACAGATTCTGATTACATAAGTGAGCCGCCTTGGTAATTTTTAAATGGTTTCTTTTGCGCAGTTTAACTGAACTTGAGCTATTATCTGGGTGGAATTTACCCTCGGTTGGTGTTTCCAAATCAGTCCACTATCCATGTTCTGTTTGTTTGTTTGTTTGTTTGTTTGCACAAGGCTACTTGACAACCTCAAGAAAAATATAAGTTGTCCACGATCATGTTCGATTCAATTTATTAGAATGGGTCGATATGCATAGGAGCGAAATTCTGAGACACAAATTCAAAATCCTATTTCCCGTGCACGTGTTTGAAACTGTAAAAAACATTTGCCTTCGTGAAAAACACACACGCTTCCTGGCGTATTCTTTCAAACGTTTTTGTGGAATAAATAATTGAACACACTTTCATTCTTTTCTGTCGTTTGAGTACGGTTTCCTTAACCATTTCCCATAGTGAATTCATCAGAATATCGAATCACCCAAATGACCGCCCTTCTCCGGTGTTGGGCGGATGCACAAACCTCAATATTGCCTTTTGTTTGCTCCACCGATAAATACCCTATTTTGTATGGTCACGTTTAAACAGCAGTACTACATCACTGGTGGAGAAGACACTTTTTATATATGTATATATTTTTCAATAAATCTCGATTGATTACTTCTCGATCAGTACCAATCATCTTTACTGATCACTGACGGAACATTATCGATGAGGGTGGGGGGGGGGGGAGGGGGCTCCATCGGATCCTATTCCCCTATAAACCCCCTCCCCCCCCACACACGCACAAAATTTGGCAAATGGGTTTTCTTTTTAATCAATATTTAATTATCTAAACCCCACAACCAGTGTAAAACTGCAATCGCCTGTAGATAAATTTCTGCAATGGAGCCTACGTGTAGGCTTACTGCAAAAAATAATTTTTGGAAAACATATAGCTTATGGGCCGTATTTGGAACTATAGCTTGTACAGTAAGGAATCATAGCCGTTATTTCTTTAGAAAAGAAGTGGAAAAATAATTAGTTTTGACAGAGGATGGGGGGGGGGGGGGGGGGGGGGGGGGGGGGGCTGAAGGTGTATCTGTTCACCTACGGTTACTTTTGTGGCCGATGTAAGCCAAATAGTGTGAATGAATCTTATTAAATGCGATTTGCCCACAGGCCATATCTTTCTGAAAATCTAGCCCGTTCTCGTGTTTACTTTCAACTGAAACTCCAGCCAAAGCGAACGTATTGAAGTCTGTTGGATTGGGTGCGGTGGGCCGTCAAACTTTTCTCTAATTGAACATCAATCACAAATGGCATAAACAGATCATATAATTTTCTCTCACGTCTATGATTTGGAACACCAGGACTACGTGGGCCTATACAAGTCAAATCTCTGCATGTCTGTCGTGGTATTTTTATTATCGATTTAAAGTGAAATTACAAATTATACGAGAATACTGGCTGAACATTCTCATTCTCATCACAAGTTTCAGGTGGAATAATAGCCCTTTTAAAAGAGTGTTTTGAAAGTCTCAGACCATTTCTATTAAATGTTGAAGAGATCTGGAGCGGTAGTGTGTCAAGGCCACGAATCTGTGGTCGAACTTCGAAACTGAATTCCACAAGAAATCGAGTAAGCCTACAAAACAATTAAAAAATGGATTTCTCAACGCTTCAACATGAAAGTATATAGATATATGACCCCCTATCGTGTATTTGCGTTTCCCATTCCGTTTACAAACGATCGGGAAACGCGCTTATCGTTTTTAGTTTTTAGTTCGATCCAGAAACATACATCGCATTTATTAGGCCCTATATCATTTATGACAGCTCATAAAACTGCGAGATAATTGCGATTTTGCTAAAACTACTTCCGACTTGTAGTGCACGTGTATATGAGGAAACGTTTCACATGGTTATGTAATGTTTTTGAGGAGTCCCAACATTTGCGGAAAATGGGAATGGGAAAAACAACAAACTTAACTATATCTTGAAGGGTCTGTTGTGGTGTCCGTAACTAAAATAAGGCACTTGAATACCGACGTAGATGGGCTCCGTACTTTAGAACGCATCTTCAAAGATGCTTGTCGCAATTTCCAGGCTGGCGCATGTTGCTTACCCATGTGGGAATTGGCAGGAAGGCAGCCGTTGTGGCTATGCCTCTTCCCAGCCATACATTCCGTATACAATAGGGTGACAATAAAATGTAAATTATATGTATAAAAAAAATCTTGTAACTGTATTTTCTTTCTACTGTTATATTGTATATGTACTGTATATGGCAAATAAATCATTCATTCATTCATACCTTTTGAGGATACCTTTATATCCATTTGAGGATATCCTTTAGAGGATATCTTTTGCAGGATATCTGAGATAGTTATGACTCCTAGTAACCGTTTGGCCCAGCCTTCTAAGCCACCCCGAGACCTTCATAGCTTCAAGGCCACTACTTGTGCATAGTCACCACCATCTGTCCATTGATTCAACACTATTGTAGTCACCCAATACTGTAGTCTTCAGTCACCCTCATATTTGTGGACCATTACTGCCTCATGCCATTACTATCGGCTACTGCTAATCTGCACTGTGTTTCAACCAATACTAAGTTATGGTACTACTACAGCTCATAGTGTCTATCATTACACTACTCTCGCTACGAGTCGCAGTTCATACCACTATCTTTCCACTTTTGCTTGCTCGAACAACGTTTTCATACCTCTTCCAATTTCTTTTAAAAAGCGATCGAGTAGTTACTGAAAAATCATTGCTAAGGGCTAATAGTAGACCTATGGTATACACAGAGTTTCTCCTGTACTACTCTACCAGACGACCAAGCATAACACTACGGGACTTAACATTACGTACTATCCATACCTACTGAGGACAGTATAACGCTAAGGTGGATGTATAGTGTCATGGACCACCACTGAACCAGCGGGAGTACATACCTTACATCCTATACTACCACACTAGACAGCCATGCATTACCCCCTCTCCACAATACTGCGCGACCAAGCATTATATACCACCTATACCAGTTATATGATAATATAAAGCCTTGGGCGGATAGTGATATAAAGTGATAACAGTAGACCAATAGTGGTACATAGCGTACAGCATATACTGCCACACTAGACAAGCCTGCATTAGCCCCACCCGCACGTCAAAATACTGCTTGACCTAGAATAACGTACTCCCTATACAATCGGTGGTATGCACAACCATGCATTACCCCCCCCCCCCCCCCACACACACACAATATAGACTAACATTACGCACTACCTATACCAGTTACAGAAAAAAACTATGAAGCTTTAGGTCGATTAGTAGTACCAAGGACGCCCATACTATAGTACATTTCTAAACGACCAAGGACTACCTCTAAATACCACACTAGACGACCATGCATTATCCCCACCCGCCCCATAATACGGCCTGAACTAGCATTACGTACTACCTATACCAGTCATAGGATAGTACATTACATTGGTCAATTTGCAGTACCAAAGGCTAACAAGGTATTTGCAGGGGTATATACCGCTACTATCATACCAGGCCAGTTCGAGAAACTCGACACCCCCCCCCCCCCCCATGCTCGAAAAACGTCATGTCAGATTGTACAGTGGACAACACGGGCAGTTAACGTTTCTATGACGTCGCGCACGCCCATCGTGACGACACGTCGTAAATAGCAATGTCAGCCGTTTCGCCGGGAAAACTTGCAGGAAAACTCACTTTCCCCCATCGATATTCCATCACATACTCCTATTGTATACCCACAGCCCTGTGTGTACATATATCACTACACATTTTTAGCATACTATATACGCAGCACGTTCACCACTTGCAAATCAAGATGCATAGGGGCCGACGTTTTGCACAGGAAAGAGTTGCTCAGGCAAAGGCTCCGGTTGCTATGGCAAGTTAACACAAGTTTCTCTGGCAAAGTTCCGGGAACCGGGCCCAGTTCTTACGTGTTATACTACTGGTTGTGTCTGACAGTCCTTCACCTTTTCGGGATCACAAAACTCTCAGCTGGTTAAAATAGTGATTGAGGGGCTAGGGAAAAACTCTTTGGCATTGGGGACTCGGGGGGGGGGGGGAGGGGAGCTGCGTGCTTTCTGGTGACTTTGCATTTTCAAATTTAAATTTATTCATTGGTTTTTAAAGTTGCTTTCAGTCTCGGTGGCTATATCAAGTGCAATGTCAAGTTTATCAAACCATCCTTACCTTTCATGCTAACTTTAGAGCACACACCCCAAACTATAATTAACGAGTCACATTTCAACAGTAAAGCAGAACTTGTTTACAAATTTGCTTGTGACATATTTGCGATATTTTTGGTGGATATGATTGAGGAATGTACTGAGATGGTCCCTAGTGTTTACAATAGCTCTCTATTGACAGGTAGTCTTTTTGTGACAGTCATGGAAAGCATGTACACCTTCATTTTCATGATGTTTTCGTGTACTGTGTACATGTACATGATATGTGTAGGGTATTCAAACTTCATTTGAACACAAACCCTTGTGATTTAATGAGTGAATGTGGCGAATGCAACTGTAAAAAGACATTTGTCTGAAGCAGAAATGTGGTGGGCTGTAGGGATGGTGGAGCAAGGGGCTCCCCATCGTTAGGTTGGTGAAGACTCTGGTGTGCACCATACGGTGATCACCAGAGCCTAGGCACGTTTTCGGCAGTATGACACACCAGCAAGACGGCATGGTGGTTGCAGAGACAGGGCAACATCTGCAGCTGAAGACCGGTTTTTGATCATTCAGGCTCGTAGGAACCGCTTTGCCACAGCAACCCAGCTTCGAGTGACCTTCAGAATGTATCGGAGGTAAATGTTTCGACTCAGACTATCCGGGCAAGGTTGCTCGAAGGTGGTCTCCGATCGAGAAGACTATGTATTCGCATTCCTCGTCCCAGAACCACCGCCAAACACGATATGAATGGGCCATGGACCATGTTGGATAAACCAGAAGAGATTGGCGACCTGTCCTTTCTACAGATGAGTCAAGGTACTGCCTAGACTACACAGATAGGCGTTCTAGGGCACGGAGAAGACCAGGAGAGCGATTCCATGCAGCCAACATTGTTGAGCATGACCGCTATGGTGCTGAGTCAATAATGGTCTGGGGCGGCATCAGCTATGTTGGACGTACAGAGCTCTGTGTCCTTGACCGTGGTACATTGACTGCACAGCGGTATATTGATGAGATCCTGGATGCAAATCAGATTGTATGGCAAATCAGATTGTATGCAGGTGCAGTGGGTGATAGATTCATTCTAATGGACGATAATTCCGGTCCTCATGTTGCCCATGCTATCCGGGAGTACCGACAGAGGGAGGGGATTGAGCATATGGACTGGCCAGCAAGATCTCCTGACCTCAGTCCAATCGAACATGTCTGGAATGAGTTGCAGCTTTCAATTTTAGCCCGTCCAGTCCTGCCAAGAAGTGTCCAGGAGCTTGGTGCCATGCTGGTCCAAGAATGGAACAACATCCCACAAAGGACCACCAGGAACCTGATTGGGGCACGAGAAGGCGTTATCAAGCTGTAATTAACAGTAATGGGTCTCATACTCGATATTGAACCCATACCAGTTCAACACTCCCTCAACTTTTTGGCAAATTTGAAATAATTTCTCTTTTACCAATAATATCTATTTCCATGGTTATCGTATTCAAAAGCTAAAAAATAATGTCAAACACAAATAAAATCTTAATTTCTGTACTTAAATCATTAAAGATGTAATTAAATAAACAATATACACTTTTCATAACAATATTTCAACTAAAACGTAAAACAGGTAGTTGGATATACTTGGTGCTTAGCAAACTTTGAGTAGTATATATTATTTCAGCATAATAATTAATTATTTGAGTATGATGCTGAATTAATTTAGTATCATGCTATATTATTTTAGCATGATGCTGAATTAATTCAGCATGATGCTTAATTATTTGAGTATGATGCTGAATTAATTTAGTATCATGCTATATTATTTTGCACGATTTCATGAATGCTACACAAATAATATAGCATGATGCTGAGTTACGAGAGGATCATGCATTTCAATTCAGCATGATGCTTAATTATTTTAGTATGATACTCAATTAATTTAGCATCATGCTATTTTATTTGAGTATGATGCTGAATTAATTTAGTATCATGCTATATTATTTTGCACGATTTCATGAATGCAGCATAAATAATATAGCATGATGCTGAAATCAGGTTCATGAACGGGAGGGTCATAATTGTTTTTTTAGCATGATACTCTAATAATTAAGCATGATGCTATATTATTTGGTATGATTTCATAAATGCTGCATAAATAATTAAGCATGATGCTTAATTATTTGAGTATGATGCTGAATTAATTCAGCATCATGCTATATTATTTGAGTATCATGCTATATCAATTTAGTATCATACTCTATTAAATTCACTGATTTATGATCCTATTCGTAGGTCATATATTTTGATGTTATTTCTTCATTACTGATTAAATTTTGACGAGTTTTGTTGTCTTAACACAGATGGCATTTGCATGGATAACGTTCAAACGTGGGTACCCTATGCCATTTCCTGATCAAAATCAATAGCGGGTGTGCGCAACCCATGCTTCAGTCGCTGCTGTAACTCTCCTTACCATTGGCCCCAGCAAGTTGTATATGGTCCTTTGTGGGATGTTATTCCACTCCTAAAGAAGGACCTGCATGAACTGAGTGACATTGTTTGGGACGTTGACGTGCTTCCTGACCTTCCTGTCCAGCTCGTCCACAAATGCTCGATCGGGGACAAATCTGGACGGTACAGTGTCCAATCGAGAACTGGGACAATATATTTGTTGAAGTCACAACGAACCCTAGCAACGTGCAGCCTCGCATTATCCTGCTGCAACATAAGGTTACGCACATGGATAAGTGAAAGGACCTGAGGCACGAGGGCCTGATCCCAATATCTTACGGCTGTAAGATATCTGGATGACCACGAGAGGTGTTTTCACGCCATGAGAAATCATCCCCCAACCATAACAGACCCTACCCCGAATCTGTCATTTTCCTTAACACACGCATCAGAATATCGCTCACCTGAAAGTCGTTAGCAACGTTGTCATCCAGCTGACCTATAAAGCATGAACTGAGACTCGTCGGTGAATAACACACGTCTCCAATGGGCCAGGTGAAAACGATTTGGTGCATGTGCCCGCAGCCAATGCAATCAATGTTGACGTCGCCGGGGTGTAAGTTGCGGGCCAACGTAGGGACATCGTGGCCTTAAATTGAACTCCCACAACCGATTCCTTACCATTCTTGGACACACTCGGCGACCATGAATGCCTACAACCTGACTCGCCATCTCCATTGCCGTCTGAAATCAGTTACGGAGGTGTGAGAGACATATGCCTCTATTTTGACGTGGTGATGTAATGTGAGAACGTCTGCTCCTGGGATGGTCAGCTAATCTTCCTGCCTAACTAAATGAGCTATCGTTGTCCCATGGGCCCCCAATTGCTGGATGATGAGACGTTGCAATTGGTCCTGCATAATTACAGCAATAGCCCTATCCCTATCAACTTCGGACATTTGCAGAATTTTGGTTTTCAATTGAGTTGAAATGAAAAGTTGTGCAATCGATGCGTTCTGTTCAAAACTTCAATTTGGTATGGTTTTCAAGCCCATACCACGTGGGAGTGCACCGGATGCATGCTTTGTCGAAAACTCTGTTAAAAGTGTGGAACGTCACATGGTTAACTGGATTTTAACCAAAGACTCTTTAGACAGTACACTGAGGTAGCTATGTATGAAATTTGACATTTGATCTATGGATAAAACAATTATATTCCTCAAACTGAACTTGCATTTTTTTTTCCGCCAGTATATTTGCAATCTTAGAAACCTTCTTAGTGGCGTTTACTAAAGGAACAGGTAATGCTTGCACTCAAAATATTTCAGACTGGAAATTTGTATTCACCAAAGGTATCTTAACCAAAATGACTAATTTATCATTTGCAAACACAGTTGCAGTAGTCAATAATTGATAATATTGCCAAAGTTCTTTTTGCAAATTTAATGTCAGTTGTGTATTGTCAAGTTCTTTTTGCAGACCTGTAACACTGTGGTCAGCAAGGTAGGGTTAACCTGCGGTGATAATTTCTCATCTGCTAGCTGAAACGCCAATCTGTTCATGCAAGTCGTGCATATGGGTTTCAGCCGTTGTTAACATTCACTCAATGTGATTCAGTACTATTTCTAATTGCTGATGAGAATGGGTAAATTGTTCCATCAGGAACAGCCCATTTTTCTGGTGTTGTAAGATGCGTTTGGCTTGTAAAATGGTTACAGTATTTGACATATTTATCATAAATTCTCAGTTTTCCTGAACTTCCTCATAAGTTGGTTTCAGCACCGTTGGCTTGTTAATGTCTAGAATTTGATCTATCACACAGAAAGACTGCTTGGTTGGTTTGTGATGTCAGCCATCTTCTGTCTGGTGCCATGGTATGAGCAAATCAAAAAACAATATAATTTTGTCACCCACATGCACACCCCTTACCTCCACTCTCAGTACAGCATTGATTCTGCAAGTTTTTGACATTAAAAATTATTCAATTTTTGGTACTCCAAGGTACATTTATTTATTTATTTATTTATTGGTGTTTAAGGTCACATATTTCTGCACAATGGCCAATCATGACCATGACAGTTTTATGGGTGGGGGAAGCCAGAGTATCCAGAGAGAACCACCAAGCAATGGCGAGCAAATGTCAGCTCCCCAACATTCTAACTCCACAGAAGTAGGGTTAGCAATGGTTGAAGACAGGTGCACCATTGACGTGCTGTACGCCTTAGTACACAACATCACCATACCCTCTTGGGCAATGGGGGTGAAGTCTCTTGCCCAAGGACACAATGCGGTTGCCGCAGGTGGGATTTGAACCAAGGACGTCTCTGCCTGCAGCCTGAACCTCTACCTACTGAGTCACTGCATCCCCACTCCAAGGTACAATTTCTGAAACTATTTCATCAGAAATTACTTCAGCTTTTTCAATAATCTCTTTTCGTGTATTGTAATTCTAATTTTCTTAATTCAATTACTTATTTCAATTTCAATTAAATTTTTTTGTTTTAATTGTTTGTTGGTTTAATTCCATCGGTTCATCTGATAGAATGTCTTTTATTGTTTTCTTATATTCTCAGTAATGCCGTAATTGACATCTTAATTCTTCCATTGGAACATTTTTCTCCTCCGAGGACGAGTGTTCATGTACCTGTCTCTTATCCCTAATCATAGGGGCTAAAGGATTAGTCTCTTCAGTCCCACTTTCACTACTGTCTTCTCTTGCAGTGGCTGATTGTAACTGGGGTGCCACATACCGATGAGTTAATTTCCATCTGCTAACTGTTGAACCTCCCATTCTTGGTGTTTAATAACTCTCCCTGCAAGCCGACCTTTTATTCTGTAACTTACGGGACCCCTGTCTTTTCAATAACTCAAAAGGTATATTACCATTTCTGTCCAAATTTCCTTTTGATCTCCCATCCCAGTACATAACAGGATCTCCCACTTCAAATGGTATGTCTTTAGCTCTTACATCTCCCGATCTTTGTTGTTTAGCTACTGGTTTCATTTGCCGTACCTGTTGTTGGGGAAAATGCCTTATGTTTTCCTCCACATATTTTTTCTTAAGTATGGTATCTAAACGTAATACCACATCTCTTGCATACAATAAAACATAAGGAGAGATTCCAGAAGACTCACTCCCACTTCCATTAAATTCGTTTGCTGCTAAGGATTGATTTAAGGAAAGATACCAGATCTCGAGTCTTTTTCTGAGACATTTTTGCTAAGTCATCATTCAAAGTTCTGTGAAATCTTTCAACTTTCCCATTTAACTGTGGGTGGTAATATGAAATAATCACATAGTGAATTTTGAAATTTTCAGTCAGATATTTCATAATCTCATTACAATTTTCAGACCCATTGTCACAGTTAATAGTTCAGGATAACAACGAAATCTTGAGGATATCTGATCAATCAATAAGTGGGCTATTGTTTATGCCTTTTGTCCAATTTTACAATTATAACTTGCTATCCTCAATGACTATCGTTGGATCTTGGCATTGCTTTGTGGACTTTTCAGTAAGTGTTATAGGGGAGCATGGTCTGCCTTGATATCAAATTGTACTCTTTGTAAATAATTGTTGAGTTTGTCCAAGGTGTAAGAGATGGCATATGCCTCGTTTTTGAAAGTCTCCCGTTTGTGTTGTGACTCACTTAACTTGTGAGATAAAAATATACTGAGTCAAAAAAGAAAGTATAATAGAAACAAATGTGATAAAATAGCATAAAGGATGAAATATAATAGTTCTAATGTTGCATGTTTGTGGACAAGAAGTCGTGCAAAGAGTTTAATGACATGTTGTTGTTGCCCACCCAACCATATACAAGTTTGCTACGGATTTCAAAATAACACGTGCTACCCAAGAATGTCAAATTGAATGGGTGACCGACGATTCTCTTTGTGTTATGTTGTGCTAGAGAGCCTGGGTTATTGAAAAAACATGCTAGTTTTTGTGTTCCGACATTTAAAAAATGCCAAGGTTAACCGAAAATCAGAGGTTGCGTGCCATTGGTATGCAAGAGGCTGGGGTACCTCCAGTTCGGAATCACTGTGGCCACTATTTTCTGTCTCATTGGAAGGTATAGGACCACTGGATCTACTGCCGACCGAGCGTGTGCAGGTCGACCAAGATTTATGACCACTACACAAGACCGACACATCAGGATGGCTCACTTGCGGGATCGCTTCCTTCTGGCAATGAGGACTGCAGCAATTACTCCTGCTAGAACTAACAATAGAATCAGTGCACAAACTGTCTGCAAACAGACTTGCTGAACACGGCATCAAAAGTAGGCATCCATACCATGGACCACTCTTTACCCAATGTCATCGTACCGTCATAATGGAATGGGTACATCAGCGTGTTCACTGGACTCAGCAGCATTGGATCACAGTTCTTTTTAGTGATGAATCACGATTTTGTCTATGGTGCACTGATGGTAGGGCAAGAGTGTATCGCCGACAAGTAGAACGGTTTTCTGAGGCTTGTGTGCAGGAATGCGACCGTTTCGGCGGGGGTAGTGTAATGGTTTGGGCAGGAATTTCCTTGCACCATCGAATGCAGTTGATCGAAATTCTTAATGCTGTTGCTGTCCCGCTGTTGAACACTAATGTCGGATTGCAGTTATTCCAGCAAGACAATGCCTGATGTCATGTGGTGCATATCTGCCGTGACTGTCTTGAGGATCAGAGCATTGAACTTCTTCCCTGGCCCCCACTTTCGCCAGATTTGTCGCCAATCGAGCATCTTTGGGATTAATTGGACCATCAGGTATGACTTCATGATCTTCAGATGTTAGGCAATTTACAGGAGTGGAATGCACAGGACGTTAGAACTAAGGCAGGAGTGGAATGCAATACCACAGGGTGAAATCCAGAGACTTATCATGTCCATGTGCCATCGATATCTTGCCATCCAAGAGGCAAACGGTGGACATACACGCTATTGGCTGCATCTGTGAACTTTTTATTTCACCCCATGCCTGAATTACGACATCCTGACGTGACGCTGGCAACAGTAAAAACATGAAATTATGCAAATTTATACAGCTAAACTTGAAAGATGAACTTACAATAATTTGTTTGGGATTAAAGTCGATAATACTTTAAAAAATGCTCCTCGAAGTTTATTATACTTTCTTTTTTGACTCGGTATGCTATTGGTTTTTCTTCTGGTACCCCTGTTAATTGATCTTCACCTCTTTCACAAGGCTCAGCCAATTTGTTACTTACAGATGTGCCTGAAGCATCTGTGTAAAGTACATATGGCTTTCTAGGACTTGGTTAAGACAAATGTGCAATCTGAGTTAAACTTTTTTTCCAATATTCAAAAGCTCTTTGTTGGGCCTCCTTCCAGTGAAATCAAGCATATGTCTTTGCAAGTTCTATTAAGGGTTGTGCTATTTCACTAAAATTTGGCATACATTTTCTGTAGTATGAAACCATTCTCACAAAACTTCATACTTCCATTATAGTTGTAGGTAGGCTCAATTTTCTAATAACTTCTACCTTACCAGACTCTTTTTCAAATAAAAAAAGTCTACAAAACCACCAATGAGAGTCATTTGATATTTGATACACAGCATCCTTGGTGGTAGGGTGGGGCATATTCAAATTTGTCCAAGTCAAGTCCCTGGGTTCTTATTTGGACTCCCTATGGGAGCACGAATTTTAACTTAGTGTAATATGAGGAATATTCATTAAACATTTTCTTCTCCTGAACCACTAATCAGAAGCTTCAGCTATTTGGTATCCAGGATTCTTAGGGAAATCAGAGCCAGTTTTGTTCAATTCAAAACCATGAATTAATATCCCCCCACCCCGTCCTAGAGACCGAATTATAACTTGGTGCAATATGAGGAAAAACCCTTCTTTTCCAGAACCGCCACGCAGTATCTTTTGGTATTTAGTATGCAGCATCCTTGGTGATGAGGCAGATTCAAATCAAAACTCTGCATTTATATTTGGGCTCCTTATTTGCAATATGAGGAATATTCTTCAAAACTCTTCTTCTCCAGAATCACCTATCATAATCTTTTGATATTTGATATACAGCATTCTGGAGGGTGGGGGATTCAATTTTGTTCAAATCAAATCCCTGGGTTTATAATTTGACTATAGAAGTACAATTACATGTTGTCTATGGTAATAAGCTTTCGCAAAGTTAACAAACATTTATTTCTTCAGTTTGTTCTTTAACCAAGTCATATGGAGAATTATTCTTGAGTATAATTTAGGACAGAGAAGAGTGGCGACGCATGTACTCTAATACTTTTGATTAAATCAAGAACACATACATACATTTTTGGCAAGTCAACACTGTTTGCCCTGCACATTTGAAAAATCCACATTAATTAAACATGGTCTTTCTATGAAAATGTATGGGACACCTTGGTCCATTTTTTTTACAATGTTCCTGTTCAAAAGCATCTTGCTGTTATTGACGGGAGAATCGATATAAAATACAGAATAAAAATATAATTATATGTGAACAAAAGTTGACTCCGTATCTGGAAACTTTGAACACGTCCAATTTAAAGCTAACAATAAATATATATATCTGGGCACAGTAAAATCTGTTATGTTTTTTGATTTCCCAGTTTTCAAAAAATATTCTGTTATATCAAAACCGTGTTGCGTTATATTTACCACATGCATACCCAATCGACAAAGCAGGTATCTAGGACAACAGCAAAAATGGTGGTATGTCACAAAAATCCTAGCTTAACAGTTTTAACCAAGCTTACACTTTGAGAATGAAAGCAAATGTGTGAAACAAATGCCTTGTAAATAGTATAGTGCATATGGACGTCGTTAGTTTTTCTTGTACTTGTTGAGAAACAGTAGTATCTTTCTGTTTCTAGAGTTTTGTTGTAATAAAATATAAAACTTATTTAATAGAATCCATGTAGACTTCACACATCACCCATTTTGACATGTTTACCCAATCTTTGAAAGGAAGAGGAATGGACTGCGCAAGTAGTTCTAAAGAAAGGAAACGATGTGACTGCTTTGCAGGGGATTGTTTAAGAGGATATGTGCCGCAGCCCGAAGGGTTTTGACTGAAACATGACCGTGATTATCTCTTCCAGTGACAAATCCCATAGATGTTGTTAAAGTGCGCATGCAGTTAGAAAACGAACTTTCAAAGAAGAAAGATGGAACTCTGAAATTTACAGATAGATATTATAAGGGTTTTATAAGAGGAATTGCCAGAATTATAGTAGATGAAGGAGTCCGGGGTGTATACAAAGGGTAAGTTATTATAGTTTAAGTGCCATCTTCCAGATCTATTTTTCTGTTCATATTATATGAACCAGTTGGAAACTGGTTCGAAACATGTTATCTGGACGTGAAGAAAGCACGTGCCGAGTTATCCTTCTCGGAGGTGGCGGTTCCTTTGGTGTCACGTAGCACTCTGTGTTTTATATGTAGCTTGGAAATGACCCCTCCTGACATTATTGGAGAATCATAGATAAAAAAATATGATACATTTTAATACAAATAATCTTTTCATCATAAATATAAACAACATCTGAATATTGTACGCAAAAACATCTTTTGTGTTTGCTCATTCATTCGCTATCAAACAAGATAAGTTTCTTTTAAAATTGGTCATGTAGTTCATCCTTCTGTAAGATTATCAATGTGCCATTTTCTCCCCGTGGACACTATAAATTTTGTTGGGCTAAACATTATCCCATATCAAGTTGATTTGGGTTGATTTTTAACCCAGCTGATTCAGAGAGTAGTTGAACACTCGTAACAACAGTGGCAGTTTGAAATGCACTGAGTTGAAAGTGATACTGATATAACATTCCATTTACTCACAGCAACTCTCCGGTCTTACTCGTCGAATCTAATGATCATATTTTTGGTATTACTACATTATGGAAGTTTACTACAATGTAATGTGTCAGTTAAACATTCAAGAATCTTCCAGTGCTCTCATTTGTATCGTGTCATTTTCGTTGTCACGCTGAATGACGAGGTTGTCCCATTCTAGTACACAGAGAAAAGAATATGAGTGGCATGAACACAAAGCAATGGAATAAAACACTCAGAACAAGTGTGAAAGCACGAGATAGCCCATTGGAACATTTGTTTGTTTGATTGATTATTGGGGTGTAGCGATCATTTCAGTATCCAAGGTCATATAGTGTCGGCTTTGAAAAGTACATCCTATGATTTGATAAGAATTTTGTATGAAATTATACTGTTTATGGTTTGTTGTTTTTTTTTGAATATCAATGACACATCGAACAGGCAGAGTCACGTTGTGTTGGGCAGTTTTATAGGTGGAAAAGAGAACCACTGAGCAGCAACAAGCAACTGTCGGACTCCCCAATGTACTAAACAACAAATGCAGGGTTAGAAGCTGCTGGAGTGTAGCATAGCTGGGGTGACACCCCTGTGATCTTCTAGTGGATTTGGAAGAAAAGGGTTCGGACTTCAATACTCTCAAACGTCTTTGGATTCTGGATAGGTTCGTGTGAGCCGTGGGCTTAGATCCTGGTTCTGTCTTGCGCTTCGGCAGACAAGTAAATAATGGAGTGCTCTGACACTCTGCAAATACTTTTGTATATATAAATTTATTCTGTTAAATCTATACAACGTCACCAATATCACGAATACACATTATCACTGGAAATTGCCAAAGTCCATTTAAATGGAGTGACAGTAGTTATTCTCGAGAGTGGTTACTATCTGCCCTGCCACAAGTTTCCAACAAGATTTTAACAAGCAAAGTGTGTAGAATTGGTAACAGTGATTGAAGGTGTCCGTCTTGGCTTACTGGCGGCTATTATACACACTCCAGAATGCGCTACTGGCCTTGAGCAGAATTGCACAATCTGCTGACTTATGTTCTCGTGATCGTCAGGAAAGTCAGTAAAATCGGTAAGGTGACACGCAACACCCTCTACCAAAAAGGTTCCCCCACCAAACCTTTTCCATACTCGAACATTAATCACCAGCCTCCAGTTAGCTCTACCCGGATGGTTGTTAATGCGAGTATCAAACGTGATGATGCTTACTAAACCTGACACAGCATTATTCAGCAATCATGCGGTGACCGAATTCCAAATGGATAGCAAAGATATCTCTTTTATGATATGTTTGTCAGGACAATGGAAACTCTATACTAGCTAACTGTCAAGTTAAAATTCCTACCCATATGTAAAGTTAAACATCCCCATCAAACTTGACAACTTCAAATTCCATCACGTGTAAAACTCTAAGTGAAACTTCCGAGTCTCAAGAGTACAAGCCAGATACACCTATACATCTTTTCTTGTTTTGTTTAATTTTTTTATTGGCATAAATTCAGTTGGAAAATATATTGAAAAATCCTATAAACATAAATACATAAAAGTACAGTTTACCTACAATAAAGAAATATATACATATATATTTGAACATTGCAAAAGTATCTTCATCGTAGGACAGCATTCCAGTAACTCCATTTTATCTGAATACTTTCTGCCCTGCCGATGGATACATGTATAAAGAGTAAAATGCAAGTGTTCTGTTGGAATTGATCGCCCTCACTAAGCCAGAAAAGGAGGGGAGGGTTTCACTCCAACTACATGTGTAAATGTATCCCTTGTATATTAACAAACAGGTTCTCTGGATATTTGGAGAATCTTCCTGAGTTATGGGACCTAGAAGAATATCTCTCATGTTCATACTTACATAAAATTTTGAACATGTGTTAAGATTATTTTTTTCTACCAGTCTTAATAAAAGGGTTTTCAAGTGAAAACATTCTAAGAATAGATGTACAATTGTTTCGTTGGTATTTTCAATGAAAGTATAAAGTTCCATTTCCGATAACGCACATTTAAACAATCAGGAATTTGTGTATAGAATCGTATGGTTAATTTTGTATTGTAATGTTTGTAGGTGTAACGACACTGATCCAACCCCGCCTAGATCTTGCTGCGCAGGCACTCTCGACGCGAACTCACTAAAAATGAGTTTCAGTCGACAGCCTCACCGCAGAAGTCAAACAAGATCCAGCCGTATACAAACTTGTTGTTGAAGGGTTTCTACAGGTTCGTTTAAAGAGAAGTTGATTAAATTAATCACCTAAAATCTTACACAAATGCCAACACGGCCCTGACACCCCTTTTTGCGCCGTTGCTCCCGGACCGGACCCAATTACAAGAAATGAGTTCGGGCCAACAGCCACGCCGCAAAAGTTATCCATAGGCAAGTCCTAAACATCGGTAAATTTTAAAAGGGCAGGATTCATGAATATTCAAAAAGGCTCGTTGTAAGGGTTAGAAGCTACAAAAGGAATCATCACAAATGTTGAACGAATTAATTGAATGTATTAATGATTTTATTTTACAAAAGTTTTCTTCCCCTTCTTTACATTCTACATTGGATGACGTATATGGAATTCTACTTACACATAATTGATATTTCTCTTTTACATCAACTGTTTCACTTTACAAGTGAAAACAACATATCACTTTGATAATATTAGCTCTACAAGCCATAACCACCAATTCGCTCATCAAATCCCTTTTTCCCCGGCAAAGGACTTATATACCAACATTTCGTCTTATTATATAATATAAATCGGTTGCTACCGCGCCCTATCTAAAGAGGGGGGAAGCTCTCCTAAGTCGGAATCCAGGTTCCAATCCTTCAAAAATCCAGAAGAATTGCTCAACAACAATACTTACAATTCTTCACAAGGCTACTACCCTTGGTTAAAGAAGGGGAGCTCTTCATAAGTCGGTACCAAAAGTCCTACCACCCGAAACTACCGGCGGAAGGGTTATGTTAACAATCGTATAACACATATTTCCGAATCAATAGATATTCATTCTAAATCCAACACGCTCATAACGCATCAATTAGGTTGTATCGAACAGCCTGACTGTCAAATTTCCTATTCTACCCCCTTAACTAACTTATTGAAGGGTAGAATATACTATTTACTATAATTGTAAAATTCCATAAAGTTATCAGATGGAAACGGAGGGGGGGGGGGGGGGGGTCCAAATTTAACGACCCACCGAAACCCGTCGCATACCGAAATTCATCGATTAGACCGAGACATCGGGACTAATCGTAAATATCCAGGTACAGGACGAGGATCAAAAGTCCATGTTAAAATGACCGGCCCCGGCGGGGAGTTAATCTGAAGGAGATCAAAAAATAAAACAACTTACCCCAAAGAAGATCTAAAATGTTCTCATCAGAATCAAAATTCAAACCAGGTTATATCATCTCTCAGCTCACCAAAAATTCGTGCAGGATCATATCGATTGCGGCACGAGCTAGTTCAAATCAACTATACAACACGAATTTTGACCCACTTTTATAACTCTCAGTAATGTGTGCAAGATCTTAAGGCCACCACATAGAAATTTAATATTTTCCATAACAAAGCGACTAATTCGCCTCCACACATCAGAGATGTGCACACACCCATACACATATATATATAAGTATATACATATATACTAATAGGTATGTGTGCACATATCATATGCATGGTAATTTTCTTTCTTACAGTAGGTAAGTATCATCTGTTGCCCGAAAAGATTGCCTGTAAAGATAATCCCACTCATTGCCAATATTTTCATTAATAGGCTATTCCATTTTTGTTGAATGTATTGTGTTTCTTTGGAAACGTATTTCAGAAAGATGGGATAGAAATGACGGTTTACCTTAATACATGAACGAATATATTATACATGAATCTTGGATATGTTCCAGTTTCTTACTATTGGATATTGCAACTTTCCAAGACCTTGGTATAGCTTTCACCACGCCTGAATATGCGGTGAAAGGTATATCAAGGTCATAAATGCACTTAAATTCTTTAAACTTGTTAACCGAACCTGTGCGTCAACAATACCGTTGATAAAAACACTCCTCTTGTGCTCTAGTGTCTAAAAAAGAAGGGCTTATTATTTATTTTTATACTTTTGTTAAGAAATAGTGGCTGTGAAAGGATCTCGTTTGGGGTTAATTGCTCGCTCTCGTTTAACAATGACCACGCAGACAAATATTCCTCCAACAAAGATCCAATCATTCTGAAATCTTTGACGTGCCTTCTTCTGTGAGGGACCACATATTGTTTGCTCCAACTTTTTGAAAATTATCAACAGCAAGTGTTTTCTGTTGGGCCATTGTTTCGGGGTCTAGTAACTATTTAATCCATACCATTTTTAAGGAACAACAAAGTGTTCTTATATGTGGAATTTAGAGGTCATCATTTTCAGGTAAATTGATTATGACATTATGTTTAATTTTATCTTTTCTATTAGACCATAAAAGTTTGTAGAGTGTACTTTGAATTTGGTGTAATATATATTCTACTGGGTTTGGAAGGACTATTAGGGAATAAATTATGATAGAACAGCCAAAGTTTGGATTAATGTAACTTCACCAATCAAAGTAAGAAAAGTATACTTAATATTTTTAGAATAATGTGATTCATTGCATTTACACATACCCCTAGACCATTAGAGAGAATATAGTCATAACTGCATTGGAACAATTATTTCCCATGAGTGCACAAAGTTAACAAATATATTTTATGTGGGAAGCCGATCACACACAGTACATTTTATTAATAACTGATTTCTGATGTGCTGTCTTTCTACAACATGTAATAATATGCTGGCCAGCTAATTTCTATGAACAACAATTAAGTCTGTAACTAACATTTCGTTTCCAAATTTTAGCAATTTAAACCCTTCACTCGGTAGGCTACATTTCGCAACAGAAGGCAAGTGTGCCCACCTGAGCAATTGGACATAAGTATTTTTTCCAAGGTACAGCGCCCTTACTGCTGGTCAGGATCGAACCATCGACCTTATGGTTTGAAGTTCAATGCTCTAACCACCGCGATCTCTTAGAATGATATATAAAGTTAACTTCAACATGTTGTGCATAAATGTTTGCAAAAAGGAAATACTAGAATTTGGTGATAAGTTGACACTATAAACAATAAATCGGTGAGGAGGTTTAGTAATAATTTAATCCATTAGAGCTGTAAAATTAAATTATTACTCAAGCTCACCTTCAATACTTAATACATTCACCCACTTTTCAGTGAATTATATTCTTTAGGATAAGATACCATTCGTGAGTTCAGGATTGAAAACGTTAACCCCTTGAACCCAAGACGCCGCTTTCTAGCCCAGGATCATGAACGTCATAATTTCATTAAGTGTAATAAGCATGGCAGAAAATAGAAGAGGCCATATGCATGTGGGTGTAAGCTAATTAATATTCTCAATGTGCAGCTTATTACACGTAATGAAATTATGACTTTCATAATTTCATTAAGTGTAATAGGCTGCACATTGAAAATATTAATTAGCTTACACCCACATGCATATGGCCACTTCTATTTGCTGCCATGAACCGACATTCGAGATACCACCAGTTTTATAGGGTTAACGCAAGAACCTGAACATCTGAAAGCATGCACATGTCAAGTTATTAGTCACTGCAATTTTGAAGTTTCTTTGAAACTTATATCTAAACCTGTGAAGAGAACTATGCACATTTCACCAAAACCGTGAGCGCGGTGGCTCAATGGTTATGACATTTGACTTCAAACCAAAAGGTTCATGGTTCGATCCCTACCAGAGGTAACAGCATTGAGTCCTTGGGAACAGCACATAATCCCGGTTGCCCACGTGAGCACACGGTGGCGCTGTGCTTTAAGACGTACTGCACGTCGATGGGGCACTTGTCTCCAACCAATGCTAAACCTGCTTATGGAGTCTGACAGTCGCTCGGCATTGCTGTCCAACACGAGATGACCCTGACTTCCTAAAGTGTCATTAAAGCCCAATAAATAAATAGATAAATTTCACCAAGCCAATATATTTGTACTTAAAATGCCTTTTCATTCAGGTTCAAGGAGAGAAAACTTGCCTTCGAACTGAGTGAACCAAGGAATTTCAGGAGTATAAACATGTTTACTTGGTAGAGTGTCAAGTTTCCTTGAAGTCTTTACATACTCCTAGGAGGAGATGTGCACACCAAAAATTTATAATCTGAACATTTGTTTAAAAAATCCAAGTACAATTTGAGAAAAATTTACTTGAAACAGTTAGAACTAAACTTTTACGAATAAGCACATGGAAGCGTAGTAAGTGATCATTGAGAGGCTTAATTGACCATTGTACCAAAACCTGTAAGGGGTTGCTTACATGAAAACTTAATTTTAAAATCAATATTAAATCTTAGGACAGCAGGAGATAATGTTGTTCAAAATAGGTGCAAAATTAGTTATAAACACATTTCTTGTCACTGGTGATAAAGAAATTTCTTTAAATTTGGTTCATGCAACTAAACATTTCGTACAGAAATCAATATTCAATTAATTGATAGGTGATTTTGTGAAAAATTGTGGTGACTTGAAAAGTTTAGAGTATGCACATATTTGCTTGAAAATAATCATATGCAATATGATCATGTGCATGAAATAGTTTTTTAACATGTGACAAGTTGCCCCCGCAACAACTTTATATAGAAATGAATTTTAAAGTTCAAAAGAAGGTATTTTGAAAATTTGAAAGTATGCATGTGTATAAAAATTAACTGCCTGTGGGAACCCCCGGGAAGTCGAGCTGTGCTCGTTTACAGTGGTAAACAATATCCTTTCACTGATAAAAAACAGGTTGCAACATCTGGGATCAAAATGCTTTCTGGGTATAAACGAATGGCTAACTTGACTTCACATTTTGCTGTGGTTGTGGTTTATCCATAGATTGAAACAGTGGCCTTAAATTTCGGTAAATAAATAAGTAAAGATGTTTATTAAACCAATGATTATGGATTAGAATTTGCATTGGCATTGGCCAAGAGTAAGAGGACACAAAGAGGGTGGAGTATGCTTAACAGTGACCTTGCAGGAACAATTTCATCAACATCGATTCCTAAATCTGATTGATTGTCACGTCTGCTTCTCGTATTCATTTCTCTTCTTTCATTTTTCTCTTCTCTTCTTTTCTCTGCTTTTTTCTCCTTTTTCTTCTTCATTTTTTCAAACGGAAATGTCGGGAAGACAGCCACTAGTGGCTATGCTATCTCCCAGTGGTGCAGTCATGTAGTTCTGAAGTATGCTACCTATATGTATATTTTTGTTATTAACTGTATACATGTTGTACTACTGAATAAAATCAAACAATCTAAGGACAGTGCATCCCCAAGAGTTTTCTGTCCTGTGTAGGTCACAGCTACCCAAGCATCTCCAAAATGAATGGAATGTAAACAACAAAGAGAAAACAATTTGTGAAGGTAAGCAACAATAAGAAAACAATTGTGCAGCATTCATATTGTCTTTTGCAAAGAAACACTGGATTTGGGTCATGTGGACAACGTTAAACATGGGTAACTTTATGAATGGGATACTTTATCTTGAAATTGCCACTGCTATCTGCAAATAAGTTTAAAAGTTTGCAAAAGATGTTAGTTTCACCGGGCTAGTATTTCAGCTAAGGTTAATCTATTGGGAATTTGTTTGTGAGAATAAAAAGAAAATTTAAGCTCGAAGTGGTCTAGAAAAAGATGATCTTTTTTTCATACAAATTTCCCATAGGAATGTGTAAAAGTGTGAAGATCGCTCACATCGAACATTTGCGAAAACGAATTTTTCTGCCATCATCACCTTCTTGCTCTCTGTTATTCGAATGGAGATTTTGTTGAGAATTGTAGAGCACTCCCTTCATTCTCACTCGCCCACAGTAGGCTAGAACAGACGATGAAAATGCTATGTTTCCATACAAATTTCCCATAGGAATTTGTTAAGTGTTGCGATCACGGCACCCATCAGATTTGTAATTTTGCAGTTATCACCGTTTTGCTCTATGTTATTCGAATGGGGAAATTGTTAAGAATTGTGGCGGCTGGTCACGAAGAGAGGAGAAAAATTATTGATGTCACCATTGTCACAAAGATTGAAAAACATCAGCTGTTTTTTTCCTCTTATATATTAAATTAGAGAGAAAAACTAAAAATAAATAAAATAAAAAATTAAAAATCAATGTCATTTTTAAAGATCAAAGATCATAAGGAGAAATTGGAAAATATGAAGAGAGTTCTTCTGCTCGAGAAGCTTCTCATAGATGTCTTCTACAGAGTGTGTTCCCATCTTGTAGATTTAAATATTCCTAGCATGATGTGTGAGAGATGTCTGAGTTGCAGGTTGGATGGATTGATCGAGGTGCACACCTGTTATACCTCAGAACACAAAGATGCCATAATTCTGTGTTTTGCATTGGTGTTTGAAAAGCTCAATAAAGATGAGGTTATAGAATGGTGGAAGATGATGATCAAGTGTAGAGGGCAACCACAGCCTTTGGATTTGGAAATTGAGCAGTTTAGGAAAATGTTGAGAAATCTCACGAATTAAGATTGAGGAAGTATTTTGCATTATTATTGGATAGAGAATATCTGACTCAGATCTTGTGAAGGAGACAAAAAATTATTAAATTAAAAAAAGAGAAAAAAATCACTACATTAAAAAAAGAGAAAAAAATTACTAAAATAATAAAAAAAAAAATGGATTGTTCAAAATATGATAAATATCATGATATCAAGATGGAATATTATAGAGAACACAAACAAAATCTTCCTATGACTATGGAAAAGTATTTTTCCAAGACTTCACCTGAATGTGTTTGCATAAATGAGTGTGATGACACTTATCATCACAACAGACTTTTATTGGTTAATGAAAGAGGAGCGAATGGAATGATTTTGTATCCAATATGTGAGAAGATAAAGAGAAAAAACACAAAAAGAAAATTTTCAAAAACAATTTCCCCCAAAGATTCCAAATAAAAAGTAAAGAAAAAACATATTAAAATCGATATTATAAATATTTATTTACAAAAATGAAAAAAAATAAATTCCATATTTCTTTTTCTTTTGCAAAGTCATATCTTTTATTTAAATGCAAGCTATCACTTTCCCCTAATCATTTTTGTGTAGATGCTCAATAATCATGTTTACTTTCATTAACTTTTTCACATTTTGGAGAGCTTCCTCTCTGAGTCGATTTGTGACACCTTTATTGAATTTCAGATATATTTTGTTTTTGCCATAGATCAAACTAAACTTCTGGATTTTTTTCTTTCCTTCCTTTGGAAGGAATTTTCTAACTCTGAAAATAAATCGACTTGATCTTCATTCAGTATAAATCCCATGCCATGATTATCATATTTATATTCAACCTTTGTTACTTTGACATCTTTCAACTGAATTGGATTATGTTTCAAATAAAATGTTTTACTATCATTGTATGAAGTGATTCATTTCAATTCGACTTTTCTTCCATTGTCATTTTTTTTTAAAATTAATTTTCATTTTTTTTATTTCCTACAAATAATATTAAAATATTTTTAACTGATTTTATTAAATTTTTAAGTTAAAAAAAAATTAGCTTACTGGAAACAGAATTTTTTTCTTCTCACAGATATAAAGAAATTTTAAAAAAATCTGTTACTTGTAATATATTTTATTGAACAAAAAGACCACAAAAACCCAAAACATAGAAAAAAACATTTTTTTACATAACGTTTTGTTTGTTTTTTTCCTCTATAAATTTATACATTATTTCATCACACTTTTTAATGTGAGAAACATCTCCTCTTTCCTAAACAATTCATTCTCCCATATTTTCTTGTTTTTTCTTGACAGATATCTCCTCTTCTGTAAACAATTCGTTCTCTCAATTTTCTTCTTTTTTCAGATTTAACTAGAAACTGATTTAGCACACTAAAACATATGTCTCCCCTTCCTTTCTATCTAATGCACTGCAAATTATATATACATGAATAATATTGACAATCATACCAAATATCTAAGGTCTAGGTCAAAAGACAAAAAAGTTCTGGTCCGGATGAAGTTTTCCTTAAAAAAGCACATAAATCTGACTTTCAGGTCAAAGGTCAAGGTCACATGAAGGTCAGTAGGTGTAAAGTTAGACCACTTTTCCAAAAAACTGTACACGTACATGTACATGTACGTGTACCGCCATAGGGGTTCAGTGTTAAATCGTGTACAGAGTGCAAAAAATGTCGTTTTTGCATGGTGGTCCAGAATCCACAATTGTTTTTGAGGCTCTCAGATCGCACTTTTGACCATTCAAACATCCGTTGGCAAACGAGTACATTCGACACATCACTTGGAAGGCAAAAAATGTATGAAAATTTGGAGGAAAATGTAAATTTAAAAATTTTGTCGATGTTCCCATCGCGGATCAAACCTTCGATCTATCGTTGGTGAATGCAAGCAAAAAACGTTTTGCGGCTTCTAGACCAGCATAAAAATGTGGTTTGCGGCTTCTGGACCACTGACGTTGGCAATCGCGTTTCGAATGGACTAGACCAGGAAAAATTGACATCAAAACCTTTTCTCGACGTACACCAACGGCGAGAAGTGTGTGTAAAGTGCAGTTACTTGTCGAGGATTTTTAAAAAAATTTTTCCAAACCGATTTCGGCTTCAAGTACATCAAAAAATGCGTTTTGTGGCTTCTGGACCACCGACGTTCGCGACCGCGTTCCGGACGGTCGAGGGTGTGATTCGATCGGCAAAAACGATTTATCGATTCACCTCACGAGTTTTGTGAGGTGAATTGTAATAGATCAGTTTTGTGGTGTTTTCAATATTGCACTCAGTGTAAATAAATAGTTTTTTCATTCAATAGAATCGACTATAAAATTGCGTTCCACTCAGATAATTTTAAATGGTAAAAATTGTGTTTTAATTGACACTATGAAATATTCGCAAATTATTTTATTTTTTGTTCTGGTGTAAATGAAAGGTTTTCGTTCAATGAATGAGATGGAAAAAACTAGAGTTTGGAAAATTAGAACTGATGGAAATCGTGCATCCACGTTTTGTCGTAGCGAGTTTTAAGGTAAATCGTAATAGTTCAGTTTTCAATATTGCACTAAGTGTAAATAAATAGTTTTTTCATTCAATAGAATCGACTATAAAATTGATTTCCACTCAGATAGTTTTAAGTGAGAAAATTTGTGTTTTAATTGACACTATGAAATCTTCGCAAATTGTTTCATTTTTTGTTCTGGTGTAAATGAAAGGTTTTCATTCAATGAATGAGACGGAAAAATCGCGTTCCACTCAGTTAGGTTTGTAAGAGGTAAATTGTGTTTTGATTGACACTATGAAATCTTTACAAATCGTTTCAGTTTTTGTTCCGGTGTGAATGAAAGGTTTTTTCGTTCCATGAATGAGACGGAAAAATCGCGTTCCACTCAGTTAGGTTTTTTAAGAGGTAAATTGAGTTTTAAATGACTCGTGATAATGTTTCAGAGATATGAATGAACCCTTTTGACGGATACATTTCTTCTCAAACGTGTTAAATCAGAAAACTGGTTTTTCATTTTTTGTTTGTAAAGCGGTTTTAAAACAGAATTTTTCACTTTATCTAAAATGCTGTTTGAGGATTATGATAAAACGTTCCATTCTTATGTGCTAAACTTTCACACTTTTCAAAGTTGTTCTGTTCGTCATGGAGTGAATAATCGGTGATGTGATCTTTAACACGTTCGAAGGCAAACGCATTTATCGAGGTTTCATTTTGTAAAATGTTTTTCCTCAACTGGTTTTAGTTATTATATATTAAAGACAGAAGATTTTTATTTACTTAAAACCTAAAACCTAAAAATAATTATACATTTAATTTTTGAGAATAATAAAATAACTCATGTTACCATACTCAAAAGGAAATATTAATAATTTTAGAAAACGAAAAAATGTTTTTACACATCACAGATTCCAAGCGGAGAGATGAACTTCTCAGCGAATATGAACGACTCAAGAAAAGCATTCGATCCGCTGACAGAAGCAGGCGACTGGGAGAAATGGAATTAAGACACGAAACCACAAACTTATTTAAACCCATGACAGAGGTTCAGGAACAAAGTAAGAAGGAGATCGTTGACGAATTGAAGCCCATAAAAGAAAGTTCTTTGAGGACGGGTTCATTGCCCGGCAGTTTTACGAGGGGGTTTTCCTTTCAAAGATCATCGCTGGATTACATTCCCATGAGAATCGAAGCTGACGTGAGCAAAAGTGATGATGCCTCTTCAACTATCACCACTGATAGCATCGCGTCGTCCGAGGATGGTGGTAAGAGAGATCTGTTGTATGGAATTTATAAGGATTCTGATGGAAGAATTTTCATGGGCGACACCGAAGGGCTAGAGGATGATGATAATTTAATCGTCGGTTCGAATAGGTACAAATTAACTCCTGGACTGCTCAAATTGCTCCTTTTCGACAAGCCTGGAGATTACATGGATTGGGATTTCGACAATTACGGCGACATTCTGGTTCAAACTCATGCCATGAAGAGAAATAATGATGTCAGAGAAACGAGACCCAAAGCCAATAGAAGTTACAAGTGGACGAAGGTGGTGAAACCCATATGGGATATGAATAAGAAATTCGTTGAATCGGTGACTGGGAAAGGGGTGAGAACCACTTTTCTTCTGAGCGACTCTGATGCTCTGTCTCAGAGATTGAGATTGTTGATGGCAAGTCGACGTGCTGGTAATACTGGATTAGATAATGAGATAGTGAGCATATGCGACGAATTGTTGAGGCAGGAGGTTTTGAATAAACGCGATTATAAAAGGCTTATGAACGAATTGAAGGATTGATATATATATAATAAGTAGAGAGAACAAAGAAACAAAAAATAGATAAAATAAAAACAGTAAATTTTACACTAGAAAATAATAAAAAGTATTTAAACAACAAACGATTTACCAGTGAAAAAACAAAATACATATTGTAAATAAAAATATGTTGGTGATAAAGAACAGGGGATACGTCAGAACTTACATTCAAGGCGGTTCTGGCATCGTCGATTCTATAATGCGAGCGTTCACGAGCAATCCAGGTAGAAAACTCGCATCAACCACGTTTGAGGTCGGTAAGAAGACGGCTTTGGATGCTGGTAAGAAAGCCGCTTCTGAAGCTAGTGGTAGGATCGCTTCTGTGGCTGGCAAGAGGGCAGCAGATGCGTTGATCGACGAGTTGATCAGTCCACCGGCGAAGCGAGCTACATTAGAGCAATCGCCGAAAAGTTGGAAAGATTTTAAGGATGCTGTGGTACCCATACAAGATTTAGCCAAAATGACGAGTGAATCTGGATTGAAGAGAACTTGCGACAGTGTAATATAAATAAATAATGATATTTATAAAAACTGAGGTAATATAAAAATTGTGTTTGAAAATCTAAAAATAACAACAAAATAAAAAAAGATGAACATTAAAGATATGTCTTGGAACGACGCTGTGACCAAGAGGCCGAATAACGAGTTCTTTCCCACAAGCATAAGACGCTTGATAGTGGGAAAATCGAATTTTGGAAAGTCCAATCTGTTGATGAATCTGTTGTCGCAACCCGGCTGGTTGGATTACGACAGATTATTCATGTTTGGCAAGAGTTTGTTTCAACCTGAATACAGATTGCTTCGAGAGTGCATGGATCGTAGATTGCCCAAGGACGTCATAGCCAGAATCTTTGACAGTAGGAAGGAATTCGACAAAAGTGAAGCTTCTCTTTTGACCATTTTAGACGGTGCGGCGATGGAATTGATGAAGAGAAATGCATCTTCGAACATTGAGTGTCGATTTTATGAGAACGCTAGCGACGTTCCGGATCCTAGAGAATTGAAATCGGAAGATAAGAATCTCATGATTTTCGACGATCTGCTTTTGGAGAGACAGAACCGATGCGAATCGTATTACGTTAGGGGTCATCACAGCAACATGGACTGTTTCTACCTGTCGCAGAATTATTTTTGATTGCCCAGACAGACGATAAGGGAGAAAGCTAATTTACTGTGTCTCTTTCGCCAGGATCTCAAGAATCTCATTCACGTCTATGGTGATCACGTCGCAAACGACATGAGCGTGGCGGAATTCAGGAGATTCTGCAAGAGGGTTTGGGATGGAGGACTTTACAATTTCGTCGTGATCGATTTGACTAGTGAATTTAATCGCAGAAAATATCGGAGCGGATTTGACAAGTTTTATGTTTCTGATGATAATAAGATAGCGAGCGAAAACAAAAATTAGAAAATAATAAATCATCAATAATTTAGTTTTGAAAAAATAAAATAAAAATTAAAAATATAATGTTCGAACAAGGAGAATTGTTAGAACAGAGAGCCAAGAATACGGCTGCAAAACAATCCATTCAAATCGTGGTGAGTGGCGATTCGACTCGATTCGTGACGAAATTCGAACCTTCTATCGAATTGAATAGAGAGAAAAGATACGAGATGGCGTTGGTGAATTCCTTTCTCAACGTCACCGAAAAGAATAACTCGTTCAAGTATTCCGATGGAGTGGATTGGTTGGAGATTCAAATTCCCAAAGGAAGTTACAACATAGACGATTTGAACAATTACATTCAGACGCGAATGAAGACGGATGGAAAGGGAAGCAACAAGATCAGACTCGCTCCTAACCCTAATACCTTACAGACGATGTTGGATTTGGAAGATAATTTTCGAGTGGATTTCAACACGAACGATTCTACAGGCAAGATGCTGGGATTCGATCGAAAGATGTATCGAGGCCACGCGGCATCCGAAAATATAAAATGGATAAAAAGGTGGAAAAACAATTAGCCGATAATGATGAATATCACAGGATAGAGTGCGAAAAAGATGTGGAAAAATGATTAGACGCTAATGATGAATATTGCGGGATAGTGTGGGAAAAAGATGTGGAAAAACAATTTGACGCTAATGATGGATATCTTGGGAAAGAACTGAAAAAAGAGTTTAAAAAAGATTGGGATAGATGGTTGAAAGTTAAAAGAATGAGACGTTTTCCACCGCCAGCACTACCTTTTTAAGAGAATGGTAATGATGTGAGTGTTACCAAGAGATGCACCACATTCGTTCATAATTATGATGCAGATAAACAAATTTGTTCTTATAAAAAACGTAATATATCACAAAAAAAAGAAAAGAAGATTCGACGTCGAAATTTGAGAAATTTGAGAAAAAAGGAAATGTTATTATAATATATATGGGTGATAGTGAAGAAGAAGAAGAAGAAGAAGAAGAAGGAAAACAAAAAAAAAACAAAAAAAGTAATGAGATCTAGAGATGTTCAACCTCTCTAGATCTCTAGATCTCATTACTTTTTTTCCTTCTTCTTCACTAAAAATCAGTCTCTCTATTGTTTTATATTTTCAAGTCTGTTATTAGCATGTTGATGGTCGTGTCTTCTCCTTTTTTGAAAATGTGCTGAATGTTTATCTTTACTTGTGCGAGTTTTTTTACATCAGTGAATGCGCTCTCACCACCCGATTTGTTCACGAGTTTGAGAGATTTTTGGATATATGTAACTTCCATAGGGTAACGACAAATCATCCTTGTCGAATTTTCTGTCTTCGGCGATGACGATGTTCTGTAGATCGCTTTGGTACTCGTAAAACAAATTGAGCGTGGCTTCATCCAATTTCAAAGGCATGCTATATTTGTTGTATTTGTGCTCTAAACCCTTCGTCTCGACCTCGTTCAATTCGATGGCGTCGTGTCGTTGTAATCTATAGATTTTACAACCAAATTTCTTACACGTTTCGACTCGTTTCAATTTCAATTCGCATCTTTTAGGTGTTGTTGTCATGATCGATTATTTGTTTTTTTCTTTTATGAATTATTGCAAATAATATATATTTTTTAATTTTGTGTTTAAATAATAATTTGTTAAAAAAGTTGTTTTTTTTTACTCTCTCTATATATATAAAAACGTTTTTAATTTTCTTTAATGTGAAAATTTTTTTTTGTAAAAGTGTTTTTTTCTCTTTATATAAATAAAAAGTTTAAATTTAACATCCTTTTTTTTCTCGTATTAATTGAATTTTTTTTTTCACGATAAGGAACATAAAACAAATTGATTAATTACATCAAAAAAAATTTTTGAGGGAATTAAAACATATACATAAAAACTATTTTAAAACTTTTTAACAAATTATTATTTAAATACAAAATTCAAAAAAAAAAAAATTTTTACAAATGAAGCAAAGAAATAAAAAAATGGAAAATTTGAATGAGAAAACCATACCTCAGTTAAACGAGATGTGTAGAGAATTAAACATTCCACATTTCAGAAATCATAGAACCAAATCAAAAAAAATTGAAGTCATACAGGAATATCGTTTGCAAAACGATGGAAAGAAAAAATCGAAAGACTGAAAGTGGACAAACTTAAACAGACTCGAATTGCAAAAAAAAATAAGCTGATGACAGTAATGCCTGATGATAGAAAACGAAACGTGGAGTGTGATGAAATTAGAAAGATCATACATGAGGAGTTATGTAGTTTGCTCGATGAAAAGGCAAACAAAATGTTGATAGCAATGACATCAAAAAACGCTTTGGTTGTGAAAAATGAGAAGAAAAATGCAGTAAAGGAATCGAAATGCCGACATCCAAAAAAAAAAACGTTTCGGTTGCGAAAAATAAGAAGATGATCAAACGAAAAGCCGTCGAAGAACTTCAAGTTTCAAAAGAAAAAAAAACTAAAACAAAAACGAGTGATGCAGTTCAGAATCTAGACAAACAAGATATACCAAATGAAATTCGATGAGCAATCGATGAAGGGAAAGGAGAAGAATATGTAGGATGAGTCATCATGGAAGCATTCCAATCGAATCCCATAGAACGGGAGAGTGCGATCAAAGGCATTTTTAAAACTTTCGACGTGGTTCCCTCGTTCAAGAAAGTCGATCCGAAATTGTTGATGGAACGGGTGAAGAAAAAAGTATTGGATTTGTTTCATGAACACATGAACGTGGGACAAAAAATTAAGATGATACTCCATTGCATGATGAATAAAATTGATGTGAATTCTGGTCAAAGCATCATGGAAAATGCATATTTCAGATCTAATGTCGAACCTGTATTTCAAGGTACAGATTTATCAGACGTTTTCGAAATGATGAAAGACAAGATGTTGACGTCTCTCGTGAATTATCAACATGAAGGTAGTAACTGGACATTCGATGAGGTGTTGAAACTCGAAATTCATATAACTAAAAACAATTCGTTGAAAGTGTTTTCCTATGTGGAATTACTGTATTTCTTAGCTTAAAAAAAGCTGTGATCAATGTGAGAAATAAAGATGATCAGTGTTTTAAATGGGCAGTCACCTCCGCTTTATGCCCTGTCAAAATGCACTCCAATAGCGTTTCTTGTTATGAGGAGACTTCTAAAAATCTTGATTGGACTGGAGTGACTTTTCCAACGTAGTTAAAACTCATCGAACATTTCGAGGCTCAAAATCCCACCATAGCAGTGAACGTCTTGGGATACAACGATGAAAAACGAATGATCTATCCTCTCAGACAGACTTCGTATCTCGAAAGAGAAAAGACAATTATTTTATTATTGATTTCAAATGGTGACAATCGTCATTATTGTTGGGTTAAAGATTCGAGCCAATTACTGTCGAGACAAAATAATAAACATAAACGAAAGATATGTTTATGCTGCAACTGCATGAACGCGTTTCACAGCAAAAAATCGTTAGTGAAACATCTGGAATATTGCAACGAAAATCAAAAAATGCTTCGGTTGTGAAAAATGAGAAGAAAAATGTAGTAAGGGGAATCGAAATGCCGATATCGAAAAAAAAAAAAACGTTTTGGTTGCGAAAAATAAGAAGACAATCAAACAAAAAGCCGTCGAAGAACTTCAAGTTTCAAAAGAAAAAAAAACTAAAACGAAAACGTGTGATGCAGTTCAGAATCTAGACAAACAAGATATACCGAATGAAATTCGATGAGCAATCGATGAAGGGAAAGGAGAAGAATATGTAGGACGAGTCATCATGGAAGCATTCCAATCGAATCCCATAGAATGGGAGAGTGCGCTCAAAGGCATTTTTAAAACTTTTGACGTGGTTCCCTCGTTCAAGAAAGTCGATCCGAAATTGTTCATGGAACGGGTGAAGAAAAAAGTATTGGATTTGTTTCATGAACACATGAACGTGGGACAAAAAATTAAGATGATACTCCATTGCATGATGAATAAAATTGATGTGAATTCCGGTCAGAGCATAATGAAAATGCATATTTCAGATCTAATGTCGAACCTGTATTTCAAGGTACAAATTTATCAGACGTTTTCGAAACGATGAAAGACAAGATGTTGACGTCTCTCATGAATTATCAACATGAAGGTAGTAACTGGACGTTCGATGAGGTGTTGAAACTCGAAATTCATATAACTAAAAACAATTCGTTGAAAGTGTCTTCCTACGTGGAATTACTGTATTTCTTAGCTTAAAAAAAGCTGTGATCAATGTGAGAAATAAAGATTATCAGTGTTTTAAATGGGCAGTCACCTCCGCTTTATGCCCTGTAAAAATGCACTCCAATAGAGTTTCTTGTTACGAGGAGACTTCTAAAAATCTTGATTGGACCAGAGTGACTTTTCCAACGCAGTTAAAACACATCGAACGTTTCGAGGCTCAAAATCCCACCGTAGCGGTGAACGTCTTGGGATACGATGATGAAAAACGAATGATCTATCCTCTCAGACAGACTTCGTATCTCGAAAGAGAAAAGACAATAATTTTATTATTGATTTCGAATGGTGACAATCGTCATTATTGTTGGGTTAAAGATTCGAGCCGATTACTGTCGAGACAAAATAATAAACATAAACAAAAGATATGTTTATGCTGCAACTGCATGAACGCGTTTCACAGCAAAAAATCGTTAGCGAAACATCTGGAATATTGCAACGAAAATCAAGGTGTCGCCATTGAAATGCCTAAAGCCAAAACCATCGAACTTTAAAAATCACAATAGAAGGTTAAAAGTACCATTCGTCGTGTACGCCGATTTCGAATGCTTCACCATGAAAATGAGTTCCTGCGAACCCGATGCTCTTCAAAGTTACGTCGAAAGATGTCAAAAACACACGCGTTCGGGTTATTGCATTTACGAGAAATGTGCTTTTGACTCACAACATGACATGGGTCCCTTCACTTACACGAAACAGTGTGAAGACGACGACGTGGCTCAAAGGTTCGTGGAAGAGTTAGAGTTGAAAATTCAAATTTTATACGACAAATTCAAAACTCCTGCGAAAATGGTCGTCACGCGAGAGCAGCAGGAAGAAAATAACAGAGCCACCGAATGTCACATATGCAGATAATCGTTCGATGAGAATTCAAAGGAAAATAAGGTCAGAGACCATGATCATTACACGGGTCTGTATCGCGGTCCGGCTCACAGCAAGTGTAAAATATCGAGACTCCATTTTCTATCCGGTGATATTTCACAATCTCTCGGATTACGACCGTATCCATTCATGAAAAATCTTGGCACCACCAATGAAGAATTAAACTGCACCATGAACAACGAAGAAAGATACATTTCCTTCATGAAATTGAAGCTTGTGGAGAAGAAAAGAGTAATCGACGGAGAGACGTTGGAAGAAAAAACGAAATTCATTCATAGAGGCATACGTTTCATTGACAGTTTTAAATTCATGTCGACCGCTCTGGAAAAATTAGTCAATAACATGAGCAAGGAAAAATTTAAAATCACGAGAAAACACTTCGGAGAATGAGTAGACGTCATGTTGAGGAAAGGAGTCTACCCTTACGATCTAAAGACATTTGACGACACAGCACTACCTTCGAAAGAAGATTTTTATTCAAAATTATACGAATCCAACATTTCAGATGAGAATTAAAAACACGCCAAAAATGTGTGGAAATCATTTGATATGAAAACCATGAGAGATTATCATGATCTCTATCTGAAAACCAACATTCTGCTCCTGGCAGACGTGTTCGAAAATTTTCGAGATGTCTGTTGTCGAAATTACAATCTGGATCCAGCTTGGTATTTCACCGCACCCGGTCTGGCGTGGGACGCTCTGTTTAAGACCACCGAAATCCAATTGGAATTATTATCTGACATGAACATGTTGCTCATGTTCGAAAAGGCCATGAGAGGTGGCGTCTCGATGATCTCTCACAGATATTCTAAAGCTAACAATCCCTACATGAAAGAAGGTTTCGATTCGGAACGATCGAATAAATACATACAGTATTGGGACGCTAATAATCTATATGGTTGGGCCATGAGTCGTCCTTTACCAATTGGAAATTTCAAATGGGTGATAGAAACGGAAGAGATGCAAAAATGGAGAGACTATCCTTGCATTTTAGAAGTCGATTTGAACTATCTGGAAGAATTACACGATCTACACAATGATTATCCGCTGGCTCCTGAACGAATGGAACCGATCGAAGGAGACAAGGAAAAACTCATTCCCAATTTATTTAACAAATGTAAGTACGTCATCTACAGCGAGAATTTGAAACAATACATCGATTACGGGATGAAATTAGTTGACATACATCGCATCATTCGATTCGACGAAGAGCCTTGGTTGAAAAAATACATCGATCTCAACACGAATCTCAGAATTCGAGCTGCGAACGATTTTGAAAAAGATTTCTTCAAACTCATGAACAATTGCGTGTACGGTAAATGGATGGAAAACATCAGGAATAGAACCGACGTTCGACTTGTCATGTCTGAGAAAAAAGCTAAAAAATTAGTGGCGAAACCCAATTACAAACACCGAACCATATTCGACGAAAATCTAGTGGCCATTCACATGCAAAAGACGCACCTGAAGTTCGACAAACCCTATTATCTTGGACCGATCATCTTAGATGTCAGCAAGCGATTGATCTACGAGTTTCACTATGATTACGTCAAACGGAAATTTGGTGAGAAAGCCAAACTACTGTTCACTAACATGGACAGTTTAGTTTACGAGATAGAGATGAAAGACGTCTACCAAGATATATCTCCAGACGTGACCACGTGGTAGGACATGAGCAATTATCCCGTCGATCACCCGTCCAACGTTCAATCGAACGACAACAAGAAGGTTTTGGGTAAATTTAAGGACGAGAGCCGCGGTAAACAAATCGTCGAATTCGTGGGTTTGAGACCCAAACTATATGCTTATCATCTAGAAGGTGAAGAGATCAAGAAGTGTAAAGGGGTTAAAGCGTGTGTGGTGAAGAAAAACATCTCTTTCCGAGAGTATAAAGATTGTCTCTTCGGAAGTGGTCCAATGTATAAGACTATGAAATCGATTTGAAGCGACAATCACAACTTGTATACCGAAATAGTCAACAAGATTTCGCTGATGGCTGACGATGATAAGAGATTCATGTCAGACGATAAAATAAGCACTTTGGCACTCAGACATTGGACTTTGGATATGATTATGGACGATAGGATTCCAGATAGGATTCCAGATAGGATTAAGGACGATAGGATTCTAGAAAATCAAGAGGAATTAGACGGATTCAAGATTATGGAAGTCGATAGAGACATTGAGAGAGTTAGTTTAAAAAAGAAAAAGAAAAAAATATAAAAAAATAACGTCATTTTAGTGAATTATAATAAAATAAATAAAAAAAAAAAAAATATACACATTTATGAATAAGAAAATAGAGATATCCATGGAAGGTGTCGTCTTACCTAACGAACCCCTACCCAACATCGATCTGTCGACTGTGGTGAAGGATTTGAAAATCAAAGATTTTCTAGGTGTGTTTTCCAGAGATGCCTTGCCGAAGAGAAGACCTCGACAATCGGAATGCGGAATTTTAAATCTGGATGACTTATCGGGTGAAGGCACTCACTGGGTGGCGTGGTTCAAGAACGGGAAGAAGAAGAATTATTATTTTGACAGCTACAGAATCTCGCCGCCGAAAGAAATAAAGAACTATTTTGACGATGTTTCATTACAACAAGGAACGAGTGCAATCGCCAGATCAAGTGTTTTGCGGTCACCTGTGTCTCTGCATTCTCAAGAGATGGTCAGAAGGAGATCAGTTTCAAGACATTCTCAATGATTTACATTAGAGAGAGATTTTTTTTATAGTATATATAAAAGTAAAAAATTATTTAAAAAAATTTAATTAAATAAAAACAAAAAATAAAACATAAGTGAAATAATTCATTTTTAATAAACTGCGTTTGAAATATATTTGTTAAAACAAAAAAAACCTCAAAACAACATGCCAGTCGATAAATTTGGTAGAAGTGATGATGAAAATCAACCCAAAAAGAAGAGGAAGATGCTCGAAGTTGGCGATGGTTGTGACATTGCCAACTTGGACGAACGTTACATTTGGAGATATGAACCTTGAGAGGAACCTTTGAACATGAACGATAAGAAGCTCTACAATCTTCCCAAGCCGGTAGATCTCGCAAATGCCGTGACTAAAAAATACGTCTACAGGGGGAACGTGGATTTCAAACGAATCATGCTAGATAATTATGTGGATAAAGCCATGACCGACGATCTCGATCTGAAATTCAAATGTTTGGTGAATGTCGCAAATCCCATAGATTCCACCAATGCTGCAACCAAGAAATACGTGGACGACTCTCACGCGCGATTCAACGAACATCTGAGAAATAGATACATTCAGAAAACGATGCAATCGGAATTGAACGCCAATTCTAACAAGATAACGAACGTGTCCACTCCTACGAATCCCAAAGACGTGGCGACCAAACACTACGTAGATCTGGAACAGAGAAAGTCTGAGAGACGAGAAATGAAATCGGATCTGAATGCAGGATTCAACAAGATATTGAATCTGTCGAAGATTGACGATGCGGATGCGGACTCCACCACGGTCAACAAGGGCTACGTGGATTCCGCCATGATACAATCTCAAGAATACGTAGAATTACAAGTGGACGATTTCTACCTGAACAAACAATCTGGCGGAACCATGGAGGGTGGCATCAACATGAATGGTCAGAATTTATTCGGTCTTGATCACGATCCTGAATTCGATTCCAGCGTGGTCAGCAGGAAGTACGTGGATGACAACTTGGTCTGGAGAAAGGGCGACATCATGGAGGTAAACTAGACATGGGTGGACACGCGCTCACGAATCTACTAGATCCCGTGCACATGTCGGACGCCTGCACCCTGATTTTTGTGGTGGAGAAAGTCAAATACGCTAGACAATTGATCACCGGCACGTTAGAGGAGGGAAAAGCCGAGTGGTCTTTCAGAAACGGAGGTAGCGAATCGCAACATGGTCAAGTGGGATATCCCATGCCGTTGGGAGGCAAAATCATTGGAATGAGTCTGGCTTCCATGGATTTGAATAACCGAGCAGTCGTCAATCTCACGGTGAACGGAGTAGAGAGCGATAAGAGATACAGCGACCGAATCAACACTTGAATGTTAGCACATTCGGCACGCCTCTCAAAGTGAATGCCGGAGACAGGATTAATTTTGTTACAAAAACCAATAATCCCGAAGCTGCCACTTCCGTGGTGAGCATACTGATCGAACTAGATCCTTTGAACAAACAGTGAACGCGTGGAAATAATTAATTAAAAATAATGAGTGATTATTAAAAACACACAAAAAAAAAAAATAATGAGATTTAGAAAGATGTTCAATCTCTCCAGATCTCATTACTTTTTATTTTTTTGTTTGTTTTGTTTTAATACGTTATTTCTCATAATCTTTCATCTCATGAAATTGGATCACCTATCTCAAAACACGCATCGACATCTATTTTAGCATTTCAAAGAGCTTTTTTTAAATTCTCGAAAAGCAGTCGGTCCTCTATATGTCAATGTGTCTAAAAGTTTTCTGGTCTTATGTTCTATCAAGATTTTACTTTCGATTTCGCATCTCATATAATCGGTCAATATCAAAGGTTCTGTTTCGACTAAAGTGTTTAGAATTATTGCTAGAGAATCTTGTGAAATATTTTTAATCAAAACACGTCTGTTTCTTCTCAAGTATTCTCTTTCTTTATCATTCATTTTTATAATTAATTTTTATTTATATATTTTTTTTCTTTTTTTTTTCACACACGTCTCTCATCGAATGATCGACATCTTATTTCCATCCCATTCGAATTGTAATCCTCTATTCGACAGGACCAGGGCGAAGGCTTTGGTTTTTCTCGGGACGTTACTATCGAATTGCAGCGTGATCTGAATGTTTAAGATGCTACTCTTGAGTCGTTCGCTCTGTTTACTGACATCGAATATGAACATGGGATACATCGACTTGTATTTGCCGGGAGATATATTAGGGTTGCTCATCAATTCGTCTAGATCATGATACTTCTTTCTAAAATCCGTGGCGTTGCCGTACAGTCTGCAGAAATGGTTCTTGTCGAATGACGCATTGTAATCGATTGCTGGATATCTCGTGGCGTTCAGAAACACTTGCATATTTCTCAAATTGCAGTGATCGAATAGCGACGCATTCTTTTCCTGAGACCCATCCCTATCAGTCTGAAACGCGACCACGATGAAACGCGGTCTCTCGGAAGCGGATTTCACAGTCAATCTCCAATCGAAGTGATTCATGGAGAGTGGAATGCTAGCCATGTCGCACTCTCTCATTCTAAATCCCATGGATAATTTACTCTTGGATTCTATGATCTTGTAGAGACGCATTTTTTCCACAATCGAAGGCTGCACGTGCAGAACGAACCACGATATCTTGTGTAGAGATAACTTACCTGCATCGGTCGTGGGGAGTCTCACTACCGGGTTGTCGTTTCCCTTTCGAATCAACGTCAGATTGTGTTTGACTCTGTACATGATCTTGTTATAATCGTCCGCAAATCCGAAGATGTGTTTCAAAGGTATCCTGAACGAAAACGTTCCTTTGGGTCTGGACGTCTTGACGACGTAGTCGAATATCAGGGCCGACGGTGTCTTTCACCCACAACTGATTAAGTCCTCTGGATTTCGAAAAATCATCTGGATACATCAAGAGTCCGAACATCGTGGTGGCCTGACCGGGATGAAACACAGATTCTATCTTTTGTCCGGATAGCAAGTATTTTATATTACTGAATAGATGCATGATGCCATTATTGGCTGGAGTAACCATGGCATCGTCGGTGTAGTCGGTCCCATCTTCCTTGGCGAGACGTCATTGCACCACTATGTAACTCTCGCTAGGATGAACGAATAGATCTTGGGTTTCGACACTGATTCTTATCTCTCCCGCATTGTTCAAACTCGTTCCAGTTATCGGTTCATTTTTGTGAACCTTGTATTCTTGAATACTTTCATCTTTCACTATGCTTTGTGCGATATCTAGTATATTTGCCATTTTTGAAGGTTTTTTTGGTTTTTTTTGTTTATTAATTAGCTTGCTTTTTTTTATCTAAAATAGTTTTAATTATTTTTTATTATTATTATTTTTTCTCTCCTTTATATATATGTGTAAACAAGAAAATGTTAAAGAGAGTAAATAACAAAAAATGTTTTCTTTATTAAAACTTTGTCTTCTGCAATTGTTGTTCGTAAAACTTTCCGATGATCTCTTTGCCATCCAAAGCTTCGATTTCGTAAGTCACCAGATTGGTGTGAAATATTCTGATTATCACGAAGATTTCCGAGGTCCATCGAGGAGTGTAACCCTTTTTCAAGTGCTTCTTATAAGTGTAGATTCTCACTCGATCGCCGACCGCAAATTTCGGCGGTCTAGACTTCTTCCTGATCTTAGATCTCTCGGGATATAGATTCTCGTAGACTCGTTTTTCGTTTCGAGGATCGCTAGCTTCCATGGGAGTCATCTTGATCGATCTGTGTCACGTGTTGTTGTAATCTTCAACCAGACCGTTCAGAGCGTATATGTATTTCTTGGTCGAATTCGCCGTGAAGTATCTGTGCATCTTTTCCTTCATCGTTCGATTCCAACGTTCCACGACGCTGGCTTTCTCTTCATTTTCGATCGAGTAGAGGTCGACCAATCAACGAACGTCCTTGTGGTAGAATTCCTTCACCTTATCCACCCACAATTTATTCGGTTTTCGAGAAGACGAGTCGAACACGCTCTTCAGAGCCTCGGCGATGCAAGGTCCTGATTTATTCTTCAAAGCTCTGATCCAACCGTATTTGGAAAACACGTTGATAACCGTCAATAGATATTTAACACTCTCATTCCACCTCGAACACGATCTCATGTCGACCAAGTCGGCAGACCAAATGTCATCCAAACCCTTCACAAACACCCTTCTCTTTCGAAATTTACGCACGATGGGTTTGTGTAACTCCTTGGCCAATTCGCTCGTCAATAATCGTTTCTTCTTCTTTTCCGAAGCGCTTTTTTTTGAACGATCCATCCGAATCGACCTTTCACACCGATCAGATTGCCGACCAGCGAACGTTCTATCTTCTTTCTTCTGGTCGGATTCGATATGCCTCTCAATTTCACCAACATGTTTTTATCGCAGACGTCATTGCGAGTCTTGGTGTCGGGATGTCCGGCGTAGCACTGATCGTGATCATACGCGACCGCGTCCACCCTATTCATTGGTTTGCTCCAAGATTTAGGAGTCAGATCGGCGTTGAGTCTCTTGTTCAATTTCGTTCCGGGTCCCGTGAAACTGTGACCCAGCAGAGGTAGACTATTGATCATTTTATTCACGACGCCTTTGCCTTTGCTCGTTTTTTTTTTGACGAATCGAGTCTTGATCGAACCACACACCTTGCAAATTCGGCGAAGCATCTGTCTGTCGTTTTTAGTTCGTACTTCTCGAGAATTACCCGTCTCGGATGGAATGAACATGTTAGCTCATGGTCATTATTCCACAAAGTTGATAATTCCCCAAAATCAAGAAAGATTAGATTGCATTTTTCTCCTTCATGGTCCTGTTTCATCATTCGATCACCTTCTCGTTTTTGTTTGGTGGAATAGATGACGAGGAGTCAACGAACATGAACATTGTAAAATTCTCGGCCTTTATCCACCCAGAATTTCTCAGGTTTTCACAAAGAAGTGTTGACGATATCTTCCAAAGATTCAGCCACACTCATTCCCAATTTATTTTTCAATGCTCCCATCTGCATTTCGAAAACACATCTATGATCATCAATAGATATTTCACACCTTTGTTGTGTCTAGACAGTGATTGCATGTCCACCAGATCGGCTGCCTATACCTGATCCAATCCTTTGATGATTACTCTTCTCTTTCGAAATCTGTGCACTATAGGCTTGTGCAGTTCGTTCCCAAATGCATTAGTGAATTGCTTTTTTTTATTTCCCATTTCGAATCAACTTTTTGTGCCGATGAGTTTACTGACTAGAGAACGTTCGAATATCTCTCTCTCATTGTGGGATTGGTTATATTTTTCAAATCTGTCAACATATTCTTGTCGCACACATCATTTTGAGTCTTCAGTTTGGAATGCTTAGCATAACAGAGATTGTAACTGTAGGTAACCCACTCTATTGGTGGATTTCTTCCACGATTTCAGACTCAGATCTTTATTCAATCTCTTGTTCAATTTCGTACCCGGTGCCGTAAATTGATGTCAAGGTAGATGCATTTTGAAGGGAAGATTATTGATGAGTCTGTTGACCATTCACCCACCTATTTTGCCGAACTGAGTTTTCATCAAACTGCTTACTTTACAAGTGCAGTGAAACATTTGCCTATTATTTTTAGTGTTCAATTTTCACAAGTTATCTGTATCTGTAGATATGCAATACATTTTGCTTTTTGTTAATTTTATTTATTTTTTCTATTTATTTATTTAATTTTTTTATTATTCTTTTCTTATATATATAATATCATTATTTTTTATTATTTTAAATGTGTCACTGGATCTTTATTTTTTTTCCTAGAGTTTACGAAAAGATTCCCTGGTTCCTTTCTCAACCTTTTTCTATCAGATTATGTTTCATCTCATCTTTGAGAATCTGACAAGATTTTTTTTCTTATACTTTCTTTTATCACATCAAATTTATCCCTTTCTGCAAGAATGTAGAGAAATTCCCTATTGGAAATCCTTCATCTTTCAGAAAAATGAATATCATGTTGCTTATGGAATTCATTTTTGCACAAACCAACACTGTGTTTCTTGGCCTTCGACAATAATTTATTTTTTACTCACTAATTTTCCACCTACATTCAAGACTCATTCTTTTTTTCGTCCGCCATGTGACGAGATGTTCTGCACTCTTATCAGTGTTCATCCAACTCGTAGATTGTTGTTTCCTGCTACATAGTGGACCGAGTATCCTTTTGTATTCTCAGGAACAGTTTATTCATTATATTATCTTACAATTAATTATCCATAATGTATTTTATATGTTTTTTTTCGAGTCGCGCGCGAATTTCGTGTGCCATGCGGTTCGGACTTCAATTTTTTTCACAATTATTGTAAATGTTTAGATTGCTCATTTTTCTAATTTTGTTAGAGTTAGGTGTCAGCGGGGTACCGCTTCTGCAGTTTTTCTTCTCTCCTTTGAGAGTGGTCATCCTGTTGTGTGGTTCCCGGTCGACCGTCTGGGGTCTTAATTTCTGTCACCTTTCTCTCTTCTTTGGGGGTGTTCTGTTCTCATCTGATTTCACCTTCTTTGCTCCTCTCACCTCTATCATGCCCAGGACTATTCCTTGTGGCCAATGTCTGCTTCCAAAGAATGTGGACGATTCACAAGTTTCATGCTCCTCATGTAATGGGTGTTCGGCCGAGCGGCCATGTGGTCTCTGTGGACCTTGGTCATCCACTTTCTGGGCGTCAGTGAACCGTGTAGTACGTTCTAGTGGCCGTACCTCCCGCTCCCGCGGGAAAGGAGAACGCGGTCGTTCGGGGGCTCCCGAGCCGACCATGTCTGGCGAGAGTTATTCCTCCTCCGTGGGGATGTGCAGTATTTTCCTGTAGTGGATACTGCGCGAGCCGTTGAGTGTTCTGGTGAAGAGGTGCCTGGTTCCTGAACTACGGCCCCCCTCCAGTCGACATCTGAGGCTGTCACTTGGGTTGTGACTCCTCCTTCGGAGCCGAGCAGGGGTGCTCTCTCCACACTTCCACCAACCTCAACGACTCCCGACGTATATACTATTACTGCTGGTCGGTCTGCTTCGTCGTCAGTTTCAGCCGGCCTCGGCTTTTCCCTTCAGGGGACTGCAGGGATGTCTGGTAGTGTAGACGTGGGATATCGCCCTCAGCCTTCCCTGACTTCAACTCGGCGAAGTTGGAAGGGGCTGCCGGCCGAACCCACCGCTGTGGTCTCTATGCCGTCGAGCACCACAGTTGTGTCATTGGATCCGGTTAGTGGGGACACTATGAACTCCGTGGCGTTTCCGTCCACTCATTCTGGCCACACGACCAGTTTTGGGGGACCAACGCCTTTTGTGCTGCCTGGACCTTCTGCCCCGCAGAGGTCCGCGGTGACTCTCACGAGTTCTCGCTATATTGATCCTCGGGGTGTTTCGTACCCCTACACACGTCTGCTTTCAGACGTTTCGACTGCCGCCCGTCGTCCCGCGTCGGGTGTTTTGGAGGATCGTGACCCTTCGCTGGTTAAGAGGGTCAGAGGTGAAGCCACTTTGCCGGTTTGCTCCCCTGTCGAACCGGCTAGTTCGGGCAGTGAGCTTAGGGAGGCCGTCTCCTTACGCTCTCAGGTTCTGTCAAAGAGCCCTCCTGTTGCTTCCAGCGAGGCAGCGAGTGGTTTCCAGGCGCCACCTATGGCGCCGCCTCCCGGGATTGGAAACAGGCCGGTTTCCGATCCCCCTGGTGTTCAGACACCATGGGAGGCGTCGGCTGGTTTGCACACGATGGACTATATGTCTTCCGACTCTGGGGAGGAGTCCGACATGCTTGAGGTCGAGGGCCAGCAGTCTTCGGACTTGGGGGCAGCTCTTGACTTTGTGTTTGGAATTCTGTCTGATCTCAAACCAGCTAACCAGCCGACAGTGTCAGCCAGGCCGCGATCATCGGTCGCGCGCCTACAGCCTATGGAGCAACCTGCTTCTGGGCGCCTTTGACCGTACCAGTCTGTACAGGTGGTTGAAGCATTTTCGGCTTTGGACTCCAAGCTGAGTTCCAAGGGTATGAAGGCTCTGTTCTTCACCAGGGTTGACACCTTTTTGCCCCCAGTGCGTTATCGTTCCTACGATTCCGCCAATCCGTCAGTCTGCCAGACTTTGACGGTTCTGGACCAGGACTCCAATTCCCTCGGGCTTTCCAAGCCCAAGTCTGCCGTCATTCCAATGACAGCACTGGAGTCCACGTTGGGCTTATCGAGAGAGATGCTTGGCATGCTTTCTCTCTCAGATCACGTCGTGTCAGCTTTAGCTGCTTATCTGCCTCCAGATAAGTTTGACGAGGTACAGGCTCCTTTGCGTGTGCTGTCCAATGCGCTCATGCATCTTACTCACACGCATGACTGAAACACGGCTAATCTGGAGTTAGTTCGAAGGGACGCTGTGCTGGACACAGGACGATCCCTTCCTGAGGAGCAGCGCACTGCTCTTCGATCTGCTTCTTTGGCAGGTCCGCAACTTTTCCATGGTTCCGTGTCGACGGTCCGGGATGGCGTCCTATGTCATTCCAAAGATCAGCTGCTGTTTCGTCAGCTTGATCAGCCTTCTAGGGGAGGCAGAGGCCGTTCCAAGCCTAATAAGTACCCTTCTGCTTCCTCTGCGAAGCAAAAGGCTGGACCTTCTGCAACCGCTTCTACTTCTTACTCAAGGGGTAAGGGTAAGGATCGGCAGACTAGAGGGAAGTCTCAGGATTCTTCATTCAGTAGAGGAGGTGGTTTCTCCTCTCGCGGGCCTCGTCGGGGCTCGAAATGATGGTCCTCACCTCGACTCATCCCAGGTTGGAGGAAGGATAGCAGAGTTCGCAGACCATTGGGCCACTATCACATCCGATCCGTGGGTGTTAGATGTTGTTCGGTCCGGCCTGCGAATATCCTTCCGAAGGCATCCCACTCTGTCCAGGGTGCCTCTTCCAACCACAGTTCTTTCAGACGTTTTACGTCGGGAACTTTTGTCCACGGAGATAGACAATCTCCTGGCAAAGGGGGCGATCGAGGTCGTCAAGAACGTTCAGTCAGTGGGTTTTTATTCCCGCCTGTTCTTGGTGCCGACAAAGGACGGCCGACTCCGACCGGTTATCGATTTGAGTATCCTGAACCAGTCTAGCATCGCTCCCAAGTTCAGCATGGAGACTTTCAGGTCGGTCCGCCGTTCAATTCACCAGGGAGATTTCGCAGCCAGCATCGACCTGCGAGACGCTTACTTTTAACGTTCCGATGCATCGGGCGTCACGGAAGTATCTCAGGTTCGCTTCTCTGGGGCGAGTTTACCAGTTCAAGGCCATGCCTTTCGGCCTCAACCTGGCTCCTTGGGCCTTCACCAGACTGATGTCGCATGTGATAGCTTTCCATCGCACACAGTCCAGGGTGATTACTTCGGCATATCTGGACGATATCCTCTAGAGGCATTCCAATGCTGCCTCACTGGAGTCGGATGTCGCCACTCTGTTGAGCTTGCTCACGTCGCTAGGATACAGAGTCAACGAGGAGAAGTCGGACCTGGTCCCTTCTCGGTCGTTTTGTCATCTGGGGATGGCTTTCCAACCCCAATTCAATTTGGTAGCGGTTTCCCAGGCCAAGGCTGTTATTCTCTCAGCTTTTGCTCTGACTCTGTCCCAGTCCACATCCGCATCAGCACGGAGTATTCTCCGGCTGATCGGTCTCTGTGGTTCGGTGACGGATCTCATTCCTCTAGGTCGGCTGCGTGTCAGACCTCTCCAACACTTTCTGCTCAGTCGTTGGAGACCGAATGTAGATTCTCTGGATCTGGTGCTTCAGTTTCCGGAATCCCTTTATCCTCGCCTTCTCCCCTGGACGGATGTCCAGTGGATTACGCAGGGTGTCCCTTTGGACTTACCCACGTCCGATAGCGTCCTGACGGCAGATGCCAGCGATTTCGGATGGGGTGCGACGTTGGATCCTCTAGATCTTTCCCTCCACGGGATGTGGGACCAGGGTCAGGCAGCTCTACACATCAACCAGAAGGAGCTTCTTGCTCTTCTTCTGAGCTTCAGGCAGTGGATCCCTCACCTGTCGAATCGCCAGGTCCTTCTGTTGTCCGACAATTCGACAGTGGTTGCTTACATTCGGAACCTGGGCGGCACTCACTCGGTTCCGATGTACGAATTGGCTCGGGATCTTCCACTGCTCGCTCAGGATGTCCACGCCGGGGTGGTTGTTCGTCACATTTCCGGTCGTCTGAACGTCCTAGCCGACTCCCTGTCCCGATGGGGCAGGGTTATTTCCACCGAGTGGATGCTCCGCAGGGAAGGGTTCCGGTCGCTTTGCGATCTCTGGGGACGTCCCCACATCGATCTCTTTGCGACTCGTTGGAACCATCAGGTGGACACTTTCGTGTCCCCGTTTCCAGATCCTTTGCCTTTTGCCGAGGACGCTCTGTCACTCGATTGGAACGGTCTAGTCGGTTACGCCTTCCCGCCGGTTCCGATTCTGCCTCAGGTTCTAGCCAAAATTCGTACCTGCAGTTGTCGAATCATTCTGATCGCTTCCCTGTCGCCTCAGCGGGTGTGGATCAATCAGCTCCGCTCGCTGATGGCGGCGGTTCCGGCACGTCTCCCTCTACGTCGCGACCTTCTTTGCCAAGGTCCCCCGAGGAGGTTTCACGTCGACCCGACTTCATTGTGCCTTCACGCATATCTTTTGTCAGGTCCTGTCTCCTCCGTCGAGGTTTTCGAGACGAGCAGTGGAGTGCATTTCTTCTTCAAGGAGGCACTCCACTGGTTTAGCTTATGCAGCTAAGTGGAAGGTCTTCTGTCGATGGCGTGCTGATCGCTCTGTTGATTATGCCAATCCTTTGATTTCTCAGATTGCGGAGTTTCTGGTATATCTCTTTGATTCTCGGGGTCTCCAGCCTGTTACCATCAAGGGTTACAGGTTCATGCTTTCAGAGACTTTTTCTTATGTGGGGAAGCGTCGTATCCGCACGAATCCTCACCTCTCCAAGCTTGTTTGGCACTTTTCTTTGAAAAGGCCTCGGACTTTGCAGCTTACCCCACGAGGGAATCTTTCGTGGGTGCTGCTTTGCTTGGAGGGGGGTTGGGGGGGAGGGCGCCGTTCGAACCTTTATTCCAGGTGGATATGCATTTTCGCACATATAAGACGGCGTTTCTGATAGCGATTGCTACTGCCAGACGGGTTAGTGAGCTTCACGCCCTCTCAGTTGACCCGGCCTTTTTTTAGGAGCTCTCCCAACAGTGTTACTTTTACCACTGATTGCTCTTTTCTGGCCAAGAATCAGTTACCAGATACTACTCCTCCTCCTATCTGTATCAGGGTTCTTCCTTCTGTTGAGAGTATTCACCCTTTGCTTTGTCCGGTCCGTGCTATTCGCATTTATCTCGATCGGACACGATTCATACCGAAAGGCAGGAAACGGTTTTTTCTGTCTCTTATTCCTGGTCGACAGAAGATCTCTCCTCAATCCATTTCTCGATGGATTTGTCTTGCTACTCGTACGGCTTACGGTCGTTTAGCAGCTGGCGATTGTATTACCAGTCGTATATCTGCCCACGAGGTTCGTGCATTGTCTACCTCTTGGGCTTATTCTAACTCTGTCAAGTTGTCGGATGTTATGCAGGCAGCCTACTGGAGAAATGCCTCTACTTTCTCCACCTTCCATCTGCGTCAGTTGCAGGAGCAGGCGGAGGACCTTTTTGCCTTGGGTCCTCTTTCTTCTGCTCAGGCTGTTGTCTGCCCTAGCCATTAGGCTTCTTGAAGGTCAATTTCAGCCATGCGCTGTTACTGCCCTTTACTGTCTGTGTGTCGCACGGACCCATATGTCTCCTTTCATTGTCTTTTACCAATGATTGTGACGTTATGGTTGATAAGCCTCGGGACCTATTCCTTCTGCTTCACGGTTCCAGTGCAATGGGGTTAGGTGTGGGTTGGTTATGCGATTCCCTCCAGCCTATTGTCTATTCAGTCTGTAGTAAACAATTGTGAGTAGGTTGATAAGAAATTTAAATTTTATAGTAAATTTCCTTTCTTATTATACCTACCACAATTGTTTACATGGAGGCCCTCCCGTCTTCTTATACGGGTAAGAATCCTTCCTCCCCGCTGATCACATAACTCTAACGTTGGCGGATTCAAAAAAAATGAGTCTTTAGCGACGTATATGCGCACTGGCAACGGAAGTCGTGGAGTTGTACTTGGGAGAGAGCGTCCTGTACTGGGTCTGTGCCGGTTGATCTTAACCCAGTTTTGGCTTATTTTTTCTCGGTGCTTTTGCACCACTTTTCTTTCCCGAATTGCTTGGGAAAGACAAAAATAGAGAGTATATTATCCGAGTTAGGGACTTCCACCGTAGTGCAAGCCTGCAGTAAACAATTGTGGAAGGTATAATAAGAAAGGAAATTTACTATAAAATTTAAATTTTCTACTTAAGGTCTCATTACAGTTATTCAGGTGAAAACGTTGGCTTTTTAAGAAATGTGCGGCTTCTCATTAACTTGGCCGAGGATATTTCACTTTTATATTACCTCCCTTATTCACAATACTCAAAATGTTTTCAGTTTCTGGAAGCTCTGAAGATGGCCTGTTCTGGAGACAACTGCAAACAACAAAAATCTTACAATATCACTCAAATACACGCAGACGAATGACACAGTTGATGGCTAAAAAAATTGCTCAAAATGGTCAATATTTTCTCATTTTGGAGATAAATTTCCAATTTTCTTGCATTGATAGTGATAAAACTGTGTTATAGGAATTCCTCATTCCGCCACAGGGGATTTTACGGCATAAGATGATCATTCTAACAAATAAAAAACATATGGGTTTCTTATTCATTCTTTCAGAAGGCTTTCTCAAAGCAAATTTAAGCACAAATTGTCCCATTTGTAACCTGCAAATTGTCAGGTCCCAAACAGATCTGGGTTTGTTATTTAAAACTCTCGTGTGACGTTGACCCCCACCTGAAATGCACTTGACAATACACAGTTAGAATCAAGACCATCAACCGATTATTTTGGCCATGTCATCATTAATGAGAATTATTTACTAAATCCAAACCACGAGAAACTAAAGCCTTTGCTCAAAATAGCCATTTGGCTAAGGATATCCGATAACCTCGGAAATGACCTTTCAATAGGAAACGAGACCTTAAGTGAAAAATAAAAAAATTCTTCTCACTCTCAGAAACACTATATGTGCATCTGTATTTAATTCTGAAAAAAATGATGCGTGGCTCATATGAAAAAAATGTTAACTTATTGCCCTTACGCCCCATGGATAGAGACAGACCGAGCACTCTGATAGCCAATATTTTACATTTCTTTACACAGTAATGTTTAGTGAGAGAAGGTCTGTTCTTTCACATTTGTGACTCTGATAAAACCTTTGTAGATTAAGCGTTACATTAGATGAAAGCACTTAACACCAGTGCTTCACACATTCTGCCAAGGCAGTATGCTTTAATCTGAGAGAAGGAAGTTAGATTTCAATTTAGATGGATGCACAGTTGTATCACCAATGACAGTAGCTCCCATTGGAGCTGAGTTGGTACATTGCCAATGATGAGACTAAACCAAAAGTGATGAATTATTTATTTTTGATCTGCAGTCACTTTCAGCACCAAAAGCTACATCAGGATCACACATTAACTGATTAAATTTTTAAACCCCCCCCCCAGAAATTACATTCATTTGTAAACTACATCCTCCCTCAAAATACATATTTCAGCCCCCCCCTCCCCCACCACAGCATCCTCAACTCACTTTTCTCATTTGGCCAAGCATCATTCGCCGATTCTATCAATTATAATATAATGTAATCATAAAAGAAAGATTTCTATTAATCTCTTGTAAACACATTTTCCTGCATAGCATAAATTGTGTTTGCTGAAGGGTTAAAAATAGACCCATTTCAGTTCCTGACCTGATCCAAAAGACTGACATTTAAAGTATATGCTATTTTAAAGGTGCTGTACAAATATCATGATTAAGAATATTCAGTCCCAAATTACCTCTACTAATTAGACAAAACTCTGATAATTCCCTGGAAAGTTCTTAGAAAGAGTTCTCCATATGACTGTACCAGTAATCAACATTGTCAAATAAAATTTTGTAAAAAAAATTTAAATAATTTTCTTGGTAATACTATTACCCGACTTAAAAGACCTCAAGAGGGAGAACATTCCAGGAAATTATATATGTACAGGGTACCACTGAAAAAAGAAAAATATGTTTTAATATTTCTTTTAGTTATCCTACAACATATTCCCACTAATACAGTTGGTTGGAATGGAGATTGGAGGCCAGAAATTGCAATGAAAGCAAATACTGTTTTCTACTTAAGGTCTCGTTACAGTTATTCAGGTGAAAACGTTGGCTTTTCAAGAAATGTGCGGCTTCTCATTAACACGGCTGAGGATATTTCACTTTTATATTACCTCCCCTAATCACAATACTCAAAATGTTTTCAGTTTCTTGAAGCTTTGAAGATGGCCTGTTCTGGAGACAATTGCAAACAACAAAAATCTTACAATATCACTCAAATATACTCAGCTGAATGACACAGTTGATGGCTAGAAAAATTGCTCAAAATGGTCAATATTTTCTCATTTTGGAGATAAATTTCCAATTTTCTTGCATCGATGGGATAAAACTGTGTTATAGGAATTCTCGACTCCTCCACGGGAGACTTTACAGCATAAGATGATCATTCTGACAAATAAAAAACATATGGGTTTCTTATTCATTCTTTCAGAAGGCTTTCTCGAAGCAAATTTACGCAAAAATTGTCCCATTTGTAACCTGCAAATTGTCAGGTCCCAAACAGGTCTGGGTTAGTTATTTAACACTCCCATGTGACCTTGACCCCCACCTGAAATGCACTTGACAATACACAGTTAGAATCAAGACCATCAACAGATGATTTTGGCCATGTCATCATCAATGAGAATTATTTACTAAATCCAAACCCTGAGAAACCAAAGCCTTTGCTCAAAATAGCCATTTGGCTGAGGATATCCGATAACCTCGGAAATGAGCTTTCAATAGGAAACGAGACCTTAAGTGAAAAATGAAAAATTCTTCTCACTCTCAGAAACACTATATGTGCATCTGTATTTAATTCTGAGAAAAATGATGTATGGCACATATGAAAAAAATGTTAATTTATTGGCCTTCAGCCCTATGGATAGCGACAGACCGAGCCCTCTGATAGCCAATATTTTACATTTCTTTACTGAGTAATGTTTAGTGAGAGAAAGTCTGCTCTTTCACATTTCTGACTCTGATAAAAGCTTTGTAGAATAAACTTTACATTAGATGAAAGCACATAACATCAGTGCTTCCCATATTCTGCCAAGGCAGTATGCTTTAATTTGAGGGAAGGAAGTTAGATTTCAATTTAGATGGGTGCACAGTTGTATCACCAACGACAGTAGCTCCCATGGGAGCTGAGTTGGTACATTGCCAATGATGAGACTAAACCAATGGTGATGGATTATTTATTTTTGATGTACAGTCACTTTCAGCACCAAAAGCTACATTAGGATCACACACTATCTGATTAAATTTTTAAAACACCCCAAAAATTACATTCTTTTGTAAACTACATCCTCCCTCATAATACATATTTCACCCCCCCCCGCTACCCCCCCCCCCCCCCCCCCCCCCACAGCATCCTCAATTCACTTTTCTCATTTGGCCAAGCATCACTCGCCGATTCATTAAAGAAAGATTTCTATCAATCTCTTGTAACCACATTTTCCTGCGTAACATAAATTGTGTTTGCCGAAAGGTTAAAAATAGACCCATTTCAGTTCCTGACCTGATCCAAAAGACTGACATTTGAAGTATATGCTATTTTAAAGGTGCTGTACAAATATCATGTTTAAGAATATTCAGTCCCAAATTATCTTTACTAATTAGACAACACTCTGATAATTCCCTGGAAAGTTCTTAGAAAGAGTTCTCCATATGACTGTACCAGGAAACAGCATTGTCAAATAGAATTTTGTAAAAAAAAACCCTGAATAATTCTCTTGATAATACTATTACCCGACTTAAAACACCTCAAGAGGGAGAACATTCCAGGAAATTATATATGTACAGGGTACCACTGTAAAAAGAAAAATATGTTTTAATATTTCTTTTAGTTATCCTGCAACATATTCCCACAAACACAGTTGGTTGCTATGGAGATTGGAGGCCAGAAATTGCAATGAAAGCAAATACTGTTTCTTATCAACCTACTCACAATTGTTTACTACAGGCTTGCACTACAGTTGAAGTCCCTAACTCGGATAATATACTCTCTATTTTTGTTTTTCCCAAGCAATTTGGGAAAGAAAAGTGGTGCAAAAGCACCGAGAAAAAATAAGCCAAAACTGGGTCGAGATCAACCGGCGCAGACCCAGTACGGGACGCTCTCTCCCAAGTACAATTCCACGACTTACATTGCCAGTGCGCATATACGTCGATAAAGACTCATTCTTTTTTTTCGTCCGCCATGTGACGAGATGTTCTGCACTCTTTTCAGTGTTCATCCAACTCGCAGATTGTTGTTTCCTGCTTCAGAGTGGATCCGAGTATCCTTTTGTATTCTCAGGAACAGTTTATTCATTATATTATCTTACAATTAATTATCCATAATGTATTTTATATGTTTTTTTTCGAGTCGCGCTCGAATTTCGTGTGCCATGCGGTTCGGACTTCAATTATTTTCACAATTATTGTAAATGTTTAGATTGCTCATTTTTTTAATTTTGTTAGAGTTTGGTGTCAGCGGGGTAACGCTTCTGCAGTTTTTCTTCTCTCCTTTGAGAGTGGTCATCCTGTTGTGTGGTTCCCGGTCGACCGTCTGGGGTCTTAATTTCTGTCACCTTTCTCTCTTCTTTGGGGGTGTTCTGTTCTCATCTGATTTCACCTTCTTTGCTCCTCTCACCTCTATCATGCCCAGGACTATTCCTAGTGGCCAATGTCTGCTTCCAAAGCATGTGGACGATTCACATGCTTCATGCTCCTCTTGTAATGGGTGTTCGGCCGAGCGGCCATGTGGTCTCTGTGGATCTTGGTCATCCACTTTCTGAGCGTCAGTGAACCGTGTAGTACGTTCTCGTGGCCGTACCTCCCGCTCCCGCGGGAAAGGAGAACGCGGTCGTTCGGGGGCTCCCGAGCCGACCATGTCTGGTGAGAGTTATTCCTCCTCCGTGGGGGATGTGCAGTATTTTCCTGTAGTGGATACTGCGCGTGCCGTTGAGTGTTCTGGTGAAGAGGTGCCTGGTTCCGGGACTATGGTCCCCCTCCAGTCGACATCTGAGGCTGTCACTAGAGTTGTGACTCCTCCTTCGGAGCCGAGCAGGGGTGCTCTCTCCACAATACCACCAGCCTCAACGACTCCCGACGTATATACTATTACTGCTGGTCCGTCTGCTTCGTCGTCAGTTTCAGCCGGCCTCGGCTTTTCCCTGCAGGGGACTGCAGGGACGCCTGGTAGGGTAGACGTGGGATATCGCCCTCAACCTTCCCTGACTTCAACTCGGCGAAGTTGGAAGGGGCTGCCGGCCGAACCCACCACTGTGGTCTCTACGCCGTCGAGCACCACAGTTGTGTCATTGGATTCGGATGTTCTTAGTGGGGACACTATGAACTCCGTGGCGTTTCCGTCCACTCATTCTAGCCACACGACCAGTATTGGGGACCAACGCCTTTTGTGCAGCCTGGACCTTCTGCCCCGCAGAGGTCCGCGGTGACTCTCATGAGTTCTCGCTATATTGATCCTCGGGGTGCTTCTACCCCTATACAGGTCTGCCTTCAGACGTTTCGGCTGCCGCCTGTCGTCCCGCGTCGGGTGTTTTGGATGAGCGTGACCCTTCTCTGGTTAAGAGGGTCAGAGGCGAAGCCACTTTGCCGGTCCGCTCCCCTGTCGAACCGGCCAGTTCGGGCAGTGAGCTTAGGGAGGCCGTCTCCTTACTCACTCAGGTTCTGTCAAAGAGCCTTCCTGTTGCTTCCAGCGCGGCAGCGAATGGTTTCCAGGCGCCTCCTATGGCGCCGCCTCCCGGGATTCGAAACAGGCCGCTTTCTGATCCCCCCTGGTCTTCTGACGCCATGGGAGGCGTCGGCTGGTTTGCCCACGATGGGCTATGTGTCTTCCGACTCTGGGGAGGAGTCCGACATGCTTGAGGTCGAGGGCCAGCAGTCTTCGGACTTGGGGGCAGCTCTTGACTTTGTTTTTGCGTTTCTGCCTGATCTCAAACCAGCTAACCAGCCGACAGTGTCAGCCAGGCCGCGATCATCGGTCGCGCGCCTACAGCCTATGGAGCAACCTTCTTCTGGGCGTCTTTGCCCGTGCCAGCCGGTACAGGTGGTTGAAGCATTTTCAGTATTGGACTCCAAGCTGAGTTCCTAGGCTATGAAGGCTCTTTTCTTCACCAGGGTTGACACCTTTTTGCCTCCTGTGCGTTATCGTTCCTACGATTCCGCCAATCCGTCAGTCTGCCAGACTTTGACGGTTCTGGACCAGGACTCCAATTCCCTCGGGCTTTCCAAGCCCAAATCTGCCGTCATTCCAATGACGACTCTGGAGTCCACGTTGGGCATATCGAGAGAGATGCTTGGCATGCTTTCTCTCTCAGATCACGTCGTCTCAGCTTTAGCTGCTTATCTGCCTCCAGATAAGTTTGACGAGGTACAGGCTCCTTTGCGTGTGCTGTCCAAGGCGCTCATGCATCTTACTCACACGCATGCCCGTAAGACGGCTAATCTGGAATTAGTTCGAAGGGACGCTGTGCTGGACACAGGACGATCCCTTCCTGAGGAGCAGCGCACTGCTCTTCGATCTGCTTCTTTGGCAGGTCCGCAACTTTTCCATGGTTCCGTGTCGACGGTCCGGGATGACGTCCTACGTCATTCCAAAGATCAGCTGCTGTTTCGTCAGCTTGATCAGCCTTCAAGGGGAGGCAGAGGCCGTTCCAAGCCTAACAAGTACCCTTCTGCTTCCTCTGCGAAGCAAAAGGCTGGTCCTTCTGCCAGGCCACCGCTTCTACTTCTTACTCAAGAGGTAAGGGCAAGAGTCTGCAGACTAGAGGGAAGTCTCAGGATTCTTCATTCAGTAGAGGAGGTGGTTTCTCCTCTCGTGGGCCTCGTCGGGGCTCGAAATGAAGGTCCTCACCTCGACTCGTCCCAGGTTGGAGGAAGGATAGCAGAGTTCGCAGACCATTGGGCCACCATCACATCCGATCCGTGGGTGTTAGATGTTGTTCCGTCCGGCCTGCGAATATCCTTCCGAAGGCATCCTTCTCTGTCCAGGGTGCCTCTTCCAACCACAGTTCCTTCAGACGTTTTACGTCGGGAACTTTTGTCCACTGAGATAGACAATCTCCTGGCAAAGGGGGCGATCGAGGTTGTCAAGAACATTCAGTCAGTGGGTTTCTATTCCCGCCTGTTCTTGGTGCCGAAGAAGGACGGCCGACTCCGACCGGTTATCGATTTGAGTATCCTGAACCAGTCTATCATTGCTCCCAAGTTCAGCGTGGAGACTTTCAGGTCGGTCCGCCATTCAATTCACCAGGGAGATTTCGCTGCCAGCATCGACCTGCGAGACGTTTACTTTCACGTTCCGATGCATCGGGCGTCACGGAAGTATCTCAGGTTCGCTTTTCTGGGGCGAGTTTACCAGTTCAAGGCCACGCCTTTCGGTTTCAACCTGGCTCCTTGGGCCTTTACCAGACTGATGTCGCATGTGATAGCTTTCCATCGCACACAGTCCAGGGTGACTACTTCGGCATATCTGGACGATATCCTCCAGAGGCATTCCAATGCTGCCTTACTGGAGTCGGATGTCGCCACCCTGTTGAGCTTGCTCACGTCGCTAGGATTCAGAGTCAACGAGGAGAAGTTGGACCTGGTCCCTTCTCAGTCGTTTTGTCATCTGGGGATGGCTTTCCAAACCCAATTCAATTTGGTAGCGGTTCCCCAGGCCAAGGCTGTTATTCTCTCAGCTTTTTCTCTGACTCTGTCCCAGTCCACATCCGCATCTCTAGGTCGGCTGCGTGTCAGACCTCTCCAACACTTTCTGCTCAGTCGTTGGAGACCGAATGTAGATTCTCTGGATCTGGTGCTTCAGTTTCCGGAATCTCTTTATCCTCACCTCCTCCCCTGGACGGATGTCCAGTGGATTACGCAGGGTGTCCCTTTGGACTTACCCACGTCCGATAGCGTTCTGACGGCAGATGCCAGCGATTTCGGATGGGGTGTGACGTTGGATCCTCTAGGTCTTTCCCTCCGCAGGATGTGGGACCAGGGTCTGGCAGCTCTACACATCAACCAGAAGGAGCTTCTTGCTTCTGAGTTTTAGGCAGTGGATCCCTCACCTGTCGAATCGCCAGGCCCTTCTGTTGTCCGACAATTCGACAGTGGTTGCTTACATTCGGAACCAGGGCGGCACTCACTCGGTTCCGATGTACGAATTGGCTCGGGATCTTCTACTGCTCGCTGAGGATGTCCACGCCGGGGTGGTTGTTCGTCACATTCCCGGTCGTCTGAACGTCCTAGCCGACTCCCTGTCCCGATGGGGCAGGGTTATTTCCACCGAGTGGATGCCCCACAGGGCAGGGTTCTGGTCGCTTTGCGATCTCTGGGGACGTCCCCACATCGATCTCTTTGCGACTTGTTGGAACCATCAGGTGGACACTTTCGTGTCCCCGTGTCCAGATCCTCTGGCTTTTGCCGTGGACGCTCTGTCACTCGATTGGAACGGTCTAGTCGGTTACGCCTTCCCGCCGGTTCCGATTCTGCCTCAGGTTCTAGCCAAAATTCGAACCTGCAGTTGTCGAATCATTCTGATCGCTCCCCTGTCGCCTCAGCGGGTATGGATCAATCAACTCCGCTCGCTGATGGCGGCGGTTCCGGCACGTCTTCCTCTACGTCGCGATCTTCTTTGCCAAGGTCACCCGAGGAGGTTTCACGTCGATCCGACTTCATTGTGCCTTCACGCATATCTTTTGTCAGGTCCTGTCTCCTCCGTCGAGGTTTTCGAGACGAGCAGTGGAGTGCATTTCTTCTTCAAGGAGGCACTCCACTGGTTTAGCTTATGCAACTAAGTGGAAGGTCTTCTGCCGATGGCGTGCTGATTACTCTGTTGATTATGCCAATCCTTTGATTTCACAGATTGCGGAGTTTGTGGTATATCTCTTTGATTCTCGGGGTCTCCAGCCTGTTACCATCAAGGGTTACAGGTCCATGCTTTCAGAGACTTTTTCTTATGTGGGGAAGCGTCGTATCGGCACTAATCCTCACCTCTCCAAGCTTGTTTGGCACTTTTCTTTGAAAAGGCCTCGGACTTTGCAGCTTACCCCACGAGGGAATCTTTCGTGGGTGCTGCTTTGCTTGGAGGGGTGGGGGGGGGGGGGTGGAGGGGTGTGTGGGGGGGGGGGGGGGGGCGCCGTTCGATCCTTTATCCCAGGTGGATATGCATATATAAGACGGCGTTTCTGATGGCGATTGCTACTGCCAGACGGGTTATTGAGCTTCACGCCCTCTCAGTTGACCCGGCCTTTTTTAGGAGCTCTCCCAACAGTGTTACTTTTACCACTGATTGCTCTTTTCTGGCCAAGAATCAGTTACCAGATACTACTCCTCCTCCTATCTGTATCAGGGTTCTTCCTTCTGTTGAGGGTATTCACCCTTTGCTCTGTCCGGTCCGTGCTATTCGCATTTATCTCGATCGGGCACGATTCATACGGAAAGGCAGGAAACGGTTTTTTCTGTTTCTTATTCCTGGTCGACAGAAGATCTCTCCTCAATCCATTTCTCGATGGATTTGTCTTGCTACTCGTACGGCTTACGGTCGTTTAGCAGCTGGCGATTGTATTACCATTCGTATATCTGCCCACGAGGTTCGTGCATTGTCTACCTCTTGGGCTTATTCTAACTCCGTCAAGTTGTCGGATGTTATGCAGGCAGCCTACTGGAGAAATGCCTCTACTTTCTCCACCTTCCATCTGCGTCAGTTGCAGGAGCAGGCGGAGGACCTTTTTGCCTTGGGTCCTCTTTCTTCTGCTCAGGCTGGTGTCTGCCCTAGCCATTAGGCTTCTTGAAGGTCAGTTTCAGCCTTGCGCTGTTACTGCCCTTTACTGTCTGTGTGTCGCACGGACCCATATGTCTCCTTTCATTGTCTTTTACCAATGATTGTGACGTTATGGTTGATAAGCCTCGGGACCTATTCCTTCTGTTTCACGGTTCCAGTGCACTGGGGTTATGTGTGGGTTGGTCATGCGATTCCCTCCAGCCTATTGTCTATTCAGCCTGTAGTAAACAATTGTGAGTAGGTTGATAAGAAATTTAAATTTTATAGTAAATTTCCTTTCTTATTATACCTACCACAATTGTATACATGGAGGCCCTCCCGTCTTCTTATATGGGTAAGAATCCTTCCTCCCCGCTGATCACATAACATAAGAATGAGTCTTTAGCGACGTATATGCGCACTTGCAACGGAAGTCATGGAGTTGTACTTGGGAGAGAGCATCCTGTACTGGGTCTGTGCCGGTTGATCTCAACCCAGTATCGGCTTATTTTTACTCGGTGCTTTTGCACCACTTTTCTTTCCCAAATTGCTTGGGAAAGACAAAAATAGAGAGTATATTATCCGAGTTAGGGACTTCCACTGTAGTGCAAGCCTGTAGTAAACAATTGTGGTAGGTATAATAAGAAAGGAAATTTACTATAAAATTTAAATTTTCTACTTAAGGTCTCGTTACAGTTATTCAGGTGAAAACGTTGGCTTTTTAAGAAATGTGCGGCTTCTCATTAACATGGCCGAGGATATTTCACTTTTATATTACCTCCCTTATTCACAATACTCAAAATGTTTTCAGTTTCTGGAAGCTCTGATGATGGCCTGTCCTGGAGACAACTGCAAACAACAAAAATCTTATAATATCACTCAAATACACTCAGCTGAATGACACAGTTGATGGCTAAAAAAATTGCTCAAAATGGTCAATATTTTCTCATTTTGGAGATAAATTTCCAATTTTCTTGCATTGATAGTGATAAAACTGTGTTATAGGAATTCCTCATTCTGCCACAGGGGATTTTACAGCATAAGATTATCATTCTGACAAATAAAAAACATATGGGTTTCTTATTCATTCTTTCAGAAGGCTTTCTCAAAGCAAATTTAAGCAAAAATTGTCCCATTTGTAACCTGCAAATTGTCAGGTCCCAAACAGGTCTGGGTTTGTTATTTAACACTCCTGTGTGACCTTGACCCCCGCCTGAAATGCACTTGACAATACACAGTTAGAATTAAGACCATCAACAGATTATTTTGGCCATTACATCATTAATGAGAATTATTTACTAAATCCAAACCACGAGAAACTAAAGCCTTTGGTCAAAATAGCCATTTGGCTGAGGATATCCGATAACCTCCGAAATGTCCTTTTAATAGGAAACGAGACCTTGAGTGAAAAATAAAAAATTATTCTCACTCTCAGAAACACTATATATGCATCTTTATTTAATTCTGAGAAAAATGATGTATGGCACATATGAAAAAAATGTTAACTTATTGCACTTTAGCCGTATGGATAGCGACAGACCGAGCACTCTGATAGCCAATATTTTACATTTCTTCACACAGTAATGTTTAGTGAGAGAAGGTCTATTCTTTCACATTTCTGACTCTGATAAAAGCTTTGTAGATTAAACTTTACATTAGATGAAAACACATAACAGTAGTGTTTCTCATCTTCTGCCAAGGAAGCATGCTTTAATTTGAGAGAAGGAAGTTAGATGTCAATTAGATGGATGCACAGTTGTATCACCAACGACAGTAGCTCCCATGGGAGCTGAGTTGGTACATTGCGAATGATGAGACTAAACCAATGGTGATGGATTATTTATTTTCGATCCACAGACACTTTCAGCACCAAAAGCTGCACAGGATCACACACTATCTGATTAAATTTTTAACCCCCCCCCCCAAGAAATTACATTCATTTGTAAACTACATCCTCCCTAAAAATACATATTTCACCCTCACCCCACTACCACCACCTTCTCCACAGCATCCTCAACACACTTACCTCATTTGGCTAAGCATCATTCGCTGATTCTGTCAATTGTAATATAATGTAATAATAAAAGAAAGATTTTCTATCAATCTCTTGTAACCATATTTGCCTGTATAGCATAAATTCTGTTTGCTGAAGGGTTTCATTTCCTGACCTGATCCAAAAGACTGACTATTAAAGTATATGCTATTTGAATGGTGCTGTAAAAATGTAATGATTAAGAATATTCAGTCCCAAATTATCTCTTCTTATTAGACAACACTCTGATAATTCCCTGGAAAGTTCATAGAAAGTGTTCTCCATATGACTGTACGAGTAAACAGCATTGTCAAATAAAATTTTGTAAAAAAAACCCTAAATAATTCTCTTGATAATACCATTACTCGACTTAAAACACCTCAATAGGGAGAACTTTCCAGGAAATTATATATGTACAGGGTACCACTGAAAAAAAGAAAAATATGTTTTAATATTTCTTTTAGATATCCTGCAACATATTCCCACTAATACAGTTGGTTGCTATGGAGATGGGAGGCCAGAAATTGCAATGAAAGCAAATACTGTTTTCTACTTAGGGTCTCGTTACAGTTATTCAGGTCAAAATGTTGGCTTTTCAAGAAATGTGCGGCATCTCATTAACATGGCCGAGGATATTTCGCTTTTATATTACCTCCCCTATTCACAATACTCAAAATGTTTTCAGTTTCTGGAAGCTCTGCAGATGGCCTGTTCTGGAGACAATTGCAAACAACACAAATCTTACAACATCACTCAAATACACTCTTCTGAATGACACAGTTGATGGCTAAAAATATTGCTCAAAATTGTCAATATTTTCTCATTTTGGAGATAAATTTCAAATTTTCTTGCATCGATCATGATAAAACTGTGTTATAGGAATTCCTAATTCCTCCACGGGGGATTTTACAGCATAAGATGTTCATTCTGACAAATAAAAAACATTTGGGTTTCTTATTCATTCTTACAGAAGGCTTTCTCATAGAAAATTTAGGCAAAAATTGTCCCATTTGTAACCTGCAAATTGTCAGGTCCCAAACAGTTCTGGGCTAGTTATTTAACACTCCCGTGTGACCTTGACCCCCACCTGAAATCACTCAAAGACACTGAGCTGAATGACACAGTTTGTGGCTAAAAAAGTTGCTCAAAATGGTCAATATTTTCTCATGTTGGAGATAGATGTCAAATTTTCGTGCATCGATAGTGATAAAACTGTGTTATAGGAATTCCTCATTCCTCCACGGTGGATTTTACAGCGTAAGATGATCATTCTGACAAATAACAAACATATGGGTTTCTTATTCATTCTTTCAGAAGGCATTCTCGAAGCAAATTTACGCAAAAATTGTCCCATTTGTAACCTGCAAAATGTCAGGTCCCAAACAGTTCTGGGTTAGTAATGTAACACTCCCATGTGACATTGATCCCCATCTGAAATGCACTTGACAATGCACAGTTAGAGTCAAGACCATCAACAGATTATTTTGGCCATGTCATCTTTAATGAGAATTATTTACTAAATCCAAACCACGAGAAACTAAAGCCTTTGCTCAAAGTAGCCATTTGGCTGAGGATATCTGATAACCTCGGAAATGACCTTTCAATAGGAAACGAGACCTTAAGTGAAAAATAAAAAATTCTTCTCACTCTCGCAAACACTCTATGTGCATCTGTATTTAATTCTGAGAGAAATGATGTATGGCACATATGAAAAAAATGTTAACTTATTGCCCTTAAGCCCTATGGATAGTGGCAGACCGAGCACTCTGATAGCCAATATTTTACATTTCTTTACACAGTAAGGTTCAGTGAGAGAAGATCTTTTCTTTCACATCTCTGACTCTGATAAAAGCTTTGTAGATTTGACTTTACATTAGATGAAAGCACATAACACCAGTGCTTCCCCTATTCTGCCAGGGGAGTATGCTTTAATCTGAGAGAAGGAAGTTAGATTTCAATTTAGATGGATGCACAGTTGCATCACCAACGACAGTAGCTCTCATGGCAGCTGAGTTGGTACATTGCCAATGATCAGACTAAACCAATGGTGATGGATTGTTTATTTTTGATGTGCAGTCACTTTCAGCACCAAAAGCTACATCAGGATCACACATTAACTGATTGAATTTCTAAAACCCCCAGAAATTACATTCATTTGTAAAGTACATCCTCCCTCAAAATACATATTTCAGTCCCCCCACCCCCCCCCCCCCATCTGCTCCACAACATCCTCAACTCACTTTCCTCATTTGGCCAAGCATCATTCCTAGCTTCTGTCAATTATATTATAATGTAATCATAAAAGAAAGTTTTCTATAAATCTCTTGTAGCCACATTTTCCTGCATAGCATAAATTGTATTTCCTAAAGGGTTTAAAATAGACCCATATCAGTTCCCGACCTGATCCAAAAGACAGACATTTAAAGTATATGCTATTTGATAGGAGCTTTACAAAAGTAATGATTAAGAATATTCAGTCCCAAATTATCTCTACTAATTAGACCACACACTGATAATTCCCTGGACAGTTCTTAGAAAGAGTTCTCCATTTGACTGTACCAGTAAACAGCATTGTCAAATAAAATTTTGCAAAAAACTCTACATGATTCTCTTGATAATACTATTACCCGACTTGAAACACCCCAAGAGGGAGAGCTTTCCAGGAAATTATATACGTACAGGGTACCACCGAAAAAAGAGAAATATGTTTTAATATTTCTTTAATTATCCTGCAACATATTCTCATTAATACAGTTGGTTGCTATGGAGATTGGAGGCCAGAAATTGCAATGAAAGAAAGCACTGCTTTCTACTTAAGGTCTCGTTACAGTTATTCAGGTGAAAAGGTTGGCTTTTCAAGAAATGTGCGGCTTCTCGTTAACATGGCTGAAGATATTTTGCATTTAAATTACCTCCCCTATTCACAATACTCAAAATGTATACAGTTTCTGGAAGCTCTGAAGATGGCCTTTTCTGTAGACAATTGCGAACAACAAAAATCTTACAATATCACTCAAGTACACTCAGCTGAATGACACAGTTGATGGCTAAAAAAATTGCCCAATATTGTCAATATTTTCTCATTTTGGAGATAAATTTCCAATTTTCGTGCATCGTTAGTGATAAAACTGTGTTATAGGAATTCCTCATTCCTCCACGGAGGATTTTACAGCATAAGATGATCATTCTGACAAATAAAAAACATATGGGTATCTTATTCATTTTTTCAGAAGGCTTTCTCAAATCAAACTTACGCTAAAATTGTCCCATTTGTAACCTGCAAATTGTCAGGTCTGGGTTAGTAATTTAAAACTCCTGTGTGACCTTGAACCCCAATTGAAATGCACTTGACAATACACAGTTAGAATCAAGATCATCAACAGATTATTTTGGCCATGACATCATCAATGAGAATTATTTACTAAATTTAAACCTCGATAAACTAAAACTTTTGCTCAAAATAGCCATTTGGCTGAGGATATCCGATAACCTCGGAAATGACCTTTTAATGGGGGCGTGGTGGCTTAGTAGTTAGAGGTGCAGGCTGCAAGCTGAGAGGTCCACAGTTCGAATCCCACCCGCAGCAACCAGGTTGTGTCCTTGGGCAAGACACTTCACCTCCATTGTCCATGTGGGGGCACAGCGATGCTGTGCACTAAGGGATACAGCACGTCAATGCTGCTCCTGTCTTCAACCAATGCTAACCCTGCTTGTGTGGAGTTAGTATGTTGGGGAGCTGACAGTTGCTCGCCATTGCTTAGTGTTTCTCTCCGGGTACTCCGGCTTCCTCCACCCGTAAAACTGTCATGGTCATGATTAGCCATTGTGCTGAAATATGTGACCTTAAACACCAATAAACAATAAATAATGACCTTTTAATAGGAAATGAGACCTTAAGTGAAAAATAAAAAAATTCTTCTCAGTCTCAGATACAGTATATGTGCATCTATATTCAATTATGAGAAAAATAATGTATGGCACATAAGAAAAAAATGTTAACTTAGTGCCCTTAAGCCCTATGGACAGCGGCAAACCGAGCACTCTGATAGCCAATATTTTACGTTTCTTTACACAGTAACCTTCAGTGAGAGAAGGTCTGTTCTTTCACATTTCTGACTCTGATAAAAGCTTTGTAAATTAAACTTTACATTAGATGAAAGCACGTAACACCAGTGCTTCCACTATTCCACCAAGGTAGTATGCTTTAACCTGAGAGAAGGAAATTAGATTTCAATTTAGATGGATGCACAGTTGTATCACCAACGACAGTAGCTATCATGGCAGCTGAGTTGGTACATTGCCAATGATCAGACTAAACCAATGGTGATGGATTATTTATTTTTGATTTGCAGTCACTTTCAGCACCAAATGCTACATCAGGATCACACATTAACTGATTAAATTTTTAAAAAAACCCAGAAATTACATTAACTTGTAAACTACATCCTCCTTCAAAATACATATATTTCAGTAAACCCTCTCCCCTCCCCCACCCCTTCTCCACGGCATCCTCAACTCACTTTCCTCATTTGGCCAAGCATCATTCCCCGATTCAGTCAATTATAATATAATCTAATCATAAAAGAAAGATTTCTATAAATCTCTTGTAACCACATTTTCCTGCATATCATAAATTGTGTTTGCTGAAGGGTTAAAAATAGACCCATTTCAGTTCCTGACCTGATCCAAAAGACTGACATTTAAAGTATATGCTATTTGAAAGGACCTGTACAAATGTAATGATTAAGAATATTCGGTCCCAAATTATCTCTACTAATAAGACCACACTCTGATAATTCCCTGGAACGTTCTTAGAAGGAGTTCTCCATATGACTGTACCAGGACACAGCATTGTCGAATAAAATTTTATAAAAAAAACCTACATAATTCTCTTGATAATACTATTACCCGACTTGAAATACCTCAAGAGGGAGAACTTTCCAGGAAATTATATATGTACAGGGTAGCACTGAAAAACGAAAAATGTGTTTTAATATTTCTTTTAGTTATCCTGCAACATATTCGCACTAATACAGTTGGTTGCTATGGAGATGGGAGGCCAGAAATTGCAATGAAAGCAAATACTGTTTTCTAATTAAGATCTCGTTACAGTTATTCAGGTGAAAACGTTGGCTTTTCAAGAAATGTGCGGCTTCTCATTAACACGGCCGAGGATATTTCACATTTAAATTACCTCCCCTATTCACAATACTCACAATGTATACAATTTCTGGAAGGTCTGAAGATGGCCTTTTCTAGAGACAATTGCAAACAACAAAAAATCTTAAAATATCGCTCAAATACCATCAGCTGAATGACACAGTTGATTGCTAAAAAAATTGCTGAAAATGGTCAATATTTTCTCATTTTGGAGATTATTTTCCAATTTTCGTGCATAGGTAGTGATAAAACTGTGTTATAGGAATTCCTCATTCCTCCACGATTTTACAGCATAAGATGATCATTCTGACAAATAAAAAACATATGGGTTTCGTGTTCATTTTTTCAGAAGGCTTTCTCAAAGCAAATTTACACAAAAATTGTCCGATTTGTAACCTGCAAATTGTCAGGTCCCGAACAGGTCTGGGTGAGTAATTTAACACCACTCCTGTGTGACCTTAACCCCCAATTGAAATGCACTTGACAATACACAGTTAGAATCAAGACCATCAACAGATTATTTTGGCCATGTCATCATTAATGAGAATTATTTACTAAATCCAAACCACGAGAAACTAAATCTTTTGCTCAAAATAGCCATTTGGCTGACGATATCTGATGACCTCGGAAATTACCTTTTAATAGGAAACGATACCATAGGATACATCCAAGATAAAGTGTTAACGAGCCAATACATGCCATACCCCTTTGTGATTGTCACTGTACAAGTTAGCCAATCAGAGGGCAGGAAATCGTCATGTGCACCCGTCAAATCTCATTCAGTGATTCTGATTAACTGAAAGTAAATATGAGGATAATTTCATGTTTGCAACAAGGCCTTTTCGGCAGTCTTTGCGCATTTACACATTAAACGAACTAGATATTTAATTTTACAGTGTTTGATCAAAAAGTTTATTAGAAAATAGGGAAACGTGCTCATTCCATCATAAAAGTTTTGATAAAAATTTCCGCCTTTATACGAAAAAAAAAATCTCACAAAAACATGAAATGAACTACCATTCTATTGCAAACGTTTTGACCTTTATTAAAAAATTATCATTACAGGCATTGTCCCCTTCCATCGTACAAGTTTTGTAGAGAAGATCAGCAGTTTTTAAGTACCCCCCCCCCCCCCCCAACTGTTACATGGGTTATAAATGGTCTTACCCGATTAGCAGCAAAATATCCCATGAAAAGGGGATACATGACTCTGTATTCCCCACCCTAAAAAGCGAGATATGTGCAGATTTGGGAAAAATAACCTCCTTGAGCTACTTGAAAAGTTTCAGTGCACTGAAGAGAGGGACAATGTGGGATTAGAAATCTATTGTGACCCGAATAATTTATGATTCGACAAGAGTCAGAAGCGAGTATCAATAACGTTATTTGGTTTCAGTGCATGCATTGTCAGTGAGTTCGGGACCTCGATCTGGAATGGGACTAGGAATTGTGCATACCTAAAAAAAAATCTGTGTTTTATTTAGAAACGTGGGCATATTCATGGTAGTACCGAAATCGCAATTTGATGGTTGTTTTTAGAAACCCAAACAGTCGCTGATTTTCTCCATCAAATATATTATCCAGTTTTAACAAGCAGCGATCCCGAGTTACAGGTGACGAATAGACTTGTCACACTTTGAGTAAATCACACCTTCTCACTGACAAAGACATGAGTGAACCGTGTATGTTTAATTGTAAAACATCGTAAGTTCGTCAGTATTCACTTGAAGTCTGGGTATAACGAAATAGCGTATTTTCGGCAGACGTTCTGTTAAATTCCGACATATATTAGATTTATTCATGTAGAAGCAGGTGGTTTACTGTTTTTTAACTTTTACAAACCTGTATAAATTTGTTTTAATTTCGTATTCTATTGGTTAAAAACTGGTTGCCATGAAATCATGGTGGGCGTGATTTTTTGCACTTTTCACCCATTGTCCACTCCACTGAGAGATTTTATGATGCCCAGGTTAGCATGTTAATTCAACTAACGGGACTGACTACCCCACTCAGACCCACCCTTTGCACACTATGAGGTTATGAGTACAAAATCGAAATCAGTTCCCACATACAATGCTTCAGTAGACTCCTCGCCCATATATGCTCCTCTTGCTCACCACCTGCTTTTGGTCTATATGGATGGTAAAGTGCAAGTCAAAATTGATTGTTACGTTTAAGCAATTTAAACCATATTACAGCGCAAGTCGAAATGAAATTTGATTTATTGAACTATACTACAGCGCATGTCAAAAATAATTCCTGTATACAATTTTTCAAGCATGTCCCTATGTGCCGCTATCAGCAGCTATGACTACAGCATAACTTTGAGGTAAACACTTATGTTGCACAAAAACTCGAGCCATTCCTATGGTAAATGCCAATACAAAAAGAAGATAATACATGAGAACAACTTGTGCACCTGCTTTTTTGTTGGTTAAATACGTCTTTTATTGAACCACATTCCCGAATATTATTAATGTACCCGCATATTAACAACCGATTTTTATTGAATCACAGTAGCAGTGGCTAGTGTTTGTTTTGAATAATTGACGAGTAGTCACGAAGTTGCATTCGGTAATTTACAAGGATTTCCGAAAGTGGGCGAAGGCGATAATTGCTGAGAACTGCACTCGGTAGTTTATGAGATGCTACAAATATGAACAGTGAAAAAATCTGAGGTATACTGCATTTTTAACAATAGATACTAACCAGAGATATAAACTAATCAAATTGATTACTTATAAATTACTAATTGATATGAAATCTGCAACCAAATGATAATTTCGTTGGTCAATAAATTGCTATTCTATATGAAATCCGTGATCAAATGAATATTTTTTGGTCAATAAATTACAAATCGATATGAAATCTGTGGTCAAATGAACACTTTTTGGGAATCTTGACTGGGGTGGTATATGCTGCTGGCCACTTTTTTATTTTTAGTTGTTTGTAATGACTGCTGTTCGAAATGTCAGCCTATTGGCGAGAGCTTCCACTTCTTGGTCCAGATTTATGCTTATTGATTACTACTCATGAAGTAAATTCAAGATTGTTTTCTAGAGTTGTTTATAAGTATTTCTTTTTTATTAGTTTATTGTTAGGAGAGGGTATTTATATATTTAGTTTGTATCTGTATTGGGGAGGATTTTATGGTAAAATAAGGAAGTTTAGGTAATAAGTTTTCCCGAGTTTGGATTTTTTTTCGTGTCTTTTGTTTTTTGTCTATTTCGGTTATTAGGCCCTGTATATTATATTTGTAAACATGAATGGTAAGTGCTCTACGGGTGTCCAGATGGCGGTAAGCACAGTCACTGAAAGTCACTAAAAGGGGTCAGGGGAGGTGAGTCGAGGGGTGCAGGTGCAGGTGGGGGAGATTGAGGATACAGAGGCATGCAGACAGTGTGATATGAGGTACGGTGGTGGTCAGCCAATGGACAGCAGCGGGGTGTGTGCGAACTGCAGGGATATTTTACAGTTGTTAGAGAAGTGTGTTGGATTCGAGCAGGAAATTGGGGAGCTGAAGGGGAGGTTGGGGAGGGCTGGCGTATCTGGAATCACACAGCTGAAGGTTACCTATGATGGTGACGTGGAAGGTCATTGTGGATTCAAGGAGGAAACTGGGAGGCTGGAAACGTGGGGGGGGGGGGGGGGAAGAACGCTTGATGTGGGGTGTAACTGAGGAGGAGGGGGATCCAGTAGGAAAATTTTGAAGGCTGCATCAGGACAAGGCTGTGTAGAGTCAGGAAGCCAGTGTTGGCGTAAGGCTGCCAGGGTTGCTAAGCGGTGTTTAGAGAGCAGGTTCAGTGTTTTAGATTCTGATACCCCCAGGGATGAGAGTGAGGGGGACATCGAGGGGGGGGGGGGGGTGGTTGCTGATGTTGCAAGGACAGATGGAGTAATGAGGACGGTGAAGAGAAAGAGGCTGCCAGAGGCATGCAAGATGAGGCAATTTGCAGATGTTGCTGATATAGGAACTGGGGGCAGAAGAAGAAAATTTATTGTAGTGGGGAGTAGCATTGTACGTGAGATTGACAATGTGGTTTGTGGTCACTATAGTTCTAATCGAACAGTCTTGTGCTTTCCGGGGGCGAAGTGGAGAATCTGAGGGACTGGGTAGACAGTATTGTGGCAGGTTCAGGATTGGATCCGGCAGTGTTGGTCCATGTGGGGACCAACAATATCAGGGAGAGAAAGTCAGTAAGTTTGGTGGAGTTGGTGGAGTCAGACAGAGGTTTAGTAAGCAAACTGCTAAGTAGGAATGCAAGAGTACTAATATCGATGGTCCTTCCAGTCCTTGGGCGTGGGGACAAACGGAATTCACGGATTTTGGGGCTGAATGAGGAGTTGGAGGACTACTGCGTTGACCTGGGAATACACTTTATAGACCATTGGTACACGTTTTGGGGCAACATGAGAAAGTATGGGCGTGACGGTCTGCATCTTAGCAGGATGGGGAAACGGGTATTGGGGATAAACTTCTATGGGTAGCGGAGCCTTTTTTGGAGAGGAGCGGGATGGGAGGCCAGAGGCAAGTATAGCATGAGTGGACACAGGTGGGGTGAACAAGAGCGAGGGGGACAGAATAAGTTTACCAAGGGTAGCGTCGGAAAACAATGGGATCAGTAGGCGGAAGCCAATGAATCTCGGTACCCTGAAAGTGGGTTATAGCAACATCCAGGCTCTCCACCGGAAAGTAAGTGAAATTACAAAATTGATCAAGGCAGAGGACTTTGATGTCATGGGCTTAAGCGAGACGTGGTTAAGACACGAGGAATGGGGGTGCGTGTGGATAGGTGTAGGGCGAATGAAGGGCCAGAAAAAGGGGGAGGAGTAGGCATGTACATTAAAGAGGATTTAAAACCGTCGCTGATCACAGACCTGGAAGATGTCAGCACCTCGGCTGAGGTATCGAAGGAAATTGAATGGGTAAAGATCAATCTAAGAAACAAAAATATTGCCCTTGGGATTGTGTACTGCGCAGTGGATGGAAGCAAACCCGAGTGGAATGACTCGATATACTCAATACTAAAGTCCAATATCACAGAACTAGAAAACAGGGGGCTCGGCATAATTTTGATGGGTGACTTTAATGGACACATAGGTGATAAGGAAGAAGGCATAGAGGGCGGGGACAAGAAAGTCAACAGGAATGGAAGGAAGCTGTTGAACTTCACAAATGAGCTCGGTCTGAAGATTCTGAATAGGGACGCAAGGTGTAAGGGGAAATGGACCTGTGAGAGGAACGACAGAAAATCAATAATTGACTATTTTCTCACAGATATTAATTTATGGAGGGAGGTGATAGGGGTAGAAGTGGATGATGAGGGTAAAAGGGAGTTGGATAGTGATCACAACTTGATTACAGTGACGATGAAGACCAAAAACCTAGTAAAAAGCAAAGGAAGCTTCAAGGAGATTTAGGAACTCAAAAATAATGGTGACTGGGAGAAGTTCGAAGGAAAATTAAAACCAAAGCTTGCAACTGTACACAAGGGGGCCAGTGTACAGAAAATGGCTGACGCCATAGTTGCGAGCCTAGTGGAGGCAGGGAAGGAAAGTGTAGGAAAGATTAGGTGCCAACACGGGAACTTGGGTACAGAGTGAATGAAGAACTGAAAAAGGGCCATAAAGGGTAGAAAAGCTAAATGTGCTGCATACAGGAGAAGTAGAAAATTCAAGGGGGGCGGAAAGCAACAAGGCCATGGTAGCAAAGGAAGAATACCATCGAGCATGAAATAAAGTAAATAAGATTAAAGACGATAATCAGAGAGTGCGAAATAGCAGTCTTATTAGGACGATAAGATTGACAGTGGGGTCGAGTTCAAACGTATTTTGGAAATGGGTGAATAAGCGTAACAAAGGAAGTAACCACACAGTATATAAGAAGATGGCACAGTTACAGACGATCAAGACCAAATCGCATCAGAACTAGTCAAGCACTGGGGAAAGGTAAACAATAAGCGATGGGGTATGGGGAACCCACCGAACGGTCCGAACCAGTTCGAAGAAATTCTATCAAACTTCGTGTGTAGCGAAATTAAAATGGAGGAGGTGTGAAAGGTGATCTCAAAATTAAGGAATGGAAAAGCGGGAGGGGTGGACGAAATTCCTAACGAGTTTATCAAAAAAGGGGGAGAGGAACTCTGGGAAAGCCTTATTGCCTTACTCAATTTAGCCATAGAAAATCAAGAGGTCCCAAAGGAGTGGAGAGAAGGCAAAGTGACATTTATTCACAAAAAGGGGGAAAAAGACGTTTTGGATAATTATCGAGGGATCTCTGTCAGTAGCAACATTGGAAAAGTTTTCTGTAAAGTCCTGAATGGAGATTAGAGGAGGTGATTGAGGAGTTTTTTTTTTGAAGAGATTCAGAATGGCTTCAGGAAGTGAAGGAGAGGAGAGTCACTGACCATCTTTTCACGCTATCCCAAATGATAGAAACCGCGAAAGCAAAAAAATAAAAAGATGTTTATGGCCTTTCTGGATGTAAAAAAGGCATATGATAGAGTATGGAGGGAGGGTATGTGGCGAAAGCTTGAGACTCTGGGAAATAGAGGGTGTTTCTTTTCGCCAATTCTTTTTGCATTGTATGTACATCAAAGGTTTAGGAGATGAACTCCTGCATAGCGACGAGGAGGTAACAGTTGGGGACTTGAAGATACCAGGGCTATTTCTTGCAGACTTTATGGTGCTAGTGTCAGAAAGCGAAGAGGGGCTAGCGAAAATGCTGGGAATTGTTGGGAAATATGGGAGCAAATGGAGACTCGAACTTAATGAAAACAAGAGGCATTGAGATAGGCGGAGGTGTTGAGATAGGCCTAACCTTTTCGCCGAAGCCTATTTCATTCAAGTGAAATAAATTATTGTTTATAAAAAAAAGAAAGCAAGAGCAAAGTTATACCTGTGGGCCGCAAAGTGGACTCCACTCGAAGGTGGAGAATGGGGGGTGGTGGGGGTGGTTCTGTATTACTGAAGGTAGCAGCAACCTTCTTAGTGTGGGAAAGACAGGTGACTACGAGTATCTGGGGGTAAATATAAACATCACAGGGAGAAGCATCTACCGAAACCACACAAATAAATTGATTCTGAAGGAGGGGGGGGGGGGGGGGGGTGTCGAATCCTTAACCAAATGAAACTTATAAGGAGAAACAGTTTCAATAAGGTTTTCGGGGGAAAAACCATTTGGGAAATGGTGGGTCTGCCAAGTATAACATATGATACGGAAGTGGTACCCCTAAACCAGACGGCTGTAAAGAGCTTGGAAACTCTGTAGAATGATGCAGGCCGATGGATAATGGGGTCGAGTAATGGCAGCACTAGAAGCAATCAGGGGTGAGCTTGGGTGTATGAGGATCAAGGACAGGAGAGACTTACTGAAACTCGGTTATTTTAATTATCTGGTAAATCTCCCTGACAGCCGATGGTGTAAAGTAATGTTCCAGAGACTTTTCAACTCAGATATCAAGACAGGATGGATGGTCCAAGTGAGGGAGCTAATAGAGATCTACTCATTGGAGATCTTGGACCTAAACGTTGGGGCAAACCAGGGTAAAACAATCGTCAGAGAAAGAGTCATGGCGGATGGTAACCTCAATTGGCGAGAGAGGTTCAAATCAAAGAGGTCTGTAGGTGGCCTGCATGATAAAGAAAAGCCTGGTTTTGAAGAGTATCTTGATGGCATCTTTGGGGGGAGTGGATCACTGTTGTTCAAGCTGAGGTCATGGCCCCTGGAGCTGAGAGAAGAATTGGGAAAAAACAGTAAAAAGGAGTGCCAGATGTGTATTTTGGGCGTGGTGGAGACCCTGGAACACTTTCTTCTAGAATGCCCAAAATACTAGTCTAAAAGGATAAGATTCACTGGGAGTATAATGCGGAAGTGGGATGGGAGAATGAAAGACATGTGGTTAGTGAGAGACTCAAAGGAGAGGGTTAATATGCTAATCGGAGAGATTGGGAAGAATGGGGCAAGGGATTCATTAAGCAGTTCGTCTCCGAGTGCTGGGAGGAGAGAAGAAGTGTGGGAATAGGGAGGCAGTTAGGAGTACACTGTAACGTGCCTATAGGCTATGCGATAGTGTAAACTGCCTCTCTGTCTTTTATCCTGTCTTGAGACAGGTATAGCGTGGTTTGTTAACAAGTTGGAGTGTGAAGTTGAGATGTGCTGCCTCGACTTGTCATAAATGTGACTTTGAAGTTTTTTGAGTAAACTGTGTCAAGAGGTGTGAAATCGAGCAAAAACTTAATTTACCCCAGAGCCTTATCACTGTAATGTCCCACAATGCACTGTGGGAGAGTTTGAAGAAATCAATGATCATCAGGTTTGGATTGAACCCATCCTATTCTGGTATATAATTGTCCAATCAGCGATTGACAGGTCGGGGTAGAACCCATCCTATTCCTATATATAAATGGAAGACCATTGCCGCCCTCCCCACAAATCTATTAGCGCACTTCCGAATAAGATCTATTCACACTGTCTGTGAATTGTGTCAAAAATCTTACTTGCATAAAACTAATTATTATCCACACAGAGGAGCATTACACAAAAATGTAAACAGCAAATGTCCTGTAAGGAAAGATAATGCAAATACACCTGAATTTACAGTCAGATCTACCTATAAACAACTCCCCTACTCTCCAGTGCATTTGAAATCAGACTTTAGTTCGAACAATTCACTAACGAGTGGTAATGCTTTTGGGAGGGGGGGGGGGGGGCGGAAATAAGCTAGAACCAGCAAAACTACAAGTGTTGGGGGAATCACTGAGGGAAAAATCTGTAGATGCCTTACCTTACCTCCAAGCAGAATTCAATGTATCGAACCATGGGGGAGTGAGCAGTTACAGGAAGTAAACCCACTCCCCAAATGCTGCACCAGTCCCATTCATAGACCAGGACATGAGGCCAGTTATTGAATCTTCAAGACTGAGTATTGAAGAGAAAGTGGTGATCTAAAAGGAAATCCTTCAGCAACATTCAAACTTACGCAATCAAAAACCAAACCACACTCCGTAAAGACTAGTTTTTCAATGGAAAAAGAGTCGGGTATCGACCTGCTAACCTGTCTACGAAGAGGAGGGCACATTTGTTGTTCCAGATAATAAAGAATATATTTATCCTGGGATGAGAATGACGAACTCGTGTATAATGGCGTCACAACTTCAGGATGGAATATGAGCGATCTAATAAATGATCTGTTGCGAAAAAGAAAAGATTTTCAACCGATGGGTTGGGATATTTTGGCAAACATCCTTAAAGAAAAAAAATTCCCAGAGGCCTGATCAGAAATAAAGAATGCATGGACTTTATTCAAGGAAACAGCACCTCTGCAAAGCTGCAGTGGACATGTCTCTAAAGAAAGCAACCGGAAAAGACTGAGAAAGCAGAAGTGAATTTGTGGTAGTGAGAGTGTAGAGAGAAAAGATGGACGAAAAACCAGCAACAAACAAAATAAAAAGACCGTTAATGCGCTAAAGCATGATGACGTTTTTACCTGTCTCAAGCCAGGATAAAAGCGTAGTCCGTAGGCAATTTAGAGTGTACGATCTATCAATCGCTAGTGAGAAACACCAGCCAACAAGCTGAAAATCCCACCAACAGACCGTAATGACAACTCGAAGCTCCAATCAATAAAGCATAAAACTGGAACGGGAAGCAGAAGCTCTCACCAATATGGCGACATTTCGAACAGCAACCATTAGAAACAACTAAAAATAAAAAAGTGGCCAGCAGCATATACCAACCCAGTCATGACCCCCCCCCCCCCCCCCCCCCAAAAGGGTTCATTTGACCACAGATTTCTTATCGATTTGTAATTTATTGACCAAAAAATATTCATTTGATCACGGATTGCATATAGGATAGCAATTTATTGACCAACGAAATTATCATTTGGTTGCAGATTTCATATCAATTAGAAATTTATAAGTAATCAATTTGATTAGTTTTGATCTCTGGTAATAGTAGGGGACTTAAACTCTGACCTAAGAAATCTGCTCTCCAAATTAAATGAAATAATTAATCGCTACAACCTCCGTAACGTTATCGATAAGCCAACAAGAGTTACACCAACCTCTGAGACACTTCTCGATCCAGTAATCATCAGTGATACAGTGAACCTAGTTGAGGCTGATACGCTTGATTTGGGTATGTCCGATCATTATGCAGTTTATATCTATGTCTCATTCGAACTTGACAACAGGCAGGCTTTCTATCGAACCGTTCGAAATTATAAAAAAGCAAATTTTAAATGAGCAAACGAACTGATCTGTCAGAAAGACTGGAAATCAATAATAGATGACCCTGTAGATGTTAATGTGTCCCCCCAAAAAATCCGTGAGAATTTTTTGGAGATAATGAACACAACAATCCCAAAATCAACAGTCCAAATACGCCCGTGGTTTACTTCAGAACTCCGACTCGAGATTTGGTGTAGAGACCGTTTCACAAGAAGAGCTCTAAAAACAAAGGACCCACACCATTGGAACTTGAACAAACATTCACAAAATACTGTAAATAACATGGAAAAAGCACGCCAAACAAATTTACGAAGATAACATCCAAGACAGATTATCGACCGTCCCCATCCCCAGAGATTTTTGGCATATTATCATAAATTTGTTAAACAAAACTGACGAAAAAATAATTCTGCCCCTTTATCATGGTGATAGCCCTGATCCACTCGATGTAACAACGGATGACTTAGAAAAAGCTGTAATTCTGAACGAAACTTTTATAAAAAACAGTACAATTAATGATGAAAACACCCAACCTTCAAACTTTTCTACAAAAAGTCACGTTATCCTTTCGAGCATTCTCTTTGATATAAAAGATTTTGAGGATGTTATTAAGTCGTTAAATGCGAACAAGGGCCATGACCATGACGAGATCAGCATTAAAAAGCTGACGGGGACTGTCACAAACTGTGTGCTTTTTTCAAAATATCTAATAACGATGCTCCAGATTACCTTGTTGAATTATTTCCATGTACTGTGGGAGAAACATCAAATTACAATTTACGTAATTCTATCAACTTATCTATGTACCAACCGCAGACAGAACAATTTTCAAATACATTCTTCCCTTCATCTTCCAACATTTGGAATGAGCTTCCAAATGACACCAAAACTGCATCAACACTTTCTGTATTTAAAGGCAACCTTGCTAAATTAAACCCTTCCGTCAAACCACCATCATATTTCTACACAGAAATCAGGAAAGGAAATGTTCTCCACTGCAAACTACGAAACTGTTGCAGTGATCTAAACCACAACAAATTTAACAATTTTATCTCCTATACCCCACAATGTACCTGTGGCCATCCCCAAGAAGATGCACACCATTTCTTCTTTCAATGCCCGAACTACCAGCCTCAAAGATTGACTTTTCTTAATGCTGTTATCATGTTCAATATATCTAATGTCGACAGGCTACTTTATGGAATAATCGGTTTAACAACAAAGCAAAACGAACTTTTATTCAGGAATGTTCAAACATTCCTCCTTGCAACTGGCCGATTCGAATAACATCACCTGAACACAAACGATGCATATTGCACCCTTGGTTGTGTATTTGCGTGCGTTGGGACAACGTGGCGTGTCGTGGGACTGCATTTTAATTTCCATCAATTTGTTCTTAAATTACACGCTCTCTTTCTGTAAAGACGATAGAGATCCAATAAAGCAAAAGTCACTAGGCGAGCCTAGACAACGGCAATCCTTCACTCTCTCACTCTCCAATCCTATAACTCTTTAACACTTTGAGCCCCGGTGGCCCTTTTTTCGGGCAAAGCCCGTGAAACACCCCAATTTCCTTGACAAAATAATCTTAAATAAATAAGTAGTGCAGACCTATCACTGTTTCCAGCGTGTGGCCCCAAGGCTCCTCGTCGGAAATATTGATTGGTCAGCTCTAAAATAATGAAAATGGACCCTTCCAGCTAATTCTACTGAATTGATGTGGAAGATACCACTGGAGCTCAAAACGGTTAAATCGTTATCTACCTAAATCTTCAAATCTTCAACCCTTAAGCTGGTGCCTACACTAATTCTTAGTATTTCTATATTGTTTATAATTGTGCCACAAATGTTAATTATTCTTGTCTAAGGAGAGGAGTTTTTGTAAGTTGTGATAACTTGTTCACCGATCCTTTTTGCTGTATATAGTGGCAAATAATATATATTTAAACTAAGGGTAATTAAGATCAGTCAGCCTATAAATAGATTCTGTCAAATGATTGACTGCAATGGAACTATTTCAGTCTCCAGGGTAATAAACAACCTTGCTGTCTGTGTTGAGATGGGTGAGGAAATGTTTATTATTTATACTAGAGAGAAAACTGGGATTGTTGAGGGTATTATAACACAACACAAACCGGTAATTTACATTAATTTATCTTCTTTTATTACGGGAATTAAAACAACTATCTGCATTATCAAAAATAGACTTTAGAAACATGGCAGGTATATACAAGTTCAAGGAAAGTAAAAATTAACTTCCACAGTATAACTAGACTGGCATAACTTGTTGAATAAATCGTGTTTTCAAATAAAAAAAAAAAACCAAACTGCAGAATTGTGATCTGATTTGTTGACAAACAAACGGGGTAACTTGACAAGCATCTGATCAATCTACGGCGATATTTGGAAAGTTGAATGATGAAATATATTTTCGAGATGCGAATTTTGAGCAAGACTTAATTCATCAAAGTTGTCATTACTTACTTTCTGTCTGTCACTTCCTATGTTTGGTACATTATCTATTCAATACACAGAGGAAAACACACGAAACAAATTGGTTAACAAATTAAATCCGAAATTGAATTTAACTTTCCCTCAACATGAAATCTTTAATCACTGCTGATATCAAATATAGAATACCCCCCCCCCCCCTTTCCCACCATTGGATCACCATCGATGGCCAAAGGTCAAGTTGAATGAGATTATGGGAGGGACTCACCCCCTCTCATAATCTCCTCCAACTTAACCTCTGGATAAAGCTTCGCCCCTGGCCAAGTTTTCAGTCTTTTTAGTTACCAGACATTCTCATCCTTGAGTTGCATTGTGGACGACCCCCTAAAAAATTCACTAGATTTTAAAAACAAAATTCTGTGTGGGAGTGCCTGTGAACCTCTACTCTAGGGAGGGGTGCTTCCTATCCCAGGCCTACCACCCACTCGGACTTGGTTCCTTGGACATGATTAAGGCATGTTATGCCATGCTGCTGCTTAATATTGTCAGCCCCCACCCCTCCTTATTGGAGAATCCAAACTCCACTTCTGCATTCAATAAGATCCTTTTTCTGCCCTAAACTTAATTAACTATAGGCGAACAGATACCGCCCCTCCCTCTTTTTAGCCCGACTCTTTACAGTCTGGGCTATAGTCATGACTGGGGGCACGACGACGCCGTGTACTAAGGCGTACTGCACATCGATGGTGCACAAGTCTTCTATCGATGTAACCCTGCTTGAGCGGAGCTGAACAGAGTTAGAATGTTGAGGAGCTGACAGTTACTCATTGATGCTCAGTGGTTCTCTCCAGGTACTCCGGCTTCCTCCACCCGTAAAACTGTCACGGTCACGATTAGCCAATGTGCATAAGTATGTGACCTTAAACACCAATAAATAAATAAATAAATAATAGTCATGACTTTCGCCTGTCTGTCTGTCTGTCTGTCTGTCTGTATGTCTGTCTGTCTGTCTGTCTGTCTGTCTGTCTGTCTGTCTGTCCGTCTGTTAACATTTAGAGTTTTGGTTAAAGTTTCTATTTAACGTTTTTAGTCCAGGTTAAAGTTTTTGGTTAAAGTTTTTTTGGTTTACAAAGTTACACCTTTAATTCTTCAAACAGTTTAGTTCAATGTCACTGTTTCTCATTTGGGACAATGTCTACTGTCTACTGAACTTTCTACAGGGATTTTCATTAATATTGGCATGATTTTAACCCCTTTTAAACATGTTTTCAACTTAGTTTCTTTGTATTTGAAATTAGGCTTTGCCACATACTTTCTTACTTTAATTCTTGCATAGTCAATACAACTTAATGATTGCATTTACATCAATGATTTCTTTTATCGGGTTTAGGAAATATGTAATCCTTTTTTGGCAGTCAGTTTTACTTTGTATTCCCAGCTTAAAGTTTCGGATTAAAGTTTTGCTTTTCAAGGTTGTACCTTTCATTCTCCAAACACTGTGTTACAACATCATTGTATTTTTTCCATTTGGGACAAAGTCTACTGAACTTGTATATTGCGGTTTCAAATGATATTGGCATTAAATTAACCCTTTTCAAAACGGTTTTCGAACTTAGTTTCTCTAATTTCAAATTACGCTTCTCCCACATACTTTGTTACTTTTTATCCCCCACAAGGGAGGGATATAGCATAGAACTCCGTCCGTCCGTCCGTCCGTCCGTCCGTCCGTCCGTCCGTCCGTCCGTCCGTCCGTCCGTCCGTCCGTCCGTCCGTCCGTCCGTCCGTCCGTCCGTCCGTCCGTCCGTCTGTCTGTCTGTCTGTCTGTCAGTTCGTCGGGCCATCCGTCCGTCTGAACTTTGTTTATGGCATAACTTGAACAATTTCAATTCTTTTCAGTACATGTCTCTACAGCAGCAACGTGTATGTCAAGTTATATGACCACCATTATCTAATGACAATTGTTGAAGTTATTGCCCTGCCCCCGCCCCCACCCCACGACGATTAGGCATTTTTTTCTTTGCTTCAAAATGCGTTTTGAAGTATTTGGAGTGACTACATGCAGAACTTTGTTTAACTGCTATACCCCCTCCCCACCCCATCCCACTTGTGCCAATTGGCACTTTTTGTTTGGTCCAAAATGCATTTTTAAGGATTTAGAGTGACTACATTCAGAAAAAATGGACTCCTATAACCCCCTTTCCACTCCCTCCTTCCCCTCCCCCTCCCCTACACTCCCCCCCCCCCGGGCCAATTAAGCAATATTTTTTCTGTGATCCAAAATGCATTTTGAAGGATTTAGAGTGACTGCATGTGGAAAAAAAATTTGACTCCTATAACCTCCCCCCCCCCCCACCCCCACTTGGGGTGCTAATTAGGAATTTTTAGCCTGACTGTTTACAGTCAGGGCTATAGTCATGACATCCATCCATCCGACCATCTGTCCATCCATCCATCCTTCCTTCCATCCATCCATTCATCCGTCTGTTAACATTTAAAGTTTTGGTTAAAATTTTTTTAGTGAAGGTTACAGTTTTTTTCTTTTTAATAATTATTAATTACTATTGATTGTATCATTCTTATTATCTTTTATGCTATTTTGGGCCATATTTTATCCTTTTTGCAGTCAATTCACCTTAGAACTTCCAGGTTAAAGTTTTTGGTTAAATTTTTTTATTTACAGAGAAACATCTTTAATTCTTCAAACAGTTTAGTGGAATGTCACTGTTCTCATTTGGGACAATGTCTATACTGTCTACTGAAGCTTTCTACAGTGATTTTAATTAATATTGGCAGGAGTTTAATTCCTTTTAAACATGTTTTCAGACTTGGTTTCTTTGTATTGGAAAATACAACTTAATGATTGCATTTACATCAGTGATTTCTTTTATTGGTTTTAGGAAATATTTAACCCTTTTTTGCAATCAATTTTGCTTAGTATTCCCAGTTTAAAGTTTTGGATTAAAGTTTTGCTTTTCAAGGTTGTACCTTTTATTCTTCAAACACTGTGTTACAACGTCACTTTTTTGATTTGGGGCAAGGTCTACTGACACTGTACACAATTAATATTTGCATGAATTTAACCCTTTTCAAAATGGTTTTCAAATTTAGTTTCTTTAAATTTGAAATTGGGCTTCTAACACATACTTTGTCACCTTTTGTTCTTGCATAATCAATACAACTTTTAATAATTGCATTTACAGACATGATTTCTTTTACCTGTATGCAGCTTTTTAGCCCTAATGTTTACAGTGAGGGCTATAGTAATGACTTTTGTCTGTCCGTCCGTCCATCCATCTGTCCGTCTGTCCGTCTGCCTCTTTCTGTTAACATTTTGAGTTTTGGTTAAAGTTTGTGGTTAAAGTTTTTTACTGAAGGTTCAAGTGTTTTTTTTTGTTTTTTTTTCTTATTCCTGTTTAGTTGACATTTGGAGTTTTGGTTAAAGTTTGTGGTTAAAGTTTTTTATTCAACCTTCAGGTACAGACTATACCCGGTATTTCTTGTCTGATCGTCACGAAATTTCATATGCAGGTTTTAGGTCATGTCTACATGAGAATGTCCCCTTTTGGTCCTGATCGGTCAACCGGTATGGCTGCCTGAGCCCAAAACCCGAAAACCATTAGCACAGTCTACAGGTCGTATTTATGAAGGGATTTCATTGCAACTTCATAGAATGCCTCTGTATAATGCCTAGATGAGAACGTCCCTGTTTGGGTATGATCTGTCAACCGTGATGGCTGCCCAAGCCCGAAACCCAAAAACTTTTAGCACAGTCTGCAGGTCATGGTTAATATGGACGGATTTCATTATAACTTGATACGATGACTCCGTATGATGTCTACATGAGAATTTTCCCATTTGGGCATGATCTATCAACTGTCACGACTGCCCGAAAACCTTTAGCACAGTCTACAGGTCATATTTATGGAGGGATTTCATTGTAACTTCATAAGTTGACTTCATATAATTTCTACACACGAGAAAGTCCCCTTTTGGACGTGATTGGACAACTGTGATGGCTACAGGTGCCCGAAGCCCGAAAACCGTCAGCACAGTCACAGGTCATATTTATGAAGGGATTTCATTGTAACTTCGTAGGAGCAATCCACATGATGCCCAGATGAGAATGTCCCCTTTTGGTTGCAATCATTCAGCCATGATGGCTGCCCGAGCCCAAAGCCTGAAAACCTTTAGCTCAGTCTACTCATCATATTTATGGAGGGATTTCATTGTAACTTGATAGGTTGACTTCATATAATTCTAGATGAGAACGTCCCCTTTTGGGCAACTGTGACGGCAACAGGGGCCCTCCAATATGTATTTTGAACTATTTACAGTCACTACATGCAGAACCCTTTTTTTCCTTTTGTCAGGCAGTTTTGGTTAAAGTTTGTGGTTAAAAATCCAGACAGAAATTATCCCTCCCCCCAATTAGGCCTTTTTTTTCTTTTTCTTTATTTACAGTCACTACATGCAGAACCTTTTTTTAAACTCACGTAACCCCCCCCCCCCCCCCCCTCGGGAGGCCAATTAGGCTCTTTTTTTTTTCTTTCATCAAAAATGCTTTTTTTTACAGTTTTGGTTAATGTTTGTGGTCAAAAACCCAGACAACCACTACCACCCACCCCCCCCCCATCCCCACCCCCATGGTGCCAGTTAGGTATTTTTTTTCTCTGCTCAAAATGCATTCTGAAGGATTTAGACAGACCACATGTGGAAAACAAAATGGACTACCCTAACACACCCCCACTCTCCCCCACCCCTCATCCCCCACCCCACCTCCTCCTCACTCAGGGCCATTCATGCAATATTTTTTCTTTGGTACAAAATGCATTTTTAGCCTGACTGTTTATAGTCAGGGCTATAGTCATGACTTTCGTCCGTCCATCTGTCGGTCCGTCCATCTGTCTGTAAACAATTGGTTTCCGACTGATAACTCCAGTTTGGATTATTTGATTTCAACCAAAGTTGATATGTGTATTTTCCAGCTAGTAATACAGGCCAGGTTTCAATATAGGTTCCACAACTGCCCCCCCCCCCCCCCCCCCACACACACACACACACACCCCACACACACAATTGTCACTTAGGCAATTATTCCCAAAATGCATTTTGAAGGATTGGGAGTTATTACATGCAAAAAAGAAAATTGACTCATAGCCCAACATTGCTTTATGTACTGCATCTTCAATCCTTTACCTTACACAAGTTGAAGCCAACAGTAGAAATTATTTTTCTGAAACCTCAGATTTTTCATTTTTTAGTTACTTCTAACCATGGCTTATTACTCCTTATTGGAACAAGCTCATCAAGTTTGTTCCATTAACAGGTCATGAGGTATGTTTTGAAGTAGAGAAATGAAAAAATAAAATTTGAATAGCAAATTTTGTATATCACGAGTGCAGATATGGCAGATTCGTTAGTTAAACTGTTAACAAAAAATGGCTCTGACTATTTTGCATCTAAGCATTGCCATTCCTGGGACAGTCGGGCCGTATGCGTGACATCACTCTAGTTTTCTCATTACCTGAGCTTCACAGTTTAAAATATAAAGAAATGCCCTCTGCAACACACTTCTGTTGTTTTAAAAAAGTAATACAGATTGGAAGGAAATGTGAGTGAGGGACTTTGATGCTGTGTCCAAAACGTCGGGGGAGATGGGTGGAATCAATCCACCCCTCCCTCCTCCCCATGTTATCAAAATCCAGTTCCAATTATACGATTCTCTTCAAATTTGATATTACTTTTTTATACGCCCATTTGTAAAACGGTCATATTATGTAAATGGTATGTTCATCCATCCATCCGTCCGTCCATCCCTCTGTATGTCTGTCTGTACATCCGTCCATCCAACCATCCGTCAGTACGCCCGCCTGTCGGTAAACAATTGGTTTCCGACCGATAACTCCAGTTTGAATATGGGTTCTGCCCCCCCCCCCCCCCTCCACACACACACTCACGGTCGTCTAGGCAATTTTTCCAAAAATGCATTTTGAAGGTTTGGGAGTTATTAAATGCAAACAAACAAAAACTGACTACTATAACACACCACCACAACCCGCCCTCTCCATATTTTTCTGAAACATCAGATGTTTTCATTGTTTACTTCTAACCATTGCTTATTAGTCCTTATTGGTACAAGCTCATCAAGCTTGTTCCATTAATAGGTCATGAGGTATGTTTTGGGATAGAGAAATGAACAAATAAAATTTGAATAGCAATTTTTGTATATCACGAGTGCAGATATGGTAGATTCGTTAGTTAAACGGTTAACAAAAAATGGCTCAGACTATTTTATGTCTAAACATTGCCATTGCTGGGACAGTCGGGCTGTAGGCGTGACATCACTCTAGTTTTAATTATTGTTTAACTTCTTTTCTCAAAAGTATGGATTGTGACTCCACGTTGTAAACGAATGTCAGCCTATGTTTTTCGGGCAAAAATGTGTGTGTACATAGTCTTCCATTTACATGTACGTAAGGCAAGTGTTGAACAAGTATAAACAATAAATAAACAAACAAAAAACATTGTGTTGAACAATGTGTTGGGGGGGGGGGGGTGTGTATGGAACCCGTGAGGTCGTGTCCCCTTCCAGCACCCCAACTCGTCCATTTCAGCACGTCACCGTCACTGCTGTGATCGAGAAGTTATCAAGCAAGAATTATTAAGGAAGAAAATACATTTTGAAAAAGCCATTTCCACCAGTTGTGTGGTTCTGGTGTGTAACTGTTTGTCTGCATGTATAAAGATACGCTTTTTATCCCTAAAACAAAAATCAGACGGTCACCAATCAGACAATAGTCAATCTGTGTTTGTATGCCCATTCACCAAAAAGACGGTCCTTTGGGATTATTCGACATTCTGATTATCACATACATTTTGAGCTAAATAGTTAGTTAAAGGAAGGTTTATATCTGTAGGACAGAAAACAAGGCAAGAAAATTACAACTTTTTATTCAGCAATAACATTGAGTAACCTTATTTTTTCACAAGTGCAAAGTGTTATATCGAACACGCGCCCGTGTTTACTGCAAGTGCATTTCACTTCTATGCAGACCGCCCCAAGTAGTAGAGAAGCATAACTCAATGCCCATTGACCAGAGGAGGATTGGAGGAGGTCGAACCTCTCCGGCAAGGGGAGTTGAAAGAGGTTATGGGGAGGGTCGAAGTAGACAAAGGTGCGGTCATATTTTAAAAAAAAATTAAATTTAATGATTTTAATAATTTAAATTGCTATGACGTAATACCCCTATCCCTCCCCTCTCTTAATTTTAATTGCTATGACGTCATACCCCTATCCTCTCTTAGTGTAGAACATTGATATGACGCAATACACCCACCCATTTCCCCTCTTTTAAATTTAATTGCTATGACATCATACCTCTACCCCCTCTTAATGTCGAACAGTGATATGACGCAGTAACCCCATCCCCCCTTTTAAATTTTAATTGCTATGACGTAGTCCCCCTAATAATTTGAATGATAATTTAATATACTAATAATTTTCGTTAAAGAATTAAATAATTTTAAATTAAATTTAAATGGCGTGTGTTCATTTAATATAGTATATTAATCATTTTCGCTAAAGAATTAAATAACTAATTTTTATTCCACAAAACACTTCTTGAAAAACAAAATGGCATGTCAGTTTGAAAGAAATACATGTATATGGCAAGCATGATAAAACAACTTATTCATGGATGTCTGTCGCTTATCAAAACAACCCTGAGGCTAAACTGTTGTTGCAAACAATACCAATTGTGTTAAACAATGGCCCGAACATGTTCAGTTATATTATTCCAATGCGTTTTGAAATTGACAGGATCGAGTTTATGTCCAGCCACCATTTTTCTCAAAGGTGATGACAATAATTGCTTTTAACTCAAGTAAAAATGGAAAGACGCTAAAATCAAGGTGATAACCCTGTGACTTGTTTGTTAATCATAAAAATCACCCCCGCGGTATCGTGTTTTATTAGCCTATATCAAATGTTTATTTTTGGATGTTCACTGAAGAATATGCCAGCCATCTAATGGGGGAAGTGAAAACATGAAAGAAGTACCATTCTCTAATTGCCCACATGGGGGCGTGGTAGCGTTGTGTACTAATGTGTATTGCATGTCGAGGGTGCACTTGCCTTCAACCAATACTAACTAATGTGTTGAGTATGCCAGTTGCTTGCCGTTGCTTGGTGGTACTCTTTGGCTTCCTCCAACTGTCCGACACGAGGTGACTCTGACTGCTCTAAGTGTCGTTAAAACCCAATAAATGAATAACTACCTGTCTATCATAAACGTTTTGACCTTTATCCAAAATTTATCATAACAGGCCTAGTCCCCTTTCATCGTACAAGTTTTATGGGGGAAAATCAGCAGTAACCTCCTTTACATACCCCTCTCACTGTAAATGTGGTAGAAACGGTGTTATCCGATTAGCCGCAAAAATGAGAAGAGGATACGCAAATCTGTATTATCCACCCAAAAATGCAAGATAGGTGCAGACTTAGGAAAAATAACCTCCTTGAGCAACTTAAAAAGTTTCAGCGTGCCGAAGGTGCGGACAATGTGGGGTTTGAAAGCCATTGCAATCTGAATAATTTATGAATCGACGAGAGTTATTTGGTTCGAGTGAGCGCATTGACAGTGGATTCAGGACCTCGGGCTGCAAGGGGACTAGAAATTGTGCATAACTATAAAAATTCTGTGTTTTAATTAGAAACGTGGCATATTTATGGTAGTACCGAAATCACAATTTGCTGGTTTGTCCCAACATATTATCCAGTTTTAACAAGCTGCGATATCGAGTTACAGGTGACGAGTAGACTTGTCACACTTTGAGTAAATCACACCTTCTCACTGACAAAAACATGAGTAAATTATGTGCATTTAATTATAAAACATTCCAAGTTCGTCGATATTCACTTGAAGACTGGCTGTAATGAAATAATGTATTTTGTAGAGACATTCTGTTAACTTTCACTGCATAATCAGCATAAATAGTTTGTTATCACTACAAATCGGACATATATTAGATTTATTCACGTAGAAGCATCTGGTTTACAGTCTTTTTTGAACTTGTACAAACCTGTATCAATTTTAATTTCGTGTTCTATTGAGTAAAAGCTGGTTCCTATGAAATCACGGTAGACATAAATTTCAGAGTCCTGCATTTCACTATCGCAAACGATGCAAATGACTGTAAATAAGTTTTTTTCTTTCATTTTTTCATGTCTAGGCACGGCGAATGGGTAGGGTACTTTGCAGTGTCAGTGTCTCGTGCGTTTTTTCTTCAAAGGGGGGAACAATAATAAATCCCGTTTCAACAAGCTGTGATCCCGAGTTACAGATCACGAGTAAACTTGTCACACTTTGAGTAAATCACACCTTTCTGCTGACAAAAAAGAGTAAACTCTGTACATTTAATTATAAAACACCGCAAGTTCATCAATATTCACCCAAGATTCAGTGTCCGGGTGTAATGAAATAGCGTATTATCTGCAGACATCCTGTTAAATTCCGAAATATATTAGATTTATTCATGTAGATGCAGCTGGTTTACAAACCTATATAATTTTGTGTTAATTTTGTTTTCAATTGAGTGAAAACCGGTATTTGATAGTTACTGATAGACATACATTTTCACCTGTTGTCCACGCCACAGAGATTTTATGACGCTCAGGTTAGCCTGTTAATTTAAAAGTGGAATGACTCGATATACTCAACACTAAGGTCCAATATCACTGAACTAGAAAACAGGGGGCTCGGTATAATTCTGATGGGCGACTTTAATGGACACATAGATGATAAGGAAGAAGGCATAGAGGGTGGGGACAAGAAAGTAAACAGGAATGGAAGGAAGCTGTTGAACTTCACAAACGAGCTCGGTCTGAAGATTCTGAACAGGGACGCTAGATGTAAGGGGAAATGGACCTGGGAGAGAAACGACAGAAAATCAATAATTGACTACATTCTCACAGATATGAATTTATGGAGGGAGGTGATAGGGGTACAAGTGGACGATGAGGGAAAAATGGAGTTGGATAGTGATCACAACTTGATTACAGTGACGATGAGGGCCAAAAACCTAGAGAAAAGCAAAGGAAGCTTCAAGGAGGTTTGGGAACTCAAAAAGGATGCCGACTGGGCGAAGTTCGAAGAAAAACTGAAACCAAAGCTTGCAGCCATACACAAGGGGGGCAGTGTCCAGAAGATGGCCGACGCCATAGTTGCGAGCCTAGTGGAGACAGAGAAGGAAAGTGTAGGAAAGATTAGTGTGCCAACTTGGGTACAGACTGAATGAAGAACTGAAAAGGGCCATAAAGGTTAGAAAAGCTAAATGTGCTGCATACAGGAGAAGTAGAAAACTTAAGGAGGTGGAAAGCAATGAGGCCATTGTAGCAAATGAAGAATACCAACAAGCACGAAATAAAGTAAACAAGATTAAAGACGACAACCGGAGAGTGCTAAATAGCAGTCTTATTAGGACGATAAGAACGACAGGGGGAGGGGAGGGGGGGGGGGGTCGAGTTCGAACGTATTTTGGAAATGGGTGAACAAATGTAACAAAGGGAATAACCCACAGAGCATTAAAGTAGATGGCAGAGTTACAGAAGAGCGAGATCAAATCGCTTTAGAACTAGTCAAGTACTGGGAAAAGGTAAACGATAAGCCATGGGGCATGGGGAACCCACCAGAGTGTCCGAACCAGGTCGAGGAAAATCTATCGAACTTCGTGTGCAGCGAAATCAAAACTGAGGAGGTGCGAAGGGTGATCTCGAAATTAAGGAATGGAAAAGCGGGAGGGGTGGACGAAATTCCTAACGAGTTTATCAAAAAGGGGGAGAGGAACTCTTGGAAAGCCTAACTGCCCTATTCAATTTAGCCATAGAAAAACAAGAGGTCCCAAAGGAGTGGAGGGAAAGTAAAGTGAATTTATTCACAAAAGGGGGAAAAAGACGTCTTGGATAACTATCGAGGGATCTCTGTCAGCAGCAACATTGGAAAAGTCTTTTGTAAAGTCATGTATGAGAGATTAGAGGAGGTGATCGAAGAGAAGGGTTTTTTGGGAGAAATCCAGAATGGCTTCAGGAAGGAGAGGAGAGTCACTGACCATCTTTTCACGCTATCCCAAATGATAGAATCCGCGAAAGCAAAAAAGAAAAAGATGTTCATGGCCTTTTTGGATGTTAAAAAGGCATATGATAGAGTATGGAGGGAGGGTATGTGGCGCAAGCTGGAGGCTCTGGGCTTGGGGGCGAGTTTGTTGAGATTATGAAAGCATTATATAAAGATGTACAGAGTGAACTTAGCCTGGGAAACATTACAACAAAAAAAAAAACGTGTGCCTGTAGAGATAGGCCTAAAACAGGAGTGTATCCTTTCGCCAATTCTTTTTGCATTGTACATCAAAGGTTTAGGAGATGAACTCCTGCATAGCGACGAGGGGGTTGCAGTTGGTGACTTGAAGATCCCAGGGCTATTTTTTGCAGACGATATGGTGCTAGTGTCAGAAAGCGAAGAGGGGCTAGCGAAGACGCTGGGAATTGTTGGGAAATATGGGAGCAAATGGAGACTCGAACTTAATGAAAGCAAGAGCAAAGTTATACCCGTGGGCCGCAAAGTGGACCCCACTCGAAGGTGGAGAATGGGGGAGTTCTGCATTCCGGAAGGTAGCAGTAGACTTCTTAGTGTAGGAGAGACTAGTGACTATGAGTACCTGGGGGTAAATATAAACATCACAGGAAGAGGCATCTACCGAAACCACACAAATAAATTGATTCTGAAGGGAAAGCGAATCCTTAACCAAATGAAACTTATAGGGAGAAACAGTTTCAATAAGGTTTTCGTGGGGAAAACTATTTGGGAAATGGTGGGTCTTCCAAGTATAACATACGGTACGGAAGTTGTACCCCTAAACCACACAGCTGTTAAGAGCTTGGAAATCCTGCAGAACGATGCAGACCGATGGATAACAGGCTCGAGTAATGCTGCAGCGCTAGAAGCGATCAGGGGTGAACTTGGGTATTGAAACTCGGTTATCATAATTATTTGGTAAATCTCCCCGATAGCCGATGGTGTAAAGTAATGTTCCTGAGAACTTTCAGCTCAAATATCAAGACGGGGTGGATGGTCCAAGTGAGGGAGCTAGTAGAAAACTACTCATTGGAGATCTCGGACCTGGACGTTGGTGCAAACGAGGGCAAAAACATCGTCAGAGAAAGGGTCATGAAGGATTGTAACCGTAATTGGCGACAGGGGGTCAAATCAAAGAGATCTTTGGGTGGCCTGCGTGATAAAGAGAAGCCTGGTTTTGAAGAGTACCTTGATGGCACCTTTGGGGGGTCACTGATGTTCAAGCTGAGGTCACGGTCCCTGGAGCTGAAGGGAAAAATTGGGAAAAACAGTGAAAAGGAGTGCCAGATGTGTAACTTGGGCGCGGTGGAGACCCTGGAACACTTTCTTATAGAATGTCCAAAATATCAATCTAAATGAACAAGATGCACAGAGAGCATAAAGGGGAAGTGGGATGGGAGAATGAAGGACATGTGGTTAGGGGCTGCTCAAAGGAGAGGGTTAATATACTAATCGAAGAGATTGGGAACAATGGGGCAAGGGATGCCATCAAGCAGTTCGTCTCCGAGTGTTGGGAGGAGAGAAGAAGCGTTGGAATAGAGAGACAGTTGGTAGAACATGGGTAACCAAGGCCTTCTCATACGAGAACCGCGACAAATCAGCGGCTGGCCAAAGTGTTATTATTATTATTATTATTATTCAACGTGACTACCCCACTCAGACCCACCCTTTGCCCACTATGAGCACAAAATCGAAATCAACATTCAACTCTTCAATTGCCCATGTAAGCGCCCCTCACTCATTGCCCACTTTCAGACTATATCGATCGTACAGTACGGGTCGTAATTAGTTGTTCAAGCATCATATTACAGAACAAGTTGAAACAAAATCTGATTTATTCGACCATTCTACAGCGTATGTCAAAATTAATTCCCACATACCATTTTTAAACATGTCTCTATGTGTCACTATCAGCAGCTATGACGATAGCATAACTTTGAGGTAAAAATCTCGACACCTTTCTGTGGCAAATGCCAATATAAAAACAAGATAATACATGAGAACAACTTGTGTACCTGCTTTTTGTTGACAAAATGCGCCTTTTATTGGATCGCATTCCCGAATATTATTAATATATCTGCTTAATAACAACTTTTGTTGAATCACAGTATCAGTGGGTAGTGTTTGGTTTGAATAATTGTCAAATATTCACGAAGTTACGTTCGATAATTTACGTAGATTTCCAAAAGTGAGCAAAATCTGATAATTGCAGAGAAAGGCACTCGGTAGTTTACGAGAAACGACAAATAAAACAATGAAAATATCTGAGGTATACTGCATTTTTAACAATCGATACTAAACAGAGATCAAAACTAATCAAATTGATTACTAATAAATTACTAATTGATATATAATCTGCAACCGAACGATAATTTTGTTGGTAAATAAATTGCTATTCTTTTTGAAATCCAGGATCAAATGAATATCTTGTGGTCAATAAATTACAAATCGATATGAAATTTGTGGTCAAATGAACACTTTTTGGCAATCATGACTTGGAGGGAAAGTGCTGCTGGCCACTTTTTTAGTTGTTTGTAATGGCTGCTGTTCAGAATATCGACCTATTGGTGAGAGCTTCTGCTTTTTGGTCCAGCAGTTTTATGCTTGTTGATTGGAGCTTAGAGTTATCATTACTACTTGTTTGTAAGATTTTCTGCTTGTTGGCTGGCGTTTCTTGCTATCGATTGATATATCGAACACTGTGACGTGTAAATGGGCTAGGCAATAGTGTAAACCGCCTCTCTGACTTTTATCCTGGCTTGAGACAGGTAAAGCGTCTTCATGCTTTAGCACATTAAGAGTCTTTTTTATTTTGTTTGTTGCTGGCTTTTTGTCCATCTTTTCTCGCTACACTCTTGCTACCATGAATTTCATTCTGCTTTCTCGGTCTTTTCTGGTTGCTTTCTTTAGAGGCGTGTCCATCGCAGCTTTGCAGAGATGTTGTTTCCTTGGAAGTCCATATGTTTATTTCCGATCAGGCCTCTTGTGATATTTTGATCTTTAAGAATGTTTGCCAAAATATTCCAGCCCATCAGTTGAAAATCTTTCCTTTTTCGCAACAGATCATTTATTAGATCAATAAGATCATTCATATTCGATCCTGCAGTTGTGACACCATTGTACACGAGTTGATCTTTCTCATCCCAGGATAAATTGGATATATTCTTTATTATCAGGAGCAACAAATGTGCCCTCCTCTTCATAGATTCTGGTACACAGGTCAGCATGTCGATACCCAACTCTTTTTCCACTGAAAAACTAGTCTTTATGGAGTGTGGTTTGATGTTTTGATCACGTAAGATTGAATGGTTCTGAATGAATTCCTTGCAAAGCATCACATTCTCTTCAATACTCGGTGTTGAAGATTCAGTAATTGACCTCATGTCCCGGTCTATGGGTCGGACAGCTGCAGCATTTGGGTGTATGTGTACTTTCTGTAACTGCTCACTCACCCACGGTTCGATACATCAAATTCTGTATCTAGGTAGGATGAGCAAGTCATCTACAGGTTTTTCCCTCAGTGATTCCCTCAACACTCGCGGTTTTACTGATTCTAGCTTATTTGTGACTCCAAAAGTTTTTACCACTCGCGAATGCATTTTTCCAACTAAAGTATGATTTCATATGCACTGGAGGGTAGGTGAGCTGGTTATAGGTAGATCTGACTGTTAATTCAGGTGTAAGTGAAATATTTCTCCTTAGAGGACGTCTGTTTACATTTTTGTGTAATGCTCATCTGTGTCGATAATAATGAGTCTTATGTGAGTAACATTTTTCACACAATTCAGACATAGCGTAAATTCATCTTATTTGAAGTGAGCTAATAGATTTGTAGGGAGGGTGGCAATGGACTTCCATTTATATATAGGAATAGGATGGGTCCTACCCCGACCTGTCAACCGCTGATTGCACAATTATATACAGAACAAGATGGATTCTACCCCAACCTGCTGATCATTGATTGCTTCAAACTCACCCAGTGATAGAGGTCTGGGGTAAAATAAGTTTTTTCTCGACTTCACACAACTTGATACAGTTTACTCAAAAAACCTCAAAGTCACATTCATAACAAGTCAAGGCAGCACATCTCACCTTCCCACTCCAACTTATTAACAAACCGTGCTCATCATTGTTACAGAAATCATATATTTCTTAAATGACATATGTGATGCAAATATTGGAACATGCAGTGTATAAAACAGATTTCTTTTTTCGCTATTTTATTTGTAGTTAGAGAGTGAAACTGATCACAAATGATCACTTTAGTAAGTAAATAAGTGATCAAATTGATCACAAATGATCACTTTAGTAAGCAAATAAGTAAATAAGTGATCACAATTGATCACAACTGATCACTTTAGTAAGAAAATAAGTAAATAAGTGATCATTTGTGATCACTTATTTACTTATTTTCTTACTGTTTGGGGGTAGGGAGATGATGTCATAGCAATTAAAATTAAATTTAAAAGAGGGGAGAGGGGTGGGGGTATTGTGTTATATCACTGATTGACATTAAGATAGGATAGGGGCTGACAGCATAGCAATTAAAATTAAGAGAGGGGATGGTGGGGGTATTACATCATGGCAATTAAAATTATTAAATTTAATTTTTTTTAAAAATATGACTGCACCTTTGTCTCCTTCGCCCCTCCCCAAAACCTCTTTTGACTCCCCTTGCCAGAGGAGGTTCAATCTCCTCCATACCTCCTCTGGTCAACGGGTATCGAGTTATGCATCTCTACTACTGCCCCATTCTCTTAAATCGAATCTAAATCATATTATATGCGTGGACAACCTATTTTTTGACGGTTGCTGTCTGGTAGCCTGGTGCAAACAATGCAGAGTACAATGCCATATTGGACAGATTTGAAAACAACCACTTAGTGTAAATTCCACCCAGATAATAATAAAAAGTAATAGAGATATAACCAACCTATTTATTCTTAGACCTTCCCCGGTTTGTATAGGCCATAATGTGTACCAGTAACAGGCCTCATCTTTTGTTTTTAAAACTTATTTCTATTAAATTTTAGCTTGCCGTTATACACTTAGAGTACACTTAGAGCACCAGTATCCCCGTATATATTTGCATAAATGTGTCATGTACAATGACGTTTATCAAATTTTCACCAGGTGGGCTTAAATTGTAATGAGTGCTGCTGACCTCTTGATAAAGTTTACCGTTCACACATGTATATTTTTCCACAGGTTTAATAAAACAGAAGCGTGAATGAACTTAAATGAACGGCATTGAACACAAACCTATTAATGTTTTTAAATATATACATTTGGGCTGCGAATGCAAACAAGCATCGATCCATGCTGAGATGTTCTATGAATTTGTTTCACAGTATGCAGTGAGCATAATTGGTGGGATGTCACACATATTTGTGCCGGCACCTAATTGGTTGGTAATAATTAATGGGCAGGATTATGGTCAAGTCAGTGTGTTGAAAACAGAATAGCACTCTGCGGATTAAAATGTCGTATTATTGACACTTTTTCGACATGTAGGCCTGTTAAATTAATAATTTTCTTATGGTTATGCATTTTCGAACAAAATAGTTTTCTTTTGATTGATTCAAATCTGGCCTGTTTACATTTAGTTCGCGAGGTGTGTTTTTTTTCAGGCCACACTGATAGTGTGGTTAATTGGTTACACTTGGTATTTTCCCAGTGTTATAGATAGTAACACAAACTGGGTTCGTCACCCCTAGTTTAGCACTAGAAATCAGGGATGATGGAAACCAGGTCTTTAATGGTCTGTACACGTAATGAGTACAAGTTAAAAAACTGTAAACCACCTGCTTCTACATAAATAAATCTAATATATGTAGGAATTTAACAGAATGTCTGCAGAAGATAAGCTTTTTCATTACACCCAGACTTCAAGTGAATACTGACGACCTTGTGATGTTTTACAATTAAACGTACACAGTTTACTCATGTTTTTGTCAGTGAGAAGATGTGAGTTACTCAAAGCGTGACAAGTCTACTCGTCACCTGTAACTCGGGATCGCTTGTTAAAACTGGATAATAAGTTGGGGAAAACCAGCGACTGTTTGGGTTTCTAAAAACAACCATCAAATTGCAATTTCGGTACTACCATGAATACGCCCACGTTTCTAAATGAAACACAGATTGTTTTTGTAGTTATGCACAATTCCTAGTCCCCTTCCAGGTTGAGGTCCTGAACCCACTGCCAATGTGCGCACTCAAACCAAATAACATTACTGATACTCGATTCTGACTCTTGTCGATTCATAAATTATTCGGGTCAAAATGGACTTAAAATCCCACATTGTCCCCCCCCCCCTTTGGCGTGCTGAAAGTTTTCAAGTTGCTCTAGGCAGTTATTTTTTCCAAGTCTGCACCTATCTCGCATTTTTGGGTGGGGAATACAGAGTCGCGTATCCCCTTCTCATGGGGTATTTTTGCTGCTAATCGGGTAACACCGTTTATACCACTTTTACAGTTGGAGGGGTAGTGGAAGGAGGGTACTGAAGAACTGCTGATTTTCTCCACAAAACTTGTACAACGGAAGGGGACAAGGATGTTATGATACATTTTTTAGATGAAGGTCAAAACGTTTGCGATAGAATGATAGTTCTTTTGATGTTTTTGTGAGATTTCTTTCCGGATAAAGGCAGAATTTTTTATCAGGACTTTTATGATGGGATGAGTGTATTTTCTAATAACTTTTTTGATCAAACACTGTAAAATTAAATATCTATTTTGTGTAATATGTAAATGTGCAGAGACTGCCAAAAAAGTCTTGTCGCAAACATGAAATTCTCTTCATATTTACTTTCAGTTGATTGGAAACACTGAATGAAATTTGATGGATGCACGTGACGATTCCCTGCCCTCTGATTGGCTGACCTGTACAGTGACAATCACAAAGGGGTGTGGCTTTCTATTAACACTTTATCGAGGATGTTTTCTATGATACATTTTCATTGATAAACAATTGAATGTTATCACCTTAATATTAGCAACTTTCCTTTATTAACTTGAGTTTAACAACTAAAAGCAATTATTGTCATCACCTTTGAGAAGAATGGTGGCTGGATATAATTTTTACTTGATTTTGTCAATTTTAAATGCAGTGGAACATAATTAACTGTTAAACACCTAAGGGCTGTTTTGATAAGCGACAGACCATAATGAATGAGAAAACAAAAAAACATGCCTCTGCCATTTAAATTTCGCTGATGTTTATATGTATCAAAGCAAAGGGGGTAGGTGACCCATTGTTCAAAAATACAACAGGTCCCCCAATTACACGCTCTGACAGTTTTCAATGTAGCTTTATTGAAGCATTTCATATACATGCATAGTAGGTTTGTATTTCTCACAAAGTGCTGCACCATTTTGTTTTTCAAGAAATTTCGAGAAGTGTTTTGGAGAATAAAAATTAATTATAGATTCTTTAACGAAAATTATTAATATATTATATTTAATGAATATACGCCATTTAATTCCTTTAAACATTATTTAATTCTTTAACGAAAATTAACAGCTTGATACGCCATTTAAATTTAATTTAAATTTAATTACCCATTTGACAGATACTTTAAAGAAAATTATTAATATATTATATTAAATGATCATACGCCGATTGTTAGGGGCACTTCGTCATAGCAATTACAATTTAAGAGAGGGGTGGGAGTATTGCGTCATATCACTGTTCGACATTAAGAGGGGGTAGGGGTATGACAACATAGCAATTAAAATTAAGAGAGGGGAGGGGTGGGGGTACTTCGTCATAACAATTAATATTATTAAAATAAAAAAAATTAAATTTTAAAAAATATGACCACACTCTTTTCTCCTTTGCCCCTCCCCATAACCTCCTTTGACTCCCCTTGCCAGAGGAGGCGTAGCTCCTGATCCACTCCTCCTTCGGTAAACTAGGTCCATTTACCACATCTCCTACTACTACCCTTTGAATACGAGAAACCGATTTTCCGGCCCACGATCGTGATATGGCCTGAATTCACAAAGTAGATAATTGTTACGTGAATTTGTATGGTAGACAAATCAATATATATTTTAATATTAGTTGGTCTACCGCCAAGTAATAAATATAGACTCTTCCAATTGATGCCACTGCACTGGCATGCAAGATAGTATCAGTTTTCAAAGGGTTAAACCGCCTACAGAACAACTCAGTTTTATCCAAAAGGATTTATTTCTGTCAAGAGAAGCGGCTTTAGTATGCTGTATGTCCCCCTCTGACATTCAGCATTTTTCTGACAGCGTTTCCTCATTCCTGAACCAATTTCGGAATGTCGACTGTGGTAGATTGCCCTGTTCACCAAGACAAGGTTGTTCGATTTCCTGGAGAGTATTAAGTTGAATGGAAAGGGCTCTCCTGTAGTCTAAAGCCTGCCACATGCCTTCCGTATGAAATCGAAATCGAGTGAGCATGCCTGCAAGAACATCCACTCAATTCATTTAACCCTCAACTTATTGGGTCACCAATCCAACTGGATGGCCTGGCATTATCACCCCTCAGCAAGAAGTCTTCGCCTAATGCCCTACATACGGAGGCCCCAAAGGCTCTGGCATCTCATTTCTTATCAACCTATTCACAATGGTTTACCATAGGCTTGCACTACAGTGGAAGTCCCTAACTCGGAAGTATACTCTCTATTGTTTGTTCATTCCTAAGCGAATTGGGAGAGAAAAAGTGTGCAAAAGCCAAAACTGGACCGAGTGCGACCGGCGCACACCCAATATGGGACACTGTTCTCTATACCAATACCACAGCTTCCGGAACCAGTGCTCAGAAGTACAACCAGTGTGCCATTCTTTTTTTCGGCCATCTTGTCAAGATACCTTAATTTATTACGTTTTGTGATTGCTCTCATAACAGTGATACCTTGACTCATTATTGAAGATGATTGTGTTCTGTATTGTGGAATCCTAAAGCTGCTGCTTCACATCCAACATACAGGGCTGTGTTTTTTATATTCTCTCTCGAATTATTCACCGTTTGTCGTGTATATAATTCTGTGTACCGATTTCGCACGCGTTTTTCGCGTGCCGTGCTTTCGGTCAAATTTCCTTCTTTTCTACCCCTTTTGGTTGTTGGGGTGCTCATGTGTTCCTGTCGGACCACAGTATCCCGCCACCTTCCTTTAGTAACTGGGGGCGTCCTTTTGTATATATTTTTCTTCGGGCTCACCTTCCCACCTACATTGCTCTCACCAGATATGCCTCGAACGGTTGCTTGTTGGAAATGTTTGTTGCCGAAGCATGTGGACGACTCCCATGCTTCATGCTCCATTTGCAATGGGTGCTGTTCTAACGACACTATGGGCTTTGTGGTTCCTGGTCTTCTACCTTTTGGGCATCGGTCAATCGTTTTGTAGTGCTCGTGGGCATTCCTTCCGCTCCCGCGGGAAAGGGGAAAACGGTCGTTCATTGCCTCCCGAACTGACCCTGTCTTGAGAGAGTTCAACCTCCTCCGTGGGGGATTCGCAGTCTTATCTTAGGGTGGATACCGAGTTAGCTGTTTACCTTTTTGGCGAAGAGATTCTTGGTGCCGCGATTGATGTCCCCATGCAGTCTACATCTAAGGCTGTCACTCAGGTTGGGACTCCTCCTTGGAGCCCAGCTCGGTTGCTCCTTCCTCGTTTCCGTCATTGTCAACAGCTACTGATGTATCCACTCCTGCTGCGTCTCAGTCGGTGACGTCTTCTTCAGTCTCCGTTTCAGCCTGCGTCGACTTATCCAGAAAGGGGATGCTGCTTCTTTGGACTTGGGGTATCGGCCTCAACCTTCTTTGACTTCCAACTCGGAAAAGTCGGAAAGGGTTTCGGACCAAACAGACCTTACTGCGGATCCAGATGTTAATGGTAGGGGCACCATGGACTCCGTTGTGCCTCCGTCCACGGTTTCTGGCTGTTCGGCCAGTTTGATGAGACCGGGGCAATCTGTGCAGCCTGGATCTTCTGTCTCTCAGAGGACGCAGCGACTCTCCCGCACTTCCGTTCCTCGAAGTGTTTCATACCCCTATACGCATCTTCCTTTGGATGCTTCGGCAGCCACCGTCGTTTGGCGTCGGGTGTTTTGGAGGACCGTGTCCCTTCAATGGTGAAAAGGTTCATACATGAAACCACTTTGCCTGACCTTTCCCAAGTCGGACCGGCGGAAATTCGGGCCGTGAGCTTCGGGAGGCCCTCTCCTTGCTCACGTAGTTCTTGCCAAGAGTCTTCCTGTTGACTCCAGTGAGTCTAGTGGTGGTTTCCAGGTGCTCTCGGCGGCGCCACCTCTTGAGATTGGAAGTAGGCCGCTTTCCGATCAGGCAGATGTTCCTACACCACGGGAGGATTTGGCTGGTATGCCCGAGATTGGCTAGGTGTTTTCCGACTCAGGATCTGTGTCCGACACGCCTGACATCGAGAGCCATCAGTCTTCTGACTTGGAGGAGGCTCTCGACTTTGTCTTTGATTTCCTTCCGAAGCTTAAACCTTCAGACTAGCCAGAGGTTTCAGCCAGTTCGCGTTCGTCAGTCGCGCGCCTACCGCCTTTGGGGCAACCTGTTTCTGGGCTCGATCCACCTCCTGTTGGAGGTCGTGGCCGCTACAAGCCTAACAAACGCCATTCTGCTTCGTCCGCTGTGAATACAAGCGCTGAACCTACTGCCCCTGCTACGTCCTCTTACTCGCGCGGTAAGGGTAAGCGTAGGCAGAACAGATGGAGATCTCAGGACCCTTCTACGAGCAGAGGAGGTGGTTTCTCCTCTAGCGGCTCGCCGGGAATCGAAATGAAGGTCCTCACCTCGATTCGAGGAAGGATGTCCGAGTTGCAACAAGCTCCTATCAAAGGGGGCAATCAAGGTCGCCAAGAACATCCGCGAGTTTTTATTCCCGCCTGTTCTTGGTGCCAAAGAAGGACGGAAGGCTCAGACCAGTTGTTGATCTGAGTATCCTTGACAAGTCTATCATTGCTCCCAAGTTCAGCGTGGAGACTTTCAGGTCTGTTCGCCGCTCCATTCACCAGGGTGACTTAGCTTCCAGTATCGATCTGAGGGATGTTTACTTTCACATGTCGATTCATCGGCCATCGCGAAAGTGTCTCCGGTTCGTTTTTCTGGGACAAGTTTACCAGTTCAAGGCCATGCCTTTCGGCCTTCATCCGACTGATGTCGCATGTGCTAGCTTTCCGTCGCACACAGCCTGTGGTGATCAAATCGGCCTATTTGGACGACATCCTCCAGAGAGACTCCAACGCTGCTCTTCTGGAGTTTGATGTCGACAAACTGTTGAACCTGCTGTCGTCGCTAGGGTTCAGAGTCAACAAGGAGAAGTCAGACCTGGTTCCTTCTCAGTCATTTCGTCATCTGGGAATGGACTTCCGTACTCATCTAAATAACGTGGCCGTTCCCTGGCCGAGAGCATTGATTTTCTTTGCCTTCTCTCTGACTCTGATCCAGTCCACTTCCGTGATAGCTCCGAGTATTCATCGGCCGCTCGGTCTCTGCGGTTCGGTGACGGATCTCATTCCTTTTAGTCAGCTGCTTATCAGTTCTCCCCAACACTTTCTGCTAAGAATATAGATTATCTTTATCAGGTGCTTCAGTTACCAGTATCTCTCAGTCGTCACCTTCTCCCCTGAACGGACGTTCAGTGGATTATGCTCACGATCGTGTTCTGACGACGTTGGATCCTCTCGGTTTTTCCATTCACAGTGTTTGGGACAGGATCAGGCATCTCTTCACATCCACCAGAAGGAGCTTCTTGCGCTTCTCTTGAGTTTCCGGCAGTGGGTTCCAATGTACAAATTGGCTTCGTATCTTTCACTGCTTGCTCGGGACGTCAACTGCCGTGTGGTGATCCGTCACATTCTTGGTCGTCTGAACGTCCTAGCCGACTCCCCGTGCCGACGTGGCTTGGTCATTCCCACCGAGTGGATGCTTCACGGAGCGGTATTCCGGTCGCTTTGAAGTCTCTGGGCTCGTCCCCACATCGATCTATTCATGACTCAGTGGGACCATCTGGTGGACACTTTCGTCTCCCCGTGTCCCGATCCTCTGGCTTTCACTTTGGACGCTCTGTCAATCGATTGAAATGGATTGCTACGCCTTTCCTCGGGTTTCGATTCTGCCCCAGGCTCTAGCCAAGATACGAACCTGCAGTTGTCGAATCATTCTGATCGCTCCCGTGTCACCTCAGCGGGTATGGATCAATCAGCTCCGCCCTCTGTTGGCGGCGATTCCAGTACGTCTCCCTCTATGTCGCGACCTTCTTTGTCAAGGTCGCCTGAGGAGGTATCACGTCGACCCGACATCATGTTCTTTAACGCATATCTTTTGTCCGCTCTTGTCTCCTCTGTAGAGTTTTTTCGCGACGAGCAATGAAGTGCATTTCTTCTGTAAAGCGGCACTCCTCTGGTTTAGCCTATGCCGCTAAGTGGAAGGTCTTATGTTGATGGTGTGCTGATCACTCTTTTGATTATGCCAAACCTTCGATTGCACAGACGGTGGAGTTTCTAGTCTATCTGTTTGATTCTCGTCGTCTCCAAAGGGTAGAGGTCTATGCTTTCGGAGACCTTCTCGTATGTGGAAAAGCATTGTATCGGCACTAATCAGTACCTCATCAGTAAGCTCATTCGGAATTTGTCTTTGAAAAGGCCTAGAGTTTTGCGGATGACCCCAAGAGGGAATCTTTTTTGGGTGCTGCTTTGCTTGGAAGGGGGGGGGGGGGGGGCGTTCGAACTGTTATCCCAGGTGGATATGCGTTTTCCCACATACAATACGGCTTTTCTGATGGCTTTTGCCTCAGGCATGAGAGGTAGCCAGCTTCGTGCCTTCTCGGCTTTTTTCAGGAGTTCCGCCAGCAGTCTTACTTTTACCGCTGACTGCCCCTTTTTAGTCAAGAATCAAATACTAGAAACATCGTGGCCTCCTATCTGTATCAGAGCTCTTTATTCAGTTGATGGTAGTGGTCCTTTGCTTTGTCCGGTTCGTGCCATTCGCATTTTCCTGAAGCGAACACAATTTATTAGAAAGAGCAGGAAGCGATTCTTTCTGTCCCTGACTCCTGGCCGACAGAAGATGTTTTCTCAATTCATCTCTAGATGGTTTTGTCTTCCTATTGGAGCGTCCTACGCTCGTTTAGAGAGGGATGATTGTATTACCAATCGCATTTCTGTCCACGAGATGCACGCCTTGTCTACTTTCTGGGCATATGCTAACTCTGTCTCGTTGTCGGACTTGATGCAGGCAGCCTACTGGAGACATGCTTCTCCTTTCTTCACCTTTTATCTGCGTCAGTTGTAGGAGCAGTCTGAGGACCTTTTTTCCCTGGGATCTCTTTCTTCTGCTCAGGCTGTCATCCACCCTCGCCCATAACCTTTTCAGTCAACTTTACATTGTTGCAGTTTCGTTCTCCTTTCCCTGTAAATTTCGCAGGATTCGATTAACTGTTATTGGTCTCTTTTCGAATCCTTTCAGAACCAGTTCTATACTTGTGTATTGTTGCCGCTCATCCCGTCTGTGTGTAGGATCTCCTCCCCTGTTCCACAGTTCCACTATAGTCGGGTTATGTGATTGTTTACCGGAGGCCCTCCCGTCTTTTTATTCGGGTTAGAATCCTTCCTCCCCGCTAGTCACATAACTCCAGTATTTTCGGATTCAAATAGAATGACACGATGATTATAAGTCTGCGCACTGGTTCCGGAAGCCGTGGTATTGGTACAGAGAAGAATATCCCGTACTGGGTGTGTGCCGGTCGCACTCAGCCCAAGTTTGGCTTTTTTATAGTGCTTTTGCACCACTTTTTCTCTCATAATTTGCTTGGGAAAGAACAAAAAACGGAGAGTATACTTCCGAGTTAGGGACTTCCACTGTAGTGCAAGCCTGTTGTAAACAATCGTGGTAGGTATAATAAGAAATGAAATTTACTATAAAATATATATTTCTGTACCATTTTCCATCAATGTTCTCGCCATTCTGGAGGTTTGTGTGGTCATACAAACTGATACCACCCACACAATTACTGACCCTCAACCGTTCATGTCATTATCTAACAGCTCGACGGCCCTTCTCCATATTCTGGTACATCTATCCAGAAAGTCGAGACGGAATGTGGTCTCACATGTAAACAGAAGTTGCAGATCTCTGCTCCACTCAAACCTCATATTACCTATGTTTTCCCTGCAGAAGAACACGACTGTGGGTTTCCGTGCACGTAGTGCAGTATTGTGGAGTTAGTTCCAGACTGTTTGTATGAATACAGCGGCTTTGGTTGCATTACGGGTGAGGGTAGTGGTGGGTGGGGGACTTCCGGAGCTGGAGCTTTGATGGTGCAGTACATGCCTTCTGGAGTAACAATGTCTTAATGACCTGTTATGGCCATTTGGCGACCTCTCAGCTCTACCTGGATATATGAACTGATTCTGGGTCCCAGCGATCACACTTTGGCTCACCCCTAGTACCACTGCAGTTTGTCTCTTTGATATGCCTGATGGCGCATTCCTATATCTCTTGAGTGTTTTGGAGACTCACACGACGTGTGGGGGGGGGGGGGGGGGGCATAAGAGATACTGATGTTCACATATAAACTATCAACGTAATGTTTGAGATTCTAATGATAAGGCTAGGAAGACTTTACCACATATCTAAAAAGAACCTGATGAAGTTTGACACCCTCAGAAAGGGTGCGGTTTACTTTTACAGCCCGAGATTGACCATGGATGTCTGCGCACATGCAACAACAAATTAAAGGGTCAGGTGAGAGAGTTTACTTCTGCTATTGTGAGTGAGCAGAATCATACATTTTTATGTACAAATATATCGATGAGTAAGGTTGATCCTTGCCAAATATTGAATAGTATATATATCATCATTATAAGGCCTTGCGAAGCTTTAAAAATCGATTCGCTTCGAAATCGTCCAGATGATTCGATTTGCATCGCGGTGATTAGGAATGTTTAGAATTGTCGAGATGTTCTCAAAATCCTACCAAGACGTGTCTCCTCTTGAACTCTTCTTCTAACGTCAGGTTTCCTGTACAGGACACTGGACGATAGAAGACGAGTTCAAGGAGGTTCTTCTTCCAGAATTACTGTTTTTATTCTGGAAAATTCCTACATTTTGAGTAACATGCCACAGCCCCTTTGAATACAGTATGTGTATGGAGAGTGGCAATATTTACGGTTGTAAGAAGGTGCAATATTTGCAAAACTTGAAAAGCCTGAGATTCGATTCGAGATTAGAGTCGATCCGAAATCCTCTGTCTGATCCGATTTCTGGATTCGATTCGACCAAAAAACTGAGATTCGCTCTACATCATTGTATGGTTGAGTTACACATTGAGTGGGGCTTTAGAGTTTAAAACTAACTGTCGGTGAAGAGGAAAACATAAAAAATTCTTTTTCACATCAACCACTTAGTCTGATACATTCATATGTGCAGTCTTTGTAATGAAGATTTATCAATTGTCAATTTGTGCAAGACAGGCTCCTGGGAGCATATTTAAGGGGGTGTAAATGTGGGGGGGGGGGGGGGGGTGCTTGAGGGGTCAATGTTTTGTGCTCAATGGATAAAACATTTTTTCTCTGAAACCTCTGCACAAAATAATTCCATATTCGATACATATCATTGTTATAAGGATGATTTACATATTTATTCAAACCTCACCCCTTAGGCAATATTTGGGGGTCTCGTAAGGCAACTGAAGTTTAACAATTTGGGTAAGAAGCAAACATTGCAAAAGCTTCTTCTCCCATGCCTCTTTCAAACAAGAAAGACGCCAACGCCTTATAGCTCACCAACATTCCTCTTTGATAGTAACTTTGGCAAACACAAGAACTGTATCAAACAGGCTCATAACATGCCACAAAGCTTACCTAAACACAACCACTTAAAAGTAAAACACAGAAACTGACATAAACACTAAGTTAAACATGAAATTCTGAGCTAAACAGAAAACTAAACGCAAATAAAAATGTCAAGAAAAATGTTTAAAATGCATGGTATGAGGGGTTAATCATGGAACAATGATACTGAGGAACATGTATGATGAATATAAGTGCCATTGGAAGAGAAGGAGCATAGCAGCAGACCTAAACACTAAGTTAAACATGAAATTCCGAGCTAAACAGAAAACTAAACGCAACTAAAAATGTCAAGAAAAATGTTTAAAATGCAGGGTATGAGGGGTTAATCATGGAACATTAATACCGAGGAACATCTATGATGAATATAAGTGCCATGTGAAGAGAAGGAGCACAGCAGCTGACCTAAACATTTAGTTAAACATGAAATTCTGAACTAAACAGAAAACTAAACGCAACTAAAAGTGTCAAGAAAAATGTCTAAAATGTAGGGTATGAGGGGTTAAATCATGGTAAAATGATAATAATCATCTTATAGCAGCATTATAAAAGCCATGATATGGAAATAGGGTGAGTAAGTGACCTAAACACAGAAGCTTTAACATTATTGGACACGTACGCTGACGCCGAGGCTGATTCTGACACCAACGCCGACGCCGACGCCGACGCGGATTCCGACCGATCGAGCCATGCCATGAGCTCAGACAACTAAAGTTGGTGAGCTAAAAAGCTGCCACGTTCAATATTTCGCATAGTAATAAGTGATTTAAATGTTTGTTTAAATTAAACCCGTGGCTGCACATTTACGGGTGTTCTTGGGCCCTGGATTTTAACACTGGGGTAATGGAGAAAACATTTCAAACTTTCCCTCTCTCAAACCTTATATATAACATCAATATAACATCATGGTAAGGAATTTTTTGCAAATTTTTAAACCCAAACGGGCATTGGCTCATCTATAGGGGTGCCGCTAGATAGACTCGCGACGTTAACAATGTGGGTACTGGAGAAAACATAATAAAATCTTTCTCCAAATCACCGCTCCACTACCATACTTAATCATAACATCGCTATATTTGGATGTCATAAGATTTTTTTCAACACACCATGTAATGGAAAAAAACATTAAAATACTTTCATTCCCGAAGCCAGTGCGCCAAATGTCAGCATGATTGGTATATGACATCCTTGTGGAGATGGGTAACAAGTTTATTCAGATCATTATTATTATTATTTATTGGTGCTTAACGCCACATCAGCAGCTAGGGCTATATCGTGGCGAGACAACAGTGGTATATAAAAAGTCATTATCAAGAATGAAGTAAAAATTGAATAAAAATAAAAATAACCACAAAAGACATGTCAAGGACAAAAATGATTAGAAAAGAAATGAGTAATGAGATAAGAAAATACATTATCATTATAAATCAACCTGAGGAATTGAGACTTGATGATTCGAGATTAAAAGAATAAAAGCAATTTTAAAATTTTGTAAAAAGGTTGATTACTTTCAGAAATGTCACAATTTTGTGTGGGCTCGTATTATAAAATAGATCCCTAAGGGATCCAGCTGTGAAGTACTGCCCTCTAACAAGATTAAAATCAGTGCAATGTAAAAGAACGTGTTCCACTGATAACACCTGCTGACATGGAACACACTCTGGTCGCAAATTACCCTCTAACAGAAAGGAATGTGTTAGTCTTGTATGACCAATATGACATCGTGTCACAATAACATGATCTTTTCTACAAGGGTTACTGGATGGGTAGTGATCAGATATAGTTGGTCGGAAGCGATTGAGCCTGTTTGTAGTTGCCATATCCCAATCCGCCTGCCACATAGATTTGATGTAACTATGAGGCTTAAAATCACTGAACGGGATCTTAAAATCAGTGAGAGGCTTTGTTAAAGCCTGTTTTGCTGCACTATTTGCTCTGGTGTTACCAGTGATACCTACATGTCCGGGTTACCAGCAAAACACGATATCATATTGGTCAGACATGAGAGTTGTTAACTTCTCACGAAGTTCCAAAATGAGAGGGTTCTTCAGCTTGGGGTTGAGTAAAGCAAGTAAAGAGGAAAGAGAGTCGGAAAAAATAACCGACTTCTTTTCCTGCATATTCTCGATGTGTTCAAGCGCGAGTTGTATAGCTTTAACTTCAGCTGTGAAAATAGAACTATGATTCGGTATTCTGATTGAGGTGATATGATCACCAGTAACAGCAGCTGATGATACTTTGTCACCATCTTTAGATCCATCTGTATAGATCCTTGTATATGTATTATACTTGGACTTTATTTCGGCATATTTTTGTTTGAACTGCAAGGAATTGGTATCAGAATTTTTGGATGAAGCAAGGTCCAAAATAACTGTAGGTTTTCTAAGATTCCAAGGAGGAATAAGAGTTTTGCGGTTTTCTTTTATAGAACCAGAATCAATTTTAACAGACTCCGTGTGGGGTTTAATTCTAATTCCCAATGGAGGAACATGCCTCTGGTGGCGATTAAAAAATTCAACATTTTGAGGTTCTGAAACACAATTAAAAGCAGGATTTGATTTATTAGCTAAAAGTTTAGTTACATATTGGAGAGATAGTTTAATTCGATGCTTCTCAAGAGAAGGCTCCCCAGCTTCAACAAGCATTGAATCTATTGGTGATGTACGAAATGCACCTAGACTAATTCTAATACCACTATTATGAATCGCATCAAGTGGCTTGAGATACGACTTCCTTGCAGATCCACACAAACGTAATCTGATTTAGACCTAACAAGTGATCTATACAGATGAAGTAATGATTTTTGGTCAGCACCCCAATCAGTGCTACCAACAACCTTCAGGAGGTTTAATGCTCTTTTACATTTAACTATCAGTTGTTTTATGTGAGAAGTGAAATTCAATTTGCTGTCAAACAACAAATCTCAGAATTTCACTTCCTTTACAACTTTAATGGTATTTCCATCCATTTTCAACTCTGGATCAAGATGATGCTTCCGGAGCTTACAAAAATGAACACAATTTGTCTTGGTCTTTGTAAACTTGAAACCGTTTTCTGTAGCCCATTTCTGGATTCTATTTAAACACAGCATTCATATTTTTGCTGCTATAACAAATTAAAAAATCATCGACATACAATGGAGAATCTACCATATTCTCAATTGCATCGATGATACTATTAATTTTTATCGAACACAGGGTAACAGACAGACTACTACCCCGAGGAGCCCCAATTCCTGCTCATGAGGATCAGATAACGTTGACCCAACACGAACCTGAAATCGGCTGTCCTTTAAAAAAATTTCAATAAAATGGGGCATACGCCCTCTCAAACCCATGTTAAAAAGATCTTTTAAAATCCCATACGTCCACGTTGATCATATGCCTTCTCCAGATCAAAGAAGATGGCGACCACATGTTCTTTTCTGGCGAAGGCATTTCTAATAAACGTTTCAAGTCTTGGCCAAATGATCCACAGTACTTCTCTGGCTTCTGAAACCACACTGGACATCCGCAAGCAGATTGGTCGATTCCAGAAACCAGACAAGCCGATCATTGACCATCCTCTCCATGGTTTTGCACAGACAACTGGTTAAGGCAATAGGCCTGTAATTGATTGGGTTGCTGTGATCTTTATCAGGCTTAGGAATAGGAATTACTGTTGCTTTACGCCAGGATGGTGGAAACTGGCCAGTCACCCAAATGCCATTAAACATTGATAATAAAAGTTCTAGTGAAGATTGAGGCAGATGTTTTAAAATTTGGTAGTGAATTTCATCAGGACCAGTGGCGGTATCCTTTGCTCTATGCAAAGAGTTGCATGACTCTTCCATAGAGAAACGGTCATTGTAATCCTCTAGATTGTTGGATGTAAATTTGATCTTTTGTTTTTCTTGCTGTTTTTTAGTTTTGATAAATTCTGGATTACAATTTTCAGACGACGAATGTTTTGAAAATGTGGAGGCCAAAGTGTTTGAAATTTCTGTTTTAGATGTAATTAAGGTGTTGTTTTCCTTCAGGTGTTGTAGAGTTGATTTTGTTTCTTTTCTTTTAATCTTTTTAATCATTTTCCAAATTTTAGTGATGGTGGTGTTTTGGTTAATCTTAGAAACGTAAGATTCCCAAGAACTTTTCTTTTTTATACGCCCGTTTGAAAAACGGACGTATTATGTTATGGCGCTGTCCGTCTGTTCGTCTGTCCGTCCGGAGACAGTTGTATTCCGTGCTCAACAGAGCGTGATTTCAATCGGATTTAAAAAATATTTGATATACTGCACAACCAGAATAAGATCTCGCGCAAGTTCGAATTTGGGTCATGTTCGACAGTTTTCCTAGTAGTTATTCCCCCTTTAATACTTAGAAATCGAGCAAATTATGCTTTCCGTGCTTTTCATTTCCATATCAATTCTGGAGAATTGGACCAGTGGTAGGTAAGATTTTACAATTACAATTAAATGGATCCACAATCAAATGGAACATTAATATACTAATGTCATATGTATCTAAGGTATCGATGGTGCCCGTGTGGCTCATTGGCCTTGTTCCGGGTGCGCCTGGTCCGGGGGTGCCAGGGATGAGACCGATGAGCCTAATAGACACTAAGGTAATAAATATATAACTTTTGGAGTTGTACATTTTCATTATCACAGAAAACAGGACATAATGGGTTACGCCATAATATTCTCAAAGGAGTTTTGACAGGCCGGCTTAATATGCTGCGGTCCTTCTGTATATAGTTCAGTCATCTTAATAGGCACTATGCCCCACGCAGTGACCAAAACCATCCTGTGTTATTCACAAGTATCAGAATTGAAATTTTATTAAAAATACAGAATTCAAATCTTATCATGTTTTCTTTATTGACACATAGCCAAAGCTTGTGGCCCCTCATTGGAGCGAGCTCGTCCCGATGGGTGAGCCGTGAGCTGTGGTTTTGAGACGGAATTGTGAAAAGTTTGAGATTTTTTTTGCGTGTATTGTCTGCTGTCCACTCTGGGTGAGGAGTTAATTACCTGTTAACGACAAAAAATTGGGCTGAGCGAAACGATATGTGTACTATTATTTATTCTGTCTAGCCAATGTGCACGAGGGATGGGACTAGTGAGCCTAACTGTCAGTAGGGAAAGTCCATCGGAGTTGTGAGCTAAACAAGTTGACAATAGATGACGTATTGTTTTATCGGACAAAATAAAACAGTGCGTCATCTATTGTTAACAGGATGAAAAACTTTATGCAATAATATTATTTGCGTATGACATACTTTCCGGTCACGTTATCTTTAAATTGTCTGCACAATTTGTAGGACCTGTTTCCAGGTTATGCTATTTTTAATTTTGGCTGGTCTGCGTAATATCTATCTGAGTGGTATGCTTAACAATAATGGATGAATTTCATTGTTATGTGGTCTTATTGGCCCTGTCCCAGGTGCCCCTGGTTTACTAGTCTGGGGGTACGTGGGACGGATCTGTGAGTCCTTCTTACACTAAGGTATTACTATTTGAGTTCAGCTTTACTCGATACCTTTTAATTGAATGACCCTGTTAAATGAATATAATTTCTAAACACAAAAATGTGAGTCCAACTTACACTAAGGTATTACTATTTGAAAAAAAACAGAATTCGGATTTTGTTATGTTTTCAGTTAATGTCTCAGGTAGTGAAACTTGGAAAGTATATTCTGAGCTGTTCGGTATTGGTCGAATAGCCTCCGGCTAATCTCAGTCAACAATTATGTTCTTATGAGAGAAAATTGTTTACACAGGATGAAAAGCAATATGTAATAATAGGATTTTTTTGTGCATGACATACTTTCGGGTTACTTTATCTCCAAATTGTCTGCAAAAGTGGTAGACCAAATGAATATAATTTCTAAACACAAAACCATTTATTATACTTTTGTACAAATTGGATCTGTTAATTGAATATAGTTTACAAAGTAAACTCCTAATTGAATAAAAAAGCTTGTAATATATAAGAAATCTATTAGACCTATTTGGCCTCAATACATCCAATCCATGCTCTTGATTTGTTATGTCTTGTTTGACTTAGCACTGGGACCTCTGATGGACAGGATATGATAGAATATATGCTCTCGTTTATCAAGAGTAAACAGGAAAATAATTACCTGATATTTGACATTTCAGTTGATCTCAGTACATCCTATACATGTACATGCATTTGATAGTTAGGCTATATCTTGTTTGGGAGAGCTCTGTAAGCTCTGGCGGACAGGATATAACAGAATAAATGCTCAGCTCATCTCGAGTTAACTCTTTATCATATCGAATTTTATTCGAAAATATTTCCCAAGTTGAGCTTCAATAATTACAATTAAATGGATTTTTAATATACCAACACTATTTAAGATTTCAATGGTGCCCGTGGGACTCATTGGGCTTGTCGCAGATAACCCAAGGCTACTAGCCAGGGTGTACTAGGGACGGGACCAATGAGTCTCTTACACCCCATTTCATTTGATTAGTACTTTTAACAATAATTGATTAATCCCATTAGCTTTGAAAACAGGTTATGTAAGTCTTCTCCTCTGGTCATGCAAATCTTCATTTTGGACTTGCAATGGTACAGTTAAAGACAAAGAATGGGGTCAAGGGGAATGATAGTCCGGTTTACTTTTATACACCAAGAATGCGGCCTAATCATTACATTATCATGTCTAATTTTACTCTTAAATAATCCCTAACTTGAGCTGCACATATTACGATTATCCCCACCCATTACTTTATGTCCCCCTCCAACATAACTCCTTTTAAAAGCATTTAGTACCGAAACGTGTAATGTATTTCAAATGATAGGGGGAAGATTTTTTGTTCCCCACAATACCTTACATTTATATTATACAATTTATGCTATGTATATACTTCTTTAATCTTGACAGCAGAGTTCTATTATCTCTGACAACAGGAATGATTATCTTTTTTACTGCACTGAACATATTGTTTTGTGGGCTAATGAGCCGTATCTTTTCCAGTTTTTACATTAGTGATTATGGCTAATGTTCTTTCATTCGATAGTATCCAGTCTGAAAACACGTACGACTTCATATCCCTTTTCAATGCCGCGACTAGAGATAAGATGTTCCCGTCCGCCACTGTCCTCTCAAATCAATGAATGCAAATACTTTTCGCCCGCAGATTTCAATAACCAATTATCAATCAGCAACAAAAATATTTCCCTTCTAAATCTCAACTGTCGGAGCCTTAACGCGAATTGGGAAAAACTTCACAATCTTGTCTGTGACCTACAGAAAGACTGCAATACTTTTGATGTTGTTGGCTTGACTGAAATATTCAGCGTCAGCGATAACATTGCCTACGAACTCGAAGGCTATCATCCTCTGATTTCTCGTACCCGGCCAGCTCATGATGACGATAGTGGGGGGGGGGGGGGGGGGGGGGGGGGGGGGGGGTGGCCTTATTTGTTCAGGAAAATCTTCCATTTAAACTCAGCATCGACTTCTATATAGATTTGCTGAAGTTTGGAAGCCACTCTAAAACTAGCGTTTTCGTCGATTCTATGTTCAGTGCAGGCTTTATGCCGGCCATTACTCGACCCACCAGAGTTACTGAATGCACAGCAACCATAAAAGGTAGCATTTTTTCTGAAAACCCTTGCAAGCACACTTCGGGAATCTTTGTTGCTGATGTCAGCGATCACTTTCCGACTTTCTACATTGACTATTCATTTAGACACCAGCACAGCACACAGACGTCCCAATATCGATCTTTTAAACAGGATAATATCGACTATTTTAAAAGGCTCCTAGCTGCTGCGGACTTTACTAATGTAATGAACAGTGAATGTCCGGACGATGCCTATAATTCTTTTCTCAGTGGTTTCCAAAATGCATTTGAGCAAGCATTCCCCTTGAAAACCACACAATCGTCTCACAAATATGTTAAGCATGAACCATGGATGACATTAGGTCTTCTGCAATCCTCACAAAACAAGCGAAAACTATATGTTAAGAAACTTAAATCACCATCCTACGCGAATATTGTAAGATATAAAACATGCTGTAACATTTTCAATCGACTGAAGCGTACATGTAAAATAGATCACTATAATAAAAGTATACAAGAAAACAAACACATTATGAAGAAGACTTGGGAAATATTACGTAAGGCCATTTATAAATCCAACCGAACCCAGTCAATGCCATCGGAATTTTTAGACGGTGGCATTGAGATTAATAACCCTAAGGAAATTGCTGATAAATTCGACACTTTCTTCACTAACATCGGGAGAAACCTGAATTATCAAGTCCCTCTAACTGCCCATCATTTCACAGAACATCTCGACAATAGTGGTACTGCAGATTCCTTTTTCATGTCACCCACTAATACCCAAGAAGTAATCATGTGTGTTAATAAACTAGCCACGGAGTCAAGTAAAGATCACTTGAATGTTTCGACTAAATTTCAGATAAATATTATAAATGACGTAGCAGACTCATTAGCGCATATAATTAACCTTTCTTTTTCAACAGGGGTGGTACCACAAGGAATGAAAATAGCAAAGGTTATACCCATTTTCAAATCTGGGGACACTAATAAATTTACTATCTACAGACCCATCAGTATTTTGCCAGCCTTTTCGAAGGTATTAGAAAAAATAATGTATGCACGGCTGTCTAGTTACCTCGAAATTCATGACATTATATACCCATATCAATTCGGGTTCCGGAAAGGACATTCAACATTACACCCTGTTTTGCATCTTATGAATTGTGTTGCGTAAATGAACGACAAGCCTACAAAAGACTGTACCATATCACTGTTTTTAGATTTTTCCAAAGCTTTTGACACCATTGATCACCCCATCCTAATACGTAAGCTGGAACACTATGGAATTAAGGGTCTGGCAAATTGTTGGTTCAGAAGTTATTTATCTAGAAAAACCAATACGTCCAGTTTACGAACACCGAATCAGATTTAATGGAAATCACCACCGGAGTCCCACAGGGTTCAATTCTTGGCCCCATCCTGTTCCTGATATATATAAAGTAATGATCTTGACACCCTCACCGAAAAGGTTAACAATGAATTGGTAAATATCAACTTTTGGTGCTCCGCAAACAAACTTGTCCTAAATGCCAGTAAATCCAAATCTATTATATTGCACCCAACCAATGACTCCTATGTTTTTGGGGAGAGACATATTTCGTTGAATGATGTGACAATTGAGCATACAGGCAAGCAACAAAATCATCCTGCTGTTAAATTCTTGGGAATTTTTATGGACAAAAATCTTAATTTTAAACATCACATCTCTTCAGTGTGTTCCAAAATCGCGAAAGCCATTTATGCTATAAATAAAGCTAAAAATATTCTTCCACAGAAGGCTTGAAAACTTTGTATTTCTCACTAGTCCACAGCCATCTGCTGTATGAGATACACATCTGGGGACACGCACCCGCCACCCGGAGAATCGTCACTCTTCAGAAAAAGGCAATACGCGTAATAAGTAGGAAAATGTATAACTCTCACACAGATCCCATTTTCAAAGAGCAGGGTATATTGAAATTTGCTGACCTCTACCACCTCCACGTGCTTTTATTCATGCATGATTGGCCTAATGATAAACTACCAATGTCCTTCTTAAACAGTTTCAAGATAAACTCCAATCCACAGGGCATATACACACGACAATCCGGTAGAATACAGACTCTGAAACCAAGAACTAAATTTTCCTCTGATCTTCCCATGCACACTTTTCCGAGACGGTGGAACGAGATCGAACTAGCCGTTCAAGATTACACTAGACCACAGTTCAAAACCACAATAACCAACAGACTTCTAGATTCCTATAATTCTAACGTAGAGTGTAACAATCCCTTTTGTTCAGAATGCTCATAGTGACGTTAACGAATAGCGAACCCTATATAGCTGTCATCGTCTCCTTTGTAGGGATGCTGGATTTCGTCGTGTTAATAACTGTGATTTGGTGAGGCATTTAACTGAGCGGCCACCTTTTGTTATGCTTATGTTTATGCAATTGTTATGCTTGCCACATGCGGATGGGATGACTCTCGGAGTCAGACGCAGTGGTTCCTCATTTTCTCTGTTGCTGGGGTATATAATCCTGTAAAGAGATGGATCCTATCATGGATATCATGCCTGATCAATTGTCCCTTCCTCTATCTATACGGTATGGCTCTTAACAAACATGTTGTTCAAGTAAACTTCAAACTATTGAATAACCCAATTTAAAAATAATAATAATGTGAACTCAGCTGTTTTTATAATTTTCTATTCTAGGGGATGACAGGAAGACAGCCACTATGGCTATGTCATTAACGCTGTTTACATGCAAATTATGTACCATATATATATATATATATAACCTGTTTTCATGCATGTATTCTGCGAATAAAGTTACTTACTTACTAGAGCAAAGGGATTTAGATTACTTAATTTCTTATTGTCATCAGTTGAATGCAATAGAATAAATTTTGGAAGGTTGTCTTCAGGTGGAATCAGTGATTTCATAAGTTCTTCATCAGAGTCAGAATGTCGTAGTCCGGTATCTAAAAACGGTCGTTTAATTTTTGGTTGTGGGGTAGCCATGATTAATATTTTAAATGTTCAATGCCCCGGCTCCCACCCACCACGGAGTTCAACAAGGGGTAGGGTTACTGCTAAGCAGTGAACCCACCGGGTTGCCGGTATTCCCACATACCTGGTATGGAGCAGTATACTCAGCCAGTGTTGATACCGAAGTATGCCACTGGCTGATTGGCCCGTGTGTGGAAGTGCCATGTCTTCAGATGGCGATCATTCAACCAATCACTATACAAAACACTGAAATTAAAATTGCCACGTACAACTGGAACAGACAGTGTAGCAAAACTAAGTGTTTGATAAAATTGTGTGTTTAAAAACAGTACGCGATGGCAATTATGGTATGTGATAAAAGAAATGACTGACTGAATGATCACCAAATGCCCCCCCCCCCCCCGACGTGACACCCAGTACTTTTTGGGGTGGGGGCTCCCAATTGGCCAGAACGGACCATCCGACCATCCTTCTACTCCCGAAGTTAGGGCCAAAACAGTGTATTGAACAGATACCTCCATGATGGAGATCAGGGCCAAAACAGCGTTTACGACCTGGGGCGGTATTCATGAAGAAATATCTTAAGACCATCTTAAGACGGTCTGAAATCTTAGAGTTAAGATCAACCTTAGCTGTGATCTTTCCTATTCACGAACGCGATTCAAGAAAAGAACTTAAGATCATCTTAAATACTGAGTTCAGATATTACTTTATCGAGACTGGTTAGCGCTCTCACGTTATCGTTGTGATCAAAAAAAGTTGGATGTTGAGGGTTAGAAACTGCTTTCCGGAGGGAAATAACTACAGTTGTGACCACATAGAACTTACTACGTATCATGGAAGATGCAAGTCGTGGGTTTTTTTTATTCACTGTTTTTTTATTTTTATTTTAATGTTATTTTATTTTAGTATGTCATTATTTCAACTTCTTTCTTTCTTTCTTTCTTTTGTGTTTTTTTCAATTTCTCCTTTATTTCTCTCTTTCTTTCTTTCTTGGTATTTTTTCTACCTTCTAGTCTTTTCAAAATTAATTTGCCAAGAACAAAATTCGTTTAAAATGGACAGAGTTTGAGCGCGTTTAATTCATTTATGAATTTATTTATTTATTTCTTTATTTATTTATTCCTTTATTTATCCATTCATTCGTTAGTTTTTTAATTTAATATTCATCTATTTATTTCTTCGTTCATTTGTTTTAGCTATTTATTTAGTTATTTTATTTACTTATTTATTTGTGTTTTCTCCTTATATTGGAACCTAATTTTTAACGCTTAATAGCCGTGCGGCATAAATATTACCCCCTCCCAACACCAAAGCAAACGTTTGCAATCATTCGTTCGACCCGAGTAATTTTTTTCTCGTTCATGCATAATTTCTTCGTGCGGACAGCCGGCATGAATTCGTCGGGTACATGATTGTATGAACACTTTATCACCTGTGGGATTATCTGTTGTGGTAACGCAGATCGCGGCATTTCATTCTCGATTCCCTGACTGTATCACCATCATGCCACCAAGGAGAAATCCAAACTACTCACCAGGAGAGATCGAGGCCCTCACGGAGGGAGTGGAGCGCCATAGAGAGATACTTTTCTCTGGATTTAAGTCGACAGTATCTAACGCAGCAAAACAGAAATTGTGGGAAGAAATCACGAGGAATGTAAATGCGGCGAATACCACGGGAACAGAGAGAACGGTGGACGATGTCAAGAAGAAGTGGTCCAATTTAGCCAGTACTACCAAGAAGAGGGTAGCGGAGACCAGGCGAGATTGTGCCGCAACAGGAGGGGGTGCTCCATCTGGGACCAAAAGCACCGACACTGACGAGAGGATTGCTGGCGTACTAGGGACAACTAGAGTTGATGGAATACCAGGGGGTGTCGACACAGAGACAACACAAGGTTGGTTTATCACTATTCATATTATTGAAAGAATGACGATCATTGTATCTGGTACTGCTCTCGAGGGAGGGGCATACTGGTCTACTGTGCTCTCAGAAGTGTTACTACTTATAGCTTATCTCTTGATTGGGGGGAGTCAAACGTGTCTAAAATATATAATGTAGATAAATGACGTACCTGCATCGTGCAGGCCCTTCAAATGTTCTCATTGTATTTCAATATTCCGCCCCACTCTCTATGACCAGAATGCACCGCGTGTAATCCAATCAACCAATCAAATAACTATATTTTGCCAGGATTTATAAAGAAACTTTCAACAGCATGATCAAACTCCCTGAACAAATCTATGAACCAATTAGAAGCCTGCGAAATCCGCAAAATTTATTAAGAGAGTTCCGCTGTGTCAACAGATCATGTAGCCATTGCGTCACCTGAGTTGCATACTGTCGTAAGCGCAATGCAGTTGCATTGCGCTTAGGACAGTATGGAACTCAGGTCGCGACATTTGTTCACAAAAAAAAGAGAAATCATTGATAAGGTCACATGGGGTACCATGTTGAATAGGCATATTACATGTCCTAAATCAACAGTGCATGAAACATCCTCACAGTGTCGTGGTGTATCATTTTGAGCCTAAATACCTATATGGACGGTTGATGAAGTACTACTTGAGAGATAAAATATTCATCAGGTGAGATTCACAATCCAACGCCAATAATCACTTATGGTACTTTTCTTCCAATCACCTGGCGATTATCATAATAAAACGCGCAGATAAGTTTTTTGTTCAAAAACAGATGCTGGAACGAACATACATGAGCTTCGTACACATGCTGAGCCGTATTTTTTAAAAAAAAATAATTTAAAAAGTATACTTTTTTCGCCCGATATAAGGTCCACAGTGAAAATCAAGTTCGCGGAACGTCAATTTGGCGTTTTTTTCTAGTCATTCGAGCCGGAAGGAGTGTGGGTGGGGTAGAACGACGGAAAAAATACGGCTCAGCATGTATATGAAGCTCATGTATGCTCGTTCTAACATATCTGTTATATCGCAGTCTATTATTTCCTGTCGGGTGGGGATATACGCTCCTGCCAAAGAAAAATAAAAAAAAAAAAAGAAGACGGACAAACGAAAAAAGAGAATACTAAGTAGGAATTTGGAATGCAATCAATGAATGCTCGTGATAAGGTACTCGAAGGTGAGGTATTATATTTACAGTATATATATGTATACATGTTGTGAAACCCCCACCAGCTCCATTCGTTATGTCTCTTGCGTCGGTGATACCGATCGCTCCCTAGCCCTATCAGACGTTCAATTTCTATCAGGATGCTTCGTACTATGTTTTCGTTATCTGGTGGATTAGTTCGCTACTAGACGGCGTAGTGCCCCTATTGAACCGATGCTCCATACAACTGCCAACGTACGCGAGACTGAGTTGGCCTGTCGGTTGGGTGAAGCACCCGAAATGCTCAACCTGTGCGGTAATTACAGGAGCAAACCGAGTACGTCGCCAGTTAACGATCAAGCTCGGTATTTTCGACAGGTAGTTACCACATTGACTTGAACACAACTTTTTTTCCAGGCCAGTAAACGAGGCATAGTCATATGTGGTCTAACGGCTAAATTGATGAATTGTGAAAGCTTTCCGAAAAAAAATAGAAAGGCTCAATTTTATGAAACGAACTGAGAAAAAATCCAGTGTTCTGTCTGTCTAAATGAGACATGAGTGTGTACACACGATGATTTAAACATGTTTATGAAGAGAATTACTTTTTTTATTCCAGGTGACAATTCTTCGCAACTGTCTACCGAACCTCCAGAATCAACTGCTGATGAGTGTCAGGAAGATGAACCATCAACATCTACAGGGCGGAAAAGGAAGACACCGACGGCGTCGTTGCAAGAACGGATGCTGGAAATAGAACAGAAGCGACTATTGATCGATCAGAGGAGATTAGAAATCGAGGAGGCGAATTTTGAAGTCTCGAAGAAACGACTGCAAGTAGGCGAGAGGATAGTGAAGAAGTTGGACGCGTTGATATCTATTGTGGGCGAGAGTATAGGCCAATCTTTGGAACGAATTCAGGATAATGACTAATAAATATATTCATATCAAAGCTTTAATTTTCATGTGAATCTCCCTCTCACCAGCTCGTTTCTCAGACCAATTGCAGCCGTGTGTCCTGCTGCACCACCATAGTCACTGTTGAGGTCATCTTCCATGGGAATTTCTTCATCGGGCAGGGGTAGTCCACTCATGATGCACATGTTATGCAAGATGGCGGCTGCAACCACCATCTTACATACCTTCTCTGGAGAATATAACAAAGCTCCACCAGTAGTGTCCAGACAACGAAAACGCATCTTGAGAACGCCGAAAGCTCTCTCGATTGGGTTCCTTGTCATTTTGTGCGCCCGCGTATAGCGCCTTTCTGCAGGCGTTTGTCCATCTATTATGGGTGTCATGAGTTCCGTGCGCAGGGGGTAGCCACTGTCACCGACAAGCCACCCAATCGGAATCGCCCCTCTTTCAAAACTTCGGCACAGTTGCGACATCGTATAGATGAATGCATCGTGTGTTGATCCAGGCCATCGAGCTACCACGTTGAGAAATCTCAAATTTGCGTCGCAAACTGCTTGCACGTTAATTGAGTGATAGCGCTTCCTGTTGACGTAAGCGACCTCGTCAACTGATGGGGCCACTATCCTGATATGTGTGCAATCTATGGCGCCCACGACGTTTGGAAAATCGGACAATCTATAGAAAACAACCATTATCTGGCGCAAGCTTGCCTCGTCCCTGGGCATGTAAATGTAGTGACTGGAGAGTTCGCATAAAGCCGCCGTTGTTCTAGTTATTACGCGTGACATCGTTGACTGACTTGCTCCATGTAAATCGCCCGTAACAGCCTGGAAACTACCAGTAGCGTAAAAGCGAAGCATAGAAAGTACTTGCTGTGACGTGGAGAAAGACTGTGATCGTCGTGTTGGGTGCCGAATCCTATCTTCAAGTATTCCACACAGATCAACTATCAAAGGTCTGCTCAAACGATACCTTGATTTTATATCTTCATCGTCCATGAAGTCTAGCGGGTTATTCCTGTCGCGGAATAGTCGCTGTCTTCTCAAACTTCTCCGAGCTTGTAAAAACATAAACACGCCGGCCATTATCGAAATGTTCATCTAAATAACGAGTTATCCCCCCTTCCTATGCAAAATCATTGGTTCATGCAAGCAAAGAAAAGTCTTAGGTCATATTGGTTTCGGTTTGCACATTTAAGATATTCTTAAGTCATGTAGGAGTTACCTTAGAATTTTGGACTTAACTTACTTCAATCTTAGCTGATAATTCGTTCGTGAATACCGATTTTCTCCTTAAGTGGATGTTAATCTATTCTTAAGTTGAGAATATGACTTAAGTCGGTTTCATGAATACCACCCCTGATCTCCATCCTGGAGATTTGTCCTAACCGGGACCCAGTCTGTTCTCAACTGTCAGGATTCCTTCCTCCGAGACCTTCAGATCGCACCTCACGGGAGAACAAGGTGCCCGCAAGATGGCATAAGCAGGGTTGACCATTTTGGTCCGGGGCTGCGTATTCATATATTCCGCAGCAAACCAGCTCAATTGAGCAAACCTGCTAATTAAAAAACCAGCAAACCTGCCCAACTGAGCAGGCCGTCCTCTATCCGCCACCTGAGGACCCGCCTAGTAGGGGATGATCAACCCCCAGGTTGTTCAGATCAATGGCATCAAATTTAGGGGAGTTATGGGATCCCAGGTTTTAACGCCATGGGTAATGGATAAAACATAAAAAATATAGTTCCCTTAAACTACTATTTCAAATCTTCCATGCTTGAAACATAATATTTTTTGTGGGAATGATTTACAGGTTGGTTCAAATCATGCTCGTTGAGCAATATTTAGTGATGACATTGGCCCCTCTGATTTTTACACCGTGGCCAGTAGAGAAAACATTAAAAAATCTTTTATCGAAAGCGTCTTCTCAAAATGCTTTAATGTTTTATATAATATCCTTTAAATTCTTTTTAATGTTTTTAATGATGAAGCACATGAGTAATATGGTTTTCGTGCCCCATCATGTCATGGGAAAGGTGGAAGGGAAGTGACGTCATAGTCACATGACCCAGTGGAGCCATGTTGGGTTGTCATGCTAGCCCGCGTCATCGGCCATGTTGTGACGTTATTACCATAGTGATACGTTGTGTCAGTGCACGTGCGCCACACGTGTTAGGGTGACACGTGTTTCCGTCGTCCATTTTGTATACTGGAGGCCGCCATCTTAGTTTCTAGATAGCACATAGTTGCTATGAGCCCGAAGACTTCTTAAAGGACGGAGGTATGTTCGGGGTGTGTGTTCGATTCAACAAGGGTTTATCTAATTACCCAAATAGACTCGATTATTTCCGCGAATCACCAAAAACTGTTTAAAATTACCAAAACGGACTTGGCGAAACCCCATTTGGGGCTTATAATATGAGCACGTAGTGCTATAAAGTGCGTTCTAATACACTGGAGTACCTTACTGGGGCGATTTACCAGAATTCTCGTTTTCTACCTATTACAAACGCTATTCTGGTTCCGCTAATCCTATCCTATCAGTTCATCTAGTCCTAGCTACTTTTGACTACCCCTTGTTACGATCTCTTCCCTCGTCCAAGTCTTATAATCGCCAATCAGATTGCTTGATTTCCCGTAATCTGTACCAACCACCCATAGTGAGTTATCTCCCTTGTATATAACGACTGCATCTGTGATTCGCAAACTCGAAAGGCAATCGAGTAGGGATACGTATTACTCAAATGACTTGAATCTTATCGAGTAAATAAGCTTTCAAGTTGTGACTCAAACACTCAGTGCTCGGACGATGCGAACCCCATCGACCAAATGTACATCAGAGCAATTGCTCGAACGAGTGACTCCACGTACGACTCTTTGGCTCATCTTGTAAAAATGGGGTTCTGCTACAAATGAGATTCCGAGATTTGACATAAACTCTCGAGGATATTCCCTTTCCCTTACAAAGAAAAAGAACTGCGGAGCCATATTGAAGGTATCCTCAAATGTCGAGATGAGTCGTAGTATGTGGTGTCACACATTCGAAGAATTACTCTATGGCTCATTTGTTCGGTGGCATTCGAGTCGTTCGAGCAATGACTTGTTCAGTAACTGCTCGATAGCTTATTTGATTATTTTGATTTGATGATTTGTTAAGTAGATAGAAAGATTTTATCATCTAATGTCTAAAACAGCCGATTATCATCAGTTAACCATTTATTTCACCACCTAGTTTTTCATTGAAATTCAGATGAGTGTCGAATAAGTATTTGTTTTTAATACTCAAATTAGTTTTGCCATAGATATGGATTTGGCCCTTTACCTCTACAAAACACTGTTCAGAAATAAATTCACCCATTGACTGCCAAATGTGTTAAGGGATATGTTTTGTTGGTTATACATTTTTGCTTCATTTTTGGACTGACTCCAGTTTTAAGCTTGTTCATTTATTGGTATTTAAAGCCACTGCGAGCATCTTGGGCTATACAATTATTGCATTATGAATAGTGCTTCTCCTGATTGACATTGAAATAGTCAACCTGTATAGCAATCACTTCATTTTCACTTTTCTAATAAACAATGGAAAGAACAAAATTGTTCACTTCTAAGTAACAAATATTTTGATTTCTCAAATGCTTCTTGTGTTCCCACTGTAACTTTACAGCATGTAAGACAGCACCACTTTATTTAATATTATTCAAAGGAACTTTGAGCACTTAAGGAAATATATTCACCCCAACATGAACAACTTTTCTCCTTCCTGGTACTGAAACAATAGGGCCTTGATATGTCTGTCATTACTCTGGTTCAGCTTTGCATATAATTGACCGATCGGATTCAAATTTTCTCTAAAGTATTATCGGATGCCGTGTGTGAACTTGCTTAATGTAAACAAACAATTACCATAATCACTCTGCAGGAATCATGTCACCAAAAAAACACAGAAAAAATTCAATTGTCTATTTATGTTATGCTGCATAGGACAGATGTTTATTTTCTTTAGAGTATTATGAATAATAGAATCGAACTGGATGAGACAATACAGGTGTTTCACCAAGGAAATCTTTACACACTCTGAACAAATCAAGAAAATAATTTTATTTTCCCCATTTACACTTTCTCACTGCCCCTCGATTCCCTGAGGGCAACTTGAACCAAGTGATCGTTTTGCTCACTTGAGACTCTGGTTTGACATAGCCACATCTAATATTACCACAAGTAGTGCGATATCCCATTGTTAGAGAATTGGGCTTTAGATCGAAAGGTCGTATGTTGGATCCCCACCCGCTTAACTGCGTTGTATTGTCGGGCAAGTCACTTAATTTAAAATGCTCAAATGGGAGCAAGATGGCGCAGTGTCGTGTGGCATAATGCAGGTCGATGGTACTGACGCCTTCAACTGATGCTAATCCTACTTGTGCGGAGTTGGGAAGTTGGAGCTTCCGACAGTTACTCGCGGGGTTGGGAACTTGGATCTTCCGTCAGTTACTCGATGGTGCAGGTCGGGTACTCCAATTTCCTCCACCCATAGAAATGTTTAACACGATATGATCCTGGCTGCTGAAAGTGTCGTTAAACCCAAATTCCGTTGATACTGCTGATTATTCCTTCCTACTTCCAACAATACTGATTCTACTTATACACTCACGTCCATTCTGCAGCTGGCTTCTCCTTCTACTATCTTCATCAAGGTTTACAGACATGTGTTGTTACTACTGCTATCACTACTTTACTTGCTGCTTTTGCCTCTGGTGCCACCTGCACTGTCGAATTTTTTACTGCTATTTATTTACTGGGGTTTAACGACATTTTCGACAACATGGTCATCTCGTGGTTGACAATTTAACGGGTGTATGAAGCCGGAGTACCTGAAGAGAACCACTGAGCAGTGGCAGGCCACATTCAGACTCCCCAACGCACTAAACCCACACAAGCAGGGTTAGTATTGGTTGAAGTCAAGTTCACCATCGATGTGCAGTATGCCTTAGTACACATTGCCACTGTGCTCCCACGTGGATAATCGGAATTACGTGCCTTGCTCAAGATACAGCGCAGTTACTGCTGGTCAGGATCGAACCGTAGACATTTCGGTTTGAAGTTAAGTGCTCTCACAACGGAGACACCGCGATCCTCGATACTATTGTTAACTTCTAAGAACACTGAGAGCTTCTATCACTACAACAGCATATCTCCTATCAAAGTCATACTAGTTGGTTTTTCTACGGATTTAGGTACTCTGTTTGTAACACTACTATCATTTCCAATACTGTGACTGGATTCTACTTCAACTATTTCTTCCAGTACTTCTAGGTTCTACTTTGGCTTACACTATCTATCTATCCATCAACCAATTAAATTGCAGAAACTTTCGAAAGTCAGTGGAATTGTTTCTCTCACTTTGATCCACCTCTTTCTCCATCGTCCCTTACAAAACTACCTACCTTTATTGAAATGAGACCCGTGTGATTGCATACAAGTCGAATGAACCCAAGAGTCATTAGAACATCTGCAACAGGCGTTAGAGCAACATTTTGGGTAGCGCTTCGTCTCTTCTGCATATTGGGTAATCATCCTTGTGCAGATTGGACCACTATCGGAGGATCACAACCAGAGGAACTATCATGACTACAGCTGGAAACTGGGAAGAGGTAAATAATTTCCAGAGCGACTAGTCGAGTGAATAATGTTTTGGTGACTCTTAGACATATCTGGATATTGGATGATGGTTGTCGTGTTGGCAGGATCACCACCAGTATCATAGCTAGAACAGGAAGCGACATCATTTCGTGTAGGGCGATAGTTATTATGGTAGCCGTCATGAGCGGACATCTTGTGATGTATTTTGTCTTGGTGTGCAATGCGATCATGATTATGTTGATTGGATGGATCACTATCAAAGGATCACAATGGAACAGGAAGTGGCATGTTTAACGGGAGACTCCATAGTACCTAGCATCGTTATTCCAATTGTGATACATCATGTAATTGCTCACGCGTTGTCAATGTAACACGATTACGACAGCTAAATGGTAAATGGAAATCATCAAAGATACAATAGAATCGGTTTGTCGTTACGACGCGTTCTACGCCTGAGCAATTACACGACGTATGTTAAGACCATGCCTTCATTCCCAGCTCTTTCCACAGTTACGCAAAAGAGGTATGTAATGTCCATGACACACTAACTTTGCTCATATCCTGGATAAAAAAAACGTCATAAGAAATTAAATAACAATACAAAAACAACAGTCTGTGTGCTTGTACACGGAGACTAATTACCGAAGAATTTCTGAAAGTAGCGATATTGGAAAAGCTTTCTATAAAGTCATGCAAGGTACTGTATGGGAGACTGCAGGGGGGGGGGGGGGGGGGGGTGATTGGGGTCAATGGACTTGGGGGAAATTTAGAATACTTTCAGAAAGAAGGAGAGTCACATATCTCCTTTTCGCACTATGTAATCCTATGGAATCCACCAAAACAAAAAAGAAAAACACAGTTTATGGCTTTTCTGGATGTCCAAAAGACTATGAATGTGATAGGAAATATGACAGCCGCTTGTGGCTTTGGGCTTAGAAATCAAGCCTGATAAAATCATGAAAGCGCTGTATAAGGATGGTTTAAGTGGACTATGGGGCTAAGCCTCAAGCAGGGTGTATACATTCACCGATACTACTTGCATTGGGTGCGACATCAGACGATTTCAAAGATGAACTTTTGCAAAATACTTCCTTTTGAGACCTAAATGATCCTGGGATATTTTTTTTGCAGATTTGAGGTTGAATGGGGAGACGGGCAATAGAAAGTGCAGGCACTTGTTGGAAGATATGGAAACAAATGTCGGCTGGAACGGAATTAAAACGAATGTATGGTGTTAACCTTGGGCCGTAAGATAGACTCGACAGTATAATCATACCACACAACAAGAATAACAATAATATAATTATACCATAAGATAACTACACCAATGGTATAATTACTCCACACCACCACATCACCACACCACCAGAACAACATCAGCAACAGTATAACCATATCACACCACAACAACAACAAGAACACTACAATCATACCACACCGCAACAAGAATAACAACAGTATAATTATACTGATTGATTACACTAGCACCACCTAGATACCAACAACAGGATTACTATAATGCAATGCCACGGAAAAACACATCGAAATTATTCTGCCGGAGATAGTGATGAAAAATTTGAAAACAAACAAAAACACATCCAGTATCCAAAGTCATTAATTTATGATGGAAAAACAAATGGGTGTGTATATATAACTAAATTTTTAAAATATGCCAATTTTCAAGAATGGGGTAGACACGATTGTTTTGACTGTCTTTGCTTGCGTTTAGATGGCAAGGCGAGTAAATACTGTGGACTTGTCTTGAAAAGTAACCCAGACATTATTGAACTGCTACACGAACTTGAAAAAAATGATCTAGGTATTTAAGATCTATCCGATACTGCCCAAATTGAATTTCAAAGTTGTACACGCAATCCTAGTGAACCATTGCAAACATAGGTGGATAGATATTATGATACGAACACGTGCGTTTCATCTCCCCAATGAACACATGTATAAACAGGTCACCATGAGATTTTGTCATGGATCTATAGACGTGTTAGCAGATAAGCTTCAGCAAATAGCATACCAATTACAAATGAGCAGTTGCAATTTAGCAAGAAATAGACACTATAAGATGGTACCAACATGCTAATAGAGTTGTTCATGGCTCATCTAATGAATCAAAAAGTGAGCGCGGTAAACAAATCTGAGATCGAAACAAAGGTTAGCAATGCAGAACAATCTATAAAGGTTCCGACAAGATCTTTATATTGTAAGCAAAATAAATCTATGGAGACGAGATTATCCCGTTTAGAATCACGAATGGCCTCAACAATTTCTGCAATTCACGATGTAAAATCAGATATGAAAGACATTTCTAAACTGAATGACACTGAGAAAGCCTTAAATAGGAGAACTCACACACCAAGCTCATCTTCTCTGCCTACTAGAAAGGAAAATACAATGTGTGTCAAATGTTGCGGTAATGGGCATTTTCAATATGCATGTCCATCACGAAGTCCATCAAATTAGTCTTGAAAGGTGAGGATTGATTCAAACATTAACCAGAGCAAAACAAAATGTGAGTGGGTGAAGGTACAAGAAGGTATAACTTTGATCCAAGTAACACAATTCCTCTCAAAACCCTTATTAAATACTTCAGCACCTCTGGAAAATGATTCTGTGATTGGCGAAATTACAATCTGTCAATTAAATTATTGTTCAATGTATAGGGTTTCAATGAAAATTCCGGACTGTTTAGTCACTGCAGTCATTGATTCAACTGCCGAAGTCACTATTATTAGTGACAATTTATTAAAGAAATCCTCTGCTGAACGTTAAATTATTAAAAATGTTAAAATTAAAACGACAGACAGGGAATTAACCATGTTCGGCTTTATTCTAGATTCTGCGTCGAAACAATTGGAAGTCAAGCATTCCAAGAAAAGAATTATGTCGCCCCGATTGAGGTTGATATGCTGTTTGTGTCTGATAAGGATACACAATGTTAATATTAATATTAAAGATAATACCCTTGAATTCGGGAAAGAGAAAATCGCTGGAAACCCTCAGTGTTGCTGAAGTCAAAGTGAATAATCAAATGAGAACTTCACTTAACACGGCACTTATGTGAAAGTGCTCATTGAATAAAAATCTTTCTCATTATATCGAAGAACCTGTTGATGGTTTGGACGTTCTTATACCGCGATCTTTGCATTCGGAAAGTCATGAGCCTGACATTTGTTTTATAAATTTGAATGACCAAAATGTAAAATTAAAGACAGATCAAGTGATTGCTCACGCTAAAAAGTATGCCAAATACAAGTAGATGTTGGGGTAAATGAACTCGAAAATCCATTCTGAGGTATAAATGATAATATTGTAGATTCTGTAATATCAGGAAGTAGGAGCAAAACATTTCTGTTCACCCTGGGTTAGTGAAAACTGAACTAACCCAGGTAATGGAAGATTTTGATAATAAATAAACAGAGGGACTACTACTAAAGGTTATTTAGAAAGAGATGCTGGCATCACTAAATTTCAGACTGCCACTGAAGCCTACCGGGCTCAAGGGGAAACAGATAGTACAAGAGCGAATTCACCTAATCTAGCCGATCCGTTCTATGATCAAGTTTCTGAAATTAAATTAAACACCGCGACACATGAAATGTCAAATATACTGTTCAAAAAAAAGAAACACAAAACGGGTATAATCACAGTAACATGGCAAAGTTTGGAGAATATAGTGATAAAGTGTGGCTGTAGATATGGTTAACGATATATCGTGGTGGTCTAAACAGTTTGTAACATTTTGGACACTGGGGCATAATGTCGGCACCGACATCCCACAAATAATGGAAATTAACAAAACAAAGTTTCCACTGAGTGAATACCTGATCATGAAGTTGTACGCTCCGAGCAGGCGAGCAGAGCACCATCACATGCCTGTCGAACTGCTACCAAATCCAGGGGACATAACATGACCTTCTAAGATCCGAGAGACCCCGAGTGACCACCCCAGCTCAGGACCGATACATCCCGTTACGTCATTTGCGGGAGAGAACAACCACAGCGACCTCTAAAGCGTCAACGCTACCCGGAAGGCGGAGGATTTCAGATCAGACCGTTCGCAACCATCTACACGATGCAGGTCTGCGTGCTAGATGGCCAGTTCATGGCGCCATTTTGACAGCGCAGCATCGTCGACGGCGACTTCAATGGTGTCAGATGCAAAGGGTATGGCCTCATCAGAGATGGAGAATGGTATGGTTCAGTGACGAGTCACATTTCCTTCTTCACCGAGTAGGTGGACGATGCCGTGTGTACAGACGTCATGGAAAACGTTTTGTGCGTAGCTGCGTTCAGGAGGTGGACATATTTGGTGGTGGCAGTGTTATGAAGTGGGCAGCCATCTTGCACACTGGTAGAACGGACCTCGTCCATGTTGAGGATAACTTGACGGCGCAGAGGTACAGAGATTAAATTTTGCATCCACACGTGCCCTCCATGATGCAGAATGCCAACGCCATTTTCCTGCATAATAAAATGCCCGACCGCTCACAACAAAGCTCACGACAGCTTATCTACAGGATAACACATCGAAGTCCTGCCCTGGCCCCCCAAATCGTCAGATTTGAACCCGAACGAACATCTATGGGATCAACTGGATCGACGGGTGCGACAACGTCAACCACAACCTCAGGCGTTACCGCAGTTGGCGCAAGCGTTGCAGGAAGAGTGGGCCACCATACCTCAAGCTTCCATCCGGAATCTGATTGCTTCAATGAACAGAAGGTGCCAAGCAGTTTTGGACTCAAATGGCGGTCACACTAGATATTGAGTTTGGATGACGTCGACTCGTGACGTTAACGTCTGAAACGTCTCCATTTGTGATTCATTCTTCCATTAACACTTTGGTTATGAAGAGATTGCGTTCTCAATTTCAGTATCCCATAACGCGGGAACGTACCTCATCACAGAAAACCCATTTTGCGTTTCTTTTGAACAGTATATTTCATTTGGAGTAGATACAAATCGTAGTCAAAAATTTAGTGCACTTAAGGGTGAAATAGACAACTAAATCGCTCGAAAATGGCTCACATCCAGCCTGTGCAGGAAAACTCTATTGAAATGAAATACTTAAGCAATTAAATGAACTAGCTCCGTAAGAAGATTCGAATTGTGTTCCAAATATAATGGTATTTCCTATTTCAAAACAAGAAATGATTAAACAAGCCCCCGAATTTTTGCAAAATTTAGCTGAAAGCTTATCGAAAGAATTAAACTCCAATTAAATCAATTAAATCAGCTCATTGGACTCCTAGTTGAATTTTAGGATGTGTTTGTAAAGGCGAATTTGATTTGGTAACTTTTACAGAGATTGAGCATCAAATGGGTTGCTGCACCTGTTTTAGTCAAAGAACGCGATGAGGCGTGTGACGGTGTGTTAACTACAGAGCCTTAAATTAACAGTTAAAGGCATGTATCCATTGCCGTTGGTTGAAGCATGTTTCGATGCGCGCTTAAATAACTGTTTTTCTGCATATTGGCAAGTAAACATTAATGAACAAGACCGACAAAAACTACCTTTATTACCAAACACAGCTTATTTGATTTTGTTAAAATGTGTTTTGGCCTCTGTAATACCCAGGCTACTATCGCACTATGGGCCGTGTTTTGAAACGATTAAATTGGAAAGGAGGGTTAGTTTTCCATGATGGCATTATCACATTCGGGAAAAAATTCTCAAGGTATCTTCAAAATTGGAAGAGAGTATTGAAACGCTTCAGGGAATATCACATGAAATGAAACTAAACCCAAAGGAATATGAATTTTTTCAAAACAAATTAAATTCTTAGGATGGATGGTAAGTAATCATAGAATAAAAATAGGATTTGAGACTGCAGAAGTAGCCCTTAACTAGCCGTCATCGATCAGTCCAAAATATGTTGAAAGGTTTCTAGGCTTGGCAAATTATCACACAGCCTTTATAACGATTATGTAGAAATAGATAAACCGTTGTATGATTTAATTGGTAAATCTGCTTTTCAATGGAGTGAAGATCAAGAAAAGGCATTTTTAGAAAAAAAATATCTTTACCTGAAGCACCAATTTTAGGTCTGCCAAACCCACCTGATCGTTTTATTATGGCCACTGATGCAATTGTTCATCCAAGTACAAAATTGAGAGGAACGTATGATTGGATTTGGCAACTTCGTCCAAAATGCAGAACAAAGGAGGCATTGCATAACAAGAAAGGAATTATTAGCAGCCATTAAATTTACTAGACAGTTTAGACAATATCTCCTAGGTAAACAATTTGTTATAAGGACTGATCATAGCAGCCTGACTTGGTTATTAAACTTCAAGTATCCTCAAGTCAAATAGCTCGTTGGATGGAGGAACTAAGTCAGTATGATATGTTAGTTCAACACAGACCCGGTAATAAATATACCAATGTCGATCTCGTACGCCCTCTGAGGTATTATCACGCCCAGAGGTCGGTCTTGCGCTTGACTCAGCAGTTCGCTTGAGGGATAGCCCCACGGATGTCACTGCGTCTGCACGTCAGCTGTCTGTGATCGGAATCTCGGTCACTTAAGCATTTTTCAACCTGGATTGAAACTTTGAACAACGCCTAAGACGTTTGTACATTTAAAACATAATTTATTCACATGGCGCTGAATTCCAATCGATTCGCCCAGGTAGAATATTTTCTAACTAAGATCGAGACTCACGTAAAAATGGGTATTTCCAAAATTCATCATTTTACATTGATAACTAGATTAATATAGACCCATGGTTACTATAAACAACTGTTGAAACATATAACGAAAACAGAGATGTTTTACGACAAACGGGAAGAAACTAAAATGACTGATTGTAAAAGTAAGCTATAGTGAGGCTTAGAATGAATTCGTTAATTACTTAATGTGTTGTACCTGCATAGTGGTGAACTAAGTTGAATACCCGATTAACGATTGTCGAGTTACACAGGAGAACATATTCTGAAACCCTTAAGAAAGAGAAATAAAATGTCACGGGCCTAAGATCGGTGATAGTTCCCTACCTTCAGGAATCACCTTTTATAGAGGCGGAGATCTTCCAGAGGGTCGAAATCCTCGAGACCAAGGTCCGTGCATAGCCTGTGTCTCGCCCAGTCACCGACACAGCGAATGCGGATAAGATTCTTCTTTCTTCGGAAGGTAATCTGGCTACAAAGGCGGATGATGTGGCGACGGAGGAAGATCTGCCTGTATTGGAGGGGATCTTATTCTTTTGATGTAGGGCTTGGCCTACTTGCGGCCCTGGGAGTCGCCCCGAGGGTGACGTAATGTCGAACTCTTCTACCTCTGCGAAGCAGTTTGATAATCAAGGCAGACATTAATGCAAACCACTGGGAGATTTGCTCGGGTTTCTGTGAGACCACATTCTTTAAAACAAACTAACGGACATGTCGTCTGGCTGTACCTGCGATCTATGGGAGGGCTAATAGGTAGAGCAATGACTGAAATCAAGCTTTCATTATCCCCATTAGGGGTTCGAACCTCCTTACAAACGGACATTGCGATGCCCAGTGGTCGACCTACTGGTACTGGTGGATCGGTATCGGTGGGATGTAATAGGAAGAGAGCGCTGGATGAGTCACCACAATCTAGACAGCTGTATTGAACGCCAACAAAGATACAATGTAATATCTCACCTCCACAGGCACCTACAAGTCAAATGACTGTAACCCAATATATTTCTAAGTCAGGTGAGATTCACATTGGAGCACCTAGTGAAAAGAAAATTGGCTCCATGTGCATAGTTGCAGAAAAAATGAAAAGATGAAAAGCATTGCTACCGATATCATATACCTAGTACTGTGGGGGTGAAGATTTGGGTAGTGATGACAACAGCACCTCAAATCGAATGGTAGTTCTCAATAAACGTCGCTCTCTCATTATTGGTCCAAGTGGAACGCTGCAGGACATGACGAATTTGGTGCCTACTGTAGATTGTCTTCCGAGAAACGTGCAAATTTCTTCAATGAATGAACTAGCCATGCTTAAATCATCGCTGGATAACACCTCAGCCATTCACTTTGCAACCATGTAACTCACCGGCAGTCATGTTATATTGGAGAGAAACAATGATTTTAATTGGTCTTTAAATATTTTTTTAATCGTGGGTTGGGGCGCACACATTGTATCAATGAAACATATCAACGAAGAAAACCTGCCATTACTAATTCTAAATATCGGTCATCAGTTACTGCAACGCCAACTTCAGTTAATACATACACCTGGAACTTAATTAAGCAACCCCTTAAATGTTTCATGACAGTGAAGTTGCTGTTACTAATTATTATGTTTTAATGATTGCTATGTCTTGCAGTACACTTCATCTGGTGAAACGTGATGTTTCTGGTTAATAGCGTACCCCAAGCACATCCCCTCGCTCACGTGAAGCATGCTTCCCACGAATGTCACACAAAACACTATCATCCACATGCAATATCTGGGTATAAAACAAGAAAAATTGTCGATACCTTTATCCATAAATGTTGACATGGCAAGGAGGAGACTGTCAGAGGCACTAAGATGGCAAATCGTTGGCATGCATGCAGCAGGCATGTCATTCAAAGCTATTGGAAGGCAACTTGGCTATAGTCATTTTGTCATCAGCGGACTTGTCCGAAAACATCAACAAACCAACGATGTTAAGGACCGACCAAGGCCTGGACAACCCCAAAAGACCTCTCCTCGGGAAGATCGGGGTCTGACACGCCTTGTTAGGCGTGAACCCTTTTCTTCAAGTGAGGTTTTTAAACGCCTTTGGCTCATCAACAAGCGTTTCTGCAACAGAACTGTCCGAAACCGTCCCAAAGTACTGGATATGAGGTCCAGAAGGGTCCTCAAGCGTCCAGCTCTGTTCGATCAGCATCAAAGACAACGTTTGGAGTGGTGTTTGGCACGGCAACACTGGAATCTCAGGACGTGGAGGAGAGTCCATTGGTCAGACGAGAGTAGGTTCCTGCTTCACGTCACAGATGGTCACACGATTGGGTGGAGGCATCGAAATACTGCTTACGTGTCCAGGAGCATCAGACCTACTCTTCCTTATGGTGGAGGATCAGTAATGATCTGGGGATGATTCTCTTATGATTGTAAACATGATATGGTGACTGTACGTGGGAATCTCAATGGTAATCAGTACATCCGGAACATTCTCAATCCGGTTGTCGTGCCTCATTTTGACAACCAACCGTTGGCTACTCGCCCTGCATTCATGGACGACAACGCAAGGCCACATATTTCCCATGCTGTGAGAGCATTTCTTTAGAACAACGCTATTACAACACTACCTTGGCCTGTAATGAATTCCTTATTTGAATCCCTTAGAACACATCTGGCACTTTATTGGACGTCGTATGCATGCTAGGGATCCGCCTGTACATAAGTTGGCCGATTTGGAAGCTGCATTGCATGAGGAGTGGCAGCAGTTGCCTCTGGACCGTATGAGAAGGCTCACTGGTAGCTTTAGAGGAGGGTTCAGGCTGTCATTCGGGCATGTGGTGGATACACTCGCTGCTGACGTCAGACACTGCTATTGTGTTCAGGAAATCACAAGTTACATTTTTTGTCAGTAATTATCGGCATTGTTTCATCATGAACCGTTCCAGCACCATACTTGTCGAGAGAACATTCTTCCATCAAAAACTTTATTGACAGATATGTGTAATTAGCGCCATTAAAATACTGCATATTTTCATCATTGTGTTGTCTTTCATTTGCCAAAAGACCATTCGTTCCGCAAACAATCACTTTTGATCATCTGAAAGATAGCATGAAAGTAATGACAGTTTCTATTAACACCACTGCGAAAAAAAACAGGGGGTGCTTAATTAAGTTTCAGGTATACAGAATTAGCGGCTGCGAAAAACACATCCAATACATCATGGATCAACAGGAAAATCTCAGCTTCATGATCGAAGAATTGTTTCCATTATCCGTTATTAGATATCATGCGAAACTCTTGAAAACTGGGATGAGTGTAGTAGAACAGTGTTAAATATCCTACTCCGAACTGAAATTAAAGCACGACTGTCGCGATTTATCCTATTGGAAGTCATGTTACGTCCAAATTCTGGAAGGGACTATCTGAGCACATGGCCACGGATCTCTGGAATGGCAAGTTGTTAGTCTCACGTTGCCTCACATTCATATATTCTTCTACTGATGTTCCTACGATATTTGAATGATGTATTTCTATATGTTCCGGTGAAGGATTTCAATTGCATCTTACCAGATGTTTTTATAAACTGTTACCATATTTATAATGTAGGATGATTCGGGTAATGTTGTGCGAATATCATCCGCCATTTTATTGCTATCGTCGCCATGGTGTTTGGTGTTTGGTGTCGTGTTTGATAGCGATATCGAGCCAAATATTGATGTATTAACAACTGGTGTATTTTTAAATTGAGGACGTCCTCAATGAGCGCCACTCCGGATTCGATCCCCGTCTGGGACGACCCGCGTTGTGTCCTTGGGCAAGGCACTTTATCTCGGTTGCCTACATGGGGGCACGATGACGCCGTGTACTAAGATGTACTGCACGTCGGCGGTGCACATATCTTCAACCGTTGTAACCCTGCTTGAGCAGAGCTTGAACAGAGTTAGAATGTTGAGGAGCTGACAGTTGCTCGTCGATGCTCGGTGGTTAATTAAATTAAAGATATTTTTATTTGCCAATAAATAAAAAGCAAATGAGGACTGAAGGACAAGTGTTATTCACTTAGAACACCCTTCGCTCCCCTTTACATGAATATAGATTATACAAATGGCGGTTAGATTAACAAAATAAATGGCATAAAAGGATGTATGATTTGGAATAAAAAAAAAAAGAAACCCGAAAAAGATGAAAAAAAAAGTTGAGTCTGTATTGTTGGTGATGCCCCGCCCCCCCCCCCCCCCCCCTAATCTTTCGACGTCGCTTCCTGTTTAGCCATTTCCCAAAAAGGTAATATTAGCAAAAATAATAATAATACTAATAAAAATAATAGTAATAATGATAATAATAATAATAGTCACTCCAGACCTGGACAACATATGTACAGGTCAGGAAATAGTCACTCGATGACGAATGACGAATCTCTGAGTATTTTTTATAAACCTTTGTGCGGCCGAAAAAATGGAAGTGTTGATAGTATCTGACAAATTGGGATCTCCAAAGAGAATAACATTCTATTGAATTGGATTGATATTGAGATCTGAGACCTGATAATCTCTCGAACAGGTCACACCGAGCCTGACTATAGAGTGGACAGACAAGAAAGAAGTGTTCTGCGTCTTCTAGGTGGTGACCACAGAAACAATCGTGCTGAACAGAAATATAATTGACAAATTTGTCCCCATTTAAATCGCTACAGCCTGCCCTCAGTTTACAATGAATGATATTAAATTTTCGTTTGTCTAAGTTAAAATACAGAGGGGTTTTATACACAGTTCTAGAAATGTGATTTTTAAAAAGGGCAAGGTTGGGGCTGCTGCGAACCGCCTATTGCAAACCATTCCAAAACTCGACGCAAGAGAGAAAGAAAGATCGTCTCCATATTTCTGTCCTTAAATTATATGACGAATAAATTAACGAATTACGAAATGAGTATTGCGATCGTTCGGACACTAATTGAGGTAACAGTTCGCTTAAAAATGGGGGACATCGCCGCGGATTATTTTGTAAAATATACTCATTTTGTGGATATGACGTCTTTCTTCTGAAGTCCGCCAACCGAGCTCTAGAAGTAGACGTTCACCTAGAACTGATCTTGTCAAGCCTGATGCAATTCTTGCGGCGTCACAGTGTACGTTTTCTAGACGTTTTAGTAGGTACGATGGTGCTCCAGACCATACGGGGCTTGCATATTCCATTATGTGGAGTATGAAGGCACAGTACATTCTCTCGAGTGTTTTACGGTCAAGCAAATATTTCAGTTTTCTCAATTTTGAGAGTCTAGAACAGGCTTTCTTACATATGTGATCGATGTGGCCCACTCCAATGTGCTTGTGAGAAGTAACAAATTCTAGAGGCTCTCCATCAAAAAAGTGTTTGGATGTGTAATATTTCTATTTTGCGTAAACAACAACAGATTAGTTTTTTGGGGGTTAAAACTGACAATTGGCCCATTTCTTTATTTTTTCAAGATCGGAGTTTAAAGTATATTCAATCCTGGAAATTTGTGGGGCAGACTGAGTTAGACATGTGTCGTCAGCAAATAATCTGGCCAAGGAGACAATTTCGTCAGCGATATCATTGATATAAACTAAGAAGAGGAGGGGACCTAGGACTGAGCCTCGTGGGACCCCGCTTCAATGCATTTGTACTCAGAGCAGCACTGGTTGATGATTTTTACTCTTTGTTTGTGATTAGTTAAATAGTCTTTGAACCAACGAAGGAGCTGTCCTGATATACCGTACTCTTTGAGCTTAAAAATTAAACCCACGTGCCATACCTTCGAGATATCAAAGAAGACTCCACAAGAATATTCATGATTGTCAAAGGTTTTGCATAGATTATGAGTGACCTCAATAAGTTGAAATACTGTGCTATTGTTTGGTAAAAAACCTGACTGGTGTTTGAAAAAAGGTTATTGTCAAGGAAGTGTTTATATACTTCTCTAAACACAACTCTTTCCATTAACTTGCCAATACAAGACAATAAAGAAATTGGGCGGTAATTTCGGGAATCGAATCTTTCATTCTTTTTGAATAGGGGAATCTCATCTGCTAGCTTCTGTTCATCGGGATAAATACAGGTATCCAAGGATTTAGTAAATAACAAATATAGGGGTCTGCACATAGTTCTTTAGTTGCCTTTAGAAGCTTATGGCCGATGCCGTTTTGTCCGTTTGACTTTTTTCTCTGGAAGAGAGGTCAATATGTTCATGATGTCAAGTTCAGTGAACGATATTTTGGACAGAGAACGAGTACATTTACGTTTAAAAGGCGGCAGTATATGGTTTGATGTTGGAAGCTTACTATTTTGAATGAAGATATCGTTAAACAAAGTGGCTTTTTTAGCTCGCCTGACTTTCAGTCAAGGGAGCTATAGTGATCACTCACCGTCCGTCGTCTGTCGTCCGTCGTCTGTGAACATGGTGTTTGCGTCTTCTCCTCCCAAACCGCTGAACCAATTTAATTGATATTTGAGATAATAGTTTGTTATTACATCGCATTTTGATTTTGTTCAAATTAAGTTGCCTCGCCCCTCGGTAGGGCCACGCCAAAAAAGTGTGCTTAAATCTTAAAAAATCTTCTTCTCATGAACCAGCAGTAGCAGAGACTTGATATTTGATGTACAGCTTCCTTTTGAGGTGTAGACTCAGATTGTTCAAGAGAAGTTCGAGGAGCTATATTTGCCTTCGTTATGGGAGCAAGCAAGAATTTTCGCCCAGCCAAAAATTTCTATTTTCCAAACCGAGAGGCAGATTTGAACCAAATTTGATATGACGGCTTATTGGGCCGTAAGTACTTAATTTATGCCAAAAATGGTTTTCCCGTTGCCCCATGGGAACCGCAGGAGCTAAAAATAGAAAAAAAGTAAAACGCCCATATCTCCTAAACTACACGGCACTGAGAATTCTTGTTTGGTGTGCCGCTTCCTTAGGACAAACAGAATGGAATGGTCCAAAAAATTTGCTATCGGTTTTATCATGGGGTACTTTTTGGGGACTTTGAAAAAGTGCTGAGTCAGCATTTTTTAACATTGTGGGTAATGGGAAAAACATTTAAGACTACTTTTCTCCCAAACCACTGCCCCAAAAGCTTTCAAATTTCACATAAAACATCTTCGGAAGATGTTTCACATGTTTATTGAAATCAAATCCTTGGGTCCATATTTGGGCTCTCTACGGGAGCCCAAATGTTTAAATTAGTGCAGTATGAGGAATATTATTTAAAAATCTTCTTCAGATCTACCAATCAGAATCTTTTGATATTTGGTATGCAGTATACTTAGGGGGGTGAGGTTAAAGTTTGTTCAAGCCAGGTCCCTGGGTTCATATTTGGGCTCACTGTGGGAGCCCGAATTATAACTTAGTTCAAAGTGAGCAATTTTCTTTAAAAATCTTCTTCTTCAGATCCAGCAGTCAGAATGCTTTGATATTTGGTATGCAGCAACCTTAGGGGGCAAGATTCAAGTTTCTTCAAGCCAAGTCCCTGGGTTCATTTTGGGCTCCCTGTGGGAGCCCGAATTATAACTTAGTTCAATATGAGGAATATTCTTCAAAAATCTTCATCTTCACATCCACCAGTCAGAATCTTTTGATGTTTGGTATACAGCATCCCACTGGAGGTGAGATTCAAGTTTGTTCAAGCCAGGTCCCTGGGTTCATATTTGGGCTCCCTGTGGGAGCCCGAATTATTAATTAGTTCAATATGAGGAATATTCTTCAAAAATCTTTTTTTAGATCCACTGGTCAGAAACTTTGGATATTTGGTATAAGCCTTTCTTAGGAGGGACAGATGCAACTTGTTGAAATCAATTCCCTGGGTTGATATTTAGGCTACCATGTCAGGTGAGCGCCCTCAGGCCCCCTGGGGCCTCTTGTCTAAATCGTCATCAATTATATCATCATTGTCAGGTACATGAAGCGCGCGGGGGGGGGGGGGGGGGGGGTACAAGAATCACCCGAAAATCCACCTAATGATTGTTTGACAATATGCCAAAATTCCCTAGGTTGTACGTCACCAGATAACGAAGTGTCTAATTTCGACAAGTATTGCTGTTTTGAAATTTTTTTCATATTATTTACTTTGTTTCTAGCAGCTCTATACTTGGCCCATAGGTAAGGGGTACTGTGTACGAAAGCTGAGTTCCGAGCTCGGTCCCTGCGTCGAATTTCCCTCCTAATCGAACCATGGCCTATCATTCTTCTTAATTTTGACCTTGTAGTGAGGGATGCAGGTTTGGGCGATGTTTAGAAAATATTTACAAAATTTTGGACCGAGTCGTTTATGTCGTTAAGGGAACAAATGTGGGTTTCCCAGTCCGTTTCCGCCAGAAGTTGATTCATTTGGGTGAAATTAGCCTTGCCAAAATTCCACACCATTCGAAAAATCTTGTAGGTATTTGCTCGTGTTAGGGCAATGTAGGCGTATGATGCGCGGTGGTCTGACATAACCAATTCGGATGTACCAGAGTCTATAACACATATAGAGTCACTTACGACAACTGGGTCAATTAATGATCGAGTGGTGGGAGTAATTTTGGTTGCTTCAGAAATAACATTCCTTAAATTCAAATTTGTCATGAGTGTTTGTAAGTCACCCCGAGGCTTAAGAAGTTCACAGTTAAGATCACCAGTGATGACAACAGACGGGTTTCGCGACAAAGCGTTGTCTATTTTTTTCTTCCAGGTTGGGCCAATAGTTCTGGGAGCACTCTCTCTCAGACCTATATGTCACACATTGGAGAATTTTATCGCTATTACCGAATTCGAACCACAAAACCTCATCGTCATCAAAGGAAAGATCATCAACAGGCTTATTATGAATATTGTCCGCAAAAATCACCGCGACGCCGCCCCTATATTGTTTTCTGTTGTGCACGACTGGTGTGGAGTAATTTGGTATTAATATATTACTTATATCAAAATTGTCATCGAGGTGCGTTTTCGTAAAACAAATAACATCATAATCATCAATGTCTTCCAAAATGTTTGGTAATTTAATGCATAAACTTCGAATATTATAGTTTATAATAGATATGCATGTACTGCTTCCATGCATGCTATTGACTGGGCCTGGGTTAAGCTCGATGCCACCACTCAACACAATTATGTAGCTTGAAAATTGGAAGAGTATAATACAAACCAATAGCGAGTGGCAACTTCTGAGAGCTTTGACTTGGGCGGTAGTGTTTTATTACGTGTGCTGTAATGCCCGTGCTTACAATGCTGTCCGCCACGAAAAAGACCTATCGTCCGGTGGTGCTCGGTGGTTCTCTCCGGGTTCCCCGGCTTCCTCCACCCGTAAAACTGTCACGGTCATGATTAGCCATTGTGCATAAGTATGTCACCTTAAACACCAATAAATAAATAAATAACATTGAGCGCCCCCTGAGATCTTCAAGTCAGGTAAAAACTTTTTACAAATATTTATACTTGATGATCATTCTATCTTCGGACAATAACTTTGTCCGTTTCGGACAACATAGCGCTGAGTGTCTATCACGTAGCCACTAGTCAATAACTGATGTGCTAGTTTCGCGATAAATTCACCATAATCTCGCAATAAATTTAATAAATAAATATCGTGGGTCACACAATTTACCAATCCTTTGCCTTAACCCTTTAAAAACGAGAGACTGCTTTTCCGGCGCAGGAACATGACACGTCATAATTTCTTTGAGTATGATGTCTGCTCAGTGAATGTGTGAAGTTGACCAATCAATATTTTCAACGTGCTGCCCTAAGGCTATCCCCAAATAGTGAATATGGACTATTTCAATTGCTGCCATTGAACTGACAATTCAGTTAATTTAGACTGCTCATTTAAACGAGTATTGTAGTTTACTGAATCACGTTTCTGTTACAATATGCTTATCGAAGAGACTGGAAAGAATAGGGGGGGGGGGGGGGGCGGGGGGACGGGAGAAGCGTGGGGATAAGGAGGCATTTGGGAACATAGGGTTAATCAAGGCCTTCTCGCCCGTGAACCGCGACAAATCAGCGGCCGGCCAAAGTGTTATTATTATATTATTATGCCTATTCCTATAACAAGAGTTAACTCGAAACCAACTAAATTTTGCTCATAAAAGTATTTAGGGGGCGCAGTGGCATTGCGGTAACCGGTTCTCGTCAGATCACCGAAGTTAAGCAACGTCGAGCCCGGTTAGTCCTTGGATTGGTGACCGTCTGAGAGATCGATTCGGACTCCCGCGTTGTGTCCTTGGGCAAGGCACTTAACCCCGATTGTCTACATAGGGGGCACGATGACGCCGTGTACTAAGGCGTACTACACGTTGATGGTGCGCATGTCTTCAACCAATCTAACCCTGCCTGTTCTGCAGTGCGGAGTTACGATGTTGGAGAACTGGCAGCTTCTCGTCGTTGCTCGGTGGTTCTCTCCGGGTAATCCGGCTTCCTCCACCCGTAAAACTGCCACCGACACGACATGACCTTGGCTGTTAAAGTTTCGTTAAACCCGAATAAATAAATAAATAAATAAATAAATAAATAAATAAATAATTCTTCCATTTGCATTTGTTTTCGTTACCACACAGTGTTCACACTGACCAGAAACTGTTAGGATGTGCCATATTTTAGCCAGCCTGAATATTTTTGTGCCAAAAGAAAGATTATTGATAGTCGAAACTTGAAAAATACATCTTGAATAGACAAAAATCATTCTTTTTTGGCCCTAAACATATTACTTATGACCTATCATTGGAACGAGCTCAGCGAGTTACTCTAATGAGAAATCATAAGCTTTGTTTAGGGGTCAAAACTGGAAAACAATGGAATCTGAATGACGATTTTTGCGAATAACGCCGGCCGGTTATGGCTATTGCTGTTGGTGAGTGGTGACCGACGAGCCCAACTTTATTTATGCAAAAAGTTGCCTTGAGAGTGTTTTGTAAAAACCCACAAATGTCCATGTCTTAATTGTCAGCTTCATCTTAGGACAAGTGATAAAATAATTCCTTTGTTTCTTTTAACCATGCTATTCACTTAGATTTTTCTCACACGTTCAAATGTATTTTTTGAGCACAAGGTTTAGCCATTTAGAGATTTTGAGTACCTAACCCAAACTGCTGGTGCCTTTAGCGTATTTGGATAAACTCGAGGGCTTCGCTAAGGTGGTGTTTAAGGGGTGTCACATCCCACTCTAATAATTTTTCCTGTCGGGACATCGTCTGGAACAGAGGCTTAGATTTCGATTCGACTTTCTTATGAGACTATGAGACTATGAGACTAGATTTGATCTTCGTTATACTTTAATTTATGTCACACAGACAATTGGTCATGTCACACACACAATCGGTTGTATACATGGGTGTGTGAAATACCCTATTCGGGGCTGTTGGTGGCCCAGATTGGCCAATTTGAAGTACCGGCAGGTGCATGTTAATTAAATAAGAAGCTGTGTCGCGACTAGTACGTGCTAATTTTATTTATCCAGAAAAATACTTCCAAGAATCTTATTCATTTACTAATTTATTTATTAAGGTTTATCGACACTTTCGACAACCAGGATTACCTCGCGGCGTACAGTTTTACGGGCGAAGGTAGCTTGAGTACCAGGAGAGAACCACAGAGCAGACTCCGCGACGTCATAATTCCACACTAGCAGGGCTCGCATTGGTTGAAGACAGGCGTACCATCGACGTCCAGTAAACCTTAGTACACAGCGCCACCGTGCCCCCACGCGGGCAATCGGGATTAAATGCTTTGCCCAAAAGACACAACGCAGTTTCCCCTGGTGGGAATCGAACTGTGGACCTTTCGGTTTGGAGTCCTATATCGTAACCACTGAGCCACCGACCCCATAATGGGAGCAATTGGAAGAATCCATATTCATTACCTGGGTAGACCAATTACTATTTTTAACGCTCAGTCCCAAGGCTGCACGTTGATAATATCTGTTGGTCTGCTCCACACATTCACTTAACAGCTATTATATTTTATGAAATTATGACATATCTTGTTGCCGTGCCAGTAATGCGGCCTGTCGGGTTGAAAGGGTTAAGAACGCCTTCAGCGGATGCATGCCTTGGTGATGTAGATGAAATATTTTATTAGTCGTTACTTTAACCATCACCGTCACCGATGCCAAGAGACAGACTGCAGGTAACTCTCTTTTTCACTGTTCGCAGCGTAATACTGTTATTAACTCGTCATTCTATTCTAGAGGATGGCAGCAACACTGACAATCTGGCCAAGCCGCATTCTAACAATATACATGCCGTATTCTTGTTAATCTCCAACCATTGCTACCTTCACCACCAGTGAAAATCCCAACCATTACCATCCAAATTCCAACCATTGCCATCTAAATTCCAACCATTGCCATCAGTAAAAATTCCAATTCTATACTTCTCCTGCGTATACCAGCAGCTTTATTTTGCTGAATAGAATTATATATGGCAGCGTATTAGCTTCAGGACAGTTCCACATAATAATCTGTCTATAGATTAGCAATCTGTATTTACAGATTAACAGAAGTCAGTTTTGCAACAATATTTGTTAACTTAGAAAACGTGTATATTATTAAAATTCAGTTTATTCCCACAAGCTTATTTAATGTTCGGATGACATCCAGATTTGTCAGTCCATTTCCTTTTAGGTTACTTTGATAAATCGACGACACACCTTCATTCTTTCTGAAAAGAAAGCACTAGTACATCACGCCTATAGAGTTTCATCGTTGCAAGAAATAAAAACAAACAGAAGAGCGGAAGAATACCAGAAGAGGCGTGACAAAAAGTAGCAGAATTAAAGCTTTAAATGGCAGACACTTTGTTTAGAAATGTTAGCTTGGAAATGACACTGGAGTTAGCAGATGGATGGCAATTGGAACATTATTGAGAAAACGTGATCCTGATCATAATTCCGTTTATGAAACTGGTTGTGAATTTTGGATGGGGCCGAGGAGGTTATTTCGCGGTAGCATACTGGCTTGTTCATTATAATGATGAGAACAAAACTATAAACAAGAGAGAATATATATATATATATATATATATATTATTCATTACATAGTGGACCTGCCGGCATTGGAATCTCTGCCTTGGGAGAGACTGTGTTTCCAGCTGCAAAGTATCGTACAGAGAAACAATGCTAGCCATGTAGACCACGCGGCTACCGATTCCACCACAGCATTGGGTACTGGATCCCATTTCACAAGTATGTATGCATCATGGAAAAACAGAAAAAAAAGAAATTCGAAGCAAACAAAAGGTCAGCTTAAAAAAGCAAGTATAGGTGCAGGGTCTGGGCATTTCAGTTGCGGAGTGGAATTGTACTATAAAAGTACTTCAATGATAGACTCCATATCCCTATTCTTTCGTGTCTCGAACAAGGAATACAATGCATGGTAGTTAACAGTCACACTTATCTGAAGTATTTGTACTACCAACACAGAATCAACTCTTATCTCTGATCCTAAACTAATCTTGACCTACTGTTGTAGGTCAGGTGAATTACTACAGACTCATAGAAAGCGAAATAAAACTTGGCATTGAATGGTTAGGCAATAATGTACACTTCAAGACTCCTCGATCGACAGGTTTTCGCCGTCTCTCGGGGGGTTCAGGACACTTCCACATAATAATGTTTTTATATATTAGTAATCTGTTTTTACAGACTGTTAGAAGACTGTTTCTTATCAATCTACCTCACAATTATTTACAACAGGCTTGCATTACAGTGGAAGTCCCTAACTCAGAAGTATACTCTCTATTTTGTTCTTTCCCAAGTGATTTGGGAAAGAAAAGTGGTGCAAAAACATCAAGAAAAAATAAGCCAAAACTGGGTCGAGTGCGACCGGCGCACAACCAGTAGGGGATACTTTTCTCCTGGTACTAATCCACGGCTTCCGGTACCAGTGTGTTTTCATTTGCTCTAATCAGTGCTACTTCATCTCGTTTTACTCTTTGTTCCCGTGCTGAATTATGGATCTGCTAACCATTGAATAATACAAGGCTGTGTTTTTTGAATATTCTCTCGTTATATTCAACCACATTTTTTTTATCATGTATATGTTCTCCGTGCTTTCGTATACCGTGCGGGTTCGGTCTTTGTTTTTCGTTAACATATATATGCTGTAGCTTTTGGAGTTAGGTGTTGGTGGGAGGCTGTTCTGGCAGCATTTCTCCCCTCCGTTGAGGGTCGAATTTCTGCCTATTGGGTCCCTTGTTGGGCTATTTGGGTTCTGTTGTGTTCCCAGTGGGCCTTTATTTCCTGCCACCTTCCTCTAGTAGTCGGGGGTATTCTGCTTTTTAATACATTTGGGTTCACCATCCCATCTACTTCTCTCACCTCAGTTATGCCCAGGACAGTTCCTTGTGGGCAATGCCTGCTGCCGAAACATGTTGAGGATTCTCATGCTTCATGCTCCACATGTAATGGGTGTTCTTCGGATCGACCCTGTGGGTTCTGTGGGTCTTGGTCGCCCATCGTTTTTGCTTCCGTGAACCGTGTGGTGCTTTCTCGTGGCCGTTCTTCCCGCGCCCACGGGAAAGGGGAACGCTGTCGTTCGGGACCTCCCGACACGACTATGTCTGATGAGAGTTCTACCCCCTCCGTGGGGGATTTGCAGTCTATTCTTGCAGTGGATACTGTGGGAGCTGTTGAAAATTCCGGTGAAGAGATGCTTGGTTCCGGGACTGTTGCCCCTCTCCAGTCGACATCTGGGGCTGCCTCTAAGGTTGTGATTCCTCCTTTGGAGCCGAACTCTGTTGCTCTGTCCTCTTTTGCACCGGTTTCAACAGCTACCGACGTAGTTTCCGCTGCTGCTTCGTCTGTAACGTCTACGATCTCCGTTTCAGCCGGCCTCAGCTTATCCCTGCAGGGGTCTGAAGGGATATCTGCTTCTTTAGACGTAGGATATCGGCCTCGGCCTTCCCTGGCATTAACTCGGCGAAGTCGGAAGGGGTTGCTGGCCGATTTCTCTGCTGTGGTCTCTCAGCCGTCGAGCCCAGCAGGTTTTGCTTTGAATTCAGATGCCCATGGTGGGGTCACCATGGACTCTGTTGCGCTTCCGTCCGCGCACTCTGGTTCTTCGGCCAGTTTTGTGGGACCGGCGCATTTTGTGCAGCCTGGATCTTCTGTCCCTCAGAGGTCCGAGGCGGCTTTCCTGAGTTCCCGCACTTTAGATCCTCGGGTATTTCATACCCCTGTAAGCATCTGCATTCAGATGATTCGGCTACCACCCATCGCCCAGCGTCGTTTGTTCTCGAGGATCGTGATCCATCGCTGGTTAAGAATGTCAGATGCGAAGCTACTTTGCCGGATCCTTCCCACGTCGGCCCGGCAGATTCGGGTCGTCCGCTTAGAGAGACCCTCTCCCTGCTCACGCAGGTTCTTTCCAAGAGCCTACCCGTTGCCTCCAGCGAGGCTACTTGTGGCTTCCAAACGCCCTTGGCGGTGCCGCCTCCAGGGATTGGAAGCAGGCCGCTTTCTGATTCCTTTGGTGTTCCTACACCATGGGAGACATTTTTTGGTATGCCTGAGATGGGCTATGCGTCTTCCGACTCAAGGGATGGTTCAGACACTCCTGACGTCGAGAGCCATCAGTCATCTGACTTGGGGGCGGCTCTTGACTTTGTGTTTGAGTTCCTTTCGGAACGCAAACTGTCAGACCAGCCGGAGGTTTCAGCCAGGCCGCGATCATCGGTCGCGCGCCTACAGACTGTGGAGCAACCTGCTTCTGGGCGCCTTCGACCGTACCAGTCCGTACAGGTGGCCGAAGCTTTTGCTGCATTGGACTCTAAGCTGAGTTCCAAGGCTATGAAGACTTCGTTCTTCACTAGGGCTGATGGCTTTTTGCCCCCCTGTGCGTTATCGTACCTACGATTCCGCCAGTCCATCGGTCTACCAGACTTTGACGGTCTTGGGTCAGGACTCCTCCCTCGTACTTTCCAAGCCCCTGTCGGTCACTATTCTTATGGCGACTTTGGAGTCTCAGTTGGGCTTATCCAGAGAGATGCTGAGCATGCATTCTCTCTCGGATCACGTCGTCTCTGCCTTGGCTGCTTATCTGCCTCCAGATAAGTTTGACCACAGGTTCCTTTGTGTGTGATTTCTAAGACGCTCATGCATCTTACTCACACTCACACCTGTAACACAGCTAATCTGGAATTAGTTCGCCGGGACGCTGTGTTGGATACTAGCCGTTCCCTTCCTGAGAGACAGCACGCTGCTCATCGATCACTTCTTAGGTGGGTTCGCGTCTATTCCATGATTCCGTGGCGACGGTCCGGGATGACGTCCTGTGTCATTCCAAAGATCAGCTGCTGCTTCGCCAGCTTGATCCGCTTGATTCTGCTTCCTCTGCGAAGCCAGGGGCTGCTCCTCCTGCCTCCGCTTCTCCCTCTTATTCGCGTGGTAAGGGTAAGCGTCGGCAGACCAGAGGGAGGTCTTAGGATCCTTCTAGCAGAGGAGGTGGTTTCTCCTCTCACGGGCCTCGCCGTGGTTCGAAATGAAGGTCATCACCTCGATTCGTCCCAGGCTGGAGGAAGGATATCAGAGTTTGCAGACCGTTGGGCCACGATCACATCCGATCCTTGGGTGTTAGATGTTGTTCGGTCCGGTCTGCGGATATCCTTTCGGAGGCACCCAACCCAAGTTCCTTCAGACGGCTCACTTTGGGAACTCTTGATCACGGAGATAGACAGTCTCCTGTCAAAGGGGGCGATAGAGGTCGTCAAGAACATTCATTCAGTGGGATTTTATTCGCGCCTGTTCTTGGTGCCGAAGAAGAGCAGTGTTCCAGTCACTTTGCGATCTCTGCAGTCGCACCCACATCGATCTATTTGCGACCCGTTGGAACCATCAGGTGGACACTTTCGCGTCCCCGTGTCCAGATCCTCTGGCTTTCGCCGTGGACTCTCTGACACTCGATTGGAACGGTCTAGTCGGATACGCCTTCCCGTCGGTTCCGATTCTGCCTCAGGTTAAGCCAAGATACGAACCTGCAGTTGTCGAATCACTCTGATCGCTCCCCTGTCGCCTCAGATCAATCAGCTCCGCTCTCTGTTGACGGCGGTTCCGGTACGTCTCCCACTACGTCGCGACATTCTTTGTCAAGGTTACCCGAGGAGGTCTCACGTCGATACGACTTCATTGAGCCTTCACGCATATCTTTTGTCCGGTCCTATCTCCTCCGTAGAGGTTTTTCGAGGCGAGCAGTGGAGTGTATTTCTTCTTTCTTCTTCAAGGCGCCACTCCACTGGTTTAGTCTATGTGGGTAAGTGGCAGGTCTTCTGTCGATGGTGTGCTGATCACTGTTGATTATGTCGCTCCTTTGATTACACAGATTGCGGAGTTTCTGGTACATCTGTTTGATACTCGGGGTCTCCAACCTGTTACCATCAAGGAGTAGATGTCTATGCTTCGGGGATCTTTTCGTATGTGGGAAAGCGTCGTATCGGCACTAATCCGTACCTCTCCAAGCTTCTTCGGTACTTTTCTTTGGAAAGGCCTAGAGTTTTGTGGCTGACCCCAAGATGGAATCTTCCTTGGGTGCTGCTTTGCTTGGGGAGAGGGGGGGGGGGGGCGCCGTTGGAACCATCATCCCAGGTGGATGTGCGTTTTCTCACACGCAAAACGGTTTTCTGATGGCTTTTGCCTCAGCCAGAACGGTTAGTGAGCTTCACGCCCTCTCGGTTGATCCGATCTTTTTCAGGAGCTCCGCCAACAGTGTTATTTTTACCACTGATTGCTCCTTTCTGGCCAAGAATCAGCTACCAGACTATTCCGCCTTCTATCTGTATCAGGGTCTTTCCTTCTGTCGAGCGTAATCGCCCCCCCCCCCCCCCTTTGCTCTATCCGGTTCGTGCAATTTGTATTTACCTCGACCGGACGCAGTTTATTAGTGAAGGCAGGAAACGATTCTTTCTGCCTTTTATCACTGGTCGGCAGAAGATCTCTCCTCAGTCCATTTCTCTGTGGATTTGTCTTGCTATTCGCGCGTGATACGCTCGTCTGGCGACTGACGATTGTATTACCAATCGCATTTCTGCCCAAACGGTGCGTGCATTGTCTACCTCCTGGGCTTATGCTAACTCTGTAAAGTTGTCGGGTGTTATGCAGGCAGCCTACTGGATAAACGCTTCCACTTTCTCCACCTTCTATGTGTGTCAGTTGCAGGAGCAGTCTGAAGGCATTGTTTCTTTAGGCCCTCTTTCTTCTGCTCAGGCAGTTATCAACCCTAGCCATTAGGCTTCTTCCAAGGTCAGTTCCAGCCCTGTACTTGGCTACTGTCTTTTCGGTCTGTGTGTGACACAGAGCCACACGCCTCATCTCTCATTGTCGTTTCTAATGTTTGTGATGCTATGGTTTTGTAGGCCTTGGGTACCCTTCTTTTGTCCACGTTTCTAGCGCAGTCGGGTTATGTGGGGGTTGGTTATGTGATTCTCTCCCTCTATTGTCTATTCAACCTGTTTGAAACAGTTGTGAGGTAGGCTGATACCAAATTTAAATTTTATAGTAAATGTCCTTTTTTATTATACCTACCACAATTGTTTACCTGGATGCCCTCCCGTCTTCTTATTCGGGTAAGAATAACTCCAATGTTGGCGGATTCAAATAGAATGACACGTTGGTTATGCGTCTGCACACTGGTACCGGAAGCCCTGGATTAGTAGTAGGAGAAGAGTGCCTTCTACTGGGTGTGCGTCTGTCGCACTCGACCCAGTTTTGACTTATTTTTTTTGGTGCTCTTGCACCACTTTTCTTTCCCAAATCACCTGGAAAGAACAAAACAGAGAGTATATTTCCGAGTTAGGGACTTTCCCTGTAATGAAAGCCCGTTGTTGTAAAAATTATGGTAGGTATAATAGGAAAGGAAAATTACTATAAAATTTAAATTTTTACAAATTATTGGATGACTATTTCACCAGATTATTAGACAACTGTTTTTACATTAGTAAGGAGGAAAACAGATTAGTAATCTGTGTTTACAAATTATTAGATGGCTCTTTTTAAAGATTATTAGAAGACCGTTTTTGCAAATTAATTAGTAATCTGTAAAATTCTGATCTGGATTTACAGATTATTAGATGACTGTTTTAAGATATTATTAGAAGACTGTTTTTACAAATTAGTAATCTGTATTTATAGATTATTAAGATGACTGGTTTTACAAATTAATATATCTTTGAAGTAGTATATCACGTATGTACTCCTCTGTCACTATCAGTAGGACCTATAAGTCAGATGTTGTACGCATACACTGAACGTGTTGTCACATTTGTTCGAAGTGTATGTCGAGCAATGGAAAGCGAATATGTAACAAATATAACTCCACTCTTTTACTTTCATTCTATAGTTCTCGAATCGAAATGTAGTATATTACTGGGGTCTGGGTAGTTCATAGTACAAACAATATTTGCTAGAACCTCTCACATAAATTACCCTTCGGGTAACTCTGACTAGACGTGCGGCGCATCGCACTTACACTGTATATGACTGCGACTAACACGTAGCAGCATGGCAACTCGCACGACATTTTACGACATTCCACTTGATCACTGGGGGAAGCGTGACCGTGAAAATTTGGTTGATTGCGCCGGTGTCCGGTTGATTGCTCTTTCTCTTCGACATCAAATTGTGGTAATTGTACGATTTATCGTAGATTTCTCTAAATATCAATCAATTGGGAACCCAGGAATATACGCATAGGTTGTGTGAATGTATCGTTGACACGTACATATATTTTTTGTACTTAGATACCCGAGTATTGCCTGCTAGTGACTTCATATTCAATCTATCAGCGGGTCGTTTTCGTCAAATGTTGACAAAAATGGCTCGTACGCCTCAAACACTTTAACTACCTAATTTCTTTTTACCCTGCATGTAGATGAGGTGTAGAAGATCTTATAACCTGAACTACAGCAAACCATTTGCTAAATTAGTTGAGAAAACACGCGAAAACCGCGTGTCCGGTTATTTTGTTGATTGCATGTAGTGACCGGTTGATTGCAGTTCTAAATCATGCCGATGTCCGGTTGATTGTTTTACTTGTGTCCGGTTGATTGACAAATACACTTAGTTCATGTCGGTAATTTTAATCCCATAAACACTTTTTATCACATAATCACACCATTATACAGTGTGTTAAAGCCATGTAATATTTTTTTATAATACACTAGTGTAATAAAGCCTCCAAATCAAATGCAAATGGAACGTCAGCATGTGATTGAATCACATGCTGGCATTCCATTTAAAGACTTTTTACAGGATTGACTGTACGGGTATTACTACCCTATGGTTTATAGATAGAACTGCACGTTTGAATGAGTCAACAATTAGCTACTTGCATATTACAGAGTTGTCGTTCTTGGCGTCAGGTATCCAGAGTTCGCTTGCTCACTTCAGTCATCAGAACAATGCAGTTTGCACGTTTTTACGTTCGATCAATTGCGATAACCCTTTTTGTTCAACTCAGACAAACGTTTCGCCAACTGAAGCTTTGTGTCTCTGTGTTTGACCTTTCTGTCTCTTAACCCTTTACCTAATGTGAGGTACAGATGACACTTGGAAAAAATACTTGTATAACTAAATATTTTCATTTTTTGATTCCAAAACATAGGTTGTGACCCCTTATTGGAACGAGCGCGACGCGCTCGTTCCAATGAGGGGGTCATAACCTATGTGTTGGAAGCAAAAAATGAAAATATAAAAAAAATGAAAGGCGATTTTTATGCATAGCGTTGGCCGGATTTTACCGTTACGTTAGGTAAAGGGTTAAAAAATAAATACATATACATACCCACCTTTTTATAACATAAACTGTCCTCAAAATCGATTCATTAGTCAATTTTGAATTTGAGAGACAGTATCTCTGTTTTTTATCGAAGAATGCGAAGTTATGTGGAAGACATACCTGACGCCAAGAACGATAACTCTGTAATATGCAAAGGGTCAATTACTGCACGAGAAAGCGTCGCGTAAGGACACCACGAGAGCCGTGAGGCTCGAGTGGTATCCATTCGCGATACGATCGAGTGCAGTAATCGTTAACTCATTCAAACATATGTGTGGTTCTGTATTTATTACTCACAATCAGTTACTCGTAGAAAATGAATTTAAATTGATTGTGGCGAAATGGACATTTTCCATGCTGACGAAGTGATATCGGCACGAAATGCTGGAGAACCAGTCTTCGACCCTGACACAAAAACGCGATCCTTTAAAAAGCCATCTCGCTTCGCAAAGTAAAGTGTTAATTGGATGGTGTTGGAGATTAGGGGTGTGTTAACAATAAACCACAGACGTGTTGTTGTAATCCAGTTTCCCTTTAAGCAACCATCCTTGCTGTTATCCATTCGGAGGTTCAAATATTGTAGAAGTGGATTCTCATTCTAAATTTAAAACTTCGTGTTAACAAACGGTATACCTAAAAACTGCAGATCACCACAAGTTACCACAGGCCACCACAGAGCACCTGAAAATAAGTTTTTTGAAATTTATTGGGTAGTGAACGATCATTTACATTGTTTTGTGTTGATTCTAAACTTATTCAAGTTAAGAATAATTCTCATCTGGTCGACTTTGCTGGAAAATTTCACCGTAGGTCAGTTCTCATGCCTAACCGACTTGCGGTAAAACTAGTTCAAACTACCCCGCAAAATCGACCAGATGAGCATGTTTCTTAACTTGAATAAGTTTAGAACCAACCCAAAATATTGTGACTGACCGTTTAGCAGCCAAATAAAAATAAAAAGATGATTTTCTGAAGACATGTGGTAGCTTGCGGTAACCCGTGGTGACCTGTGGTATTTAGGCATACCATAAAAGAACGCTGCACGCGCTTCAGGCACTTTTTATCGGATCGCACTTGACCTTTGCGATAAAAATTACGACACAGCTCAAAAACCTGTATGATCATGTAAGATACCACTATGTGTGTGTAATAATAACTTTTATTTCACAATTCATTTTGGGCTTCGTGCTACATCTGAGTGTCGTGAAATGTGCGGGTAATATTAAACTTTGTGATGAGTTCAACAAAGGTGCATATCTTGAGGTTAACGCGCGTGTGAAACAAAAACTAGAACTGTGTCAAATCCATGACATGTGCATCGCGTGAAGTGAAAGCTATGGGTGTAGGAACGAAAACATATTGGGGGGGGGGGGGGGGGGGGGGGTATAGGGTCTTAGGACAGGCAGGGCCGACCAGGGTTCGGCCCTGCGTGAGAAAATGTTCAATTTCCAAGTGGAAAAGATGCAATTTCCTTGCATCTGAGCCATTTGTACAATGATATTAACTCAGGGTTATAGATTTATAGCCGGTAAAATATAGTTGGTGTGCCCCTCGAGAGAAGTTTGGGAGGCATGCCCCCCCTGAATTCAGGGCTCGGCCCCTCAAATGATAGGATGCCCCCATGGGCGCAGATCATGTGGGCGGGGGGCATGCCTCCCAAACTGAATATGACAGCTTGTAGGGTTATTGGAACAAAAATAATGGTGGAGGTGCATGCTATATCCTGAGGGACTGAGTTCCGAATAGGAGGACAGCTTGATAGGGGTGACCTCGTCCCGGAGGGTAGGGGTACGGGTATGATAAACCGCCAGAAATGGCCAACTATTTAATGTTTTTCATGGGCATGAAGGCGATTATGTAGTGATGAGCAATACAGTTAAAACTAGAAGTCCTCTTATGAATTGCGCGCAAATAGCACGTCGATCTGCGCGCTTTGTTGCGTAGTATGGCTATAAAATTCTGTAATATGGCCTGAGCACAAGCACTGTTTCATCCAATGGACCTCCGGGTAATTGGCTGAAACATGAAACAGTGCTTGTGCTTGCTATGGATAGGCAGGATAATCTACCGTGGCTTGTTTGCCATTCGATATGGAAATTCTGGATCTTGAGTGGGAAAGTCATTAAATTCTACAAGTGAAGAAACTCTAGGCTCAAATTCCACAGATCAACCGTTCCATGGCGACGACTTTCTTGGTAGTTTGGGGCAGTGCGCATGTCTGACTGTGAGAAATATATTCAAGTAAAACAAGTCCCGAGTTGCGCTAACCTTCATTAGCAAATCAAAATAAACTTGCATACATTTTGCTGATAGTAATTTATTGTGTAGTTACATCATGACCATGATTACCTGCGCGTCATAGACAGTAATGCACTTTGCATTATATTGCCGTTGATGCTATACAGACAAATATGCAAATGTACTTTTATAATTTGGCATGTTTTTTGATGAATAGTTCGATAGACAGTTATCATTATACCTACAGATGCAATCAACCGTACACCGCGAATTTATCAAATACCAATCAACCGGACACCACTCAAGCAATCAACCGGTCACACCATGTAATCAACAAAATAACCGGACACGCGGTTTTCGCGTGTTTTCTCAACTAATTTAGCAAACTGTTTGCTGTAGTTCAGGTTATAAGATCTTCTACACCTTATCTACATGCAGGGTAAAAAGAAATTAGGTAGTTAAAGTGTTTGAGGCGTACGAGCCATTTTTGTCAACATTTGTCGAAAACGACCCGCTGATGGATTGAATATGAAGTCACTAGCAGGCAATACTCGGGTATCTAAGTATAAAAATATATGTACGTGTTCAGGATACATTCACACAACCTTTGCGTATATTCCTGGGTTCCCAATTTATTGATATTTAGAGAAATCTACGATAAATCGTACACTTACCACAATTCGATGTCGAAGAGAAAGGGCAATCAACCGGACACCGGCGCAATCAACCAAATTTTCACGGTCACGCTTCCCCCCAGTGTTGATAGATTCATGCAACGTCAACTTTACTTTCGGGCAAACCTGGAAATAAGCAGACTGTCATCTGCAGAATGAGGTCCTCAGAGGGTGAATTTGGTGATGCTACCCTGCACCACAGCGTAGCATTACCACATTTACTCTCTGTGAACCTCAATCTGAATCATGGTCTCAGGCCTAAACAGAAAGAGGTATCCAGAGTATAAATTGGGGGATTCTAATCCACTGTATGGAGTAGCATCAGCATATTCACCTTCTGGGGACCTCCTTCTGCAAATGACAGATAGCTTATTTCCAGGTTTGCTTTTGCGGCCTTGCCTCGCTGACTGTGTAAAGGAGTACATACATGTTATACCACTTCATGCGGATATTAGTTTGTAAACAGAGTCATCTAATAATCTGTACTTACAGTCTTCTAATAATATGTAAAACAGTTATCCAATAATTTGTAAAACTTTCATCTAGTAATCAGTAAATACAGATTGCTAATCTATATTTTTCAGATTACTAATCTGTAAAAACAATTGTCTAATAATCAGTAACACAATCACCTAATAATTTGTAAAAAATCATGTATTACTCTGTAAACACAGATTAGTAATCCGTTTTTTCAGACTACTAATCTGTAAAAACTGTCGTCTAATAATCTGTAAAACAGTGATCTCATAAATTGTAATAACTATCTACAAATAATCTGTAAATACCGATAACTTATCTGTAAAAAAAGATTATTAAGTGCCAGTGTACTGAAGCCAATATGCTGCCGAACTGTTTGAGTGTGTCATCACCTGTATTTGCCAATTATGTGGCTCTTATCTTTGATGTCGAGACTAGCGATAATGGTATTTAGAACGCGAAAGAAGTGTATGTGGTCAGTTATCTTTGAAATTGACAATGGCGTGATAGTCACTGAAATTGTGTAAGGGCAAATTAGGAACTACTTGTGATACCTTGTGGCCGTAATACCTCAACGGGTCAATCGTTCCTGGGGTGAGAAGTTATTGAAACTGTACCCTGAGTCGCATAGTGCTACAAACACCAGTCTCTCAGTCACAGCTATAAAACATAATACTTTACATTTTTTATTTATAGGGTAACTGCATCTTTGATGAGGGAAGGCAGTTACAGTACGATTCGTCTTGGCGCGTATGAACCACTCAAAGAGATATTTGGCGCTACTGATCCGGCACACACCCCATTATGGAAAAAGATTTGTTCGGGCGCTATTTCAGGTAAATCAGTTTTAAATTCGGCAGGATCCTTCTGTGTCCTCCAAAGCAAGACTATTTTATGCATCGTGTGGAGGGACTGCGGAGCAGGTAGTTTCACACTTTAGACCAAAACGACATGTTTCAAAAAGTAGAGTTCTTTTGTTAATATACCCACGTAATAGGGGCTTCGTGTGTTCACAGAGTTGTATCTCCCTTCGCGCGACATCTGCCAGTCCATCTGGATGATAACTTGAGCTATATTCTAAACGATCAATCCAATTTTAATATGCAGACACCCCCCTCCCCCCCCCCCAAAAAAAAAATGCAGGTCGACGTTTGAGCAACTTGACTTATTTATTTATTTATTGTGGTTTAAACGACGCTTGCGACAGCCAACATCACCTCGTGTCGGAAGTTTTACTGGTGGAGGTTGCCGAAGCACCCGAAGAGAACCACCGAGCAGCGGTGAGCAACTGTCAGACTCTCCCACGTACTAACTCCGCTCAAGCAGAGTTAGAATTGGTTGAAGACAAGTGCACCATCGAGGTACAGTACGCCTAACTACATAGCGCCACCAGGTACCCCATGTGAACAGTCGGGATTAAGTGCTTTGCCCAAGGACATGACAGAATTACTCCTGGTGAGGATCGAACCGTGAACCTCTCGGTTCAAGGTCCAATGCCATAACCACAGAGCCACCATACTCCCCTTTTCGTATTCTAAATTCAGCTGTACTCAATACCACCAATAAGTATTTTGCACATGCTTCATCCACAGAGAATGTGTATCAAGTTCGATTTTGACATTTGTTTGACATTCTTCTTTGCGAATTTCAATGATTGCATGTTTCCAGGTGAAATTCACCTATACTTAATAGAATCAATTCAAATCTCGAGCGTTGTCCCCTTCCCAAAAATGCACATCAAATTCAATTTTGATGTCAGTCCGTGTTGTAAATAAAGAGTTAACAGTGTTAAGCACTCACAGGTATTAATTGATTGGTCAATTCTGACATCCGGGTTATCAAATGAGGCTTGTGGAAGAAGCTGGTGATTGATTTGTTGTGGTGGAATAAAAAGACGTAGAACCGCCTGTGTTTGCCTACTTGGTTTTTTCCTGCATACTATACAATAGTTCGACATTGCACACTAGAGGTATTCCCCTTTATTACACACCCGTAACTGTATTTCTCACGATCACATAGGTTTTGGGAGCATACGGTAATTTTAAACAGAAAGCTGCAGTGCGATCCGATAAAAAGTACCCTTCGCGAGCAAAAGTTCACTTGATTTTTATAGTTCGCAGCGTTCAGTGGAAAATTACCAATGAGAACCTTCAGCTATGTTATCTGTTGGAATAACAAAATTCTCATACAAAACCTTTGATGCACAACAATGTTAAAAACTATCGATAGTCAACACAGTTACATGATTTTGCCTGGAGAATGAACAGTGAACCTCCACCTGTACTTAATTTATTGAAAACTGAGGAAAACTTAATTACCTTTAAGCACAATTGTCCAACTGGTTTCGATATTGGAGGATGGCCCTGGAGCAGTTCCAATGGGATTTTGTAACAGTGTTTCCCTCACTCAGCGCTGTGTGCTGCTGACCATCGGTCTGACACTAAGCCTCCTGTGTTGTCAAATTCGATTCACATGAAGCAGCACATGTTTACCCACCCAAACCTCCTTTCAAGAGCATGTTAAGTTGAATTAGTTCTCAGGATGCAGGACTAAATCAATCGTGAAACTTAGTTACCTCAAAGCGGAAAGACCAACGGCGACACGGGCGGCAGTACCTGCAGATGGCTGGCAGTTCGTTAGCTAGTAGTTACTGATTAACTATCACCGATTACACAATTACTGGGTGAACCACCCCACCCCCGCCCACTCCCGCCACATTAGTTGAAAAAAAGAAAATAATGTGGAACAATGATACGGCTGGTTTAAGAAAAACTCATCTAAATTCTGCTCAGTAGTTTATATTTGAGGAACCGATGATTTTTTACGTGGCGGATGGAATGGTGTTCCAATGTAGTAATGCTGAAATGATCTTCTGTAGTTTGTGCTGGGGAAAAACTCGATGTAGAATAAAAAGGAAGGTTAAATTTCAAGTCGGAATAATTGAAAAATAAAGTTAAATTACCAAGGGTTCATCCAGAATAAAATCACGAACAGCCCTGGTTAAATTAAACGATCGAATGAATGCTCTTGGAGGTTAAGTAATGCACAGAAATGTCTTTTATTGTTCCTGTGTGTAATTTTGTTCCAGAACAAAAATGTCTGATTGTCCACATACTATGGCCGAATGCACAGCCAGCCCGCGTTACTTTAATTTCAGTTTCAAAAGCACGAATTTTAAAGAGAGCAAATAATTTGCACCATATTCAAAATCCCCGACCATTCTCCACCCTACAGCACACACACTTAAAAACAAAGTTCAGAGCTCATAATTTCCAATGTCTGATATGAAACGCTTTCTTTTTAGTTTTGGTTGTTCTGATCGACATTTTGTACGCGAATAAAATGAATCAACATCGATTCTACAGATTGTAAGGTCAAAGACTCAAAACTGGTTCTGTGACAAAATTGCCCGTTTCTCAATAAACTTCCTTCAACTGTTCAAATCATCGACTATTTAATTCACTTGGCGAGTAATTACATTAAATTCTTTTTCAGGGTGGGGTGTGTAATAAATACACAACCGCAGTTATGTTTAAATGCTTTAACGATTGCAGGACTGCACCCCGTGGCACAAGAATACCACTCGAGCTTGACGGCTCTCGTGGTATCCCTGCGTCACTTGCTCTTGTCAATAAACGTTACCCAAATGAAACATAAGTGTGGTCTTGTATTTTTATTGTCTCGAAATTTGATTTGATCTTTCGGAATGATTATCTAACGTAACCAATCCATAGTTAGTACCTCGTCATCATGGCCCCTCGAGTACATCAAGGCGACACTTACATTGTTGGGAGGTTGTATGTGGCGCGCGAATGGATGGATAGTATTAACAACACTCCCAGTAACCTGTAACAAACCGTCCAGGAAATATTCACGTCCAGATATTCGTCATGAGATAAACGCCAGTGGACCTGTTCCAGTAATTTCAATCAACGAAATTTTCAGGACAGCAGCACCCCCCCCCCCCCCCCCAATATTTACTTGTTCTAGCCAGCCCTAGCTCTTGGTATTCGTGAGTGACCTACTCAGTAGTCATTTCTTGTATATAACCTCATCTAAAGAGTTGATTCTGCTAATCCCCATAGAATGCTATGTGAATACACCCCAGTCTTTCCTGACAGCAGAATTTAATTTTTCCGTTTGAAAAGTACATTTATTTCTTTCATTCCACACAAGACCGTGTCTTTTTGGCAATGTCTCATACGAAACTAGCTTTCATATTTTATTCCACACGTTTTATGTCTCTTTTTTATAGAAACTACCACGAAAAACAAATGCATTATTGGAATTATCTATCGTCCCAATACGGCACCGAAAGCCAATCTGGACGTCTCTCTAGAAACAATACCGAAAATAGACACACCTATCTGATGGGTGATTTGTCCTCAGAACTTCAACAAGTCCTCAGTCCTCAGGGGTCCACACGTGGTTCCATGTTGTTTTGCTACATATCACCGACATAATACCTACATCGACAATTTTGGATGTTTTATCCTTTGCTGATGACGGAACAACCTTTACATTCGGTCACAATCTGGATACACTTGTTTAAAACACCAACGCTGAACTAGTTAGTATAAAAGACTGTCGCTCTGCTAATAAATTACTTCTGAATCTATTTAAACGAAATGTATCTTCCTTCATCCTTGCAACGACTGATATAATATTGGTGATAAATGCCTATCCCTGAATAACTGCAAGACAAGTTGGTAAGCACAAAGAGAATACCACTGTAAAATTTGTATGTATCTTTATGAATGAAAATTTGAATTTTAAACATCACATTTCAACAGTTTGCTCCAAAATGTCTAGAGCCATTTATGCTATCACTAGGGCAAAAAAACTTTCTTCCAAATGAGGCAGTGAAAACATTGTATTTTTTACTTGTGTAGTAGCCTGTTATATGGTATCCTCGCATGCGGACACGCACCGCTAACTAGTCGCATCGCGATTCTCCAAAAAGGCCATACGCATCACTAACAAGAAAAAGCCGAACTCACATACCGACCCACTTTTCAGAAGACAGAATGACCTGATTTTAAAGACTTATATAAACTTCATGCCCTTCTATTCATGTATGACTGGTTTAATGAGAAACATGTCAGTATCATTCAAAGTAGTTTCAAACACACTCTAATCGTTCTGGTATGGAAACCAGACAGACTGGAAAAATACAAACTCTCACACCAAGAACCAAGTTCTCCTCTGGTCTACCATTGCACACCTTTCCAAGGCTCAGTAATGAAATCCCCCCGGAATTACAAAATAATTCAAAATCTGAGTTCAAAAAGCAATCACAGAGCAATTCCTGAACTTATATCACACTGCAATAATCCCCGAATGCCACCCCGTATTTGTAGTGTTTGTTTGTTCGCTAATACATAAATATTTTAGATAACATGGAATCTCATCAACCCCACCATAAGAGCACACCCGCAGTCGTTTTCTGTATAACTTTATCAGAACACATGCACATTGTCTTGGTGCGTCACAAAAATTATTAATGCCTGCAAAAGTATTTGCTGTTGACTGTTTTGGTGTCCTCACTTGTGCCATGTTTACCATGTTTGAAGCTAATTCTTAGCCTTAATACCCATAATGGGTGTACTATACCGAAACTAGAGAACTGTGGGTGTTTTGTGCGGAACAGGAACGCTAGGAAAGAAATAACTACATGTAGTTTTCTGTATTCACGTTAATTAGGACTCACCGATATTGAATGTACTCTTTGTTACTTCTGCTGTCTTAAAATTTCATAGATTTTTTCTTTTTTTTTTGTGGGGTGGGGGGGGGGGGGTGGGGAGGGGTGTCATGAAGACAAGACAGCCAATTGGGCTATGTCTCTTCCTGTTATGAAGTTGTCTTCTTCACAATTATATAATTGCACATATCTATGTATACTATAAAACAATTAAATTAATTTTTTCATTCATTCATTCCAATGATTAGTTGGATTTTAATGTTGTCACGTCTTGATTGTGGGCGCAGAATCGTAATTGTGTTACTATTTTTCGGGGGAGGGGGGGGGGGGGGGGGGGTTCTAGCTTGTCCAGGACATGGTTTCACTTCTGCAGTTTGGATCTTGAGTTCTTCCTAAGAATGGAAGAACCTTCCACTTGGATCAGATTTACAATCATTACTGCTGATAGTACAACTTACTTTGAAACCTACCATGGCCACCTCTAGTTTCTACTATTATCTCCTATCAAATGCACTCTAAGTCGCTATCCGTACAAATGTCCGTTTTTGTCACTATCGGTCCTCTGTGTTGGCTAACTCTGTAGCTGAGACCAGTTTCTCGGGCGACTGTTTGACTCATCTGGGGAATATGGATTCTACATAGTCAGGTGCTAAACGGGGATTCCATTGGGTCTTGTGTTCTGGGGTTCTACATAGTCAGGTGCTAAACGGGGATTCCATTGGGTCTTGTGTTCTGGGGTTCTACATGATTAGATACTAGAAAAGGATTCCACGGAACTTAGGACTTGTGTTGGGGGGGGGGGGGGGGGAGAGGGGGGTGCATTTTGATGTGTGTGTTGTATACACGTCTTGCAACACTGTGTGCTGCCACATAAGCACATACGACGAAAAAGAGGGATTCTAAAGCATCGTCACATATTGAAAGAGATACCGTCGAATGTGGGACTGGTGTCTGATTGAGTGCGTGTGTTTTCTGTATGTGTACATTTCAATTCCCAGGTCATCATTCTAATTCTGTTCGGAATTCGACCCAGTTATGGACTGTTTGTTCACCCAAATTGTGTGGAAATTTGGGCATGGACGGCTGTTGATGTACTTACAAAGATATACAGATATTCTTTCCAAGTGCTAGATATTCAATTAAATAAGTACTTAATTCCTCTTGAAGACATCAAGATAATTACATAATGTGTGTAACTAATCGGCGTAATCATAAAACTGCAGTTGTCTGTGGTGAGTCTTCATTCTGATTGTAATGTCATCAAAATGCCGATCAATCCAAGTCTCAATTGATCAACCTTTCTAGCTGTGATTCACAGAAAATGAATCATGAAGTTTTTCAGATTCAATCGTCCAGAATATATCAGTTGGTAAGAAAAGCAAACCGTAGGTTCGCTTTTCCAACTTACTGAAATATTCAAGACGAGTGAATCTAAACATACAGGCGATGACCTATATGGGGACGTCGAATTTCTTACAGGATTAGACTGCTGGTCTGAGATCTTGGTATACAATTGTGTATACATCGTGTCGCAAGGTGAACTATCATATCAGCAAATGCACCTGTTTCACCAAATACCAGCGCTGCATCCCGTGGGATCCCTTTCTTGTACCTGACAATGCCTACAGAATTCCTTTTTTGTCGTATGTGCTTATAACATACACATACCAAAGTGCAAAGTGCTCGTTCTATTACCAAACACGGGGAGGGGTGGGGGAGGGGGTGGCAGTAGCCGAAAAGAAAGCCGCGCTGACGTATGACAGTTCTTAGGCTTGGAACGACAACACGTGCACAAATGGAAGAATATGCAATAAGTTTGGTGCTGATCATAACAATGACCGGAGAGAGAGCTACAACAGCGGGTTTTCATGTTTCTCCAAGTGCTGCCTTATTGTCGCCTACAAGAACGTACACTCCATCCTGCTAGTCTGTAATTTGGTATGTTTACGCAGAAATACGGGCATGTTCACATTCTCGCCGATTTCATTTTTATCAGACAGGAGCGTTGAGTCGACCTTCACACTTGACTATTCAGATTAATTCATACAAACGTGGGACGATTATCTCAGAACTCACGTTTGGGCGAGCATTGGGGGAAGGCACAAGATCGAATTCGTGCTTCGATCCTCTGAATTGGGACCACATTTGATTTCCAGAAGCAGTTTGAGGCCAATGTGGACGATGTCACTACCTTGCTGATCTGCGAATGAACGTTGTCAGAAAAAATTGACTTGTTTATGTATTCCGACTGGATCTTTACATGGCGCTCTCTGACATGAAACCAAGTTCTCGCTCATGGTGCAGCAAAAAAAGTCCAATAGTATTTGAGACGCAAACTCCCGAGAATAATGATGTTCGGTGATGGTAATATGTCTAGCTCCGTTTATTACCGTCCAAATAAAAGCAAGTTGTCGCTCCTGCGCTGTCCCCCTAACGACAATATCGGCTGGTACATTTAACGCACACACAGGTTCGATTGTTTAACCTGTAACTGTCGGCATTTACCCCGTTTGTTATGCAAATTACACATGAAAAAGAGGAAAGCCTTCTGCCGCGTTGCTCATCGGACATGAAACTGGATGGGTTTGAAATGGAAGAACATTTGTTTTCTGTGATCATTAAGGTACAGCCTTGGAGAAATGTTTTCTCATTCATGGAAGAACGGACAGAAAAGGTCGATTCAGCGTATGAAATTCACAAGGGCGGCCGTTTTATTGTTCATTTTTGATTTAAAGTACTTCTCCAAAACGAAATCCATACAATTCAGTACAAGCATGAAAGCACAAATGCGTACATTTACACGTTTTCTAGAATGAATAATGGTTTTCTTGGCTCCAGTGCCAAATGCGTCGATTTCGTTCTTGTGTACTTTGCTCCTATATTTATGAAACGATTTTGATAACCCTTTTGACACATGATCTTTGGAAAGTAAACATGAATTTACTCTCAATTTTACAAATTGTGTCAATTTGTGACTTATTTATCTCCACTTAAAATTAAATTTCTTTTATTGGTTTTCCGTATGAAATTATTTCCGTGAGAGCAACGCCCCCTCGGTTTATTAACATAATATGATTACTAAGAAGTAGGTAGACATGAGCATACATCAGGTTACGATAGTTTTTCACTCAATTATGTATTGTTAAACTTGTTTGCTTGTTTGTTTACTGGGGTGTTACGACGCTTTTAACAGCAGGGGAGTCATATGTGGTGTCGGACAGTTTTACGGGTGGAGGAAGCTGCCCACCCGAACAGAACCGCAAAGCATCAGCGAGCAACTGTCAGACTCCCCGATTTATATAAATCTGCACAAACAGAGTTGGCAGTGACTGAAGGCAATCGCATCTTCAGCGAGCAGCACACCGTAGTACACAGTACTGCCGTGCCTCGCGTGGGCAATCAGAATTAAGTGTCTTGCCCAAGGACACAATGCAGTTACCACTGGTCAGAATTGAGTCGTTGTTGACCTTTCGTTTAAAGTACAATGTTCTAACTACTGAGACACCGTGTTCCATTGCTGTTGAATTTGCATTTATTATTGATTTGCATATGAAATTCTCGTGTACGCAATTTATCGCAGGTTGATGAACTGATTTTGGTGAATCTTCTCCACTGATCTCAAAACAACTGGATTGCTGGAACGCTCAATGGCCACATGTAGAAAGGTGTCTCACCGACCGCCACCTTTACTTGGTTGAAGTGGCAATTGTTGCTATAATTAAACAATGCCCAATTAAAAGAAATTCTCGAAGGTTTTTAATTTTCTGAGACTCGCAGTCGCTGAGATAATATACTTTGATGTCTGTTAAAAATGAATATGTTGATGATGGGCACATTTTTAACAACAAACAAGTAATGAGATTGTTTCATGTTTACCATCCATCGCAGCTTAGGTGCAATCTCCATTTTTTTTCAACTTATTCACTGTAATATGCTATCAACGTTATTTGAAGGTGCTATTGGAAGTTCCGTAGCAACACCAACGGATTTAGTGAAGGTTCGCATGCAAGCAGAGGGAAGACTAGCACCTGGCCAGGCCCCCAGATACAGGAATACCTTTTCAGCCTTCGCTATTATTATTAAAGAGAATGGCATCCGTGGTCTTTACGTGGGTGTAGGCCCGACCGTGCAGAGAGCAGCTATTCTTACAGCTTCACAGGTAAGGAATTCGGTGTAGTTTCAGATATTATGGAGTGCCGACATGCTTCCGTGTCACCTGTAATTAATTAAGTGTAACGTTGTGGGGGTTAATTCACCCTATACTCAATTCACGAAATTGACTCTCAAGGAAAGGTATACAGGAGATTATGCTAGAGCTGCCACCAGTATCAAATGGTACACAATAATTCACGTACTTCCCCAACCTTCCACTCAGTCTTAACACTGGGGCATTTGCAGTAGTGGGGTTACTGGCCAAGAAATCCCCAAGATACGAACAACCCCAGTAGAAGGATTTACAATGTTGAAGTCCGAAAGGGTGGTTGGATCTCAGTACTGGTATCTTGAATGCTTCAGTGGTCACCGTAAATGGTCACTTAGGCAAGTATGGTCACTGATCACGGGTTAATATACTCAAGAAAGTCAGCAATGGTCAGTTTGACTTCACATGACAGAACCAGACTATCACTGTTGCAACTGGTTTGGTCTGTTCTGGATATTCTTTGGTGGTCCACGTAAAATACTGGTTCAGTATTCAACTGGTTAATACTAATGATTGGTTCATTTGTCTCTTAGTCGGGCCCCAAATAAAAGTACAAATGGGAAACACAAAAGTATATAAAATAAGAGGGTTAAACAAAGAGAGAATAATAAACGCTGGGCTGGTGTTTAGGTAGACCAGAAATCAAAGCGCGTTACATCACTCTCAAACCGTCACTCCAGGACGAGAGAAATATAGGGAAATACAGCACACAAACGCAGGTTAACATGAGCGATGGATATTTATTACAATATAAATACATTGACGGAACTGATCATGTCAAGTTACCAAAGTGGGTAAATGGTCCATGTTAATTGTGAATATTTTACTTAAATAAATAAACAAATTCCCTATATCTTGCCCAGAAATATTACAAAATGATGGGGCCGTCGGACTAATCACTACGGTGCGAAAGTATGTTCAGACACTTCGTTGTCAGTGTAAACAAATCTGGAAGGTTCAGGTCAGGTCAGAAAAATCTACGGAAACACAGCGTTTCTATCGGTTATTAGGTCAGGTTTCACGCAATCGAGTCATGATTGCGCATATAAAGATGTGATGTGGTTACTTCACTGGTTTGTACCTTTATTATCTGCTACAGTCCATGACCAAAATGGAGACCCAGTCGTGCGCAGTGCCCATCTTTATTTACTCTACGGTCGTCAGGGGAAGGGCCCCTTGTCAACTGGGTCGTACTGAAAGAGCCCAGCGAACGTCAAGAGTGAACAGGCAATGGGGGAATTACGCAGAGGAACGGGAGTGAGAACCAGTCGTAAAACGCGCGGGCTGCCGCTTGTGATACAGCTGATTCACCGTTCGAATACCGCCGGGAGGTGATAGATTTCAACGAGGAAAGAATCCAACACTTTTGCTAAAATAAAGCTATTAACACAAAAATATGGATATTACACGATCTACCCATTGAATACAATCATCGTCAGGTTATGACAAGCAGATTTCAACGGTAAATTGACAGTTGAAGACCTGCGGAGGTGACAGAACTTACACAAAAGTGCACAACACAGAAATTTCCAAGTTTTCTTAAATAAATAGGAAAACAAAGACCAAAGCACCGAAATACTTACAAAAATAAGCCTAAAGTAGAATGCCAAATGCAGGAAAGGGTTACTTTCACACGGTTTGGAGCTATAGTTTAAATAATTTCTTAACCCATACTTAGCCAAATAATATTAATAATAATGTCAATATTATAATGATGGGCAATGAATAACAATAATAATAATTAATATACAAGTTACAACAACATGGTCCCTAAATAATTTACATATAAAAACGTATATTTTACTTGATGCTTTCCCCATTTATTACATAAGCATCTTCAGAAAAACTGGAGAGGCAGAATTTTCTCTCTGCAATAAATTTGAGTTTCTCTGTGATGTTTTGCGGAAGGTGGAGTAACATGGACAAGAAACAGAGGTATCAGTGTTTTCCGAGTAATGGTAAGAGCGTCTGAACTGGCAGGTTCAACAGAATTTAAAACGAGAGAATCAGAATCTATTTTAAAAAGAGAGGATTGGTCAATCAACAGGATAAGACCTTGGAAGTTTTTGTGAACAAAAAACTAATCGTTTTCGTGAATCATAATTGTGGTTCTAGAAGCCATCTGGCAGTCTTGGAGTGTGATTTACAGTGGTGTTGAAATGTGACTTGCATCGTTTTGGAAATATGCACCCAATGGCCATTAGTAGTCTATCATGCACACTTACTGTCCTTTTTTGGATGACACTGCGTGACGTGATCAGCCACGTGGCCCAGTGATGTTATTCTGGGTGGCCATCGTAGCCTGCATGAATGGCCACAATTGAGACGTCATTACCATGGTGATACGTGGTGAAAGTGCGCACGCGCAGCGTGTTTTTGGGGCTACACATGTTCCGTCGTTCGTTTTGTTTGATGGAGGCCTCTATCTTGGTTTCTGTGATTGCATGTGGTTCTCTGTGAATCTGGATGGCCAAAATAGGACAGGGATACGTTCGAGGGTTTATTCGATTCGGTTGGAGAACACTCTAATTCCCAAAATGGACCCAACAACTATTTATATACTTCAGTTTCTTCCAGAATCCTCGGTTTCTGCCTATCCAGATCGCCATCCTGCAATAGCACGACGTGTGTTCGAGGGGAGGTGGGCGGGGGGGGGGGGGGGGGGGGCTGCTCGATTGCATAATAGTATGGCTAATTACCGAAAGGGATCCGACAAAACCCAAAAGTACCGAACTGGACTTAATCCAGTACAGATTTTTGGCCATATTGTGGTCATACACGCAAGCTACGATGGTACGTGGCTAATCACGTCACGTCCGGGGTTGTCCCCGGGGGTCTTCCAAAAAAGGACAGTAAGTGTGCATGATATTTAATAATACACTAGTACTTCCAGTTGCAACAAACTGGCTGAAAAAGGACAGCATTATACATGATAGACTGAAGCTGAGACATTTTGAATCTTTGTTAACTTGGTTTTAAAATTTCTAGCTTTGTAGTGAAACAATCACTGTGTGTGAGTGTATGACGGTTTCTGTCAGACATTTACTAATTTATTAACATCACTCAATTTTTGTAGAAGCATCACAAAACCATGGATTGGCACGGGAAGGTGGTGCAGCTCCCCTCACATTTTCTGAAAACATTAATCTTAGATAAATTCATATATGAAATCCCTGAAATAGGTTCATGTACTCTCAGCCTGGTATTTCCCCCCACCTTCTGGCAACTTAAGCCTTCAAAACGCATTCAGTTGCATAAAAAAATATGCTTTTCCCACGAAAGACCCTGGGCCTTCACCTATGGGGGATACGTACTCTTAATCCAGGTGAAACGAAGTGGGAGGGAAAAAACATTTTTATGGCAACAAAAAAATATTTGGACCTCCCCCACTACTTCATTTAGACTCTCGCGCCCATGTTAACTATGGATCGTTTTTCACTTTAGTACTTGATTTTGCAGACATGACTACATCCTGGGTCACGTATGGTGACGAAACACACCTTCCATTACAATGTAGCTATTACCATATTTGGTTACCCAAACCCGTTTGGTCCAATGTTTCATCAGACATGCGTTTACCTCAATGGAATAATGTCGACAGAGAATGTTCATGTTTCACTCCGATTACATATTTGACACTACCGAGTACGCATTGGTTCATTAGAACTTAACACTCCTGGATTGGTGCTCAGGTATCCTATCATGCGCACTTACTACCCTTTTCGGGAAACCCCCGCGATGGATTTTGGACGTGACGTATGCCTACAAGTAGTGGTGTTATCTTGGGTTGTCATCGTAGCCTACTTGATGCCATGTGACTAACGGAAACATATTACACCAAAGAAACTATCCTATGAACGCGAAGACAACAGCGAGGTGGGAGTGGGAGGTAAACAAAGGAAGTCATCAAATGAATGAATGAATGAATGAATGAATGAATGAATGAATGAATGAATGAATGAATGAATGAATGAATGAATGAATGAATGAATGGGTTTGCGTGCGGGCGGACGGATGGGCGGACGGACGTTCGGACGGATAGGCGGACGGACGGACGAACCGGACCGGACCGGACCGGACGGACGGACGGACCGGACGGACAGACGGACCAGACGGGCGAACGAAGGAATGAATTTACCGAAAAAATACAATACATGTACGACAAAATTAACAGGAAAACAAAATTAATGAACAGTAATACAAAATAATAAAACAGTTATACAAAATAGTTAAACACTGATAAATTGGTTATGGTGATCTACCTGGAGGCCACAGCTGTCGATATTAGTTTTCGGCAGGAGGGTGATTTAACCAGCTGGCTGATATACTGCCACCCACCTTGGAAAAAATGGAAAAGAAAAACATAGAAGGAGTGGAAAGAAGCAGGAAGGGAGGGGAGGGGGGATTCGGAGAGAAAATAGTCGAGTAGAGAAATAACAAAAGAAGATAAGGGAAGTTGAAAAGTTCAGAATCTTAAAAAAAAAAATAAAAAAATAGAAATATAAAAAGAAAAAAAAGGAAAGTATTTGAGTCGAACCTATTTTGTGATATATGTGTGTCTACAAGTAGAGTGGGGAACTATATTTTGCTGCTAGGATGTTTTGGTATGGCGTCTTCCTGTTACACCCAATGGGGAAGTGCTTACTTCCCCAGGAATTGTAATAACTTTCCCATAAGCCGTAACGAGGCGATTCCAGACAAATGAAGTAATATCACTTCAGAGATAATATGAATTGCCTTTTTTATAGAATATGAAGCTTTGAATTGTGGTATCTACACCTAAAAAAAGTCCAAATATGGACTTTCATCACTCTGCAAGTGAAATGAAGCAATAATCATACCGTTATACATGTATATTACAATTGGCTTCTTGCACTGAGAACAAATATATGTAAAAGTTTGTGAAATATTGTCCAGAGCCATCCTAACTTGGAGTATTTTTATATGTCTGTGTAGTATATATTATGGATTCAACAATCTATCTTTACGTAAGCGTTGGTATATTAATCTCGATTTAGCTTTGCTCTTGGTGAACGGTTATAAAGATTTTAAGGATTTAGCTCTGACTCGGACAGACGAGGAGCAGTAGACTGACCCCAGCTACGTAGTGCGACAGCTTTCCCGCATTTATAACACGTTATGTTGGTACATGTGATAGACGTTTTATACGAGTCTAGAAAATTGTCAATCATTTTTTAAAAGAACGGCTGGGGTATCTTTGAACCTCGGGATAAATATGAGAATTGTGTTCATGGTTTAAGTATTTTTACCAGACCAGTTTGTCTGGGGAATCTATCTGTTTCATTTATGCTAAGCCTAAAGACCATCTAACTATTGCGGTAGTTTTTGTTGGCTCAGGCATGCATAAACAGCAGTACATTTAGTTTGTAAAGACCATTAGTATTTTATTCATCCTGAATAGAGGCTCAATGTGGACGTTATATTTTTTATTGTTGATTATTCGTATAGCACGTTTTTGTTGGATATTTAGATTCTTTGCTGTCGGTGCATTTCCCCATGTGTGAATTGCGTGCATGAGGTGACTTTGTACTAACCCATTCACTTCGATTACATATTTGACACTACCGAAGTACAATGTCTTAAATGTCTTTAGCGGGTTAAGTTACAAAACCTTTTAAACTCTGTTAATCGCCCAGATTGATTCAGCTACTTTGGAACTTTTCGTCGAGATGTGATACTTGAAATTCAAGTGTTTTTATCTATGTCAACCCCTAAGAATATGGCTCCATGGGAGTTTCCGACCTGTATTACATTTCTGTTATTTATAGTTATAAGATTGTCAACCAGCTTCCGTGTGTCATTCGAAGGGTGTAGCAACATGGATTTGGTTTTAGTAGCTTTAAGAGATAGTTTATTCCCTGAGCACAACTCGGCAATTTTAGATAATTCTGTTTGTCTTGTTTCTATCAGTGCAACTAAGTTATGAATCGCTATGTATGTCGTAGTTTCGTTGGCAACAGACAAGAAATTTAACATAGTCAACTTATAGAAAAAGAACTGATTCTAGTTTTGAGTCTTGTGGTACACCACACGTTATATTTTCAAAGCTTGACTCAGTTTTTGTACTGAACATACTGCTTCCTTCCGGAAAGATAACTTCTAAACCATAAACTGGGTGTTTCTCTAATACCATAGAATTCTAGTTTTCTTAAGAGCATGGGGAGATCAATAGTGTCAATGTCTTTGGAGAAATCAAGGAAGACTGCCAGCGTTCATGTTTTTTTTGTCATTGCATAAGGCCACATTGTGAATAAGTTGTATTATTGGGTGTAGAGTTAAATGTTTTTTTTATCCAAACTGAAACTGATATTGTCTGTCATGTTGCGATATGAAATGGAATAAACGGTTATACATTACTTTTTCTTTTTTTTAGTTCGTCCGGCATTATTCCAGATGAAAAAGATAAATTTATTACATGCGATAAGGCTTCGGCTATTTCATATATAATTTCTTTGTATAATCTGGTGGATATATTATTACGGTCTCGACTAGCTTTGCCATGGAAAGTTTTTTACTTTTGGAATCACTACTTGCATGTTCGTCGAGTGAACAAAAAAATGCAGAATTATTATTATTATTATTATTACTGTTTCTATTGGTATTATTAAGCTGTGAGAAGCCCATGTTGTGCACAGAAATTATTTCTGGTTTCTTGAAAACTTTTATTGAACGCTGTTTTCTGATTTTTTAATTAGTCTGTGTGAAACACACAGACTATTTTTTTTGTATGGTTTCTTTTTATTTTTTTTATATTTTTTTTCTTCTTCTTTTTCTTATTCTCCTGTCTTCTGTCTTCTATGTGCTTCCTTGTCCGCACGATAACTCAAAAACGCATCGTCCCGTCTCGCTGATTTTTGGCATACTGATAGACTGTCACAAATTCTCGGCCACCTATGTTTTCCAGATTCCTGGGGCTTTAGGGGTGTCCGTAGTGGTGTTTTGAAAGTGGGTCACGTCCATATCTCAGGCATGGTATAACGTATGGACCTGGGACCAACACCAAGTGAGTCGACACTCGATGGAGATTCAAAATGTGGGTCAAGGTCACTGAGTGCATTTTTCAAAATTGCTGTAAATCACATTTTTTGACTCCATAATGCATTCCCAAAGATCATACATGCAATTTTACACGACAAAAGTGGGCGTGGCCAAAACTTTTGAAAGTGGTTCACGCTCATAACTCAAGCATGGTACGATTCATGGACCTAGGACTAACACCAAATGAGTCGACACTCGATAGAGGTTCAAAATATGGGTCAAGGTCACCAAGGTTACCCAGGGGTCAATGAGTGCATTTTCCAGAATTGCTGGAAATCACATTTTTTTCTACCTCCAAATGTTTTCCCAAAATTCAGACAGGCATTTTTTTATGAAAAAAAGTGGGCGTGACCCAACATTTTGAAAGTGGGTCACGCTCATATCTCAAGCATGGTGTGATACATAGACCTGGGACCAACACGAAATGAGTTGACACTTGATGGAGGTTTAAAATATGGGTCAAGGTCACTGAGGTCACCTGGGGTCATTGAGTGCATTTTTCAGAATTGCTGGAAATCACATTTTATGACCCTCTAAAGCATTCCCAAAGTCCATACATGCATTTTTAGGTAAAAAAATTGGCGCAGCCAAAATTTTTGAAAGTGGGTCATGCTCATTTCTCAAGTATGGTATAACAAATGGACCTGGGACTAACACCAAATGAGTCGACATTTGATGGAGGTACAAAATATGGGTCAAGGTCACGGAGGTCACCTAGGGGTCATTGAGTGCATTTTCAGAATTGATGGAAATCACATTTTTGAACCCCCTAATGCATCCCTAAAGTCCATCCATGCATTTGTACGTAAAAAAGTGGGCATGGCCAATAATTTTGAAAGTGGGTCAAGCACATATCTCAAGCATGGTATGATGAATGGACCTGGGACCAAGAGCAAATGAGTCAACACTTAATCGGGGGGCAAAATATGGGTCAAGGCCACTGAGGTCTCCCAGGGAGACCTCGGTGTATTTTTCTGAATTGCTGGAAATCACATTTTCTGACCCCCTAATGCATTCCCAAAGTTTATACATGCATTTTTACATGAAAAAAGTGGTCATTGGCAAATGTTTTTAGAGTGGGGCAAACTCATATCTCAAGCATGCTATGATACATAGACTTGGGACCAACACCAAATGAGTCGACACTCGATGGAGGTTCACATTATGGGTAAAGGTCACTGAGGTCACCCTGGTATCATTTAGTGCATTTTTCAGTATTGCTGGAAATCACATTTTTGGACCCCTAATGCATTCCCTTGATCGAACCTTTTGAATGTTGTGCACATATATGCCCTTTCTGGTTTCTTAGAAAAATTGTTCTGATTCCTGTATGAATATCTGTAAATACTGTTAACGAAAATCCATTTCTGATTTGTTTTTAAATATTTTACTCCTGAGAATAAGCCTCCATAAATTCTCAATTCTCAAAAAAACCCTGCACGATTTGGATGAAACTTTCGTAATATTTGTAGCATGACTTACTACATCTGACGACGTAAGTGGTATTACGCACGTTTACTCCTTTTCGCCACAAATTTCTAAACAAAGTGAATTTTCTCAAAACGTTTTCCATGAGAAGTTTGGGCATTTATCCAACAATAATTTTGCTGTTATATGTTTTATTCAAAGTTTTAACCTTCACCCAGTTTTCAGGCCTTGAAATTGAGTACCCTAAAATTTTTCATAAAATTGGCTTATTTTGAGTTCATTTTTCTTCCATTTATGAATGAAATATCGAAAAATAATTTGCATGTTCGAATTCACAATTACCTACCGAGCATATCTGCTGCGTGCGTTTGGTTGTAAAGTTTAACTCTATGCCCATTCTCTTTGCATAAAGATAGGTGCAGTCTAAAAAAACTCTCGTTTTTCAGAATTTGGTACGATTAAGTGACAATTTACTCCATTCCCAATTGATTGAGCGATGAATGTTTTCTATGGCTGGATGCAGCAGTCATAGTATGACAACTTTTGTCTTATATGTTAGTATTACAAGTTTAACTCTTGGCAGATTTGAGATTTCCATATGAGTACTTTCAGAATAATTGTTAATTTCTTAAAATCACTGAATATTGGTAAGCGTGCAATAGTAGTTTGGAATAGAATATCTTAAAATTCTTTAGACATTCAGATTCACAGGTCAATTCCAAGAATATCTTCTGTTATAAGGTTGCAGTAAAGTTTAAGCCAATCCCTGTTTCGGTTGCATAAAGATTGATGCCATCGAAAATAACTCCATTTTTTCAGAATTTGGTAAGTTTAAGTGACAATTTACTCCAATTCTAATTGATTGAGCGCTGAATGTTTTCTATGGCTGCATGCAGCAAGCAAAGTGTGACATCTCTTGTTTTATATGTTATTATTAAAAGTTTAACCCATGGCAGATTTGAGCCTTCCCTTATGGGTCCTGTCGGAATAATTATTATTTTCTTAAAATCACTGAATATTGGTAAGCGTTCAGTGGTAGTTTGGAATAGAATATCCGAAAATGCTTTTCGATATTCAGATTTACAGTTCAATTCCAAGAATATTTTCTGTTATAAGGTTGCTGTAAATTTTACCCAATCCCTGTTTCGGTTGGATAGAGATAGGTGCCGCCGAAAAAAACCCTTTTCTTTTTTTTCAGAATTTCGTAGGTTTAAGTGACAATTTACTCCATTCCTAATTGATTGAGCGCTGAATGTTGCCTATGGATGCATGCAGCAGGCTAAGTATGGCAACTTTTGTTTTATATGTTATTATTAAAAGTTTAACCCTTGGCAGATTTGAGAGTTCCCATGCGGGTACTGTCAGAATATGTTATTTTCGTAAAATCAATCCCCGAATATTGGTAAGCATGCGGTGATCTTTCGATCCTATATAAACGTGCAAATAGTTAAGGTTGAACAGTTCATCAAATAGACAGAAATAATGCCAAACTCGGCCGTTGACATGTAAATAATGAATGGAAAGGTGATTGCATTGAGAATAAAGTGGGGAAGAATCATCCCCTCGGTTTCCACGCGATCCATGGTACTTCCACCCATTCGCAGCACTCGACAGAGATACTAAACTGTCGAGCAGTGATAGCGGAATACATTATGAGAATTTCAAGTAGCTGCCATGTGTGGTCTGGATACAATTGGCGTACATCCGACACTTGTGTCTGTTGAATTTAGCCAAATGACGGTTTTTTCGCCACTGGGTCGAGTTGTCAGTTTCTGCTGGGACGGTCTAAAATAAATAGTTTAACTCCAAACTTTCGGTCCTATATAAAGGTGCGAATAATTTAAGTTGAACAGTTCATCAAATAGACAGAGACAATGCCAAAGTCGACCGGTGACAGGTAAATAATGAATGGAAATGTCATTGCATTGAGAATAGAGAAAGGAAGAATCGTCGGTTTCCACGCGATTCACGATGTTCTCTGTGGGTCCCGGCACTCGACAAAGACACTAAAGTATTCAGCATTGGGATAATAGAACAAATTCTGAAAAATTCATGTAGCTGTCTTCAGCGGTCTGGACACAATAGGCGTATGACCGACAGTGGTGGTATATGTTCAATTTTAATGTCAAATTAGCCAAATTACCGCTTTTTCGCCATTAATCCATGCACGATTTCTGTCAACTTTTCATTCCTTGCAATTATCTAACTGTTACCGGCATGTCTGGACACATTTGGCGCCAGTGTACGAGATGCATCTTTCAGTCACCAGCATCTCTCCACCAGTAACAGTGAATTATAAGTTTCAAATGGAACTAGATCGGAGAGGGCGCACAACCACAACATCAGACAACCACCCAGAGCCCGCTCGTCCCGGCTAGAAAAGGACCAAATTCAAACAATTACCGCCTATCATCAAAACGCTATATCTCCGCCAGGTCTTGGCCGATTTCTATGAAATTTTCACTCATTCTTCAAAATAGTTATCGCATCGTCTCAGACAGAGAGAGAGACACCAATTTCGCATTATGTCATGTTGAATGTCAGGAGAGCGTATACGCATGCCCGGAGGTTCCCACGAGGCAAGTGTTTGGTTTCTAGACTTTCTTATAATATTATCCAGTTCAGCAGAGCTTCAAGAATATACGCAGACAGTTTGGAGTCGCTGCTGCAAAAACGTTCGGCACAATCTATGATACCTGATACGCACAGGTTGTTATTATTAAGTATACAGGATCAGTTAAACAGATTGCAATTTACACCCAACTTGGACATTAACCACTCACCATTCACGCCAATGTGAAAGAGTACTGCCGGAAGAATTGTTAGACACGGTATTCCATCGATTGTGCACTTAGCATATCCTGAAAAAGACCAAATCTATATTCACACACACAGACTATTGTTTTTTTACAGTTTATTTTTTTTTAATCTTCTTATTCTCCTGCCTTCTGTCTTCTAAGCACATTTTTGTCTGCAAGATAACTCGAAAACGAATTGTCCTATCTCGTTGATTGTTGGCATACTGACAGAGAGTCACAATTTCTCGGCGCCTAATGTTTTTAAATTCCTGGGGCGTTAGAGGTGCCCATGTGGTGTTTTGAAAGTGGGTCACGCTCACATCTCAGGCTTGGGATGACCTATGGACCTGGGACCAACACCAAATGACTCGCTACTCAATGGAGGTTCAAAATATGGGTCAAGATCACGGTGATCACCTAAATGTCATTGAGTACATTTTTCAGAATTGCTGGAAATTCACATTTTTTGACCCCCTCATGCATTTCCATACATGCATTTTACGTAAAAACATTGGGCGTTGCCAATATGTTTGAAAGAGGGTCCCGCTCATATCTCAAGCACAGTATGAGGAATGGACCTGGTACTAACACCAAATGAGTCGACACTCGATAGAGGTTCAAACTATCGATCAGGGTCGCTGAGGTTACCTAGGGGTCATTAAGTTCATTTTTCAGAATTGATGGAAATCGCATCTTTATACCTCCTTTAAGTCCACACATGCATTTTTACCTAAAAAAGTGGGCGTGGCCAAACATTCTGAAAGTGGGTCACGCCCATATCTCAAGCATTGTATGACGAATGGACCAACAGAAAATGAGTCAACACTCAATGGGGAGTCAAACTATGGATCAAGGCCACTGAGGTCTCCTAGAGGTTATTGAGTGGATTTTTCAGAATTGCTCGAAAATGACATTTTGTGACCTCCTAATGCATTCCCGAAGTTCATACATGAATTTTTACACGAAAAAAGTGGGCATGGGGAAATGTTTTAGAGTGGGTAACACTCATATCTCAAGCATGGTATGATGCATAGACCTGGGACTAACACTAAATGAGTCAACACTCGATAGAGGTTCACAATATGGGTCAAGGTCACTGAGGTCACCCAGGGATCACTGAGTCCATTTTTCGTATTGCTGGAAATTACATTTTTGGACTCCTAATGTATTCCCCTGATCGAACCTTTTGAATGTTATGCACATATCTGCCTTTTCTGGTTTCTTAGAAAAATTGTTCTGATATAGTGAGTCACCGCTCCTACACCCCACCCCCACAGCTACGTGCCTGTGTGGAATGGCGAGTGTCTTCCTTGAAGTACCTAACACAATTACGAATGAAGGAAATGGAATATTCAGGTTGTGCTTTTAACTCGCTTAATACTTCAATGTCTGTCCGAAAGCTTTCATTTAATGTAACTCATGGATGTAAAACGTTTTGTATGCTTCTGTCACATTGCCACACTACACACAAAAGCCAATCTTGAGATCCAACCAACTTCTTATTTCCAGTATGCCTCTAGATTCCGTTCAATGGCTCAGGCACGAGAGTAGTGACCCACTGGTTATGTCGTTGGACTTTAAAATCATAAGGTCCTCGGTACATGCCTCACCAAATGCAACTGCGATGTGTCCTTGGGTAAGGCACTCAGTCCTGATTACCCTTGTGGGGCACAACGACATTGTGTACTAAGGCGTACTGCACTTAGATCGACCAATGCTCCCTCCCCCTGCTTGTGTGTAGTTAGTATGTTGTGAATTTTGATAGTTGTTCATTGGTGCTAGGCATATCTATCCAGGTGTTCTGGCTTACTTCGCCCGTAATACGAGATAAACTTCAACCTCTCTGTCGAAAGTGCTGTTAAACCCCAATGAAAATGGTCAGGCAGATATCTCAAGCATAGTATGAGATAATGTGACCTATACATAATTTCTATCCCCTCCTTTTTGTCTTGACGATAACTCAAATACAAATCATCATTTAGAACGTTTTGCACGCTTCCTGCCAGTATATATTGTCAAATTGTCCATTTCTGATTCGTATATCGAACCCTTTGAATGCTGGTCACATATATTCCGCTTCTGGTTTCTTACCAAAATAGTTCTGATTCCTGTATGAATATCTGTAAATACTGTTAACGAAAACACATTTCTGATTTGTTAAAAAATATTTTACTCCTGAAAATAAGCCTCCATAAATTCTCTTTCTATTTAGTTTATTCCTGATACTTTAACCCTTTTCACACAGACGTGAATTTACTGGTGGCACTAAATTCTGTTTCTCTAATTAGTCTGTGTGAAACACACAGAATGTTGTTTTTGTAAGGTTTCTTCTTCTTCTTCTTCTTCTTCTTCTTCTTCTTCTTCTTCTTCTTCTTCTTCTTCTTCTTCTTCTTCTGTCTTCCTTGTCCGCACGATAACCCGAAAAGAAATCGTCCTATCTCGCTGATTTTTGGCATACTGATAGACAATCAGAAGTTCTCGGCCACCTATGTTTTTCAGGTCGCTAGAGCTACCGAGTATGGCCCAGTCGGCCACAGGGTTTTCACCCCCCCCCCCCCAATTTCAAAACTTTTCCATAACCCTTTCCATAAAACTGCACTGAATAATTGTTGAAACCTGTCACAAAACTGTCAGGATGCCGGTAACAATGCAATACTGACATGGTCGACTGTACTGTTAACTGTGTTAGTGCTATGACTGTTTAAAACTCATTTGTTAGAGGAGTACTATAGTCTTTCACTGCGCTCGGTCTCAACGAGAGTGCAGAAACCTTTGGTGCCAAAGTGCCATTAAGAGAATGCCTCTGATTTGTGCCGTTCCATCCCTCCGGAGTGCAAAAGCAGGCACTGTCAGCTGAGAATCTTAATGTTTTTTGCTTTATTTTCTGTAACATTTAATTCTATGTGGAATGGGACACCTTTTCAGTGTGCCTTCCAAAGTAAGGGATTCTTAACCCTTTAGCCAACATAACGGCGAAAACCGGTCAACATTATTCACAGAAATGTCTATTCAGTTTTAATTACCTTTTCATTTTTGCTTGAAAAACATAGCTTATGACCCTTTATTGGATTGATCTCATTTTTAAAGGATTATTTATTTATTGGTGTTTAATGTCACATTTTTTTGCACAGTGGCTAATCATGACCACGACAGTTTTTCGGGTGGAGGAAGTCAGAGTACCCGAGGGAGAACCACCGGGCAACAACGAGCAACTGTCAGATCCCCCATATACTAACTCTACACAAGCAGGGTTAGCATTGGTTGAACATGGGTGCACCATCGATGTGCAGTACGCTTTAGTACACAACGCCACCATGCACCCACGTGCGCAATGGAGTGGCGTGTCTTGCCCAAGGACAGAGTGAGGACCTCACGCCTTGCAGCCTGCACCTCTGCCAACTGAGCCACTGCGCCCCCATTTAAAGGATTAAAATGGAGTATTTAAAGGGAATATTTTAACCCTCTGAAGATCTTAATATGGGGGCATTATTCAGAAAGACTGGGAAATGCATTTTGTTACACCTTAATGCATTTTTAAAGTTTATGAATGTATTTCATCACTCAAATTAGTGGGCAGAGCCAAAAATATCCATTTCTGATTAGTGTATCAAACCCTTTGAATGCTGGTCACATATATGCCATTTCTGGTTTCTTATAAAAATGTTCTGATTCCTGTATGAATATCTGCAAATACTGCAAACGAAAACCCATTTCTGATTTGTTCAAAAATAATTTACTCCCGAAAACAAGCATCCATGAATTCTCTTTCTTTATAGTTTATTCCTGATACTTTAACCCTTTTCTCACATACTTGAATTTACTGGTGGCAATAAATTCTGTTTCTCTAGTTAGTCTGTATGAAACACACAGACTATTGTTTTTGTATGGTTTCTTTTTTTTTAATTATTTTTCTTCTTCTTCTTCTTCTTCTTCTTCTTCTTCTTCTTCTTCTTCTTCTTCTTCTTCTTCTTCTTCTTCTTCTTCTTCTTCTTCTTAATCTCCTGTCTTCTGTCTTCTATGCGCTCCCTTGTCCGCACGATAACTCGAAAACGATTCATTCGCCCATATCTCAGGCGTGGTATGACGTATGGACCTGGGACCAACACCAAATGAGTCGACACTCGATGGAGACTCAAAATATGGGTCAAGGTCACGGAGGTCACCTAGGGATCATTAAGTGCATTTTTCATAATTGCTGGAAATCACATTTTTTGACCCACTAAAGCATTCCTGACGTCCATACATTCATTTTGCCGTAAAAAAAGTGGGCGTGGCCAAAATTTTTGAAAGTGGGTCACGCTCATAACTCAGGAACGATATGATGCATGAACTTGAGACTAACACCAAATGAGTCGACACTCGATGGAGGTTCAAAATATGGGTCAAGGTCATGGAGGTCACCTAAGGGTCAATGAGTGCATTTTTAGAATCGCTGGAAATCACATTTTTTGACCTCTTAAAGCATTGCCAAAGTCCATACAGGAATTTTTTTATGTAAAAAAGTGGATGTGGCCAAAATTTTTGAAAGTGGGTCACGCTCATAACTCAAGAACGATTCGATGCATGGACTTGGGACTAACACCAAATGAGTTCACACTCGATGGAGGTTCAAAATATGGGTCAAGGTCACGGAGGCCACCTAGGGGTCAATGAGTGCATTTTTCAAAATTGCTGGAAATCACATTTTTTGATCTCCTAAAGTACTCCCAAAGGCCATACATGAATTTTTTATGTAAAAACGTGGGTGTGACCAAACGTTTTAAAAGTGGGTCACGCTCATATCTCAAGCATGGTGTGATGAATGGGCCTGGAACTAACACCAAATGAGTAGAAACTCGATAGAGGTTCAAAATATGTGTCAAAGTCATGGAGGTCGCCTAGGGGTCATGGAGTGCAATTTTCGGAACTGCTGCAAATCACATTTTTTGACCCCCTAAAGCATTCCCAAAGTCCATACATGAATTTTTGATTAAAAAAGTGGGCATGGCCAAAATGTTTGAAAGTGGGTCTTACTCATATCTCAAGCATGGTATGACGAATGGACCTGGAACTAACACCAAATGAGTCGAAACTGGATAGAGGTTCAAAATAATGATCAAGGTCATGGAGGTCACCTAGGGGTCATTGAGTGCATGTTTTTGGAATGGCTGAAAATCACATTTTTTGACACCCTAAAGCATTCCCGAAGTCCATACATGAATTTTTACATAAAAAAATGGGCATGGCCAAAATTTTTTGAAAGTGGGTTATGCTCATATCTCAGGCATGGTATGACAAATGGACCTGAAACTAACACCAAGTGAGTCAACATTCAATAGAGGTTGAAAATATGGATCAAGGTCATGGAGGTCACCTAGGGGTCATTGAGTGCATTTTTCAGAATTGATGGAAATCACATTTTCTGACCCTCCAAATGCATTCCCGAAGTTCATACATGTATTTTTAAACGAAAAAAAGTGGGTGTGGGCAAAATTCTTGAGAGTGGGTCACACTCATATCTCAAGCATGGAATGATGACACATAGACATGGGACCAACACCAAATGAGTCAACACTCCATAGAGGTTCACAATATGGTCAAGGTCACTGAGGTCGCCCAGTGATAATTGAGAGCATTTTTTTAATATTGCTGGAAATCACATTTTTTGGAACCCTAATACATTCTCTTGACCAAACCTTTTAAATGCTGTGCACATATATGCCTTTTCTGGTTTCATAGAAAAAATGTTCTGATTCCTTTATGAATATCTGTAAATACTGTTTACGAAAATTCCTTCCTGATTTGTTTAAAAATATGTTACTCCCGAAATAACCCTCCATAAATTCTCTTTCTATATAGTTTTTTCCCGATAGATTTTTTAACCCTTTTCTTACAGGCTCAAATTTACTGGATGTAGTAAATTCTATTTCTCTAGTATTAACATTATTTTTTATTTCAATGATTTTTGTCTGATTGGTTCCATACTATTCTACTGAAATTTGGCACATATATAGAGCGTCATTGGAAGTTTCTCACCTGGATCATAGCATTTCTGAAGTTTTTCGTTTTCTGCCAAAACCGTGCTAAATGTTGTCACAATGTTACGTTTTGCCACAATTCTCAAACAAGATCCTGGACGATTTGGCTGGAGCTTTCGTAATATTGGTAGCATGACTTACTACATCTGACTACATAAGCTGTATTCCCCACGTTGCTCCCTTTTGACCTCAAAATTCCGAGCAAAGTGCAATATTGGCAAAACTGGCCAATTTTCACATGCGATTTCTCAGCACTGCGGCCACATTTTTTCAAAACGTTTTCCATGAGAAGTTTGGGCATCCATCCAAGCATAATTTGACTGTTATATTTTTTATTCAAAGTTTTACCCTTCATCCCGTTTTCGGGCCTTGAATTCGAGTACCCTAACCTTCTTCATAAACCTGGCTCATTTTGAGTTCATTTTTCTTCCATTTATGAATGAAATATCGAAAAATGATTTACATGTTTGTATTCACAATTACCTACCGAGCATATTTGCTGTGGTACGTTTGGTTGTAAAGTTTAACCCTTTGCCCATTCTGTTTGCATAAAGATAGGTGCAGTCCAAAAAACTCTTGTTTTTTCAGAATTTGGTACGATTAAGTGACAATTTACTCCATTCTCAATTGTTTGAGCAATGAATGTTTTCCATGGCTGCATGCAGCAGTCATAGTGTGATAACTTTTGTTTTATATGTTAGTATTAAAAGTTTAACCCTTGGCAGATTTCAGACTTCCATATGGGTACTGTCGGAATAATTGTTATTTTCTTAAAATCACTGAATATTGGTAAGCGTTCAGTGGTAGTTTGGAATAGAATATCGGAAAATGCTTTTCGATATTCAGATTCACAATTCAATTCCAAGAATATTTTCTGTTACATGGTTGCTGTAAATTTTACCCACAGGCAAAGTATGACAACTTCTGTTTTATATGTTATTATTAAAAGTTTAACCCTTGGCAGATTTGACAGTTCCCATGCGGGTACTGTCAGAATAATTGTTATTTTCGTAAAATCAATCCCCGAATATTGGTGAGCATTCGGTGATCTTTCGGTCCTATATAAAGGCGCAAATAATTAAGGTGTGAACAGTTCATCAAATAGACAGAAATGATGCCAAACTCGGCCGTTGACAGGTAAATAATGAATGGAAAGGTCATTGCATTGAGATTCAAGAGGGGACGAATCGTCACCTCGGTTTCCACGCGATCAACAGTGTTTCCACCCATTCGCAGCACTCGACAAAGATACTCATCTGTCAAGCAGGGATAGCAGAACACATTATGAGAATTTCAAGTAGCTGCCTTGGGTGGTCATATGACCCCTCTTTATGGGGCAACCAAGGCCCTAAAAGTGGCAACCTCCCAGGAAACCTTCTAGATGGGCAAATCTGATCAGATAAAAGGTGGGGCAGGGTGGCACAGATGAAGACAAGTTCATTGACAAGCTGCCCGCCCCCATATGACCCCTCTTGATGGGGCAAGCAAGGCCTTAAAAGTGACAACCTCCCAGAAAACCTTTCAGATGGGCTAATCTGATCAAATAAAAGTTGCTGTAGGGTGGCACGAATGAGGACGAGTTGATTGACATGTTGCGCACCCATATGACCAATCTTTATGGGGCAACCAAAACCCTAAATGTGACAACCTCCCAGAAAACCTTCCATATGGGAAGATCTGATCAAAGGTGCTGTAGGGTGGCACAAATGAAGACGAGTTGATTTACATGTTGCCCGTCCCCATATGACCCCTCTTTATGGGGCAACCAAGGCCCTAAATGTAACAACCTTCCAGAAAAACTTCTAGATGGGCAAATCTGATCAAATAAAAGGTGCTTTTGGGTGACACAAATGAAGACGAGTTCATTGACATGTTGCCCGTCCCCATATGACCCGTCTTGATGGGGCAGCCAAGGCCCTAAAAGTGAAAACCTCTCAGAAAACCTTGTAGATTGGCAAATCTGATCAAATAAATGGTGCTGTAGGGTGTCACAAATGAAGACGAATTGTTTAACATGTTGCCCGTCCCCATATGGCCCGTCTTGATGGGGCAACCAAGGCCCTAAAAGTGAAAACCTCTCAGAAAACCTTGTAGATGGGCAAATGTGATGTAATAAAAGGTGCTGTAGGGTGGCACAAATGGACACGGGTTGATTGACATGTTACCCGTCCCCATATGCCTCTTGATGGGGCAACCAAGGCCCTAAAAGTGACCACCTCCCAGAAAACCTTCTAGATGGGCAAATCTGATCAAATAAAAGGTGCTGTAGGGTGGCAAAAATGAAGACGAGTTGATTGGCAATCAAGGCCCTAAATGTGGCAGCTTCATAGAAAACCTTCTAGATGGGAAAATCTGATCAAATAAAATGTTCTATAGGGAGGCACAAATGAATGCGAGTGGATTGATATGTTGCCCATCCCCATATGACCCCTCTTTATGGGCAACCAAGGCCCTAAAAGTGACAACCTCTCAGGAAACCTTCTAGAGGGGCAAATCTGATCAAATGAATGAATGACGCTGTAGGGTTGCCCAAATGGAGGCGGGTTGATTGACATGTTTCCCTTACCCATATGATCCTCTTTATGGGGCAACCAAGTCCCTAAGGCTCCCAAAAACCTTCCAGATGGGGAAATCGGATCAAATAAAAGGTGGTGTAGGGTGTCACAAATGAAGACGAGTTGATTGACAGGTTGCCCGTCACCATATAACCCCTCTTTATGAGGCAACCAAGGACCTAAAAGTGACAGCTCCCAAAAACCTTCTAGATGGGCAAATCTGATCAAATAAAAGATTTTGTAGGGTGGCACAAATGAAGACGAGTTGATTGACATGTTGCCCGTCCCCATATGATCCATCTTCATGGGCCAACCAAGGCCCTAAAAGGGGCAACCTCCTAGAAAACCTTCTAGATGGGCAAATCTGATCAAATAAAAGGTGGTGTAGGGTGGCACAAATGAAGACGTTTTGACTGCCGTATTGCCCGTCCCCATATGATCCCTCTTTATGGGGCAACGAAGGCACTAATTGTGTCAAACTCCCAGAAAATCTTCTAGATGGGCAAATCTGATCAAATAAAAGGTGCTGTGTGGTGGCACAAATGATGAATTGATTGACATGTTGACCGTCCTCATATGACCCCCTCTTTATAGGGCAACCAACGCCATAAATGTGACAACCTCCCAAAAACCTTGTAGATGGGAAAATCTGATGAAATAAATGGCGCTGTAGGGTGCCACTGATGGAGACGGGTTGACTGACATATCGCCCGACACCATACAACCTGTCTTTTTGGGGGAACCAAGGCCTTAAATGTTACAGCCTCCCAGAAAACCTTCTAGATGGGCAAATCTGATCAAATAAAAGGTGCTTTTGGGTGGCACAAATGAAGACGAGTTCATTGACATGTTACCCGTCCCCATATGACCCCTCTTGATGGGGCAAGCAAGGCCCTAAAAGTGACAACCTCCCAGAAAACCTTTTCGATGGGCAAATCTGATGAAATAAACGCCGCAGTAGGGTGGAACAAATTGAGACGGGGTGAGTAAAATGTTATCCGTCCCCATACGACCCCTCTTTATGGGGAAACCAAGGCTATAAAAGTGACAACCTCCCAGGAAACCTAGATTTGCATATCTGGTCAAATAAAAGGTCCTGTAGGGTAGCACAAATGAACTCGAGTTGATTGACATGTTGCCCGTCCCCATATGGCCCTTCTTTATGTGGCAACCAAAGCCCTAAAAGTCCCAGAACACCATCTAGTTGGGCAATTCTGATCAAATAAAAGGCGCTGTAGGGTGGCACAAATGAAGACGAGTTGATTGACATGTTGTCCGTCCCCATATCACCCCTCTTGATGGGACAACCAAGGCCCTAAAAGAAACAAGCTCCAAGAAAACATTTTAGATTGGCAAATCTGATCAAATAAATGGTGCTGTAGGGTGTCACAAATGAAGACGAATTGTTTAACATGTTGCCCGTCCCCATATGGCCCGTCTTGATGGGGCAACCAAGGCCCTAAAAGTGAAAACCTCTCAGAAAACCTTGTAGATGGGCAAATGTGATGTAATAAAAGGTGCTGTAGGGTGGCACAAATGGACACGGGTTGATTGACATGTTACCCGTCCCCATATGCCTCTTGATGGGGCAACCAAGGCCCTAAAAGTGACCACCTCCCAGAAAACCTTCTAGATGGGCAAATCTGATCAAATAAAAGGTGCTGTAGGGTGGCAAAAATGAAGACGAGTTGATTGGCAATCAAGGCCCTAAATGTGGCAGCTTCATAGAAAACCTTCTAGATGGGAAAATCTGATCAAATAAAATGTTCTATAGGGAGGCACAAATGAATGCGAGTGGATTGATATGTTGCCCGTCCCCATATGACCCCTCTTTATGGGCAACCAAGGCCCTAAAAGTGACAACCTCTCAGGAAACCTTCTAGAGGGGCAAATCTGATCAAATGAATGAATGACGCTGAAGGGTTGCCCAAATGGAGGCGGGTTGATTGACATGTTGCCCTTACCCATATGATCCTCTTTATGGGGCAACCAAGTCCCTAAAGCTCCCAAAAACCTTCCAGATGGGGAAATCGGATCAAACAAAAGGTGGTGTAGGGTGTCACAAATGAAGACGAGTTGATTGACAGGTTGCCCGTTACCATATGACCCGTCTTTATGAGGCAACCAGGGACCTAAAAGTGACAGCTCCCAGAAAACCTTCTAGATGGGCAAATCTGATCAAATAAAAGATTTTGTAGGGTGGCACAAATGAAGACGAGTTGATTGACATGTTGCCCGTCCCCATATGACCCATCTTCATGGGCCAACCAAGGCCCTAAAAGGGGCAACCTCATAGAAAACCTTCTAGATGGGCAAATCTGATCAAATAAAAGGTGGTGTAGGGTGGCACAAATGAAGACGTTTTGACTGCCATATTGTCCGTCCCCATATGATCCCTCTTTATGGGGCAACGAAGTCCCTAATTGTGTCAAACTTCCAGAAAATCTTCTAGATGGGCAAATCTGAACAAATAAAAGGTGCTGTGTGGTGGCACAAATGATGAATTGATTGACATGTTGACCGTCCTCATATGACCCCCTCTTTATGGGGCAACCAACGCCATAAATGTGACAACCTCCCAAACACCTTGTAGATGGGAAAATCTGATGAAATAAATGGCGCTGTAGGGTGCCACTAATGGAGACGGGTTGACTGACATATCGCCCGACACCATACAACCCATCTTTTTGGAGGAACCAAGGCCTTAAATGTGACAACCTCTCAGAAAACCTTCTAGATGGGCAAATCTGATCAAATAAAAGGAGCTGTAGGGTGGCACAAATGAAGACGAGTTGACTGACATGCTTCCCGTCCCATTACGTCCCCTCTTTATGGGGAAACCAAGGCCCTAAAAGTGACTGCCTCCCAGAAAACCTTCTAGATGGGCAAATTTGATCAAATAAAAGGTTCTGTAGGTTGGCACAGATGAAGTCGAATTGACTGACATATTGATCGTCCCTACATGACCCCTCATTATAGGGCAACCAAAGCCGTAAAAGTGACAACCTTCCAGAAAACCTTCTAGATGGGCAAATCGGATCAAATAAAAGGTGCTTTTGGGTGGCACAAATGAAGACGAGTTCATGGACATGTTACACATCCCCATAGGACCCCTCTTGATGGGGCAAGCAAGGCCCTAAAAGTGACAACCTCCCAGAAAACCTTTTCGATGGGCAAATCTGATGAAATAAATGGCGCAGTAGGGTGGAACAAATGTAGACGGGTTGATTAAAATGTTGTCCGTCCCCATACGACCCCTCTTTATGGGGAAACCAAGGCCCTCAAAATGACATCCTCCCAGAAAACCCTCTAGATGGGCAAATGTGATCAAATAAAAGGTGGTGTAGTGCGGCACAAATGAAGACGAGTTGATTGACATGCTGCCCGTCTCCATACGACCCCTGTTTATGGGGCAACTAAGGCCCTAAATGGGGATAACCTCCTAGAAAACCTTCTAGATGGGCAAATCTCTTCAATTAAAAGTTGCTGTAGGATAGCACAAATGAAGACGAGTTGATTGGGAAGTTGTCCATTCCCATATGACCCCTCTTTATGGGGCAACCAAGCCCTAAAAGAGACCGCTCGCAGCCAACCTCTTAGATGGGAAAATCTGATCAATAAAAAGTGTTGTATGGTGGCAGAAATGGAGACGAGTTGATTGAAATGTTGCCCATCCCCATACAACCCCTCTTTATGGGGCAACCAAGGATATAAAAGTGACAACCTCCCAGGAAACCTTCTAGATTTGTATATCTGGTCAAATAAAAGGTCCTGTAGGGTAGCACAAATGAACTCGAGTTGATTGACATGTTGCCCGTCTCCATATGGCCCTTCTTTATGTGGCAACCAAGGCCCTAAAAGTCCCAGAACACCATCTAGTGGGGCAATTCTGATCAAATAAAAGGTGCTGTAGGGTGGCACAAATGAAGATGAGTTGATTGACATGTTGTCCGTCCCCATATCACCCCTCTTGATGGGACAACCAAGGCCCTAAAAGAAACAAGCTCCAAGAAAACATTCTAGATTGGCAAATCTGATCAAATAAATGGTGCTGTAGGGTGTCACAAATGAAGACGAATTGATTAACATGTTGCCCGTCCCCATATGACCCGTCTTGATGGGGAAACCAAGGCCCTAAAAGTGAAAACCTCCCAAAAAACCATGTAGATGGGCAAATGTGATGTAATAAAAGGTGCTGTAGAGTGGCACAAATGGACAGGGGTTGATTGACATGTTACCCGTCCCCATATGCCTCTTGATGGGGCAACCAAGGCCCTAAAAGTGACCACCTCCCAGAAAACCTTCTAGATGGGCAAATCTGATCAAATAAAAGATGCTGTAGGGTGGCACAAATGAAGACGAGTTAATTGGCAATCAAGGCCCTAAATGTGGCAGCTTCATAGAAAACCTTCTAGATGGGAAAATCTGATCAAATAAAATGTTCTATAGGGAGGCACAAATGAATGCGAGGGGATTGACATGTTGCCCGTCCCCATATGACCCCTCTTTATGGGCAACCAAGGCCCTAAAATTGACAACCGCACAGGAAACCTTCTAGAGGGGCAAATCTGATCAAATGAATGAATGGCGGTGTAGGGTTGCCCAAATGGGGGCGGGTTGATTGACATGTTGCCCTTACCCATATGATCCTCTTTATAGGGCAACCCTAAAGCTCCCAAAAGCCTTCCAGATGGGAAACTCGGATCAAATAAAAAGTGGTGTAGGGTGTCACAAATGAAGACGAGTTGATTGACAGGTTGCCCGTCATCATATCACCCCTCTTTATGAGGCAACCAAGGACCTAAAAGTGACAGCTCCCAGAAAATCTTCTAGATGGGCAAATCTGATCAAATAAAAGATTTTGTAGGGTGGCACAAATGAAGACGAGTTGATTGACATGTTGCCCGTCCCAATATGACCCATCTTCATGGGCCAACCAAGGCCCTAAAAGGGGCAACCTCCTAGAAAACCTTCTAGATGGGCAAATCTGATCAAATAAAAGGAGCTGTAGGGTGGCACAAATGAAGACGAGTTGATTGACATGCTTCCCGTCCCATTACGTCCCGTCCCGTCTTTATTGGGAAACCAAGGCCCTAAAAGTGACTGCCTCCCAGAAAAAACTTCTAGATGGGCAAATTTGATCAAATAAAAAGTGCTGTAGGGTGGCACAAATGAAGACGAGTTGATTGACATGATGCCCGTCCGCATATGACCCCTCTTTATGGGGCAACCGAGGCCCTAAATGTGACAACCTCCTAGAAAACCTTCTAGATTGGCAAATCTGATCAAATAAAAGATGCTATTGGGAGGAAGAAATGAAGACAAGTTGATTGACATGTTGTCCATCCCCATTCGACCTCTCTTTATGGGGCAACCAAGGCCCTAAAAGTGGCAACCTCCTAGAAAACCATCGAGATGGGCAAATCTGATCAAGTAAAAGGTGATGTTGGGTGGCACAAATGAAGCCGGGTTGATTGCTATATAACCCTCCCCATATGACCCCTCTTTATGGGGCAACCAAGGCCCTCAAAGCGGCAACCTTTCAGAAAACCTTCTGCAAATTTCATCGAATAAAAGGTGCTGTAGGTTGGCACAAATGAAGTCGAATTGATTGACATATTGATCGTCCCTATATGACCCCTCATTATAGGGCAACCAAGGCCCTAAAAGTGACAACCTCCCAGAAAACCTTCTAGATGGGCAAATCGAATCAAATAAAAGGTGATGTTGGATGGCGCAAATGAAAGCGAGTTGATAGACATGTTGCCCGTCCCCATATGATCCCTCTTGAGTGGGCAACCAAGTTCCTAAAAGTGATAACGTCTCAGAAAACCTTCTTGATAGGCAACTCTGATCAAATAAAAGGGGCTGTAGGGTGGCACAAACGACGACGATTTGATTGCCATACGTCCGCAAATAATCCCTCTTTATGGGGCAACCAAGGTCCTAAAAGTGGCAACCTCCCAGAAAACCTTCTAGATGGGCAAATCTTGTCAAATAAAAGGAACTGTGGGACCACTCAAATGAAGACGAGTTGATTGACATGTTGCCCATTCCCATATGCTTCCTCTTTATGGGGCAACCAAGGCCGTAAATGTGGCAGCATCTTAGAAAATCTTCTCGATGGGAATATCTGATCAAATAAAAGGTGCTGTAGTGTGTCCAAATGAAGGCAAGTTGATTGACATGTTGCCCGTCCACATATGACCCCTCTTTATGGGGCAACCAAGGCGCTAAAAGTGACAACCTCCCAGAAAACCTTCTAGATGGGCAAATCTGATCAAATAAATGGTCCTGTAGGGTGGCACAAATGGAAGCGGGTTGATTGGCATGTCGCCCATTCCCATATGACCTCTCTTTATGGGGCACCCAACTCCCTAAAAGTGATTACCTCCCAGAAAACATTCTAAATGGTCAAGTCAGATCAAATAAAAGGTGCTGTTGGATGGCACAAATGCAGATGAGTTGATTGACATGTTGCCCGTCCCCATATGACCCCTCTTTATTGGGCAACCAAGTCCCTAAAAGTGATCACCTCCCTGAGAACCTTCTAGATAGGCAAATCTGATCAAATAAAAGGGGCTGTAGGGTGGCACAAATGAAAACGAGTTCATTGACATGTTACCCGTCCCCATATGACCCTGTTGATGGGGCAAGCAAGGCACTAAAAGTGACAACCTCCCAGAAAACCTTCTAGATGGGCAAATCTGATCAAATAAAATGTACTGTATGGTGGTACAAATGAAGAAGAGCTGATTGACATGTTGCCCGTCCCCATATCACCCCTCACTATGGGGCAACCAAGGCCCTAAAAGTGATAACGTCCCTGAAAACCTTCTAGATGTTCAAACGTGATCAAATAAAAGGTTATCTTGGATGGCGCAAATGAAAGCGAGTTGATTGACATGTTGCCCATCCCCATTTGACCCCTCTTTATTGGGCAACCAAGTATCTAAAAGTGATAACGTCCCAGAAAACCTTCTAGATAGGCAAATCTGATCAAACAAAAGGGGCTGTAGGGTGGCACAAACGACGACGATTTGATTGCCATATTGCACGCCCGCCAATAATCCCTCTTTATGGGGCAACCAAGGTCCTAAAAGTGGCAACCTCCCAGAAAACCTTCTAGATGGGCAAATCTGGTCAAATAAAAGGTACTCTGGGATGGCACAAATGAAGACGAGTTGATTGACATGTTGCCCGTTCCCATATGCTCACTCTTTATGGAGCAACCAAGGCCCTAAATGTGGCAGCTTTCCAGAAAATCCTCTCGATGGGCAAATCAAATCAAATAAAAGGTGCTGTAGGATTTCCAAATGAAGGCGAGCCGATTGACATGTTGCCCGCCCCCATATGACCCCTCTTTATGAGGCAACCAAGGCGCTAAAAGTGAAAACCTCCCAGAAAACCTTCTAGAGGGGCAAATCTGATCAAACAGAAGGTGCTGTAGGGTGGCACAAATGAGGACTATTTGACTTCCATATTGCCCGTCCCCATATGACCCTTCTTTATGGGACAACCAAGGCCCTAAATGTGGCAGCCTCTCAGAAAACCTTCTTGATGGGCAAATCTTATCAAATAAAAGGTGCTGTAGGATGGCACAAATGAAGGCGAGTTCATTAACATGTTACCCGTCTCAATATGACCCCTCTTTATGGGGCAACCACGGCCCTAAAAGTGACAACCTCACAGAAAACCTTCGAGATGGGCAAATCTGATTAATTAAAATCTGCAATAATGTGGCAGAAATGAAGACGATTTGATTGCCATACTGCCCGCCCCTATATGACCCTTCTTTATGTGTCAACCAAGGCCCTAAAAGTGGCAACCTCACAGAAAACCTTCTAGATGGGCAAATCTGATCAAATAAAAGGTTCTGTTGGGTGGCACAAATGAAACCGAGTTGATTGCCATATTGCCCATCCCCATATGATCCCATTTATGGGGCAACCAAAGCCCTCAAAGTCGCAACCACCCACAAAACCTTCTAGATGGACAAATCTGATCAAATTAAAGGTGGTGTAGGATGGCACAAATGAAGACGAGTTCATTGACATGTTGCGCGCCCCCATATGGTCCTTCTTGATGAGGCAACCAAGGCACTAAATGTGACAACCTCCCAGAAAACCTTCTAGATGGGCAAATCTGATCAAATGAAGGGTGCTGTAGGGTGGCATATATGAAGACGAGTTGATTGACACGTTGCACGTCCCATATGACCCCTCTTTATGCAGCAACCAAAACCCTAAAAGTGACAACCTCCCACAAAACCTTCCAGATGGGCAAATCTTATCAAATAAAAGGTGCTGTAGGGTGGCACAAATGTAGACGGGTTGATTGACATGTTTCCCGTCACCATATAACCCCTCTTTATGGGGCACCCAAGGCCCTAAAAGAGACAACCTCCCAGAAAACCTTCTAGATGGGCAAACCTGATCAAATAAAAGTTGTTGTAGGGTGGCACAAATGAAGACGATTTGATTGACAGGTTGCCCATCCCCGTATGACCACTCTTTATGGGGCAACCAAGGCCCTAAAAGTGACAATCTCCCAGAAAACCTTCTAGATAGGCAAATCTGATGAAATGAAATCGGCTGTAGGGTGGCAAAAATGAAGACGATTTGAATGCCATATTGCCCATACCCATATGACTACTTTGTATGTGGAAACGAAGGCCCTAAAAGTGGCAACCTCCCAGAAAACCTTCTAGATGGGCAAATCTGATCAAACAAAAGATACAGTAGGCTGGTACAAATGAAGTCGGATTGATTGACATGTTGCCCATCCCAATATGACCCCTCTTGCTGGGGCAACCAAGGCCCTAAAACGGACAACCTCCCAGAAAACTTTCTAGATGGGCAAATCTGATCAAATAAAAAGTGCTGTAGGGTGGCACAAATGAAGACGAGTTGATTGACATGATGCCCATCTGCATATGACCCCTCTTTATGGGGCAACCGAGGCCCTAAATGTGACAACCTCCTAGAAAACCTTCTAGATTGGCAAATCTGATCAAATAAAAGATGCTATTGGAAGGAACAAATAAAGACAAGTTGATTGACATGTTGTCCGTCCCGATTCGACCTCTCTTTATGGGGCAACCAAGGCCCTAAAAGTGGCAACCTCCTAGAAAACCATCGAGATGGGCAAATCTGATCAAGTAAAAGGTTCTGTCGGGTGGCACAAATGAAGTCGGGTTGATTGCTATATAGCCCTCCCCATATGACCCCTCTTTATGGGGCAACCAAGGCCCTCAAAGCGGCAACCTCTCAGAAAACCTTCTAGATTGGCAAACCTGATAAAATAAAAGGTGGTGCAGGGTGGCACAAATGAAGTCGATTTCATTGATATGCTGCCCGCCCCATATGACCCCTCTTGATGGGGCAACCAATGCCCTAAACGTGGCAAGCTCCCAGAAAACCTTCTAGATGGGCAAATCTGATCTACTAAAAGGTACTGTAGGGTGCCACAAATGGAGGCGAGTTCATTGACATGTTACCCGTCCCCATATGACCCCTCTTGCTGGGGCAAGCAAGGTGCTAAATGTGACAACCTCCCAGAAAACTTTCTAGATGGGCAAATCTGATCAAATAAAAGATACTGTAGGGTGGCACAAATGAAGATGAGTTGATTGACATGTTGCCCGTCCATATATGACCCCTCTTAATGAGGCACAAAATGCCCTAAAAGTGACAACCTCCCAGAAAACCTTCTAGATGGGCAAATCTGATCAAATAAAATGTGTTGTAGGATGGCTCAAATGAAGACGAGTTGATTGACATGTTGCCCGTCCATAAATGACCCCTCTTTATGTGGCAACCAAGGCACAAAACGTGACAACCTCACTGAAAACCTTCTAGATGGGGAAATCCGATGAAATAAAAGGGGCTGTAGGGTGGCACAAATGGAGACAGCTTGATTAACATGTTTTTCGTCCCCATATGACCCCTCATTATGGGGAAACCAAGGCCCTAAAATAGACAAACTCCCAAAAATCCTTCTGGATTGGCAAATCCGATCAAATAAAAGGTACTGTAGGGTGGCACAAATGAAGACGAGTTGATTGACATGTTGCCCGTCGCCATATGACCCCTCGTTATGGGGCAACCAAGGCCCTAAAAGTGACAACCTCCCAGAAAACTTTCCAGATTGGCAAATCTGATCAGATAAAAGGTGTTATTGGGTGCCACAAATGAAGACGAGTTGCTTGAGATGTTGCCCGTTCCCATATGACCCTTTTGTATGTGGCAACCAATGCCCTAAAGTGACAATCTACCAGAAAACCTTCTAGATGAGCAAATCTGATCAAATAAAATGTGCTGTAGGGTGGCACAAATGAAGACGAGGTGATTGACATGTTGCCCGTCCCTATATGACACCTCTTCAGGTGGCAAAGAAGGCCCTAAATGTAACAACCTCCCTGAAAACCTTCTAGATGGGCAAATCTGATGAAATAAATGGGGCTGTAGGGTGGCACAAATGGAGATGGGTTGATCGACGTGTTTCCCGTCCCCATATGACCCATCCTTAAGGGGCAACCAAGGCCCTAAAAGAGAAAACCTCCCACAAAACCTTCTAGATGGGCAAATCTGATGAAACAAAATCGGCTGTAGGCTGGTACAAATGAAGATGAGTTGATTGACATGTTGCCCGTCCCCATATGACCCCTCAAGATGGGGCAACCATGGCCCTAAAACTGACAACCTCCCAGAAAACCTTCTAGATGGGCAAATCTGATCAAATAAAAGGTGCCATGGGGTGACACAAATGAAGACGAGTTGACTGACATGTTGACCGTTCCCATATGACCCCCCTTTATTGGGCATCCAAGGCCCTAAAAATGACAGCTCTCAGAAAACCTTCTAGATGTTCAAATGTGATCAAATAAAAGGTGCTCTGGAGTGGCACAAATGAAGAAGAGATGATTGACATGTTGCCTGTTCCCGTATGACCCCTCTTTATAGTGGAACCAAGGCCCTAAAAGTGGCAACCTCCCAGAAAACCTTCTAGATGGGCAAATCTGATCAAATAAAATGTGTTGTAGGATGGCTCAAATGAAGACGAGTTGATTGACATGTTGCCCGTCCATATATGACCCTTCTTTATGTGGCAACCAAGGCACAAAATGTGACAACCTCACTGAAAACCTTCTAGATGGGGAAATCCGATGAAATAAAAGGGGCTGTAGGGTGGCACAAATGGAGACAGCTTGATTAACATGTTTTTCGTCCCCATATGACCCCTCATTATGGGGAAACCAAGGCCCTAAGATAGACAAACTCCCAGAAATCCTTCTAGATTGGCAAATCCGATCAAATAAAAGGTGCTGTAGGGTGGCACAAATGAAGACGAGTTGATTGACATGTTGCCCGTCGCCATATGAACCCTCGTTATGGGGCAACCAAGGCCCTAAAAGTGACAACCTCCCAGAAAACTTTCCAGATTGGCAAATCTGATCAGATAAAAGTTTTTTTTGGGTGCCACAAATGAAGACGAGTTGCTTGAGATGTTGCCCGTTCCCATACGACCCTTTTGTATGTGGCAACCAATGCCCTAAAGTGACAGCTTACCAGAAAACCTTCTAGATGAGCAAATCTGATCAAATAAAATGTGCTGTAGGGTGGCACAAATGAAGACGAGGTGATTGACATGTTGCCCATCCCTATATGACACCTCTTTAGGTGGCAAAGAAGGCCCTAAATGTAACAGCCTCCCTGAAAACCTTCTAGATGGGCAAATCTGATGAAATAAATGGGGCTGTAGGGTGGCACAAATGGAAACAGCTCGATTGACATGTTGCTAGTCCCCATATGACCTCTCTTTATGGGGCAATCAAGGCCCCAGAAATGACAACCTCCCAGAAAACATTATAGATTGGCAAATCTGATCAAATAAAAGGGGTTGTAGGGTGGCACAAATGAAGATGAATTGATTGACATGTTGCCCGACCCCTCTTGATGGGGCAACCAAGGCCCTAAAAGTGAAAACTTCCCAGAAAACCATCTAGATGGGCAAATCTGAACGAATAAAAGGTGCTGTAGGGTGACACAAATGAAGTCGAAACGCAGATGGGTTGATCGACGTGTTTCCCGTCCCCATATGACCCATCCTTAAGGGGCAACCAAGGCCCTAAAAGAGAAAACCTCCCACAAAACCTTCTAGATGGGCAAATCCGATGAAACAAAATCGGCTGTAGGCTGGTACAAATTAAGACGAGTTGATTGACATGTTGCCCGTCCCCATATGACCCCTCAAGATGGGGCAACCATGGTCCTAAAACTGACAACCTCCCAGAAAACCTTCTAGATGGGCAAATCTGATCAAATAAAAGTTGCCATGGGGTGGCACAAATGAAGACGAGTTGACTGACATGTTGACCGTTCCCATATGACCCCTCTTTATTGGTAATCCAAGGCCCTAAAAGTGACAGCTCTCAGAAAACCTTCTAGATGTTCAAATGTGATCAAATAAAAGGTGCTCTGGAGTGGCACAAATGAAGAAGAGATGATTGACATGTTGCCTGTTCCCATATGACCCCTCTTTATGGTGGAACCAAGGCCCTAAAAGTGGCAACCTCTCAGAATCTTTTCTAGATGGGCAAATCTGATGTAATAAAATGGGCTGTATGGTGGCACAAATGTAGATGGGTTGATTGTCATATTGTCCATCCCCATATGACTCCTCTTTATGGGGCAAACAAGGCCCTAAATGTGGCAACCTCCCAGAAAACCTTTTAGATGGGTAAATCTGATCAAATGAAAGGTGGTGTAGGGTGGCAGAAATGAGGGCGAGTTCATTGACATATTGCCCGCCCCATATGTCTCCTCTTGATGGGACAACCAATGATCTAAATGCGACATCCTCCCAGAAAACCGTCTAGATGGGCAAATCGGATCAAATAAAGTTAATTTACATATAACTCGTCCCCATATGACCCCACTTTATTGGGGCAACCAAGGCCCTAAAAGCGATATCCTACCAGAACATCTTCTAGATCGGCAAATCTGATCAAATAAATGGTTCTGTAGTGTGGCACAAATGGAAACAGCTCGATTGACATGTTGCCAGTCCCCATATGACCTCTCTTTATGGGCAATCAAGGCCCCAAAAATGACAACCTCCCAGAAAACATTATAGATTGGCAAATCTGATCAAATAAAAGGGGTTGTAGGGTGGAACAAATGAAGATGAATTGATTGACATGTTGCCCGACCCCTATGACCCCTCTTGATGGGGCAACCAAGGCCCTAAAAGTGAAAACTTCCCAGAAAATTATCTAGATGGGCAAATCTGAACGAATAAAAGGTGCTGTAGGGTGACACAAATGAAGTCGATTTGATTGCCATATTGCCCGTCCCCATATAACCCTTCTTTATGGGGCAACCAACGCCCTAAAACTGGCAACCTCCGAGAAAACCTTCTAGATGGGCAAATCTGATCAAATAAAAGGTGCTGTAGGGTGGCACAAATGAAGACGAGTTGATTGACCTGTTGCCCGTCCCCTTATGGCCCTCTTTATGGGGCAAACAAGGCCCTAAATGTGGCAGCCTTCAAGAAAACCTTCCAGATGGGCAAATCTGATCAAATAAATGGTTCTGTAGTGTTTCACAAATGGAAACAGGTTGATTGACAAGTTGCCGATCCCCATATGACCCCTCTTTATGGGTCAACCAAGGCCCAAAAAGTGACAACCTCCCAGAAAACATTATAGATTGGCAAATCCGATCAAATAAAAGGAGCTGTAGGGTGGCACAAATGAAGATGAATTGATTGACATGTTGCCCGTCCCCTATGACCCCTCTTTATGGGGGAACCAATGCCCTAAAAGTGACAACCTCCCAAAAAACCTTATAGATGGGCAAATCTGATAAAATTAATGGCGCTGTAGGGAGGCACAAATGGAGACGATTCACGTGTTTCCACTCCCCACAAATGAAGACGAGTTGATTGACATGTTGCCCGTGTCCATATGACCCCTCTTTATGGGGCAAGCAAGGCCTCAAAGTGACAGTTCCCAGAAAACCTTCTAGATGGATTAATCTGTTCAAATAAAAGGTGCTGTAGGGTGGCACAAATGAAGACGAGTTCACTGACACGTTGTGCGTCGCATATAACCCCACTTTATGGGGCAACCAAACACCTAAAATTGACAACCGCCCAGAAAACCTTCTAGATGGGCAAATCTGATAAAATAAAAGGCGCTGTAGGGTGGCACTAATAAAGACGAGGTGATTGACATATTGCTCGTTCCCATATGACTCCCTTTCTTTGGCAACCAAGGCCCTCAAAGTGACAAACTCCATAAAACCTTCTAGATGGGCAGATCTGATCAAATAAATGGTGCTATAGGGTGGCACAAATGAAGATGATTTGACTACCATATTGCCCGTCCCCATATGACCCCTCTTTATGGGGCAACCAATGCCCTAAAAATGACAACCTCCCAAAAAACCTTATAGATGGGCAAATCTGATAAAATTAATGGCGCTGTAGGGAAGCACAAATGGAGATGGGGTGATTCCCGTGTTTCCACTCCCCATGCAATCTCACTTTATGGGGAAACCAGGGCCCTTAAAGTGACAGCCTCTCAGAAAATCTTCTAGATGGCCAAATCTTATCAAATAAAAGGTGCTGTAAGGTGGCACAAATAAAGACGAGTTGGTTGACATGTTGCCCGTCCCCATACGACCCTTCTTTATTGGGCAACCAAGGCCCTAAATGTGACAACCTCCCAGAAAACCTTCTAGATGGGCAAATGTGATCAAATAAAAGGTGCTATAGGGTGGCACTAATGAAAACGAGTTCATTGACATGTTGCCTATTCCCTTATGGCCCCTCTTTATGGGGCAAACAAGGCCATAAAAGTGGCAGCCTTCAAGAAAACCTTCTAGATGGGCAAATCTGATCAGATAAATGGTTCTGTAGTGTGGCACAAATGGAAACGGGTTTATTGACATGTTGCCCGTCCCCATATGACCCCTCTTTATGGGGCAACCAAGGCCCAACAAGTGACAACCTCCCAGAAAACATTATAGATTGGCAAATCTGATCAAATAAAAGGGGCTGTAGGGTGGCACAAATGAAGATGAATTGATTGACATGTTGCCCGTCCCCTATGACCCCTCTTGATAGGGTAACCAAGGCCCAAAGTGACAACCTCCCGGAAAGCCTTCTATATGGGCAAATCTGATCAAATAAAAGGTGCTGCAGGGTGGCACAAATGAAGACGATTTGATTGCCATATTGCCCGTCCCCATATGACCCCTCTTTATGCCGCAACAAAGGCCCTAAAAGTGGCATCCCCCAAGAAAATCTTCTAGATGGGCAAATCTGATCAAATAAAAGTTGCTGTAGGGTAGCACAAATGAAGACAAGTCGATTGTCATGTTTCCAGCCCCCATATGACCCCTCTTTATGGGGCAACCAAGGCCCTAATGTTCCCAGCAAACCTCCTGAATGGGCAAATCTGATCAAATAAAAGGTGCAGTAGGGTCGCACACATGAAGATGAGTTGACTGACATGTTGCCCGTTCCCATTTTATCACTCTCTATGGGGCATCCAAGGCCCTAAAAGTGACAGTTCTCAGAATACCTTCTAGATGTTCAAATGTGATCAAATAAAAGGTGCTCTGGAGTGGCACAAATGAAGACGAGATGATTGACATGTTGCCCATTCCCATATGACCCCTATTTATGGGTGAAACCAAGGCCTTAAATGTAGCAACCTCCCAGAATCTTTTCTAGATGGGCAAATCTGATGTAATAAAAGGGGCTGTAGGGTGGCAAAAATGTAGACGGGTTGATTGTCATATTGCCTGTCCCCATATGACTCCTCTTTATGGGGCAAACAAGGCCCTAAAAGTGGCAACCTGCCAGAAAACCTTCTAGATGGGTAAATCTGATCAAATAAAAGGTGGTGTAGGGTGGCACAAATGAGGGCGAGTTCATTGACATATTGCCCGCCCCCATATGACCCCTCTTGATGGGGCAACCAAGGTCCTAAAAGTGACAACCTCCCAGAAAAGTTTCTAGATGGGCAAATCTGATCAAATAAAAGGTGCTGTAGGGTGGCACAAATGAAGACGAGTTTATTTACATATAACTCATCCCCATATGACCCCTCTTTATTGGGTCAACCAAGGCCCTAAAAGCAACATCCTACCAGAACATCTTCTAGATGGGCAAATCTGATCAAATAAATGTCATGTAGGGTGGCACAAATGGAAACGGGTTGATTGATATGTTGCCCGTCCCCATATGACCCCTCTTTATGGGGCATCCAAGGCCCAAAAAGTGACAACCTCCCAGAAAACATTACAGATTGGCATATCTGATCAAATAAAAGGGGCTGTAGGGTGGCACAAATGAAGTCGATTTGATAGCCATATTGCCCGTCTCCATATAACCCCTCTTTATGTGGCAACCAACGCCCTAAACTGGCAACCTCCGAGAAAACCTTCTAGATGGGCAAATCTGATCAAATAAAAGGTGATGTAGGGTGGCACAAGTGAAGACGAGTTCATTGACATGTTACCCGTCCCCATAAGACCCCTCTTGGTGGGGTAAGCAAGGCCCTAAAAGTGACACATTCCCAGAACTCCTTCTAGATGGGCAAATCTGATCAAATAAAAAGTACTGTAGGGTGGCACAAATGAAGTCTAGTTGATTGACATGTTTCCCATCCCCATATGACCCCTCTTTATGGATAACCAAGGCCCTGAATGTGGCAACCTTTCTGAAAACCTTCTAGATGGGCAAATCTGATCAAATATAAGGTGCTGTAAGGTGGCACAAATGAAGACGATTTGAGGGCCATATTGCCCGTCTCCGTATTACCCCTCTTTATGGGGCAACCAAGGCCCTAAATGCGGCAACCTCCCTGAAAATCTTCTAAATGGACAAATCTGACCAAATAAAAGGTGCTGTAGGGTGGCTCAAATGAAGGCGAGTTGATTGACATGTTGCCCATCCCATATGACCCCTCTTTATGAGGCAACCTAGGCCCTAAAAGTGACAACCTCCCAGAAAATCTACTAGATGTGCAAATCTGATCAAATAAAAGGTGATGTAGGGTGGCAGAAATGAAGACGAGATTATTGACATATAAGGCAACCCCTATAAAACCTCTTTATGAGGCAACCTAGGCCCTAAAAGTGACAACCTCCCAGAAAATCTACTAGATGTGCAAATCTGATCAAATAAAAGGTGATGTAGGGTGGCAGAAATGAAGACGAGATTATTGACATATATGGCAACCCCATAAAATCTTCTACAGTGGTGAATCTGATCAAATAAATGGTGGTGCAGGGTGGCACAAATGAAATCAAGATTTTTAAAAATAAGTGCGGTGTTTTTAATCAAGATATAATTCAACATATGTCAGGATTAAATAAAAAACCTTAGTATGCCATTTGCATGTTATTCTTTACTTATAACACAAATACAGAATTGTATATGGAACTGAAATTTACTTTCATTAAATTTTCAAATTACTTAACTTCTTGGTTGATATCAGTCCTCTCATACAATGCCGGGCTAACGGTCGGGAATGGCACAGTGGCTGTGTATTTTGAACGGATATCGGGATTGTATCAAAACCCTGACCCCATTATTACATAACTGACGTCGGTAGTGACCCCTGACTTGAGAATTTCGGCTACCGAGGTTAATATGCATTCTCGGGAATATCAGCCCTGTCAGACATGATCGGGCTAAAGGCCTCGAATGGCACAGTAGCTGTGTGTTTCCGCCGGATTTTGGGAATGTATCAAAACCGTGAGCCCAGTATCACCAAATAGAACGCTGTAGTCACCCCTGGCATAAGAATTTCAGCTACCGAGGTTCATATTCCATCTCATGGATATCAGGCCTGTCGGACAACGTCGGTCTAACGGTCGGGTATGGCACAGTGGCTGTGTATTTTGAACGGATTTCTGGAACGTATCAAAACCGTGACCCCATTACCACCAAATTGACGGCTGTACTCACCCCTGACATAAGAATTTCAGCTACCGAGGTCCATATTCCATCTCAGGGATATCAGCCCTGTCATACAACGTCTGCCTATCGGTCGGGCATGGCACAGTGGCTGTGTATTTTGGCAAATATCGGGAATGTATGAAAACCGTGACCCCATTATCACCTAACTGACGTCGGTAGAGACTCCTGACTTGAGAATTTCGGCAACCGAGGTTGATATTCATTCTCGGGCATATCAACCCTGTCAGACATTGTCGGGCTAAAGGTCTGGAATGGCACAGTGGCTGTGAATTTCCGCCGGATTTTGGGAATGTATCGAAACCGTCACCCCCTTATCACCAAATTGGCGGTCGTAGTCACCCCTGATTTAAGAATTACAGCTACCGAGGTTCATATTCCCTCTCAGAGATATCAGTCCTCTCATACAATGCCGGGCTAACGGTCTGGAATGGCACAGTGGTTGTGTATTTTGAACGGATATCGGGATTGTATCAAAACCTTGACCCCATTATTACATAACTGACGTCGGTAGTGACCCCTGACTTGAGAATTTCGGCTACCGAGGTTAATATGCATTCTCGGGAATATCAGCCCTGTCAGACATGCTCGGGCTAAAGGCGTCGAATGGCACAGTGGCTGTGTTTTTCCGCCGGATTTTGGGAATGTATCAAAACCGCGACCCAGTATCACCAAACTGAATACTGTAGTCACCTCTGACATAAGAATTTCAGCTACCGAGGTTCATGTTCCATCTCAGGGATATCAGCCCTGTCGGACAACGTCGGCCTGACGGTCGGGTATGGCACAGTGGCTGTGTTTTTTGAACGGATTTCTGGAATGTATCAAAACCGTGACCCCATTTTCACCAAATAGACGGCTGTAGTCACCCGTGACATAAGAATCTGGGCTACCGAGGTTGATATTCCATCTCAGGGATATCAGCCCTGGCATACAATGTCGGCCTAATGGTCGGGAATGGCACAGTGGCTGTGTATTTTGGACGAATATCGGGAATGTATCAAAACCGTGACCCCATTATCACCTAACTGACGCCTGTAGAGACTCCTGACTTGAGAATTTCGGCTACCGAGGTTGATATTCCTTCTCGGGAACATCAGCCCTGTCAGTCATTGTCGGCCTAAAGATCTAGAATGGCACAGCGGTTGTGTATTTTCACCGGATATTGAAAATGTATCAAAACCGTGACCCATTATCACGTAATTGACGCCCATAGTCACCCCTGACATTAGAATTTCGGCTACCGAGGTTGATATTCCTTTTCTGGAATGTCAGCCCTGCCAGACATTGTCGGGCTAAAGGTCTGGAATGGCACCGTGGCTGTGTGTTTCCGCCGGATTTTGGGAATGTATCAAAACCGCGACCCCTCATCACTAAATTGACTATCGTAATCACCCCTGACATGAGAACTTACAGCTACCGAGGTTGATATTCCCTCTCAGGGATATCAGTCCTATCAGACAATGTCGGGCTAGGGGTCGGGAATTGCATAGTGGCTGTGTATTTTAACCGGATATCCGGAATGTATCAATAGCGTTGCCTCTTATCAGCCCAATGACCCGTAGTCACCATTGACATGAAAATTTCAGGTACCGAGGTTGATATTCCCTCTCGGGGATATCAGACCTATCCGACAATGTCCGGCTAAAGGTCGAGAATGGCACAGTGGCTGTGTATTTCAAACGGATATTGGGAATGTATCAGAACCGTGACCCCCTTATAACCTAACTGACGGCCGTAGTCACCCCTGGCATGAGAATTTAAGCTGCTGAGGTTGATATTCCTTCTCGGAGATATCATCCCTGTCAGACGCTATCGGCCTAAAGATCTAGAATGGCACAGTGGTGGTGTATTTTCACCGGATATTGAAAATGTATCAAAATCGTGACCCCTTATCAACCTAATTGATGCCCGTAGTCACCCCTGACATTAGAATTTCCGCTACCGAGGTTGGTATCCCTTCTCGGGAATATCAGCCCTGTCAGACATTGTCGGGCTAAAGGTTTGGAATGGCACAGTGGCTGTGTGTTTCCGACGGATTTTGGGAATGTATCAAAACTGTGACCCCCTTATCACCAAATTGACGGTCGTAGTCTCCCCTGACATGAGAATTTCCGCTACCGAAGTTGATATTCCCTCCCGTGGATATCAGACCTCTTAGGCAATGTCCGGCTGAAGGTCGAGAATGGCACAGTGGCTGTGTATTTCAAACGGATATTGGGAGTGTATCAGAACCGCGACCCCCTTATAACCTAACGGACGGCCGTAGTCACCCCTGGCTTAAGAATTTAAGCTACTGAGGTTTATATTCCTTCTCGGGGATATCAGCCCCGTCAGACATTGTCGACCTAAAGATCTAGAATGGCACATTGTTTGTGCATTTTCACCGGATATTGAAAATATATCAAAATTGTTACCCCTTATCACCTAATTGACGCCCGTAGTCACCATTGACATTAGAATTTAGGCTACCGAGGTTGATATTCCTTCTCGGGAATATCAGCCCTGTCAGACATTGTCGGGCTGAAGGTCTGAAATGGCACAGTGGCTTTGTGTTTCCGTCGGATTTTGGGAATGTATCAAAACTGTGACCCCCTTTTCACCAAATTGACGGTCGTAGTCACTCCTGACATGAAAATTTCAGTTACCGAGGTTCATGTTCCCTCTTGGGGATATCAGCTTGGTTAGGAAATATCGGGCTGAAGCTCGAGAAAAGTACAGTGGCTGTGTATTTGCACCAGATATTGTGAATGTATCAAAATCGTGATCGCCCTTATCACCTGACTTACGCCCGTAGTCACCCCTGCCCGGAGAATCTAGGCTACCGTGGTTGATACTCTCTCCCGGAGATATCAGCGCTGTCTGGAAGTGTCGGGCTGAAGGTCGGGAATAGCACAGTGCCTGTGTATTTCCACAGGATATGGTGAATGTATCAAAATCGTTACCACCTTTTCACCTAACTGACGCCCGCAGTCACCCCTGACAGGAGAATCTCACCTACCGAGGTTGACATTTCCTCTCGGGTATATTCGCCCTGTTAGAAAATATCGGCCTGAAGCTCAGGAATGTGTATCAGTGGCTGTGTTTTTCCACCAGATATTGTGAATGTATCACAATCGTGGCCTCCTTATCACCTAACACACGCCCGTAATCACCCCTGACAGGAGAATCTCAGCTATCGAAGTTGATATTCTCTCTCGGGGACATCAGCCCTGTCTGAAAATGTCGGGCTGAAGGTCAGAAATGGCACAGTGGATGTGTCTGTTCACCGGATATCGGGAATGTATCAAAACCGTGACCCCTTATCACCTAACTGACGCCCCGTAGTCACCCCGGCAGGAGAATCTCAGCTACCGAGGTTAATATTCCCTCTCGTGGATATCAGCCCTGTCAGGAAATGTTGGGCTGAAGGATTGGAATGGCACAATGGCTGGGAATGTATCAAAATCGTGAACCCAGTATCACCTATCAGACGCCCATAGTCACCCCTGACAGGAGACTCTCAGCTACCGAGGTTAATATTCCCTCTCGGGGAGCTCAGCCCTTTCAGGAGATGTCGCGCTAAAGGTCAGGAATTGCACAGTGGCTGTGTATTTCCACCGGATATTGGGAATGTATCAAAATAGTGATCCCCCCGCCTTATCATATAACTGACGCCCATAGTCACCTGTGACAGGAGAATCTTATTTACCGTGGTTGATATTCCCTCTCGAGGATTTTAGTCCTGTCAGGAAATGTCGGGAATGGCACAGTGGCTGTGTATTTCCACCTGATATGGGGAATGTTGTCATCCCTGGTAGGTAAATCTCCCTCCCGGGGAGTCAGTCCTGTCAGACAATGTCGGGAGTGGCACAGTGGCTGAGCATTTCCATCGGATATTGGGAATGTATCAAAATCGAGACCCCATTATCTCCTAACTGACGCCCGTTGTCACCCCTGACAGGAAAATCTCAGCAATTGGACATGTAAATATATTACCCTCATCACCTACCTGACGTCGTAGTCACCGCAGACATTAGAAACACAGCTCCCGGGGCTGTTATTCCCTCACAGAGATGTCAGTCCTGTCAGACATTATCGGGCCGAAGGGCAGGTCTCGCACAATGGCTGTGTATTTCACAATCTTGTCCCATGTCACCTAACATTCATTTTTTTCCAGGACATGGAAATCTCGGCAGACGGGTCTGATTTTTCACAGCAGAGTAATCCACCCTGTCAAATATTGTTATACTGGATGTCTTGCCTTGCACAGTGGCAAAACGTCATGCCACTTCTATGTTATGAAACTTCGGTATTGTTCAACACTGCGCTATAACCTCAGATACGCAATTTCGTCAGAATCGGTCGGGAATTGGAGATTTTAAAAACTCAAGGGTGCTCAATCAAAGCCATGGTCACGTCCAAAATCAATTTCAATCCCATAGAAATGTTCCTCGGACCGCGTAAATATTATAGGTGCAAAATTTCGTTTCGAGTACTGCAGAATACTTCTATTCATACAAAGATGACCAAAATGTGTATAGACTGGCTCGCCTGCCCGACTTCCACAAGGTTTCATTGACATGACATTTTGCGAGCCAGATGGCTTCATATTGTAGTTAGCTATGCCGTAAAAACCACTAGATCCCATATTCCGCTGAAATCAGAAGAGGAAAGACGACTAGAGGTCAAGGTTGAATATCAAGGTCGGGGTTATGTCCTCGGTCGGATTCGACTCTGCAGCATAACTCTTCTGGTCAAAGTAATATAATGGCAAGTTTAGTCCCGATCGGTTTATTGCATACATGCACATAGACAGATCAACTACAGTTAAATGTTCGCGGTTATAACACTGGTAGTGGGATTTTTTTTCGAACATTAGAAGCAAATGGTGAACGTTCGATCAATATCGCGGTTCCCGCTTTAACAATATATATAGTACCAGCTGGGGCCCTGACTTCGTCCGGCATGGATTGAAATAGGCAGCAGGATTGAGTTGAGCATGGTGAATCACCCCAGATACAATTGTTTTTATCGAAATTGGTCCCAAAATGGCTATTTTAGAGATGAAGGTCACAATTTCAAGGTCAAGGTCACGGCGCATGCGTAAATTGATAGGTCCCGAACACTACCTGACGGAACGTTATATACATACCACGTTTCGTCCCGATTTGCCGAGTAATTTCGGAGATCCTTAATGCGCATGCGCCAAGACGGGCCCCTTTCATGTACGATTGTGGCAAATGACTCCCCGATGGTCCTTACACACACATCTCAGCTTTCGTCCCGATTGGCCAAGAAGTTTCTAAGATTGTTACTGCGCATGCGCGAAGACGGGACCCCCTACTTCATACCGGTAGTGATAAACATCCCTGGAACCAAACTACATATGCATTCCAACTGTCGTCTCGATTGGCCTGGGGGTTTCGGGGGCTATGCATTACAAACAAACATAGTTACTGAAATAGATGATAGACTAGAGGGGTGGGGGGGGGTGGGGGTGCCCGATTTCGTCCGGGCTAGAAGGTCAAGATCAGGACGCATGCCCAGTTTGGTCCAAAATACTACTCGATCGAAGTTACATATACCAACCACGTTTCGTCCCGATTGGCCCAGCAGTTTCAGGGATCGTTAATGCGCATGCGCGAAGATTTGCCCTTACCCCATTCCTGATGGTGGAAGCTCACTACCCAGTGGACCATACACATATGTCCTAGGTTTGGTCCCGATTGGTCCAGTAGTTTATGAGATCGTTACTGCGCATGCGGACCCCCACTCCAGGTCCGATGGACGATAAACTCTTCAGGGCCGAACTACATGAACATGCGAAGTTTCGTCCCGATCGGCCGAGCCGTTTCGAGGCTGTAGCGAACAGACACACACACACATAGACACACAAATGAGCTCAAATATATAATAAACGAACTCAAATATACAATATGGATGATATGTTCGCGGTTCGCGCTTATTAATCCTCTCTATATATCTATACTGTTCGCCGTTCACGTTTCGCTGTTCGCGTTCACCTGACGAAATTAACAATCTCTCTCTCTCTATATATATATATAATGAATTATACCATGTAATGCAGATGAAATCAGTGAGAATCGATCTCTTTTTCAAATTTCCTGCTTAAGGTACAGAATACAGAATTCGGCACTTCTGTTATGCATTTTTTAGGATGAAAGACTCTGACGCCGATGGGGATCGAACCACTGCCTTGATGAGAGTACATTTCTGCGGCACCAATCGCCTAGCGAAAATGGACCAGCACCATAGACCACTTGACTACCGACAAGCCCCCCAAAAAGGCATGCTAGCAGGTCGAGCGTCCATGGAATTGGCACAGTTCACACGAAATTACTCGGTATCCCCTAGAATTAGTTGTTTACAATGAATTATACCATGTAATGCAGATGAACTCAGTGAGAATCAATCTCTTTTTCAAATTTCCTGCTTAAGTACAGAATACAGAATTCGGCACTTCTGTTATGCATTTTTTAGGATGAAAGACTCTGACGCCGATGGGGATCGAACCACTGCCTTGATGAGAGTACATTTCTGCGGCACCAATCGCCTAGCGAAAATGGACCAGCACCATAGACCACTTGACTACCGACAAGCCCCCCAAAAAGGCATGCTAGCAGGTCGAGCGTCCATGGAATTGGCACAGTCCACACGAAATTACTCGGTATCCCCCAGAATTAGTTGTTTACAATGAATTATACCATGTAATGCAGATAAAATCAGTGAGAATCAATCTCTTTTTCAAATTTCCTGCTTAAGGTACAGAATACAGAATTCGGCACTTCTGTTATGCATTTTTTAGGATGAAAGACTCTGACGCCGACTGCCTTGATGAGAGTACAGTTCTGCGGCAAGAGATTGATTTTTACTGATTTCATCTGCATTACATGGTATAATTCATTGTAAATAACTAATTCTGGGGGATACCGAATAATTTCGTGTGGACTGTGCCAGTTCCATGGACGCTCGACCTGCTAGCATGCCTTTTTGGGGGACTTGTCGGTAGTCGAGTGGTCTTTGGCGCTGGTTCAGTTTCGCTAGGCGATTGGTGCCGTAGAAATGTGTTCTCATCAAGGCAATGGTTCGATCCCCATCGGCGTCAGAGTCTTTCATCCTAAAAAATGCATAACAGAAGTGCCGAATTCTGTATTCTGTACCTTAAGCAGGAAATTTGAAAAAGAGATACCGAGTAATTTCGTGTGGACTGTGCCAGTTTCATGGACGCTCGACCTGCTAGCATGCCTTTTTTGGGGCTTGTCGGTAGTGGAGTGGTCTATGGCGCTGGTCCAGTTTCGCTAGGCGATTGGTACCGCAGAAATGTATTTTCATTCAAGGCAGTGGTTCGATCCCCATCGGCGTCAGAGTCTTTCATCCTAAAAAATGCATCACAGAAGTGCCGAATTCTGTATTCTGTACTTAAGCAGGAAATTTGAAAAAGAGATTGATTCTCACTGATTTCATCTGCATTACATGGTATAATTCATTGTAAACAACTAATTCTGTGGGATACCGAGTAATTTCGTGTGGACTGTGCCAGTTTCATGGACGCGCGATCTGCTAGCATGCCTTTTTGGGGGGCTTGTCGGTAGTCGAGTGGGCTATGGCGCTGATCCAGTTTCGCTAGGCGATTGGTGCCGCAGAAATGTACTCTCATCAAGGCAGTGGTTCGATCCCCATCGGCGTCAGCGTCTTTCATCCTATATATATTTTTAACTTCGTCAAATTGCTGAAGTTATATAAAATATTTCCGGCAATTTGACGAAGTTATATGAAAATATTAGTAAGTAACACCTTGAAGACCTATTTTAGTCATTTAATCACGAGCTTTCGGCTTTCAAAGCCTTCATCAGGTGACAGACGAACAACAATGAGACAAAATAAAATACTTATCGAGTGGAAAATCTACCCTCAGCAATTTAGTATTAATCCACCGTCCAGTCCATGGAGGGTAGATTATAAGGAAATTGCTGTTGAGTAGACTGCCATCCGATGATTATTCACAATTTCTGAGGACAAAGCACAAGAACCTAGAGAAATATTTGTCTCACGGGCTGAAATTTGGCAAGTGCTCCTTGTTCTTTTTGAAGAGAATGTGAACTTTCAAGATAAATTTTGAGATGCTTTTCATGTACCTTTTATCTTTTACCTCACTATTGATTTTGAGAATTTAATTATGTGATTCAACGAATGTTGAATGACATATTGGAATTGTAAGCCTTTTTTTCTTCTTTCTTCTCCACGCAAAATAGGGCACTTCTACTCATTTCTCAATCATGCCAGTTACGTTTTCCCCAAAAAGGCCACCAATTTCAAAACGAGACTGGTTTACGTAACTTTTTTAAAACTCCGATATCTCCCTACTTATGAAAGTTAGGCTTTTGCAAATTTTCATACATAATTTATAAAAAAAATGTCTAAAATCCACTCATTCCGTCACTTTACCGTGCACGCTATCCATTTCACACTCTCTCAGAACAGTTAAACAGTGTCATTGCCTACCAAATGATACCAAATATGTCCTTATACATGAAATATTGTCCCTTGTAGCGGCTCGCAAACATTGAAATGGAAAAACGGGGTACTACATCTTCCTCTTTATAGTTAGGAGCATTATATTTATTTATTCTCATGCCGCCAACATCGAAACTTAAAGTGTGCAACAACTTTTGATTCTCCCATTTATCTCCGGACAGTAGTGACGTCACATGTTGGAAATGTTTTCCTTTTTTCCTATTATTTCTGTTCAGCAATTTTGTGGATGCCATTCCAGATAATAGTGACTTTCGAGGGCCCAAACTTCTCACGCCGTTGCTTTATGGTCTAGAATGGGAAACCTCCCCTTTTGAGGCAAAAATGTCTCCTTATTTTTACGCTACGATGCCGTAACCAATCACAGAGCAAAAAAACGTCAAAAATTAAACTCAACGCAGGAAGCTGAAAACTGACACGGCGATACCACTTGAGGTACCAAATAGCAAGTTGAAATTTTTAAAAATCGGACTACAACTTACGGAGATATGATGGAGATATGACGTAATTGCTGTCAAAGCTATACTACCACCCTTTTGTGGAAAGCCCAACTAGAAAACCATGGACGACACAGGGTCTTATCTAAAATCAGATAGCAATTTCAGGAGATATGACGTAATTGCCGTCAAGGCTATACCCCTACCCCTTGGTGGAAAGCCCACCTGTAAAACCATGGACGACACAAGGTGCAATCTTTGCATATCACTGGAGAACACCCCGAAGGGGAAAACCTCCCTTTATGGAGAAAAGGCGTCTCCACACTTCGACGCTACGCGGCTATAAACAAAGAGGGGTCGAAAAACGTCAAATTTAAAAATGACCACAGAAAGCTGAAATTTGGCACAGCAGTACCCGTCGAGGTCTCAAATAGACAGTTGACAAAAAATAAAAAATCCAAGCAGAACTTCCCAATACATGACGTAATTGACGTTAGGGCTATACCCTACATCCCATTTGTGAAAAGCACACTTTCATATGGTGGGAGAATGGCGCTGTGGGCGAAATGGCGTTGGTCGTGCTTCGTTGAATGACATCCGGAGATTTGTAGTGCGATCTCAGACAAACCTCTAGTTGTTATTGATTATGATTTTTAAAGTTGAGCAAAAGAAAAGAAATGATGCACATTTTCCGTGTTTTGTTCATACTTGCCCATCGATCTCAGGGCCTCTTACAATTTTAGCCTTATCATCTGTTGTCCCAACAGTCTTTATATATATGGCCCAGGTTGTCTAGAGATTTGGTCCGAATTGTCCAACCATCTGGTCCGAATCGTTCAACCATCTCGTCGGAATCGTCCTAAAGTCTGGTTCAAATCATTTAAAATAATCTGTCCGAATCGTACATGGTTCGAATCAACCAGAAACCAAATAAACAATACGAAACCTAAATTATATATGTCCCTTTCTTGTTATACACCTGTTGTGCGTGCATTGAGTAGAAAATCTTTTATGTGTAAAAGATATCTAATATTTCAAAACGTATCTTACTTTGTGCTCATTATAGTTACGTCCCTTGGTAACTTGTAAACATCTCCGAATTTCTGTGACCTTCAAGAATAGAAATAGTGGACACCCTCTTACAAATTTTCTTCGTGTTTGTGTTGGTGGTCCATAACAATTGAGCTTTGATCTTCATAAAAAAAATATTATTTATTATTAATAGTTGTTATCCGGAATGAAAATTCAATTGGAATGTCCATACGGAATTGAAATAGAATTGGAATTCCCTTCCGGGTGTCACGTGACGTGGCACAATCATCCAATTAAAAGTTTGTCGTTAATAACACACGCACGATCTTCGAACAAACCGCAGGGGTCAATTTCGATTCCAATCGCGGTCGCAAGTTCACAAAGCTGAACTAAGTCTGCTTTTTTGAGTATATTAAACTTAACACCATGACAGGTGAGCTAACTTTGTAATTCACGCACTGACTCAGATTAGAAAGTCTCCATTATACAAAGCAATCAAGAAGTATTTAATAAAACAAACGATACACGTTGGAATTTTAAACATTGCAATGCTTTGTTTAGCTCTGATTGATCCACATAATATGGCGCGCTTTGGGTAATTCCAATCTATTTGTAGTTCTGGAATGTGTCTGTTGGTAGTCGACGTTTGTGAAACTGGGGTTTTCACTGGGTGCCGACGTCTATTGTTTTCATACAGCCCACCAGTAAGGTGTGACAATCCTCTTCATTTTCTATAACCTGTTTCATTATTTGTGGATAGTCAATTTAGACTGTTTTGAATAAAGCAAATGTCTATCAACATTTGGTGATTTTTATTGCACATTTGATACGTAAATTTCATAATATTTATATACTTTTGTATTAACAAACACAAAAATCTCGGTACATCCAAAATGCCGATTATATTTAACTGGACATAATATACATACAACTAGTGGCACACGACGTTTTTTAGCCAACATGTGTGAACAAAATTTGGTTATTACATAAATTTTATTGTATAAAAAGCTAGAGATAAATATTGTTTGTAAATGTTGTCTAAAGTTAAATAAAGTGATTAATTTTTCTGACAAAAATTATTTTAAAAAGAAAGAAACCACTTAATTTAATCATAATATGTTTGATAGCGAGGTTCTCGGAATGCCGGCACCTATTGTTTTCTAACTCAAAGTCAGTGGTACGTGTAGATTTCTAAAGCAACACTTTCCGGGTGTTATGAATCTATAGTTGGATATACAGCCATGAAGTGATGCAGTCCCTGTTTACTGTGGTGGGGGAATATTCGAAATCAGTCTGAAATAATTTACTAATTTAGGAAAACCATAACTGAATCGGACTTAATTATGCGGGAGAAATTAATTAGTATGCCGGCATTCAGAGAAATGTTTATTGAGAGGCAACCGGCATTACAAGAACCAACCATTTGATCACTTTCGATATCTGTGTGAACTCTACGCAGCGTGTGAGTATTGTTATTAATTTAAGTGACAAAATTAATGTTTGTGTTTGAAACCAAAGCTCCTGACCTCTCCAAGAAGTAACGCGATGGGCACATCCTGTGCTATATCATAAACTAAAGTTTGGATCCTTTTAATTTAAGTTAAATTAAAAACTATATTTTGATGGTGTTCGTTAGATAAAGGGTTATTATCATACAAAACGTATCCTAGTCTATGTATGCATTTAAGTTCATTTAATTATAGTAACCCTATTTTGATGTACTAAGTTTATGTGTTTGAAGATGAAAAAGTATTATATGTGTGCATTTATGTTCATTTAATTATAATAACCATATTCTGATGCACCAAGTTTAGGTGTTTGTGGATAAAAAAAGTATCATCTGAAATCATTGAATGATATTTTTCCCAACACCAGTGCTTTAAAGAGAGGATCTCAAATGAGTTCCCGTTTAATATTGAAATTTAGGAAACGAGTCAAGCAGATTTCATTTGCAACGAGCTTTAGCGAGTTGCAAAATCTACTTGACGAGTTTCCTAAATTTCAATATTAAACGGGAACGAGTTCGAGATTCTATTTATCACATAATCCGATATTGTCATTTTTTGCCAGTGTGACCTACCCTTTACCTAACGCTAGTAGCAGATGACACTCATAAAACAAATTCTCGTATAACCAGGTATAACTAAAATTTTTGATTTTTTGCTTCCAAAACATAGCTTATGTCCCTCATTGGAACGAGTGCAATGCGCTCGTTCCAATGAGGGGTCATAAGTTATGTTTTGGAAGCAAAAAATCAAAATATAAAAAAAATTGAATGGAGATTTTCGTACATAGCGCTGGCTGGTTTTGGCTGTTACATTAGGTAAAGCGTTAAAAAACAAACAAACAAATAACTCTATTCAGCCTTCTCATTGCCATCCTGGCTGTGACGCTGTGTTCCCAATTTTTGTGCGCCGCAGAAAATAGTTCCCAGTAAACTCATTACAAACTCACTGCAATAGTTACCAGTAAACCACTGCACCCAGTAAATTCACTCACATGCTGACATTCCATTTGTGGCCTTTTTACCTTTATCACACTAGTGTAATATAAAAGTTTATTACATGGCTTTATTACACTGCAGAATGGTGTGATTATGTGATAAAATGATGTTCATTTAAAATACTCACGATAATACACAGAAAAACACTAAAATAAGTTATTCTCATTTCCAATTTTATACCAGGCCATACTCGATCTTTAATATGTGCGTGCTTACTGCTTTTAGCAAATAACATTTTGATAAAATTTAGAAAACAAACCAGTAATTCAATTCAACTTTCATTACCAAATTAAAAAATGGGAAGTCCATTTTACGGAAATTAATTCTGCATTTCGAACCTTTTAGAATTTCTAAGAAAACATAGTTATAAGCTAGACTAAAAAAGGTACAAGATCTATCTCAAATTTATCTCTGTTTCAAAATGTTTTGGGAGCGGATGTGGCATGTTTCCAGGGCCTGATTCCTACAAGATGCATTTCCGTATCGCCTGTTTTTCTTCAGACGTCCCTTGTGGTATATTATGCGAATTGATTGTTTCTTTTACCCTAAAAGTATGGAAACATGTCTATCACATCCACGAAGTGAAATGATTACACCGTGCATTGTCACAAGGCTCTTAAATGTCAATTGCCAATAACAAATTAATGGCATTTTGGCCTGTGCTTTCAGTTTTAAAGCAATGCTCTTTCTGTAATTGTAGCTATGGGATGGACAAATGTTGAAATTTCATTTAATACCCCCTGTGTTAGGTTCACGTTCCATCAGATCTGCACTACTTCTGAAACTTGCCCAAAATTTGTACGTTTTGTCTAGAACAAGCATCGAAAGGATTCGAATGCGTGTCTATAATCCACATTGCACAGCTACGACTGTTTTGTCACCATATCGAATGAACCAACATTCACCTCACTCTCAATAAAGAGTCGAAGTTACTCAGCCAGTATACGGCTTCACAATCAGGATCTGTTACATGATCCATATTCAAGAATTGGCTGTACCTCGATGTTTTATGCGGTACTAGCCTATTCAGAGATTAGATTACTGTGGACGTAAAGCGTTGTTAACTTTCAAAATGCAGTTGAAACAGATTAATGGAAAATGATTTTGCTAAAGGTAAGCTACTAACCTAACATTAATTTCTTCTCCATTAAATGTTGGTATTTTCTTCTGTTTTCCTGAATGTCAAACATTTACCTTGCAATAGCCTGACGATGGTCGCTCCCAAGCACTTATTATGTCTTGCAGCGATCCATTTGTTGCATGCTGCCTCTCAGTGTGTAAAGGGCTGTAAATTGTTGTAATACATTTTAGCATGTAGGATTTTCGAAACAAATGAACTTTATTTATAACCTCATAGTGCTTCTTTATTTAAAATAAAAATGTGGTCTATGAAAGAATCTAAAAAGTACACGTAAAGTCGCCAATGCTATCGTTATTAAAAGCTTGTGAAGTTTCCACATCGTAAACGTTTTGTTTTTACTTGTTGTAGTACGCATATGGGTTCATTTGTTGGCATCAATATCTTAAAGCTTCAGAAAATAAAATGCACAATAGCAGAAACAAGCACAAAAGTAATGACGAGATTTTTTTTTATTTTTCTGTCGACGGGAGTTGGGGAGAGGAATGGGGTGGGGTGGTACTGATGTCCGCGAAGCTAAAGTTAACGTTATCTTAATATTATTATTCTCTCTCTTGGGAATGGCAGGAAGACAGCTAATAAGGCTATGCTATTTTCCGCAAGTAGTAGGAGATGTGGTTTTAAACCCATATTTGGGAGACCCCGCCGGGGACCCCGGAAGTGACGTCTTACCGCGTTGCATTGTGGTGTTCCGGGTGCTGTCATGGTAGCGCACGTGAGCCGCCATGTTGTGACGCCATTACCATGGTGTTGGGTGGTGTCGGTGAGCATGCCCAGCGCGTGTTGTTAAGGTGACACGTGTTTCCGTCGTCCATTTTGTATATAGAGGCCGCCATCTTGGTTTCTATGATGGCACGTGGTTGCTATGAGCCTGGAAGGCTTCAAATAATATAGGGGTTTGCATACGGCATTAAGTGGATACGCAGTATTAGGGACTAATAGTAGACCAACATAGATATGAACAACCCATCCGATACTGCAAATTCCATTCCTACACGAGAAGCACGACACACTTTGACCCGACCAACGTGTTGTTGAATTGTATAGTGGCAAGTGTAGTCCAAACAGCAAAAAATAGTAACAAAACACAAATTCTACTTCAAAAATGGAGCTCTTCTTCTCTACCAGAGTACACTCTTATGCAATCCAACTGCATTTTCGTCTCTACCGGAGTACAACCCCCTTCATCAATCGAACACACCCTTTATACGCCTTTTAGCACTACGTGCTAGTCAAAACAGATCCGTTTCTGTACAAAAGTCCGTTTCGGTAATTTCCGGTCATTTTCGGCTTCATTTGGGTAATTCTTTATAACATCATTCAATCGAACGTACCCCTAGAACATACCACTATCTTGTGTGAAGCCTTCCAGGCTCAAAACAACCACGTGCCACCATAGAAACGAAGATGGCGGCCTCCTATATACAAAATGGACGACGGAAACATGTGTCACCCTAACAACACACGCTGTGCATGCGCACTAACACCACCCATTACCTTGATAATGCCTCCACAGCATGGCCGCTGACGCGCGCTATCATGACAACACACGTGACACCCAATCAATACAACGCGGTATGACGTCACTTCCGGGATCCCGGGCGTGGTCCCCAAATGTGGTATTTAAAACACATCTCCTACTATTCCCGCAGAACGGTATATATATAGATATAATTTTTTGTTCTATTTTTCAACAACTGATACTGCAAATAAAGATTTCAATTTCAATCTAAAAGTGGAATAATTGAAAACATCCTATCCTGATACATGTGTGTTAAGATTTTTACTTTTATTTCAAATGTTATTATGTGTTTTAATCAATAACTCATGCACCGTGAACTACGCCCATTGGTGAGTATAGGGCAGTACAAAAATGTAACAGCGTCGCAGCCAGGTAATGTAATATTCCATGACAACACAGTCTGGGAAAACGCTTTTAAAAATTCATGACGTCAAGGCTTATTATTCATGCAATATTTTATGTGCAGACAAATTTTAACTACCATATATTTTAGAAAATAACAGGAAACAATATATCATTAATGCATAAAAATCAACACGGAAATAATATGTCTAATTTATAGAGGGCTGACAACAAACTGGTGTTTTTTTCCATTTTGAAGTCCTTCCACATAAGCATCTGGAAGGGGGTTTTACTTAAATTTAACAAAATTAAGTTTTTCCGATCCGCCAAGGCATACTGGTTAGTATTAAGATTGTTGTTAACCTTCATAATATGGGAGCAACTTGCTTTTATTGGCGATGGTGTAGGGGCACCCGCCTTCAAAATGTTATAAAATCAACAGGGTACCCTATTCAGCCTTTCATAAATCAAGTTTGTCCCAAATTTTTGAATGTTAATGACTCTAATATTAACCAGTGGGCTTTCAAAAATCTGAAAAACTTAATTTATGCATTAACTAAACACTGTTTCGCGTAAAATGGCTAATTTGCATTAATCCAAGATGGCCACTAAAAATTTTTTTTTCTCAATTTGACTTAATTTCAATGAAGTATTTGAGAAAGTATTTTAGTTAAAGGTAACAAAATTAGTTTTCTCGAAAAGCCAAGGCATACTATTTAGTATTAAGGATGTTAGTATGAAAGGAACGTGGTTAGGAGACGGGGGTGATATGGGGACGGGCAACATGTCAATGAACTCGTCTTAATTTGCGCCACCCTACAGCATCTTTAATTTGATCAGTTTTGCTCATCTAGAAGGTTTTCTGTGACGTTGCTACATTTAGGGCCTTGGTTGACCCATAAAAAGGGTCATATAGGGACGGGCAATGTGGCAATCAAATCGTCTTCATTCGTGCCACCCGACACCACCTTTTATTTGATCAGATTTGCCTATCTAGAAAGTTTTCTGGTAGGTTGCCACTCTTAGGGCCTTGGTTGCCCCATAAAGAGGGGTCATATGGGAAGAGGCAAAATGTCAATCAACTCGTCTTTATTTGTACCACCCTACAGCACCTTTTATTTAATCAGATTTGCCCATCTAGAAGGTTCTCTGGGTGGTTGTCATTTTAGGGCCTTGTTTGTCCCATCTAGAGGGGTCATATGGGGACGGGAAACATTTCAATGAACTCGACTTCATTTGTGCCAACCTACAGCACTTCTTATTTGATCAGATTTGCCAATCTAGAAGGTTTTCTGGGAGAATGCCACTTTTAGGGCCTTGTTGCTCCATAAAGAGGGGTGATATTGGGACGGGAAATATGGCAATCAAACCGTCCTCATTTCTGCCACCCTACAGCACATTTTATTTGATCAGATTTGCCCACATAGAAGGTTTTCTGAGAGGATGTCACATTTAGGGCCTTGGTTGCCCCATGAAGAGGAGTCATTTGGAGACGGGAAACATGTCAAACAACTCGTCTTCATTTTTGCCACCATACCCCACCTTTTATTTGATCAGATTTGCCCATCTAGAAGGATTTCTGGGAGGTTGTTACATTTGAGGCCTTGGTTGCCCCATAAAGAGGGATCATATATGGGCGGGCAACATGTCAGTCAACCCGTCTCCATTTTTGCAACCCTACAGCACCTTTCATTTCATCGGATTTGGCCCGCTAGAAGGTTTTCTGGGAGGTTGTCACTTTTAGGGCCTTGGTGACCCCATAGAGAGGGGTGATATGGGTCAGGCAACATGTCAGTCAACTTGTGTTCATTTGTGCCACCCTACAGCACCTTTTATTTGATCAGATTTGCCCATCTAGAAGGTTTTCTGGGAGGTTGTCACTTATAGGGCCTTGGTTGCCCCCTAAAGAGGGGTCGTATGGGTACGGAGAACATGTCAATCAACTCGTCTTCATTTGTGCCGCCCTACAGCTCCTTTTATTTGGTCAGATTTGCCAATTTAGAAGGTTTTCCGGGAGGTTGTCACTTTTAGGGCCTTGGTTGCCCAATAAAGAGGGGTCACATGGGGACGGGCAACATGTCAATCAACTCGTCTTTATTTGTGCCACCCTACATCGCCTTTTATTTGATTAGATTTGCCTTTCTAGAAGGTTTTCTGGGAAGTTGTCACTTTTTGGGCCTTGGTTGCCCCATAAAGAGGGGTCATATGGGAGAGGGCAACATGTCAATCAACTCCTCTTCATTTGTGCCACCCTACAGCCACTTGTTTTATCAGATTTCCCCATCTAGAAGGTTTTCCGGTAGGTTGTCACTTTTAGGGCCTTGGTTACCCCATAAAGAGGGGTCATATGGGGACGGGCAATATGTCAATGAACTCGTCTTCATTTGCGCCCCCCTACAAAAGTGACACCCTCCCAGAAAACCCATCTCCATTTGTGCCACCCTACAGCACTTTTATTTCATCACATTTGCCCCTCTAGAAGGTTGTCTGGTAGGTTGTCACTTTTAGGGCCTTGATGACCCCATAAAGAAGGATCATATGGGGACGGGCAACCTGTCAGTCAAGTCGTCTTCATTTGTGCCACCCTACAGTGCCATTTATTTGATCAAATTTACTCATCTTGAAGGTTTTCTGGGAGTTTGTCACATTTAGGGCCATGGTTGTCCCATAAAGAGGGGTCATATGGGGAGGGGCATCATGTCATTTGTGCCACCCTACTGCACATTTTATTTCATCTGATTTGCCCATCTAGAAGGTTTTACTTTACTCGACTTTATTTGTGCCACCCAACAGCAACTTTTATTTGATTAGATTTGCACATCTAGAATGTTTTGTGGAAGGATGTCACTTTTAGGGCCTTGGTTGCCCCATAAAGAGAGGTCATATGGGGATGGGCAACATGTCAGTCAATTCGTCTTCATTTGTGCCACCCTACAGCAACTTATATTTGATCAAATTTGCCCATCTAGAAGGTTTTCTGGTAGGTTGTCACATTTAGGGCTTTGGTTCCCCCATCAAGAGCGATCATATGGGGGCGTGCAACATGTCAATGACCTCGCCTTCATTTGTGCCACCCTACAGCACCTTTTATTTGATCATATTTGCCCATCTAGAAGGTTTTCTGGTAGGTTGCCTCTTTTAGGGCGTTGCCCCATAAAGAAGAGTCATATGGGGACGGGCAATATGTCAATAAACTCGCCTTCATATGTGCCACCCTACAGCACTTTTTATTTGATCAGATTTTACCATCTGGAAGGTTTTCTGGGAGGATGTTACATTTAGGGCTTTGGAATTCCCCCATCAAGAATGGTAATATGCGGCGGGCAACATGTCAATGAACTCGTCTTCATTTGTGCCACCGTACAGCACCTTTAAATTTGATCTGATTTGCCCATCTTGAAGCTTTTCCGGGAGGTTGTCACTTTTAGGGTCTTGTTTGCCCCATAAAGAGGGGGTCATATGGAGATGGGCAAAATGTCAATCGGCGCGTCTTTATTTGTGCCACTCTACAACACCTTTTATTTGATCAGATTTGGCCATCTAGAAGGTCTTCTGGAAACTTGTCACATTTAGGGCCTTGGTTGCCCCATAAAGAGGGGGTCACATGAGGCCGAGCGACATGTCAGTCAACTCGACTTCATTTGAGCCACCCTACAGCTCCTTTTATTTGATTAGATTTGCCCATCTAGAAGCTTTTCTGGGAGGTTGTCACATTTTGGGACTTGGTTGGCGAATAAAGAGGGGCCATATGGGGACGGGCAACAAGTCAGTGAACCCGACTCCATTTGTCCCACCCTACAGCACCGTTTATTTAATCAGGTTTGCCCATCTAGAAGGTTATCTGGGAGGTTGTCACTTTTAGGGCCTTGCTTGCCCCATCAAGAGGGGTCATATGGGGACGGGCTACATGTCAATGAACTCGTCTTCATTTGTGCCACCCTATTGCACCTTTTATTTGATCAAGTTTTCCCATGTAGAAGGTTTTCTGAGAGGTTGCCACTTATTGGGCCTTGGTTGCCCCGAAGGAGGGGTCATATGGGGACGGGCAATATGGCAATCAAATCGGCTGCCTTTGTGTCACCCTTCAGCACCTTTTATTTTATCAGATTTGCCCATCTTGAATGTTTTCTGGGAGGTTGACACTTTTAGGGCCTAGATTGTCCCATAAAGGGGGGTCATATGGGGACGGGCAACATGTCAATGAAATCGTCTTCATTTGTGCCACCCTACAGCACCTTTTGTTTGGTTAGATTTTCCTTTCTAGAAGGTTTTGTGGGAGATTGTCACTTTTTGGGCCTTGGTTGTCGAATAAAGATGGGTCATATGGGGACGGGCAACATGTCAATTAACCCGACTCCTTTGTCCCACCCAACGGTGCCTTTTATTTGATCAGATTTGCCCATCTAGATAGATTTCTGGGAGGTTGTCACTTTTAGAGCTTTGGTTGCCCCATCAAAAGGGGTCATACGGGGACGACCAACATGTCAATGAAATCGTCTTCATTTGTGCCACCCTACAGCACCTTTTATTTAATTAGATTTGCCTTTCTAGAAGGGTTTCTGGGAGGTTGTCACTTTTTGGGCCTTCTTTGCCACATCAACAGGGGCCATATGGGCACGGGCAACATATAAATGAACTCAACTTCAGTTGTGCCACCCTACAGCAACTTTTATTTGATCAGATTTGCCCATCTTGAATGTTTTCTGGGAGGGTGTCACTTTTAGGGCCTTGGTAACCCCATAAAGTGGGGTCATATGGGGACGGGCAGCATGTCAATCAACTCGTATTCATTTGTGCCACCCTACTGCACCTTTTATTTCATCTGATTTGCTCACCTAGAATGTTTTCTGGGAGGATGTCACTTTTAGGGCCTTGTTTGCCATATCAAGAGGTGCCATATGGGTGCGGGCAACATATAAATGAACTCAACTTCATTTGTGCCACCCTACAGCAACTTTTATTTGATCAGATTTGCCGATCTAGAAGGTTTTCTGGGATATTGCCACATTTAGGGCTTTGGTTGCCCCATAAAGGTAGCAACATGTCAAACAACTCTTCATTTCTGCCACCATATAGCACATTTTATTTGATCAGATTTGTTCATCTAGAAGTATTTCTGGGAGGTTGTCACTTTTCTAGCCTTGGGTGCCCCATAAAGAGGGGTCATATTTGGACTGGCAACATGTCAATCAACCCGTCTTCATTTGTGCCACCCTACAGCACCTTTTATTTCATCAGATTTCACCTCTAGAAGGTTTTCTGGGAGGTTGTCACTTTTAAGGCCTGGTGACGCCATAAAGATGGGTTATATGGGGACGGGCAACATATCAATCAAATTGTCTTCATCTGTGCCACCCTACAGTACCTTTTATTTGATCACATTTGCCCATCTTCAAGGTTTTCTTGGAGGTTGTCACTTTTAAGGCCTCGGTTGCCCCATAAAGAGGGGTCATATGGGGACATGCAACATGTCAATCAACTCGTCTTCATGTCTGCCACCATATAGCACCTTTTATTTGATCAGTTTTGTTCATCTAAAAGTGGTTCTGGGAGGCTGTCACTTTTCCAGCCTTGGTTGCTTCATCAAGAGGGGTCATATGGGGACAGGTAACATGTCAGTGGACTCGTCTTCATTTGTGCCACCCTACTGCACCTTTTATTTGATCAGATTTGCCCATCTGGAAGGTTTTCTGGGAGGTTCTCATATTTAGGGCCTTGGGGACCCCATAAAGAGGGGTCATATGGGAACGGGCAACATGTCAATCAACTCGCCTTCATTTGTGCCACCCTACAGCACCATTTATTTAATCGGATTTGCCCATCTAGAAGGTTTTCATGGAGTTTGTCACTTTTAGGGCCTTGGTTGCCCCATAAAGAGGGGCATATGGGGACAGGCTACAAAAGTTTTCTGGGAGGATGTCACTTTTCAGGGCCTTTATTGCCCCATAAAGAAGGGTCATATGGGGACGGGCAACATGTCAATCAGTTCGTCTTCATATGTGACACCATATAGCGCCTTATATTGGATCAGATTTGCCATCTAAAAGGTTTTCTGGGAACTTGTCAGTTTTAGGGCTTTGCTTCCCCCATCAAGAGGGGTCAAATGGGGGCGGGCGACATGCCAATGAACTCGTCTTCACTTGTGCCACTCTACAGGAACTTTTATTTGATCAGATTTGCCCATCTTGAAGGTTTTCTGGGAGATTGTAAATTTTAGGGCTTTGGTTTCCCCATAAAGAGGGGTCATATGGGGATGGACATAATGTCGATAAACCCGTCTTCATTTGAGCCACCCTACAACACCTTTTGTTTGATAAGATTCGACCATCTAGAAGGTTTTGTAGGAGGTTGCCACTTTTAGGGCCTTGTTTCCCCATAAAAAGTGTTCATATGGGGACGGGAAATCGCCTTTATTTGTGCCAACCTACAGCACCTTTTATTTGATCACATTTGCCCATCTAGAAGATTTTCTGGGAGGTTGTTACATTTAGGGCCTTAGTTGCCCCATAAAGAGGGGTCATATGGGGACGCTCAATATGTCAATCAACTCGTCTTTATATGTGCAACCCTACATCACCTTTTATTTCATCAGATTTGCCCATCTGGAAGGTTTTATAGGAGGCTGTCACTTTTAGGGCCTTGGTTGCCCCATAAAGAGGGGTCATATGGGGACGCTCAATATGTCAATCAACTCGTCTTTATATGTGCAACCCTACATCACCTTTTATTTCATCAGATTTGCCCATCTGGAAGGTTTTATGGGAGGCTGTCACTTTTAGGGCCTTGGTTGCCCCATAAACAGGGGTCATATGGGGACGGGCAACATTTCAATCAACCCAGCACCATTTGTGCCATCCTACAGCACCTTCTATTTCTTCACATTTCACCATCTAGAGGGCTTTCTGGGATGGTGTCACTTTTAGGGCATTGGTTGCCCAATAAAGAGAGGTCACATGGTTATGGGTAACATGTCAATGAAATCGTCTTTATTTGTGCCACCCTACTGCACCTTTTATTTGATCAGATTTGCCCATCTAGAAGATTTTCTGGGAGGTTGCCACTTCAAGGCCTTGGTTGTCCCGTAAAGAGGGGACATATTGGGACGGGCAACATGTCAGTGAACGGGTCTTCAATTGTGCCAACCTATTGCACCTTTTATTTCGTCAGATTTGCCAATCTAGAAGGTTTCTGGGAGGTTGTCACTTTTAGAGCCTTGGTTGCCACATCGAGAGGGGTCATATGGGGACGGGCCACATGTCAATGAACTCGTCTTCATTTGTGTCACCGTACAGCGCCTTTTGTTTGATCATATTTGCCCATCTAGAAGGGTTTCTGGGAGGTTGCCACTTTTGGGCCTTGGTTGCCCAATAAAGAGGTGTCATATGGGGACGGGCAATATGTGACGGACGGGGAACATGTCAGGCAACTCGTCTTCATATGTGCCACCTTACATCACCTTTTATTTGATCAGATTTGCCCATCTAGAAGTTTTTTTCTGGGAGGCTGTCACTTTTAGGGCTTTGGTTCCCCCATCAAGAAGCGTCATATTCTGTTTGGTTCCCCCATCAAGAAGGGACATATTCGGACGGCAACATTTCAATGAACTCCCCTTCATTTGTGCCACCCTACAGCACCTTTGTTTTGATCAGATTCACCCATCTAGAAGGTTTTGTGGGAGGTTGCCATATTTAGGGCCTTGGTTGCACCATAAAGAGGGGCGATATGGGGACGGGAAACATATCAATCATCTCGACATCATTTCTGCCACCATACAGCACCATTTATTTGATCAGATTTGCCCATCTAGAAGGTTTTCTGGGAGGATGTCACTTTTCCGGCCTTGGTTGCCCCTTAAAGAGTGGTCATACGGGGACGGGCAATATGTCACTCAACCAGTCTCTATTTGTGCCACCCTACAGCCCCTTTTATTTCATCAGATTTTCCCCTCTACCTTCTGCAAGGTTGTCACCTTTAGGGCCTTTGCAACCCCGTAAAGAGGGGTCATATGGGGATGGCCAACCTGTCAGTCAACTTGTCTTCATTTGTGCTACCCTACAGTACCTTTTATTTGATCAGATTTGCCCTTCTAGAGGGTTTTCTGGGATGTTGTCACTTTTAGGGCCCTGGTTGCCCCATAAACACGGGTCATATGGGGACTTGCATCATGACAGTCAACTCGTATTCGTTTGTGCCACCCTACTGCACCTTTTGTTTCATCTCATTTGCCCATTTAGAAGGTTTTCTGGGAGGTTGTCTCTTTTAGGGCCTTGGCTGCCCCATCAAGAGGGCTCATATGGGGACGGGCAACATGTCAATGAACTCGTCCTCATTTGTGTCACCCTATTGCTCCTTTTATTTGATCAGGTTTGCCCATCTAGAAGGTTTTCTGGGTGGTTGCCACTTTTTGGGCCTTCGTTGCCCCGTAGTGAGGGGTCTTATGGGGACGGGCAATATGGCAATCAAATCGTCTTTATTTGTGCCACACTACAACACCTTTTATTTGATCAGATTTGTCCATCTAGAAGGTTTTCTGGGCGGTTCTCACAATTAGGGCCTTGGTTGCCCCATAAAGAGGGGTCATATTTGCACGCTCAATATGTCAATCAATATTTCATATCTGCCACCTTTTATTTCTTCACATTTGACCATCTAGAGGGTTTTCTGGGAGGCTGTTACTTTTAGGGCATTGGTTGCCCAATAAAGAGAGGTAATATGGGGAGGGGCAACATGTCAATGAAATCATCTTCATTTGTGCCACCATACTGCACCTTTTGTTTGATCGGATTTGCCCATCTAAAGGTTTTCTGGGAGGTTGCCACATTTTAGGCCTTGGTTGTCCCATAAAGAGGGGTCATATTGGGACGGGCAATATGGTAATCAAATCGTCTTCATTTGTGCCACCCTACATCACCTTTTATTTGATCAGATTTGCCCATCTAGAAGGTTTTCTGGGAGGTTGCCATTTTTCGGGCCTTGGTTATCACATAAAGAGGGGGTCATATTGGGACGGGCAACATGTCAATGAACTCATCGTTAATTGTGCCACCATACAGTACCTCTTATTTCATTAGATGTGCCCATCTTGAAGGGTTTCTGGCAGGGTGTCACTTTTAGGGCCTTGGTTGCCCCATCAAGAGGGGTCATATGGGGATGAGCAACATGTCAGTGAACTCGTATTTATTTGTGCCACCCTACTGCACCTTTTATTACATCAGATTTGCCCATCTAGAAGGTTTTTTGGAGGTTGTCAGTTTTAGAGCCTTGGTTGCCCCATCGAGAGGAGTCATATGAGGACGTGCTGCATGTCAATGAACTCGTCTTCAATTGTGCCACCATACAGCACCTGTAATTTTATCAGATTTGCCCATCCAGAAGGTTTTCTGAGAGATTGCAACTTTTAGGGCCTTGGTTGCCCCATAAAGAGGGGTCGTATGGGGATGGGCAATATGTCAATCAACTCGTCTTCATGTGTGCCACCCTACCTCACTTTTTATTTGATCAGATTTGCCCGTCTAGAAGGTTTTCTGGGAGGATGTCACCTTCAGGTCTTTGGTTCCACAATTAAGAGGGATCATATTCGGACGGGAAACATTTCATTGAACTCGTCTTCATTTGTGCCACCCTCCAGCACCTTTTATTTGAGCAGATTCGGCCATCTAGAAGGTTTTCTGGGAGATTTCCACATTTAGGGCCTCGGTTGCACCATAAAGAGGGGTCATATGGGCACGGGCAATATATCAATCATCTCGACATCATTTCTGCCACCATACAGCCCCTTTAATTTGAATAGATTTGCCCATCTAGAAGTGTTTCTGGGAGGTTGTCACTTTTCGGGCCTTGGTTGCCCCATAAAGAGTGGTCATATGGGGATGGGCAAAATATCAATCAACCCGTCTCCATTTGTGCCACCCTACAGCCCCTTTTATTTCATCAGATTTGCCCCGGTAGAAGGTTTTCTGGAAGGTTGTCACATTTAGGGCCTGGGCGACCCCATGAAGAAGGGTCATATGGGGACGGCCAACCTGTCAGTCAACTCGATTTCATTTGTGTCTCCCTACAGTACCTTTTATTTGATCAGATTTGCCCATCTAGAAGGTTTTCTGGGAGGTTGTCACTTTTCGGGCCCTGGTTGCCCCATAAAGACGGGTCATATGGAGACATGCATCATGTCACTCAACTCGTATTCATTTGTGCCACCCTACTGCACCTTTTATTTCATCTGATTTACCCATCTAGAAGGTTTTCTGGGAGGTTGTCACTTTTAGGGCTTTGGTTGCCCCGTAAAGAGGGATCATATGGGGATGGGCAACATGTCAATGAACTCGTCTTCATTTGTGCCACCCTATTGTACCTTTTATTTGATCTAGTTTGCCCATCTAGAAGGTTTTCTGTGAGGTTGCCACTTTTTGAGCCTTGGTTGCCCCGTAAAGAGGGATCATATGGGGACAGGCAACATGTCAACGAACTCTTCTTTATTTGTGCCACCCTATTGCACCTTTTATTTGATCAGGTTTGCACATCTAGAAGGTTTTCTGGAAGGTTCACACTTTTTGGGCCTTGGTTGCCCTGTAATAAGGGGTCATATGGGGTGCAACCCTACATCGCCTTTTATTTGATCTGATTTGCCCATCTAGAATGTTTTCTGGGAGGTTCACACTTTTAGGGTCTTGGTTGTCCCATAAAGAAGAGACATATGGCGACGGGCAACATGTAAGTGAACCCGACTCCATTTGTCCAACCCTACTACACCTTTTATTTGATCAAATTTGACCATCTAGAAGGTTTTCATGGAGGTTGTCACTTTTTGGTTGCCTCATCAAGAGGGGTCATATGGGGACGGGCAACATTTCAATGGACTTGTCTTCATTTGTGCCACCCAACAGCACCTGTTATTTCATCGGATTTGCCCATCTAGAAGGTTTTCAGTCAAGTTGTCACTTTTAGGGCCTTGGTTGCCCCATAAAGAGGGGCATATGGGGACAGGCAACATTTCAATCAACCCGTTTCCATTTGTGCCACCCTACAGCATCTTTTATTTGACCAGATTTGCCCATCTAGAGGGTTTTCTGGAAGGTTGTGAATTTTGAGGCCTTGGTTGCCCCATAAAGAGGGGTCATATGACGAAGGGCAACATGTCAATGAACCCAACTCCATTTGTTCCCCCTACAGCACTTTTTATATGATCAGATTTGCCCATCTAGAAGGTTTTCTGGGAGGTTGTCACTTTTAAGGCCTGGGTTGCCCCATCAAGAGGGGTCATAATGGGACGGGCAGTATGTCAATGAACTGGACTTCATTTGTACCACCCTACTGCTCCTTTTATTTGATCAGATTTGCCCACCTAGAAGGTTTTCTGGGAGGATGTCACTTTTAGGGCCTTGGTTGCCCCATAAAGGCGGGTCATATGGGGACGGAAAACATGTCAATCAATTCGTCTTCATATGTGCCACCCTACACCACCTGATATTGCATCAGATTTGCCCATCTAGAAGGTTTTATTGGAAGTTGTCAGTTTTAGGGCTTTGGTTCTCCCATCAAGAGGAGACATATGGGGCCGGGCAAAATGTCAATGAACTCATCTTCACTTGTGCCACCCTACAGCAACTTTTGTTTGAACAGATTTACCTATCTTGAAGGTTTTCTGGGAGATTGCCACTTTTAGGGCCTTGGTTGCCCCATAAAGAGGGGTCATATGGGGACGGGCAATATGTCAATCAACTCGTCTTCGTATGTGTCACACTACATCACCTATTATTTGATAAGATTTCCCCATCTAGAAGGTTTTCTGGGAGGTTGTCAGTTTTAAGGCCTTGGTTGCCCCATAAAGAGGGGCCATATGGGGATGCGCAACATTTCAATCAACCGATCTCCATTTGTGCCACCCTACAGTACCTTTTATTTCATCAGATTTGACCATCTAGACGGTTTTCTGGGAGGTTGTCACTTTTAGGACATTGGTTGCTCCATAAAGAGGGGTCATATGGGGGAGGGCAACATGTCAATCAACTCGTCTTCGTATGTGTCACCCTACATCACGTTTTATTTGATAAGATTTTCCCATCTAGAAGGTTTTCTGGGAGGTTGTCACTTTTAAGGCCTTGGTTGCTCCATAAAGAGGGGCCATATGGGGATGCACAACATTTCAATCAACCCATCTCCATTTGCGCCACCCTACAGTACCTTTTATTTCATCAGATTTGACCATCTAGACGGTTTTCTTGGAGGTTGTCACATTTAGGGCATTGTTTGCCCCATAATGAGTGGTCATATGGGGTCGGGAAATATGGCAATCAAATCGTCTTTATTTGTACCACCCTACAGGACCTTTTATTTGATCAGATTTGCCCATCTAGAAGGTTTTCTGGGAGGTTGTCCCATTTAGTGCCTTCGTTTCCCAATAAAGAGGGGACATATGGGACGCTCAATATGTCAATCAACTCGTCTTTATATGTCCCACCCTACATCACCTTTTATTTTATCAGATTTGCCCATCTGGAAGGTTCTCTGGGAGGTTGTCACATTTAGGGCCTTGGTTGCCCCATAAAGAGGGGACATATGAGGACGGGCAACATTACAATCAACCCAGTTCCATTTGTGCCACGCTACGACACCTTTTATTTCTTCACATTTGACCATCTAGAGGGTTTTCGGGAGGCTGTCACATTTAGGGCATTGGTTGCCCCATAAAGAGAGGTCATATGGGGACGGGCAACATGTCAATGAAATCATCTTCATCTGTGCCACCCTACTGCACATTTCAATTGATCAGATTAGCCCATCTTGAAGGATTCTGGGATGTTGACACATTTAGGGCCTTGGTTTCCCCATAAATAGGGGTCATATGGGGACAGACAACATGTGAGTCCACTCGTCTTCATTTCTGCCACCATATAGCACCTTTTATTTGATCAGATTTGCTCATCTAGAAGTATTTCTTGGAGTTTGTCACTTTTTTGGGCCTTCGGAGCACCACAAAGAGGGGTCATATGGGGACAGATTTTCCCCTCCAGAAGGTTTTCTGTGAGGTTGTCACTTTTAGGGCCTGGTGACGACATGAAGATGGGTCATATGGGGACGGGCAACATGTCAATCAAATTGTCTTCATTTGTGCCACTGTACAGTACCTTTTATTTGATCACATTTGCCCATCTTGAAGGTTTTCTTGGAGGTTGTCACTTTTAAGGCCTTGGTTTCCCCATAAATAGGGGCCATATGGGGACGGGCAACATGTCAGTCAACTCGTATTCATTTGTGCCACCCTACTACACCATTTATTTCATCAGATTTGCCCATCCTGAAGGTTTTCTTGGAGGTTGTCACATTTAGGGCCTTGGTTGCCCCATAAAGAGGGCTCATATGGGAATGGGCAACACGTCAATGAACTCGACTTCATTTGTGCCACCCTAGAGCACCATTTATTTCATCAGGTTTGCCCATCTCGAAGTTTTTCTGTGAGGATGTTACTTTTAGGTCCTTAGTTGCCCCATAAAGAGGAGTGATATGGGGACGGGGAACATGTCAATCAATTCGTTTTAATTTGTGCCACCCTACAGCACCTTATATTTGATCAGATTTGCCCATCTAGGTTTTCTGGGAGGTTTTTACTTTCAGGGGTTTGGTTCCTCCATCAAGAGGGGTCATATGGGGCGGGCAATATGTCAATGAACTCCTCTTCATTTGTGCCACCCTACTACACCTTTTATTTGATCAGATTTGCCCATCTAGAAGGTTTTCTGGGAGGTTGCCACTTTTAGGGCCTTGGTTGCCACATGAGGAGGGGTTATATGGGGATGGGCAATATATCACTCAACTCTTCCTCATATGTGCCAATCTACAGCACCTTTTATTTGATAAGATTTGCCCATCTAGAAGATTTTCTGAGAGGTTGTCACTTTTAGGGCTTTGGTTCCCCCATCAAGTGGGGTTATATGGGGGTAAGCAACATTTCAATGAACTCGACTTCATTTGTGCCACCCTACAGCACCTTTTATTTGATCAGATTTGCCCCTCTAGAAGATTTTCTGGAAGGTTGTCACTTTTAGGGCCCTGGTTGCTGCATAAAGAAGGGTCATATGGGGACGGGCATGAGTCAATCAACTCGCCTTCTTTTGTGCAACCCTACAGCACATTTTATTTGATCAGATTTGCCCATCTTGAAGCTTTTCTGGGAGGTTGTCACTTTTGTGGCCTTGGTTGCCCCATAAAGAGGTGCCATATGGAGACGGACAACATGGCAATCAACTCGACTTATTTGTGCCACTCTACAGCACCTTTTATTTGATGAGATTTGCCCATCGAGAAGGTTTTATGGGGCAACCAATGCCCTAAAAGTGGCAGCCTTCCAGAAAACCGTCTAGATGGTCAAATCTGATGAAATAAAATGTACTGTAGGGTGGTACAAATGGAGACGGGTTGATTGAAATGTTGCACATCCCCATATGACCCCGCTTTATGGGGCGACCAAGGCCCTTAAAGAGACAACCCCCCTGAAAACCTTCTAGGTGGGCAAATTTTATCAAATAAAAAGTGATGTAGGGTGGCACATACGAAGACGAGTTGATTGACATATTGCCCATCCCCATAGACCCCTCTTTATGGGGCAACCAAGGTCCTAAATGTGACAACCTCCCAGAATACCCTCTAGATGGGCAAATCTGATGAAATAAAATGTACTGCAGGATGGAACAAATGGAGAGGGGTTGATTGAAATATCTCCTGTCCCCATACGACCCATCTTTATGTCGCAACCAAGGCCCTAAAACTGACAACCTTACAGAAAAGCTTCTAGACCAGCAAATCTGATCAAATAAAAGGTGCTGTAGGGTGGCACATATGGAAACGAGTTGATTGACATGTTGCCCATCCCCATATGACCCCTCTTTATGGGGCAACCATAAAAAGGGATCATATGGGGACGGGCAACATGTCAATCAACAGCACATTTTATTTGATCAGATTTGCCCATCTTGAAGCTTTTCTTGGAGGTTGTCACTGTTAGGGCCTTGGTTGCCCCATAATGAGGTGTCATATGGAGACGGACAACCCGTCAATCAACTCTACTTATTTGTGCCACACTATAGCACATTTTATTTGATGAGATTTGCCCGTCGAGAAAATTTTCTGGTTGCCCCATAATGAGGTGTCATATGGAGACGGACAACCCGTCAATCAACTCTACTTATTTGTGCCACACTATAGCACATTTTATTTGATGAGATTTGCCCGTCGAGAAAATTTTCTGGGACTGGGAGGATGTCACTTTTAGGCCATCGGTTGCCCCATAAAGAGGGGTCAAATGGGGACGGGCAGTATGTCAATGAACTCGACTTCATTTGTACCACCTTACTGCACCTTTTATTTGATCAGATTTGCCCATCTAGAAGGTTTTCTGGGAGGATGTCACTTTTAGGGCCTTGGTTGCCCAATAAAGAGGGGTCATATGGGGACGGGCAATATGTCAATCAACTCGTCTTCATATGTGCCACCCTACAGCACCTTTTATTTGATGAGATTTGGCGATCTAGAAGCTTTTCTGCAAAGTTGTCACTTTTAGGGCCTTGGTTGCCCCATAAAGAGGGGTCATATGAGGACGGGAAACATTTCAATCAACCCGTCTCCATTTGTACCATCCTACAGTACATTTTATTTCATCAGATTTGCCCATCTAGAGGGTTTTCTGGGAGGTTGTCACTTTTAGGTTCTTGGTTGCCCCATAAAGATGGGTCATATGGAGATGGGCAATATGTCAATCAACTCGTCTTTGTATGTGCCCCACTACATCACCTTTTATTTGATAAGATTTGCCCATCTAGAACGTTTTCTGGGAGGTTGTCACTTTTTGGGCCCTGGTTGCCCTATAAAGACGGGCCATATGGAGGCTTGCATCATGTCAGTAAACTCATATTCATTTGTGCCACCCTACTGCACCTTTTATTTCATCTGATTTGCCCATCTAGAAGGTTTTCTGGGAGGTTGTCACTTTTAGGGCTTTGGTTGCCCCATCAAGAAGGGTCATATGGGGACGGGCAACATGTCAATGACCTCGTCTTTATTTGTGCCACACTATTGCACCTTTTATTTGATCAGGTTTGCCGATCTAGAAGGTTTTCTGGGAGGTTGCCACTTTTTGGACCTTGGTTGCACTGTAAAGAGGGGTCATATCAGGACGGGCAACATGTCAATGAACTCTTCTTTATTTGTGCCACACTATTGCACCTTTTATTTGATCAGGGTTGCCCATCTAGAAGGTTTTCTGGAAGGTTCACACTTTTTGAGCCTTGGTTGCCCCGTAATGAGGGGTCATATGGGGACGGGCAATATGGCAATCAAATCGCCTTCATTTGTGCCACCTTACATCACCTTTTATTTGATCTGATTTGCCTATCTAGAATGTTTTCTGAGAGGTTCACACTTTTAGGGTCTTTGTTGTCCCATAAAGAGGGAACATATGGGGATGGGCAACATGTAAGTGAAGCTGACTCCATTTGTCCAACCCTACTGCACCTTTTTTTTGATCAAATTTGACCATCTAGAAGGTTTTCAGAAAGTCTGTCACTTTTAGGGCCTTGGTTGCCTCATCAAGAGGGGCCATATGGGGACGGGCAACATGTCAATGGACTCGTCTTCATTTGTGCCACCCAACAGCACCTTTTATTTCAACGGATTTGCCCATCAAGAAAGTTTTCAGTCAAGTTGTCACTTTTAGGGCCTTGGTTGCCCCATAAAGAGGGTATATGGGGGCAGGCAACATTTCAATCAACCCGTTTCTATTTGTGCCACCCTACGGCACCTTTTATTTGATCAGATTTGCCCATCTAGAGGGTTTTCTGGGAGGTTGTGAAATTTGAGGCCTTGGTTGCCCCCATAAAGAGGGGTCATATGCAGAAGGGCAACCCGTCAATGAACCCAACTCCATTTGTTCCCCCCTACAGCACTTTTTATATGATCAGATTTGCCCATCTAGAAGCTTTTCTGGGAGGTTGTCATTTTTAAGGCCTTGGTTGCCCCATCAAGAGGGGTCATATGGGCATGGGCAGTATGTCAATGAACTCGACTTCATTTGTACCACCCTACTGCACCTTTTATTTGATCAGATTTGCCCATCTAGAAGGTTTTCTGGGAGGATGTCGCTTTTAGGGCCTTGGTTGCCCAATAAAGAGGGGTCATATGGGGACGGGCAATATGTCAATCAACTCATCTTCGTATGTGCCACCCTACATCACCTTTTATTTGATAAGATTTGCCCATCTGGAAGGTTTTCTAGGAGGATGTCACTTTTAGCGCCTTGGTTGCCCCATAAAGAGGGGTCATATGGGGACGGGAAACATTTCAATCAATCCGTCTCCATTTGTGCCATCCTACAGTACATTTTATTTCATCAGATTTGCCCATCTAGAGGGTTTTCAGGGAGGTTGTCACTTTTAGGGCCTTGGTTGCCCCATAAAGATGGGTCATATGGAGACGGGCAATATGTGAATCAACTCGTCTTCGTATGTGCCACCCTACATAACCTTTTATTTGATAAGATTTGCCCATCTAGAAGGTTTTCTGGGAGGATGTCACTTTTTGGGTCCTGGTTGCCCCATAAAGACGGGTCATATGGAGACTTGCATCATGTCAGTAAACTCGTATTCATTTGTGCCACCCTACTGCACGTTTTATTTCATCTGATTTGCCCATCTAGAAGGTTTTCTGGGAGGTTGTCACTTTTAGGGCTTTGGTTGTCCCATCGAAAAGGGTCATATGGGGACGGACAACATGTCAATGAACTCGTCGTCTTTATTTGTGCCACACTATTGCACCTTTTATTTGATCAGGTTTGCCCATCTAGAAGGTTTTCTGGGAGGTTGCCACTTTTTGGGCCTTGGTTGCACCGTAAAGAGGGGTCATATGGGGACGGGCAACATGTCAATGAACTCTTCTTTATTTGTGCCACACTATTGCACCTTTTATTTGATCAGCGTTGCCCATCTAGAAGGTTTTCTGGGAGGTTCACACTTTTTGAGCCTTGGTTGCCCCGTAATGAGGGGTCATATGGGGACGGGCAATATGGCAATCAAATCGCCTTCATTTGTGCCACACTACATCACCTTTTATTTGATCTGATTTGCCTATCTAGAATGTTTTCTGAGAGGTTCACACTTTTATGGTCTTTGTTGTCCCATAAAGAGTGAACCCGACTCCATTTGTCCAACCCTACAGCACCTTTTATTTGATCAAATTTGACCATCTAGAAGGTTTTCAGAGAGGCTGTCAGTTTTAGGGCCTTGGTTGTCTCCTCAAGAGGGGTCATATGGGGACGGGCAAAATGTCAATGGACTCGAATTCATTTGTGCCACCCAACAGCACCTTTTACTTCAACGGATTTGCACATCAAGAAGGTTTTCAGTTAAGTTGTTTCTTTTAGGGCCTTAGTTGCCCCATAAAGAGGGTATATGGGGACAGGCTACATTTCAATCAACCCGTTTCTATTTATGCCACCCTACAGCACCTTTTATTTGATCAGATTTGCCCATTAGAGGGTTTTCTGGGAGGTTGTGAATTTTGAGGCCTTGGTTGCCCTATAAAGAGGGGTCATATGAGGAAGGGCAACATGTCAATAAACCCAACTCCATTTGTTCCCCACTACAGCACTTTTTATATGATCAGATTTGCCCATCTAGAAGCTTTTCTGGGAGGATGTCATATTCAAGGCCTTGGTTGCCCCATAAAGAGGGGTCATATGGGGATGCGCAACACTTCAATCAACCCGTTTCCATTTGCGCAACCAATGCCCTAAAAGTGACAGCCTCCCAGAAAACCGTCTAGATGGTCAAATCTGATGAAATAATAGGTACTGTAGGGTGGCGCAAATGGAAACGGGTTGATTGAAGTGTTACGCATCCCCATATGACCCCTCTTTATGGGGCATCATATGGGGGAGGGCATCATGTCAATCAATTCAGTTTCATTTGTGGCGCCCTACAGCAACTTTTATTTGATCAGATTTGCCCATCTAGAAGTTTTTCTGGGAGGATGTCACTTTTAGGGCTTGGTTGCCACATAAAGAGGGGTCATATGGGGACGGGCAACATGTCGATGAATCCGTCTTCATTTGAGCCACTCTATAACCCTTTTATTTGATAAGATTTGCCCATCTAGAAGGTTTGGTGGGAGGTTGCCACATTTAGGGCCTTGTTTGCCCCACAAAGAGTGGTCATATGGGGTCGGAAAATATGGCAATCAAATCATCTTTATTTGTACCACCCTACAACACCTTTTATTTGATCAGATTTGCCCATCTGGAAGGTTTTCAGAGAGGCTGTCACTTTTAGGGCCTTGGTTGCCTCATTAAGAGGGGTCATATGGGGACGGGCAACATGTCAATGGACTCGTCTTCATTTGTGCCACCCAACAGCACCTTTGATTTCATCGGATTTGCCCATCTGGAAGGTTTTCAGTGAAGTTGTCACTTTTAGGGCCTTGATTGCCCCATAAAGAGGGTATATGGGGACAGGCAACATTTCAATCAACCTGTTTCTATTTGTGCCACCCTACAGCACCTTCTATTTGATCAGATTTGCCCATCTAGAGGGCTTTCTGGGAGGCTGTGAATTTTGAGGCCTTGGTTGCCCCATATAGAGGGGTCATATAAGGAAGGGCAACATGTCAATGAACCCAACTCCATTTGTTCCCCCTACAGCACTTTTTATATGATGAGATTTGCCCATCTAGAAGCTTTTCTGGGAGGTTGTAATTTTTAAGGCCTTGGTTGCCCCATCAAAAGGGGTCATATGGGGACGGGCAGTACGTCAATGAACTCGACTTTATTTGTACCACCCTACTGCACCTTTTTATTTGATCAGATTTGCCCATCTAGAAGGTTTTCTGGAGCAACATTTCAATCAACCCGTTTCCATTTGTGCCACCCTACAGTACCTTTTATTTCATCAGATTTTACCATCTAGACGGTTTTCTGGGAGGCTGTCACTTTTAGGGCATTGGTTGCCCCATAAAGAGGGGTCATATGGGGGAGGGCAACATGTCAATCAATTCGGCTTCATTTGTGGCGCCCTACAGCAACTTTTAATTGATCAGATTGGCCCATTTAGAAGGATTTCTGGGAGGTTGTCACTTTTAGGGCTTGGTTGCCACGTAAAGAGGGGTCATATTGGGCCGCGCAATATGTCGATGAACCCGTCTTCATTTGAGCCACTCTATAACACCTTTTATTTGATAAGATTTGCCCATCTAGAAGGTTTGGTGGGAGGTTGCCACTTTTAGGGCCTTTTTTGCCCCTTAAAGAGTGGTCATATTGGTCAGAAAATATGGCAATCAAATCATCTTTATTCGTACCACCCTACAGCACCTTTTATTTGATCATATTTGCCCATCTGGAAGGTTTTTCTGGGAGGCTGTCCCGTTTAGGGCCTCCGTTTCCCAATAAAGAGGGGTCATATGGGGACGCTCATTATGTCAATCAACTCGTCTTCATATGTCCCACCCTACCTCACCTTTTATTTCATCAGATTTGCCCATCTGGAAGGTTCTCAGAGAGGTTGTCACATTTAGGGCCTTGTTTGCCACATAAAGAGGGGTCATATGTGGAAGGGCAACATTACAATCAACCCGGTTCCATTTGTGCCACCCTACATCACCTTTTATTTCTTCACATTTGACCATCTAGAGAGTTTTCTGGGAACCTGTCACATTTAGGGCATGGGTTGCCCCATAAAGAGAGGTCATATGGGGACGGGCAACATGTCAATGAAATCGTCTCCATCTGTGCCACCCTATTGCATCTTTTATTTGATCAGATTAGCCCATCTTGAAGGTTTTCTGGGATGCTGGCACATTTAGGGCCTTGGTTGCCCAATAAATAGGGGTCATATGGGGACAGACAACATGTCAGTCCACTCGTCTTTTTTTCTGCCACCGGATAGCACCTTTTATTTGATCAGATTTGCTCATCTAGAAGTATTTCTTGGAGTCTGTCACTTTTCGGGCCTTGGGAGCACCACAAAGAGGGGTCATTTGGGGACAGATTTTCCCCTCTAGAAGGTTCTCTGGGAGGTTGTCACTTTTAGGGCCTGGTGACGCCATAAAGATGGGTCATATGGGGACGGGCAACATGTCAATCAAATTGTCTTCATTTGTGCCACCATACAGTACCTATTATTTGATCACATTTGCCCATCTTGAAGGTTTTCTTGGAGGTTGTCACTTTTAGGGCTTTGGTTGCCCCATAAAGTGGGGCCATATGGGGACGGGCAACATGTCAGTCAACTCGTATTCATTTGTGCCACCCTACTGCACCATTTATTTCATCAGATTTGCCCATCCAGAAGGTTTTCTTGGAGGTTGTCACTTTTAGGGCTTTGGTTGTCCCATCAAGAGGGGTCATATGGGAACGGGCAACCTGTCAATGAACTCAACTTCATTTGTGCCACCCTACAACACCATTTATTTCATCACGTTTTCCCATCTCGAAGGTTTTCTGGGAGAATGTTACTTTTAGGTCCTTGTTTGCTCCATAAAGAGGGGTCAAATGGGGATGGGCAACATGTCAATCAATTCGTTTTAATTTGTGCCACTCTACAGCACCTTATATTTGATCAGATTTGCCAGTCTAGGTTTTCTGGGAGGTTTTCACTTTCAGGGGTTTGGTTCCTCCATCAAGAGGGGTCATGTGGGGCAGGCAATATGTCAATGAACTCCTCTTCATTTGTGCCACCCTACTACACCTTTTATTTGATCAGATTTGCCCATCTAGATGGCTTTCTGGGAGGTTGCCACTTTTAGGGCCTTGATTGCCACATGAAGAGGTGTCGTATGGGGATGGGCAATATATCAATCAACTCTTCCTCATTTGTGCCACCCTACTACACCTTTTATTTGATCAGATTTGTCCATCTAGATGGGTTTTTTGGGAGGTTCCCACTTTCAGGGCCATGGTTACCCAATAAAGGGCATCATATGGGGACGGGCAACATGGCAATCAGATCGTCTTCATTTCTGCCACCCTAGAGCACCTTTTTTGATTAGATTTGCCCATCCAGAATATTTTCTGGCAGGTTGCCACTTTTAGGACCTTGGTTGCCCCATGAAAGGGGTCATATGGGGACGGACAACATGTCAGTCAACTCGGTTTCCTTAGTGCCGCCCTACAGCACCTTTTATTTGATCAGATTTGCCCATCTGGAAGGTTTTCTGGAACGTTGTCACTTTTAGGGCCATTGTTGCCCCATAAAGAGGAATCATATGGGGACGGGCAGCAATGTCTATCAATTCGTCTTGATTTGTGGCACCCTACAGAACCTTATATTTGACCAGATTTGCCCATCTAGAATGTTTTCTTGGAGGTTGTCACATTTAGGGCTTTGGTTCCCTCATCAAGAGGGGTTATATGGGGCGGGCAACATGTGAAAGAACTCGTCTTCATTTGTACCACCCTACAGTACCTTTTATTTGATCAGATCTGCCCATCTAGAAGGTTTTCTGGGAGGATGCCACTTTTTGGGCATTGGTTGCCCCATAAAGAGGGGTCAAATGGGGACGGGCATTATATCAGTCAATTCGACTTCATATGTGCCACCCTACAGCACCTTTTATTTGATCAGATTTGACCATTTAGAATGTTTTCTTGGAGGTAGTCACATTTAGGGCTTTGGTTCCCCCATCAAGAGGGGTCATATAGGGACCGCCAACATATCAGTCAATTCGTCTTCATTTGTGCCACCCTGCTGCGCCTTTTATTTGATCAGATTTGCCCACCTAGAAGGGTTTCTCCGAAATTGTCACTTTTGGGGCCTCCGTGGCCCCATAAAGAGAGGAGGGGTCATATGGGACGGGCAACATGTCAATGTACTCGACGTTATTTGTGCCGCCCTACAGCGCCCTTTATTTGATCAGATTTACCCATCTAGAAGGTTTTCTGACAGATTTAGATCGTTGGTTTCCCAATGAAGAGGGGTCATATGGGAACGGGCAACAGGACAATCAACTCGTCTTCATTTGTACCACCCTACAGTATCTTTATTTCATCAGATTCTCCCATCTAGAAGATTTTATGGGAGGTTGTCACTTGTAGGGCCTTGGTTGACCCACCAAGAGGGTTCATATGTGGGCGGGCAACATGTCAATGAACTCGACTTTATTTGTCGCACCCTACAGCACCTTTTATTTGATCAGATTTGCCCATCTAGAAGGTTTTCTTGGAGGATGTCACTTTTAGGGCCTTCGTTGCCCCAAAATGATGGGTCATATGGGGACAGTCAACAATGTCAATCAATTCGACTTAATTTGTGGCACCCAACAGAACCTTATATTTGACCAGATTTGCCCATCTAGAATGTTTTCTTGGAGGTTGTCACATTTAGGGCTTTGGTTGCCCCATAAAGAGGGGTCATATGGGGACGGGCAACAGGTCACTCAACTCGTCTTCATTTGTGCCACTCTACTGCCCCTTTTATTTGATCAGATTTGCCCATCTAGAAGGTTTTCTGCGAGATTTTCACTTTTAGGGCCTTGGTTGTCCCAAAAAGTGGGGTCATATGGACGGCCAGCATGTCAGTCAAATCGTATTCATTTGTGCCACCCTACTGCACCTTTTATTTCATCAGATTTGCCCATCTAGAAGGTTTTCTGGGAGGTTGTCACTTTTAGGGCCTTGGTTTCCCCATCAAGAGGGGACATATTGGACGGGCAACATGTCAACGAACTCGATGTCATTTGCACCACCCTACAGCACCTTTTATCTGATGAGATTTGCCCATTTAGAAAGTTTTCTGGGAGGTTGCCACTTTTAGGGCCTTGGTTGCCCTATAAACAGGGGTCATATGGGGACGAGCATTATGTCAGTCAATTCGACGTCATTTGTGCCACCGTACAGCACCTTTTATTTGATCAGATTTGCCCAACTAGAAGGTTTTCTGGGAGATTTTCGCTTTCAGGGCCTTGGTTTCACCATAAAGAGGAGTCACACAGGGACAGGCAACATATCAATTAACTCAACTTCATTTGTGCCACCCTACAGCACCTTTTATTTGATTAGATTTGCCCATCTAGAAGGTTTTCTTGGAGGTTGCCACCTTTAGGGCGTTGCCCCTTACAGAGTGATGATATGGGGACGGGCAATATGTTATTCTACTCGTCTTCATATGTGCCACCCTACAGCATCTTTTATTTGATCAGATTTTGCCCGTCTAGAAGGTTTTCTGGGAGGCTGTCACTTTTAGGGCCTTGGCTGCCCCATAAAGAGGGGTCATTTGTGGACGGGCAATATGGCAATCAAATCACCTTCATTTGTGCCACCCTACAGCACCTTTTATTTCAACAGACTTGCCCATCTAGAAGCTTTTCTGGGAGGTTGTCACGTTTAGGGCCTTGATTGCTGAATAAAGAGGGGTGATATGGGGACGGGCAAGATGTCAATGAATTCACGTTCATTTGTGCCACCCTACAGCGCCTTTTATTTGATCAGATTGGGTCATATGGAGAAGGGCAACATGTCAGTCAACTCGTCTTCATATGTGCCACTCTACAGCACCATTTATTTGATCAGATTTGCCGATCTAGAAGGCTTTCTGGGAGGTTGTCACTTTTAGGGCCTAGGGTTACCCCATCAAGAGGGGTCAAATGGGGACGGGCAACATGTCAATGAACTCGACTTCATTTGTGCTATTCTACAGCACCTTTTATTTCATCAGATTTGCCCATCTAGAAGGTTTTCTTTGAGAATTTCACTTTTAGGTCCATGGTTGCCCCATAAAGAGGGGTCATATGGGGACGGGCAATATGTCAATCAATTCGTTTTCATTTGTGCCACCCTGCAGCACCTTATTTTTGATCAGATTTGCCCAACTATATTGTTTTTTGAAAGGTAGCCACATTTATTGCTTTGGGTACCCCATCATCAGGGTTGATATGGGGCCAGGCAACATGTAAATGAACTCCTCCTCATTTGTGCCACCCTACAGCCCCTTTTATTTGATCAGATTTGCCAATCTAGAAGGTTTTCTGGGAGGTTGCAACATTTAGGACCTTGGTTGCCCCATAAAGAGGGGTCATATGGGGACGGGCAATATGTCAATCAACTCGTCTTCATATGTGAAAGCCTACAGCACCTTTTATTTGATCAGATTTGCCCATCTAGAAGATTTTCTGGGAGGTTGTCACTTTTAGCGCTTTGGTTCCCCAATCAAGTGGGGTCATATGGAGGTGGGAAACAAGTCAATGAACTCGACTTCATTTGTGCCAGCGTTCAGCAACTTTTATTTGATCAGATTTGCCGATCTAGAAGCTTTTCTGGAAGGTTGTCACTTTTAGGGCCCTGGTTGCCGAATAAAGAGGGGTCATATGGGGATGGGCAAGATGTCAATCAACTCGCATTTATTTCTGCCACCCTACTCCACCTTTTATTTGATCAGATTTGCCCATCTTGAAGCTTTTCTGGGAGGTTGTCAGTTTTAGGGCCTTGGTTGCCCCATAAAGAGGGGTCATATGGGGGACAGGCAACATTTCAATCAACCCGTCTCCGTTTGTGCCATCCGACCGCACCTTTAATTTCGTCAGATTTGCCCATCTAGAGGGTTTTTTGGGAGGTTGTCACTTTTAGGGCCTTGGTTGCCCCATAAAGAGGGGGCATATGGGGTGGACAACATGTCAGTCAACTCGCCTTTATTTGTGCCACCCTATATCACCTTTTATTTGATCACATTTGCCCATCTAGAAGGTATCGAGGAGGTGGTCACATTTAGGGCCTTGTTTGCCCCTTAAAGAGGGGTCATATGGGCACGGGCAGCATGTCAATGAACTCGTCTTCATTTGTGCCACCCTACAGCATCTTTTATTTGATAAGATTTGCCCATCTAGAAGAATTTCTGGGAGGCTGCCAGTTTTTGGGCCTTGGTTGTGCCATAAAGAGGGATCATAGAGGGGTAGGGGCGGAAATATGGCAATCAAATCATCTTTATTTGTGCCACCCTACAACACCTTTTAGTTGCTCAGATTCTCACTTTTACTGCCTTGGTTGCCCCATAAAGAGGGGTCATATTGGGATGGGCAACATGTCAATCAACTTGTCTTCATTTGTGCCACCCTTCTGTACCTTTTATTTGATTAGATTTACCCATCGAGATGGTTTTCTGGGAGGATGTCACTTTTAGGGACTTGGTTGCCCGATAAAGAGGGGTAATATGGGGACGGGCAATATGTCAATCAACTCGTCTGCATTTGTGCCACCCTACAGGACCTTTTATTTCATCAGACTTGCCCATCCAGAAGGTCTTCTGGGAGGTTGTCACTTTTAGGGCCTTGGTTGCACATAAAGAGCGGCCATATGGTGCATGCGACATGTCAATCAACTCGTCTTCATTTTTGACACCCTTCAGCACCTTTTATGTGATCAGATTTGCCCTTCTACAAGGTTTTCTGGGAGATTTTCATTTTTAGGGCCTTGGTTGGCCCATCAAGAGGGGTCATATGGGAACGGGCAGCATTTCAATGAACTCATCTTCATTTGTGCCATCCTACAGCACCAATTAGTTTTTCAGATTTGCCCGTCTAGAGGGTTTTCTGGGCGGTCGTCACTTTTAGGGCATTGGATGCCTCATAAAGAGGGGTCATATGGTTGAGGGCAACATGTCAATGAACTCGTCTTCATTAGTGCCACCCTACAACACCTTTTATTTGATAAGATTTGCCCATCTAGAAGGCTTTGTGGGAGGATGCCACCTTTAGGGCCTTGGTTGCCCCATAAAGAGTGGTCATATGGGGACGGTAAATATGACAAGCAAATCGTCTTCCTTTGTGCCACCCTACAGTACCATTTATTTGATCAGATTTGCCCATCTAGAAGGTTTTCTGGGAGGTTGTCACTTTTAGGGACTTGGTTTCCCCGTAAAGAGGGGGTCACATAGGGACGGGCAACTCGCCTTCAATTGTGTCACCCTACAGCACCTTGTATTTGATTAGATTTGCCCATCTAGAAGGTTTTCTTGGAAGTTGTCACATTTAGGGCCTTGGTTGCCACATCAAGAGGGTTCATATAGGGACAGGCGAAATAACAATGAAACCGATTCCATTTGTACCACCCTACAGCACCTTTTATTTGATCAGATTTGAACATCTATAAGGTTTTCTTGGAGGTGGTCACATTTAGGGCCTTGGCTGCCTCATCAAGAGGGGCCATATGGGGACGGGCAACATGTCAATGATATCTTCTTTATTTGTGCCACCCTACTGCACCTTTTGTTTGATCAGATTTGCCCATCTAGAAGGTTTTCTGGGGGTTACCCCTTTTTGGGCCTTGGGTGCCCATAAAGAGGGGTCAAATGGGGACGGGCCACATGGCAATCACCTTGTCTTCATTTGTGCCACCCTACTGTTTCTTTTATTTGATCAGATTTGCCGATCTTGAAGGTTTTCTGGGAGGTTGTCAATTTTAGGGCCTTGGTTTCTCCATCAAGAGGGGTCATGTGGGGCGGGCAACATGTCAGTCAAGTCGCCTTCATTTGTGCAACCCTACAGCACCTTTTTTGATCAGATTTGCCCATCTAGAGGCTTTTCTGGTTGGTTGTCACTTTTAGGGCCTTGGTTGCCCCATAAAGAGGGGTCATATGGAGACGGGCAACATGCCAGTGAACTTGTCTTCATTTGTGCCGCCTTACAGCACCTTTTATTTGATCAGATTTGCCCATCTAGAAGGTTTTCTGGGAGGTTGTCACTTTTAGGGCCTTGCTTCCCCATAAAGAGGGGTAACATTCGGACGGACAACATGTCAATCAACTCGTCTTCATTTGTGCCACCCTAGAGCAACATTTATTTGATTGCATTTGCCCATTTAGGTGGTTTTCTGAGAGGTTGTCAACTTTTGGGCCTTGGTTGCCAAATAAAAAGGGGTCATATGGAGACCGGCAACATGCCAGTGAACCCAACTCTATTTGTCCCACCCTACATCACCGTTTATTTGATCAGACTTGCCCATCTAGAAGGTTTTCTGGGATGTTGTCACTTTTAAGGCATTGTTTGCCCCATAAGGAGGGATCATATAGGGACTGGCAACCTGTCAGTGAACTCGTCGTTATTTGTTCCACCCTACTGCACCTTTTATTTGAACAGATTTGCCCATCTAGAAGGTTTTCTGGGAGGTTGCCCCATTTAAGGCCTTGGTTGTCCCCAAAAAGGGGTCATATGAGGACGTTTAACATGTCAATGAAGTCGAATTTATTTGTGCCACCCTACAGCATCTTTTCTTTCTCCAGATTTGCCCATCTAGAAGGTTTTCTGGGAGGATGTCACTTTTAGGTTCTTGGTTTCCCAATAAAGAGGGGTCATATGGGTGCCGGCAACATGTCAATGAACTCGTCTTCATTTGTGCCACCCTACAGCACCTTTTATTTGATCAGATTTGCCCATCTAGAAGGTTTTCTGGGAGGTTGCCACATTTAGGGCCTTGGTTGCCCTATAAAGAGGGGTCATGTGGGGACGGGCAATATGTCAATCAACTCGTCTTCATATGTGCCACCCTACAGCACCTTTTATTTTATCAGATTTGCCCATCTAGAAGGTTTTCTGGGAGGTTGTTACTTTTAGGGCTTTGGTTCCTCCCAACAAGAGGGTTCACATGGGTCGGAACTGAACTTCATTTTGGGCCTCCCTACAGCACCTTTTATTTGATGAGATTTGCCCATTTAGAAAGTTTTCTGGGAGGTTGCCACTTTTAGGACCTTGGTTGCCCTATAAACAGGGGTCATATGGAGGCGGGCAACATGTCAGTCAACTCGACTTCATTTGTGCCACCCTACAGCACCTTTTATTTGATCAGATTTGCCCAACTAGAAGGTTTTCTGGGAGATTTTCGCTTTCAGGGCCTTGGTTTCACCATAAAGAGGGGTCACACAGGGACAGGCAACATATCAATTAACTCAACTTCATTTGTGTCACCCTACAACACCTTTTATTTGATTAGATTTGCCCATCTAGTAGGTTTTCTGGGAAGTTGTCACTTTTTGGGTCTTGGTTGCCATATAAAGAGGTGTCATATCGGGATGGGCAACATGCCAATAAACCCGACTCCATTTGTGCCACCCTACAGCACCTTTTATTTGATCAGATTTGCCCATCTAGAAGGTTTTCTGGGAGCTTGTTACTTTTAGGGCCCTGCTCGCCCCATCAAGAGGGTCATATGTAGACGGACAACATCATCAATGAACTCTTCCTAATTTGTGCCATCCTACAGTACCTTTTCTTTGATCAAATTTGCACATCTTGAATGTTTTCTGGGAGGTTGTCACTTTTAGGGCCTTGGTGACCCCATAAAGAGGGGACATATGGGAACGGACAACATGTCAATCAACTCGTCTTCATTTGTGCCACCCTACAGTACCTTTCATTTGATCAAATTTGCACATCTTGAATGTTTACTGGGAGGTTGTCACTTTTAGGGCCTTGGTTGCCCCATAAAGGGGGTCATATGGGGAGCGGAAACATGTCAGTCAACTCGTATTCATTTGTGCCACCCTACTGCACCTTTTATTTTATCAGAATTGCCCATCTAGAAGATTTTCTGGGAGGTTGTCACTGTTAGTGCCTTGGTTGCCCCATCAAGAGGTGCCATATTGGGACGAGCAACATGGCAATGAACTCGACTTTATTTGTCCCACCCTGCAGCACCTTTTATTTGATCAGATTTGCCCATCTGGAAGCTTGTCTGGAGGTTGCCAGTTTTAGGGCCATGGTTGCCCATAAAAAGGGGTCATATGTGGAGGGCCAACATGTCACTCAACTCGTCTTCATATGTGCCACCCAGCAGCACCATTTATTTGATCAGATTTGCACATCTAAAAGGTTTTCTGGGAGGTGCTCCCTTTTAGGGCTTTGGGACTCCCATCAAGAAGGGTCATAATGGGACGGTGAATACGTCAATCAACTCGATTTCACATATGCTATCCTACAGCTCCTGTTATTTGATCAGATTTACCCATCTAGAAGGTGTTCTAGGTGGTTGTCACTTTTAGGGCCTCGGATGGGTCATATGGGGACGGGCAGCATGTCAATGAACTCCTCTTTATCTGTGCCACCCAACAGCACCTTCTATTTGATCAGATTTGCCCATCTGGAAAGTTTCCTGTGAGTTTTTACTTTCAGGGCCTTGGTTGCCCCATCAAGAGGCATCATATGGGGACGGGCAACCTGGCAATCTGATCGTCTTCATTTATGCCACCCTACAGCACCTTTTATATGATCAGATATGACCATCTAGAAGGTTTTCTGGGAGATAGTCACGTTTAGGGCCTTGGTTGCCCCATAAAGAGGGGCATATGGGTACGAGCAACATGTCAGTCAACTCGTCTTCATTTGTGCCACCCTATTGTGCCTTTTATTTGATCAGATTTGCCCATCTAGAATGTTTTCTCCGAGATTGTCACTTTTAGGGCCTTGGTTGCCCCATAAAGGGGGCTAATATGGGGACGGGCAACATGTCAGTTACTTAGTATTTATTGGTGCCCGCCTTCTGCACCTTTTATTTCATCAGATTTGCCCATCTAGAAGGTTTTCTGGGAGGTTGTAACTTTTAGGGCCTCCATCGCCCCATCAAGATGGGTCATATGGAAAGGGCAACATGTCAATGAACTCGACGTTATTCGCGCCGCCCTACAATACCTTTTATTTGATCAGTTTTACCCATCCAGAAGGTTTTCTAGAAGATTGCCACTTTTAGACTCTTGGTTTCCCAATAAGGAGGGGTCATATGGGGTCTGACAACATGTCAATCAACTCGTCTTCATTTCTGCCATAATACAGCACCTTTTGTTTGATCAGATTTGCCCATCTAGAAGTATTTCTGGGAGGTTTTCACTTTTCGGGCCTTGGTTGCCCCATTAGGAGGGGTCATATGGGGATGGGCAACATGTCAATCAACCCGACTCCATTTGTGCCACTCTACAACCCCTTTTATTTCAACAGATTTGCCCCTCTAGAAGGTTTTCTGGGGGTTGTCACTTTTAGGGCCTTGGTGACCCCATAAAGAGGGGTCATATGGGGACGGTAAGCATGTGCATCAACTCGTCTTCATTTGTGCCACCCTACAGTACCTTTTATTTGGTCAGACGTGCCTATCTTGATCTATTTCTTTTAGGTTGTCACTTTCAGGGCCTTTGTTGCCCCATAAAAAGGGGTCATATGGGTACGGGGAATAAGTCAGTCAGCTCTTCTTTATATCTGCCACCACACACACCTTTTATTTGATTTGATTTGGCCATCTAGAAGGTTTCCCGGGAGGTTGCCACTTTTAGGGCATTGGTTGCCCCATAAAGAGGAGTCATATGTCAATCAATTCGCCTTCATTTGTGCCACCCTACTGCACCTTTCATTTCATCAGTTTCACCCATCTAGAAGATTTTCTGGGAGGTTGTCACTTTTAGGGCCTTGGTTGCCCCATCAAGAGGGGTCATTTGGGGACGGGCAACATGTCAGTGAACTCGACTTTATTTGTCGCACTCTACAGCACCTTTTATTTGATCAGATTTGCACATCTAGAAGGTTTTCAGGGAGGATGTCACTTTTAAGGCCTTCATTGCCCCATAAAGAGGGGTCATTTGGGGAAGGCAACAATGTCAATCAATTCGTCTTAATTTGTGCCACCCTACAGAACCGTATATTTGACCAGATTTGACCATCTAGAGTGTTTTCTTGGAGGTTGTCACATTTAGGGCGTTGGTTACCCCATCAAGAGGGGTCATATGGGGCAGGCAACATGTCAAAGAACTCGACTTCATTTGTGCCACCCTAAAGCACCTTTTATTTGATCAGATTTCCCCATGTAGAAGGTTTTCTGGGAGGTTGCCACTTTTAGGGCATTGGTTGCCCCATGAGGATGGGTCATATGGGGACGGGCAATAAGGCAATCATTTCGTATTCATATGTGCCACCCTACAGCACCTTTTTTTGATCAGATTTGTCCATCTAGATGGGTTTTTTGGGAGGTTCCCACTTTCAGGGCCATGGTTACCCAATAAAGGGCATCATATGGGGACGGGCAACATGGCAATCAGATCGTCTTCATTTCTGCCACCCTAGAGCACCTTTTTTGATTAGATTTGCCCATCCAGAATATTTTCTGGCAGGTTGCCACTTTTAGGACCTTGGTTGCCCCATGAAAGGGGTCATATGGGGACGGACAACATGTCTGTCAACTCGGTTTCCTTAGTGCCGCCCTACAGCACCTTTTATTTGATCAGATTTGCCCATCTGGAAGGTTTTCTGGAACGTTGTCACTTTTAGGGCCATTGTTGCCCCATAAAGAGGGATCATATGGGGACGGGCAGCAATGTCTATCAATTCGTCTTGATTTGTGGCACCCTACAGAACCTTATATTTGACCAGATTTGCCCATCTAGAATGTTTTCTTGGAGGTTGTCACATTTAGGGCTTTGGTTCCCTCATCAAGAGGGGTCATATGGGGCGGGCAACATGTGAAAGAACTCGTCTTCATTTGTACCACCCTACAGTACCTTTTATTTGATCAGATCTGCCCATCTAGAAGGTTTTCTGGGAGGTTGCCACTTTTTGGGCATTGGTTGCCCCATAAAGAGGGGTCAAATGGGGACGGGCATTATATCAGTCAATTCGACTTCATATGTGCCACCCTACAGCACCTTTTATTTGATCAGATTTGACCATTTAGAATGTTTTCTTGGAGGTAGTCACATTTAGGGCTTTGGTTCCCCCATCAAGAGGGGTCATATAGGGACCGCCAACATATCAGTCAATTCGTCTTCATTTGTGCCACCCTGCTGCGCCTTTTATTTGATCAGATTTGCCCACCTAGAAGGGTTTCTCCGAAATTGTCACTTTTGGGGCCTTCGTGGCCCCATAAAGAGAGGAGGGGTCATATGGGACGGGCAACATGTCAATGTACTCGACGTTATTTGTGCCGCCCTACAGCGCCCTTTATTTGATCAGATTTACCCATCTAGAAGGTTTTCTGACAGATTTAGATCGTTGGTTTCCCAATGAAGAGGGGTCATATGGGAACGGGCAACAGGACAATCAACTCGTCTTCATTTGTACCACCCTACAGTATCTTTATTTCATCAGATTCTCCCATCTAGAAGATTTTATGGGAGGTTGTCACTTGTAGGGCCTTGGTTGACCCACCAAGAGGGTTCATATGTGGGCGGGCAACATGTCAATGAACTCGACTTTATTTGTCGCACCCTACAGCACCTTTTATTTGATCAGATTTGCCCATCTAGAAGGTTTTCTTGGAGGATGTCACTTTTAGGGCCTTCGTTGCCCCAAAATGATGGGTCATATGGGGACAGTCAACAATGTCAATCAATTCGACTTAATTTGTGGCACCCTACAGAACCTTATATTTGACCAGATTTGCCCATCTAGAATGTTTTCTTGGAGGTTGTCACATTTAGGGCTTTGGTTGCCCCATAAAGAGGGGTCATATGGGGACGGGCAACAGGTCACTCAACTCGTCTTCATTTGTGCCACTCTACTGCCCCTTTTATTTGATCAGATTTGCCCATCTAGAAGGTTTTCTGCGAGATTTTCACTTTTAGGGCCTTGGTTGTCCCAAAAAGTGGGGTCATATGGACGGCCAGCATGTCAGTCAAATCGTATTCATTTGTGCCACCCTACTGCACCTTTTATTTCATCAGATTTGCCCATCTAGAAGGTTTTCTGGGAGGTTGTCACTTTTAGGGCCTTGGTTTCCCCATCAAGAGGGGACATATTGGACGGGCAACATGTCAACGAACTCGATGTCATTTGCACCACCCTACAGCACCTTTTATTTGATGAGATTTGCCCATTTAGAAAGTTTTCTGGGAGGTTGCCACTTTTAGGGCCTTGGTTGCCCTATAAACAGGGGTCATATGGGGACGAGCATTATGTCAGTCAATTCGACGTCATTTGTGCCACCGTACAGCACCCTTTATTTGATAAGATTTGCCCATCTAGAAGGTTTTCTGGGAGGTTGTCACTTTTAGGGCTTTGGTTCCTCCCAACAAGAGGGTTCATATTGGGGCGGGCCACATGTCAATGAACTCGACTTCATTTGTGCCACTCTACAGCACCTTTTATTCGATCAGATTTGCCCTTCTAGCAGCTTTTCTGGCAGGTAGTCACTTTTAGGGCCTTGGTTACCCCATAAAGAGGGGTCATATGGGGACGACAAGATGTCACGCAACTCACCTTTATTTGTGCCACCCTACAGCACCTCTTATTTGATCAGATTAGCAGATCTAGAAGGTTTTCTGGGAGATTGTCACTTTTAGGGCCTTGGCTGCCGCATAAAGTTGGGTCATATGGGGACGGGCAACATGTCAGCCAAATTGTATTTATTTGTGCCACCCTACTGCACGTTTTATTTTATCAGATTTGCCCATCTAGAAAGTTTTCTTGGAGGTTGTCACTTTTAGGGCCTTGGTTGCCCCGTCAAGAGGGGTCATATTGGACGGGCAACATGTCAATGAACTCGACGTCATTTGTGCCACCCTGCAGCGCCTTTTATTTGATCAGGTTTACCCATCTAGAAGTATTTCTGGGAGCTTTTCACTTGTCGGGCTTTGGTTTACCCATAAACAGGGATAATATGGCGACAGACAACATGTCAATGAACTCGTTTTCATCTCTGCCCCCATACAGCACCTTATGTTTGATCAGATTTGACCATCTAGGAGTATTTCTGAAAGTTTTTCACGTTTTGGGCCTTGTTTCCCCGCCATCCATAACGAGGGGGTCATATGGCGACGGGCAACATGTGAATTACCTCGTCTTCATTTCTGCCACCATACAGCACCTTTCGTTTGATCAGATTTGCCCGTCTAGCAGGTTTTCTGGGAGGTTGTCACTTTTACGGCCTTGGTTGCCCCATAAAGAGGGGTCATATGGGGGCGGGCAACATTTCAATCAAACTGTCTCCATTTGTGCCACCCTACAGTCCCTTTTATTTCAACAGATTTGCCCCCCTATAAGGTTCTCGGGGAGTTGTCACTTTTAGGGTCTTGGTGACCCCATAAAGAGGGGTCATATGAGGAAGGGAAGCCTGTCAATCAACTCGTCTTTATTTGTGCCACCCTTCAGTACCTTTTATTGGGTCAGATTTGCCCATCTTGAAGGATTTCTGGTAGGATGTCACTTTCAGGGCCTTGGTTGGCCCATAAAAAGGGGTCATATGGGGACGGGGAACATGTCAGTCAACTCGTCTTTATTTCTGCCACCATACAACACCTTTTATTTGATCTGATTTGGCCATCTAGAAGGTTTTCTGGGAGGTTGCCACTTTTAGAGCCCTGGTTGCCCCTTAAAAGGGGTCATATGCTTACGGACAACATGTCAATCAACTCGGCTTCATTTGTGCCACCCTACAGCACCTTTTATTTGATCAGATTTGCCCATCTGGAAAGTTTTCTGGGAGGTTGTCACTTTTAGGGCCTTGGTTGCCACATAAAGAGGGGTCATATGGGGATGGGCAACATGTCACTCAACACGTCTTCATTTGTGCCACGCAACGGCACCTTTTATTTGATCAGATTTGCCCATCTAGAAGGTTTTCTGCAAGATTGTCACTTTTAGGGCCTTGGTTGCCCCATAAAGTGAGGTCATATGGGGACGGGCAACATGTCAGTCAAATCGTATTCATTTGTGCCACCCTACTGCACCTTTTATTTCAACAGATTTGCCCATCTAGAAGGTTTTCTGGGAGTTTGTAACTTTTAGGGCGTCCGTTGCCCCATCAAGAGGGGTCATGTGGGACGGGCAGCATGTCAATGAACTCGATGTCATTTTTGCCACCCTACAGCGTCTTTTATTTGATCAGGTTTATCCATCTAGGAGTATTTCTGTGAGTTTTTCACTTTTCGGGTCTTGGTTTCCCCATAAGCAGGGGTAATATGGCGACGGGCAACATGTCAATGAACTCGTCTTCATTTCTGCCATCATACAGCACCTTTTGTTTGATCAGATTTGCCCATCTAGGAGTATTTCTGAAAGGTTTTCACTGTTTGGGCCTTGGTTGCCCCATCAAGAGGGGTCATATGGGGGCAGGCAACATGTCAGTGAACTCGACTTTATTTGTCGCACTCTACAGCACCTTTTATTTTTTCTGATTTGCACATCTAGAAGGTTTTCTGGGACGATGTCACTTTTAACGCCTTCGTTGTCCCATAAAGAGGGGTCATTTGGAGAGGGCAACAATGTCAATCAATTCGTCTTAATTTGTGCCACACTACAGAACCTTATATTTGACCAGATTTGACCATCTAGAATGTTTTCTTGGAGGTTGTCACATTTAGGGCGTTGGTTCCCCCATAAAGAGGGATCATATGGGGCTGGCAACATGCCAAAGAACTCGACTTTATTTGTACCACCCTAAAGCACCTTTTATTTGATCAGATTTGCCCATCTGGAAGGTTTTCTGGGAGGTTGCCACTTTTAGGGCATTGGTTGCCCCATGAAGAGGGGTCATATGGGGACGGGCAATATGGCAATCATTTCGTCTTCATATGTGCCACCCTACAGCACCTTTTATTTGATCAGATTTGTCCATCTAGATGGGTTTTTTGGGAGGTTCCCACTTTCAGGGCCATGGTTGCCCAATAAAGAGGCATCATATGGGGACGGACAACATGGCAATCAGATCGTCTTTATTTCTGCCACCCTAGAGCACCTTTTTTGATTAGATTTGCCCATCCAGAATATTTTCTGGCAGGTTGCCACTTTTAGGACCTTGGTTGCCCATGAAAGGTGTCATATGGGGACGGACAACATGTCAGTCATCTCGGTTTCCTTAGTGCCGCCCTACAACACCTTTTATTTGATCAGATTTGCCCATCTGGAAGGTTTTCTGGAACGTCGTCACTTTTAGGGCCATTCCTGCCCCATAAAGAAGGATTATATGGGGAGGGGAAACATGTCACTCAGCACGTCTTCATTTGTGCCACCCTACATTACCTTTTATTTGGTCAGATTTGCCCATCTTGAATATTTTCTGTTAGGTTGTCACTTTCAGGGCCTTGGTTGCCCATAAAAAGGGGTCATATGAGGACGTGGAACATGTCAGTCAACTCGTATTCATTTGTGCCAACCTACTACACCTTTCATTTCATCAGATTCGCCCATCTAGAAGAATTTCTGGGAGGTTGTTACTTTTAGGGTATTGGTTGCCCATCAAGAGGGGTCATATGGGGACGGGCAACATGTCAGTGAACTCGACTTTATTTGTCGCACCCTACAGCACCTTTTATTTAATCAGATTTGTCCATCTACAAGGTTGTATAGGAGGATGTCCATTTAGGGCCTTCGTTGCCCCTTAAAGATAGGTCATATGGGGACGGGCAGCAATGTCTATCAATTCGTCTTGATTTGTGCCACCCTACAGAACGTTATATTTGACCAGATCTGCCCATCTAGAATGTTTTCTTGGAGGTTGTTACATTTAGGGCTTTCGTTCCCTCATCAAGAGGGGTCATATGGGGGCGGGCAACATGTGAAAGAACTCGTCTTCATTTGTACCACCCTACAGTACCTTTTATTTGATCAGATCTGCCCATCTAGAAGGTTCTCTGAGAGGTTGCCACATTTTGGGCATTGGTTGCCCCATAAAGAGGGGTCATATGGGGACGGGCATTATGTCAGTCAATTCGACTTCATATGTGCCACCCTACAGCACCTTTTATTTGATCAGATTAGCAGATCTAGAAGGTTTTCTGGGAGATTGTCACTTTTAGGGCCTTGGCTGCCGCATAAAGTTGGGTCATATGGGGACGGGCAACATGTCAGCCAAATTGTATTTATTTGTGCCACCCTACTGCACGTTTTATTTGATCAGATTTGCCCATCTAGAAGGTTTTCTTGGAGGTTGTCACTTTTAGGGCCTTGGTTGCCTCGTCAAGAGGGGTCATATTGGACGGGCAACATGTCAATGAACTCGACGTCATTTGTGCCACCCTGCAGCGCCTTTTATTTGATCAGGTTTACCCATCTAGAAGTATTTCTGGGAGCTTTTCACTTGTCGGGCTTTGGTTTACCCATAAACAGGGATAATATGGCGACAGGCAACATGTCAATGAACTCGCTTTCATCTCTGCCACCATACAGCACCTTATGTTTGATCAGATTTGACCATCTAGGAGTATTTCTGAAAGGTTTTCACTTTTTGGGCCTTGTTTCCCCCCATCCATAACGAGGGGGTCATATGGGGACGGGCAACATGTGAATTACCTCGTCTTCATTTCTGCCACCATACAGCACCTTTCGTTTGATCAGATTTGCCCATCTAGCAGGTTTTCTGGGAGGTTGTCACTTTTACGGCCTTGGTTGCCCCATAAGGAGGGGTCATATGGGGGCGGGCAACATTTCAATCAAACTGTCTCCATTTGTGCCACCCTACAGTCCCTTTTATTTCAACAGATTTGCCCCTCTAGAAGGTTTTCTGGGGGGGGGGGGTTGTCACTTTTAGGGCCTTGGTGACCCCATAAAGAGGGGTCATATGAGGACGGGAAGCCTGTCAATCAACTCGTCTTTATTTGTGCCACCCTTCAGTACCTTTTGTTGGGTCAGATTTGCCCATCTTGAAGGATTTCTGTTAGGATGTCACTTTCAGGGCCTTGGTTGGCCCACAAAAAGGGGTCATATGGGGACGGGGAACATGTCAGTCAACTCGTCTTTATTTCTGCCACCATACAACACGTTTTATTTGATCGGATTTGGCCATCTAGGAGGTTTTCTGGGAGATTGCCACTTTTAGAGCCTGGTTGCCCCTTAAAAGGGGTCATATGCTTACAGACAACATGTCAATCAACTCGGCTTCATTTGTGCCACTCTACAGCACCTTTTATTTGATCAGATTTGCCCATCTGGAAAGTTTTCTGGGAGGTTGTCACTTTTAGGGCCTTGGTTGCCACATAAAGAGGGGTCATATGGGGACGGGCAACATGTCCCTCAACACGACTTCATTTGTGCCAGCCTACGGCACCTTTTATTTGATCAGATTTGCCCATCTGGAAGGTTCTATGCGAGATTGTCACTTTTAGGACCTTGGTTGCCCCATGAAGTGAGGTCATATGGGGACGGGCAACATGTCAGTCAAATCGTATTCATTTGTGCCACCCTACTGCACCTTTTATTTCACCAGATTTGCCCATCTAGAAGGTTTTCTGGGAGTTTGTAACTTTTAGGGCATCCGTTGCTCCATCAAGAGGGGTCATGTGGGAAGGGCAGCGTGTCAATGAACTCGATGTCATTTGTGCCACACTACAGCATCTTTTATTTGATCAGGTTTACTCATCTAGGAGTAATTCTGTGAGTTTTTCACTTTTCGGGTCTTGGTTTCCCCATAAGCAGGGGTAATATGGCGACGGGCAACATGTCAATGAACTCGTCTTCATTTCTGCCATCATACAGCACCTTTTGTTTGATCAGATTTGCCCATCTAGGAGTATTTCTGAAAGGTTTTCACTTTTTGGGCCTTGGTTGCCCCATCAAGAGGGGTCATATGGGGACGGGCAACATGTCAGTGAACTCGACTTTATTTGTCGCACTCTGCAGCACCTTTTATTTTTTCAGATTTGCACATCTAGAAGGTTTTCTGGGAGTATGTCACTTTTAAGGCCTTCGTTGTCCCATAAAGAGGGGTCATTTGGAGAGGGCAACAATGTCAATCAATTCGTCTTAATTTGTGCCACCCTACAGAACCTTATATTTGACCAGATTTGACCATCTAGAATGTTTTCTCGGAGGTTGTCACATTTAGGGCGTTGGTTCCCCCATAAAAAGGGATCATATGGGGCGGGCAACATGCCAAAGAACTCGACTTCATTTAGGGACATTGTTGCCCCATAAAGAAGGATCATATGAGGAGGGGAAATATGTCACTCAGCACGTCTTCATTTGTGCCACCCTACATTACCTTTTATTTGGTCAGATTTGCCCATCTTGAATATTTTCTGTTAGGTTGTCACTTTCAGGGCCTTGGTTGCCCATAAAAAGGGGTCATATGAGGACGTGGAACATGTCAGTCAACTCGTATTCATTTGTGCCAACCTACTACACCTTTTATTTCATCAGCTTCGCCCATTTAGAAGAATTTCTGGGAGGTTGTCACTTTTAGGGCCTTGGTTGCCCATCAAGAAGGGTCATATGGGGACGGGCAACATGTCAATGAACACAACTTTATTTGTCGCACCCTACGGCACCTTTTATTTAATCAGATTTGTCCATCTAGAAGGTTGTATAGGAGGATGTCAATTTAGGGCCTTCGTTGCCCCATAGAGATAGGTCATATGGGGATGGGCAGCAATGTCTATCAATTCGTCTTGATTTGTGCCACCCTACAGAACGTTATATTTGACCAGATTTGCCCATATAGAATGTTTTCTTGGAGGTTGTCACATTTAGGGCTTTGGTTCCCTCATCAAGAGGGGTCATATGGGGGCGGGCAACATGTGAAAGAACTCGTCTTCATTTGTACCACCCTACAGTACCTTTTATTTGATCAGATCTGCCCATCTAGAAGGTTTTCTGGGAGGTTGCCACTTTTTGGGCATTGGTTGCCCCATAAAGAGGGGTCATATGGGGACGGGCATTATGTCAGTCAATTCGACTTCATATGTGCCACCCTACAGCACCTTTTATTTGATCAGATTAGCCCATCTAGAATGTTTTCTTGGAGGTAGTCACATTTAGGGCTTTGGTTCCCCCATCAAGAGGGGTCATATAGGGACCGCCAACATGTCAGTCAACTCGTCTTTATTTGTGCCACCCTACTGCGCCTTTTATTTGATCAGATTTGCCCACCTAGAAGGTTTTCTTCGAGATTGTCACTTTTAGGACCTTCATGGCCCCATAAAGAGAGGAGGGGTCATATGGGATGTGCAACATGTCAATGTACTCAATGTTATTTGTGCCGCCCTACAGCGCCCTTTATTTGATCAGATTTACCCATCTAGAAGGTTTTCTGACATATTGCCAGATTCAGATCGTTGGTTTCCCAATAAAGAGGGGTCATATGAGGACGGGCAACATGTCAATCAACTCGTCTTCATTTGTGCCGACCTACTGTATCTTTATTTCATCAGATTCTCCCATCTAGAAGATTTTCTGGGAGGTTGTCACTTGTAGGGCCTTGGTTGCCCCATAAAGAGGGGTCATATGGGGACATGGAACATGTCAATCAACTCGTCTTCATTTCTGCCACCATATAGCACCTTTTATTTGATCAGATTTGTTCATCTAGAAGTATTTCTGGGAGGCTGTCACTTTTCCAGCCTTGGGTGCACCATAAAGAGGAGTCATATGGGGATGGGCAACATGTCAGTCAACTCGTCTTCATTTGTGCCACCCTACAGTATGTATATTTCATCAGATTTGTCCATCTAGAAGGTTTTCTCGGGGGTTGTCACTTTTAGGGCCTTGGTTGCCCCATCAAGAGTGGTCATATGGGGACGGGCAACATGTCAATGGGCTCGACTTCATTTGTGCCACCCTACAACACCTTTCATTTTATCAGATATGCCCATCTAGAGGGTTTTCTGGGAAGATGTCACTTTTAGGGCCTTGGTTGCCCCATCAAGAGGGGTCATATGAGGACGGGCAACATGTCAATCAACTCGTCTTCATTTGTGCCACCCTACTGTATCTTTATTTCATCAGATTCTCCCATCTAGAAGATTTTCTGGGAGGTTGTCACTTTTAGGTCCTTGGTTGACCCATAAAGGGGGGTCATATGGAGACGGGTAACTTGTCGATCAATTCATTTTCATTTGTGCCACCCTAAAGCACCTTTTATTTGATTTGCCCATCTAGAAGGTTTTCTTGGAAGCTGTCACATTTAGGGCCTTGGTTGCCGCATCAAGAGGGGTCATATAGGGACGGGCAACATGACAATGAAACCGACTCCATTTGTCCCACCCTACAACACCTTTTATTTGATCAGATTTGAACATCTATAAGGCTTTCTTGGAGGATGTCACATTTAGGGCCTTGTCTGCCACATCAAGAGGGGTCATATGGGGACGGGCAACATGTCAATCGTCTTTATTTATGCCATGCACCAGCACTCTTTATTTCATCAGATTTGCTCATCTAGAAGGTTTCGAGGAGGTTGTTACATTTTTGACAACATGTCAATGAACTCGTCTTCATTTGTGCCACTCTACAATACCTTTTATTTGATCAGATTTGCCCATCTGGAAGGTTTTCTGGGAGATTGTCACTTTTGGGGCCTTGATTGCCGAATAAAGAGGGGTCATATGGGCACGGGCAATAGGGCAATCAAATCGTCTTCATTTTTGCCACCCTACAGCACCTTTTATTTGATCAGATTTCCCCATCTTGAATGTTTTCTGGGAGGTTGCCACTTTTAGGGCCCTGGTTGTCCCATATAGAGGGGTGTTAGTCAACTCGTATTCATTTGTGCCACCCTAGTGCACCTTTTATTTTATCAGATTTGCCCATCTGGAATGTTTCTCGGAGGATGTCACGTTTAGGGCCTTGGTTGCCCCATCAGGAGGGGTCATATGGGGACGTCAACCTGTCATTTAAATCGTCTTCATTTCTGCCACCATACAGCACTTTTTATTTGATCCGATTTGCCCATCTAGACGTATTTCTGGGAGATTGTCACTTCCCAAGCCTGGTTTCCCCATAAGGAGTGGTCATATGGGTACGGGCGACATGTCAATCAACCCGTCTCCATTTGTGCCACCCTACAGCACCTTTTCTTTCATCAGATTTGCCCCTCTAGAAGGTTTTCGGGTAGGTTGTCACTTTTAGGGCCTTGGTGACCCCATAAAGAAGGGTCATATGGGGATGGGCAACCTGTCAGTCAAGTCGTCTTCATTTGTGCCACCCTACAGTACCATTTATTTGATCAAATTTACCCATCCTGAAGGTTTTATGGGAGGGTGTCACATTTAGGGCCCTGGTTGCCCCAAAAAGAGGGGTCATATGGGGAGGGGCATCATGTCAGTCAACTCGTATTATTTGTGCAACCCTACTGCACCATTCATTTCATCCGATTTGCCCATCTAGAAGGTTTCCTTTGAGGTTCTCACTTTTAGGGCCTTGTTAGCCCCATAAAGAGGGTTGATATGGGTACGGGAAACAGGTAAATGAACTCGACTTTATTTTTGCCACCCTAGAGCTCCTTTTATTTGATTGGATTCGCACATCTAGAATGTTTTGTGGGAGGATGTCACTTATAGGGCCTTGGTTGCCCCATAAAGAGAGGTCAGATGGGGATGGGCAACATGTTAGTCAATTCGTCTTCATTTGTGCCACCCTACAGCAACTTATATTTGATCAAATTTGCCCATCTAGAAGGTTTTCTGGTAGGTTGTCACATTTAGGGCTTTGGTTCCCCCATCAAGAGCGGCCATATGGGGGCGTGCAACATGTCAATTAACTCGTCTTCATTTGTGCCACCCTGCAGTACCTTTTATTTGATTATATTTGCCCATCTAGAAGGTTTTCTGGGAGGTTGCCTCTTTTAGGGCGTTGCCCCATAAATAAGGGTCGTATGGGGACGGGCAATATGTCAATCAACTCGCCTTCATATGTGCCACCCTACAACACCTTTTATTTGATCAGATTTTACCATCTGGAAGGTTTTCTGGGAGATTGTCACATTTAGGGCGTTGGAATTCATCCCATCAAGAGTGGTAATATGCGTTGGGCAACATGTCAGTGAACTCGTCTTCATTTGTGCCACCCTACAGCACCTTTGATTTGATCAGATTTGCCCATCTAGAAGATTTTCTGGGAGGTTGTCACTTTTAGGGCTGTGGTTGCCGAATAAAGAGGGGTCATATGGGGTCGGGCAACATGTCAATCGTCTCGCCTTCATTTGTCCACCCTGCAGCACCTTTAAATGTGATCTGATTTGCCCATGTAGAAGCTTTTTCGGGATGTTGTCACTTTTAGGGCCGTGTTTGCCCCATAAAGAGGGGTCATATGGAGACGGGCAACATTTCAATCGGCGCGTCTTCCTTTGTGCCACCCTACAACACATTTTATTTGATCAGATTTGGCCATCTAGAAGGTCTTCTGAGAACTTGTCACTTTTAGGGCCTTGGTTGCCCCATAAAGAGGGGTCAAATGAGGCCGGGCAACATGTCAATCAACTCGACTTCATTTGAGCCACCCTACAGCACCTTTTATTTGATTAGATTTGCCCATCTAGAAGCTTTTCTGGGGGGTTGTCACATTTTGGGACTTGGTTGGCGAATAAGGAAAGGCCATATGGGGACGGGCAACAAGTCAGTGAACCCGACTCCATTTGTCCCACCCTACAGCACCGTTTATTTAATCAGGTTTGCCCATCTAGAAGGTTTTCTGGGAGGTTGTGACTTTTAGGGCCTTGCTTGCCCCATCAAGAGGGGTCATATGGCGACGGGCAACATGTCAATGAACTCGTCCTCATTTGTGCCACCCTATTGCACCTTTTATTTGATCAGGTTTGCCCATGTAGAAGGTTTTCTGGGAGGTTGCCACTTATTGGGCCTTGGTTGCCCCGAAAGATGGGGACGGGCAATATGGCAATCAAATCACCTTCATTTGTACCACCCTACAGCACCTTTTGTTTGATCAGATTTCCCCATCTGGAATGTTTTCTGGGAGGTTGACACTTTTAGGGCCTAGGTTGTCCCATAAAGAGGGGTCATATGGGGACGGGCAACATGTCAATCAACTCGTATTCATTTGTGCTACCCTACTGCACCTTTTATTTCATCTGATTTGCTCATCTAGAATGTTTTCTGGGAGGATGTCACTTTTAGGGCCTCGTTTGCCACATCAAGAGGAGTCATATGGGCACGGGCAACATATAAATGATCTCAACTTCATTTGTGCCACCCTACAGCAACTTTATTTGATCAGATTTGCCCATCTAGAAGGTTTTCTGAGATATTGCCACATTTAGGGCTTTGGTTGCCCCATAAAGATGGGTCATATGGGGACAGGCAACATGTCAATCAACTCGTCTTCATTTCTGCCAGCATATAGCACCTTTTATTTGATCAGATTTGTTCATCTAGAAGTATTTCTGGGAGGTTGTCACTTTTCGAGCCTTGGGTGCCCCATAAAGAGGGGGCATATTTGGACTGGCAACATGTCAATCAACCAGTCTCGATTTGTGCTACCCTACAGCACCTTTTATTTCATCAGATTTCCCCTCTAGAAGGTTTTCTGGGGGGTTGTCACTTTTAAGGCCTGGTGACGCCATAAAAATGGGTCATATGGGGACGGGCAACATGTCAGTCAAATTGTCTTCTTTTGTGCCACCCTACAGTACCTTTTATATGATCACATTTGCCCATCTTCAAGGTTTTCTTGGAGGTTGTCACATTTAGGGCCTTCGTTGCCCCATAAAGAGGGGTCATATGGGGACATGCAACATGTCAATCAACTCGTCTTCATTTCTGCCACCCTAACGCACCTTTTATTTCATCAGATTTGCCCATCTAGAAGGTTTTCTCGGAGGTTGACACTTTTAGGGCCTTGGTTGCCCCATCAGGAGTGGTCATATGGGGACCGGCAACATGTCAATGGGCTCGACTTCATTTGTGCCACCCTACAACACCTTTCATTTTATCAGATATGCCCATCTAGGGGGTTTTCTGGGAAGATGTCACTTTTAGGTCCTTGGTTGACTCATAAAGAGGGGTCATATGGGGACGGGTAACTTGTCGATCAATTCATTTTCGTTTGTGCCACCCTAAAGCACCTTATATTTGATCAGATTTGCCCATCTAGAAGGTTGTCCGGGAGGTTGTCGCTTTTAGGGCTTTGGATCCCCCATCAAGAGGGATCATATGGGGGCGGGCAACATGTCACTGAACTCCTCTTTATTTGTGCCACCCTACAGCACATTGTATTTGATCAGATTTGCCCATCTAGAAGGTTTTCTGTGAGGTTGCCACTTTTGGGGCTTTGGTTGCCCCATAAAGAGGGGACATATGGGGACGGGCAATATGTCAATCAACTCGTCTTCATAAGTGCCACCCTACAGCACCTTTTATTTGATCAGATTTGCCCATCTAGAAGATTTTCTGGGAGGCTGTCACTTTTAGAGCTTTGGTTGCCCCATCAAGATGGGTGATATGGGGGTGAGCAGCATTTCAGTGAACTCGACTTCATTTGTGCCACCCTACAGCACCTTTTATTTTATCAGATTTGCCCATCTTGAAGCTTTTCTTTGAGGTTGTCACTTTTAGGGCCTTGATTGCCCCATAAAGAGGGGTCATATGGAGATGGGCAACATGTCAATCAACTCGTCTTCATAAGTGTCACCCTACAACACCTTTTATTTGATCAGATTTGCCCATCTAGAAGGTTTTCTGAGAGGTTGCCACTTTTAGGGCCTTGGTTGCCCCATAAACAGGGGACATATGGGGACGGGCAATATGTCAATCAACTCGTCTTCATAAGTGCCACCCTACAGCACCTTTTATTTGATCAGATTTGCCCATCTAGAAGCTTTTCTGGGAGGTTGCCACTTTTAGGGCCTTCATTGCCCCACAAAGAGGGGACATTTGGGGACGGGAAATATGTCAATCAACTCGTCTTCATTTGTGCCGCCCTGCAGCACCTTTTATTTGATCAGATTTGCCCATCTTGAAGCTTTTCTTTGAGGTTGTCACTTTTAGGGCCTTGATTGCCCCATAAAGAGCGATCATATGGAGACGGGCAACATGTCAATCAACTCGTATTCATTTGTGCCACCGTGTGGCACCTTTTATTTGATCAGATTTGCCCATCTAGAAGGAAGGGTTTCTGGGTTATTGTCACTTTTAGGGCTTTGATAGACCATAAAGTGGGGTCATATAGTGACGGGCAACATGTCACTCAAATCGTCTGCATATGTGCCACCCTACAGTACCTTTTATTTGATCAGATTTGTACATCTAGAAGGTTTTATGGGAGGTTGTCACTTTTAGGGCCTTGGGTGCCCCATAAAGGGGGATCATTCGGAGATGGGCAACATGTTCATCAATTCGTCTTCATTTGTGCCACCCTACAACACCTTTTATTTCATCTGATTTGCCCATCTAGAAGGTTTTCTGGGCGGTTGCCACTTTTAGGGCCTTCGTTGCCCCATACAGAGGGGGCATATTGGCACGGGCAATATGGCAATCAGATCGTCTTCATTTGTGCCACCCTACAGCGCCTTTTATTTGATCAGATTTGCCCATCTAGAAAGTTTGCCGGTAGGTTGTCACTTTTTGGGCCTTGCTTGCCCCATAAAGACGGTCATACAGGGACGGGCAACATGTCAATCAACTCGTCTTTATTTGTGCCACCCTACAGCACCTTTTATTTGATCAGATTTGCCCAACTAGAAAGTTTTCTGGGAGGTTATCACTTTTAGGGCCTTGGTTGCCCCATCAATGGAGGTCATATGGGGACGGGCAACATTTCAATCAACTCATCTTCATTTGTGCCACTCTACAGCACCTTTTATTTGATCAGATTTGCCCATCTAGAAGGTTTTCTGGGAGGGGTCATATGGGGACGGGCAATATGGCAATCAGATCGTCTTCATTTGTTTCACCCTTCTGCACCTTTTATTTGATCAGATTTTCCCTCCTAGAGGGTTTCCTGGGAGGATGCCATATGCGAACTGGCGATATGGCAATCAAATCGTCTTCATTTGTGCCACCCTACAGCACCTTTTATTTGATCAGATTTGCCCATCTAGAAGGTTTTCTGGGAGGTTGTCACGTTTAGGGCCTTGGTTGCCCCATAAAGAGGGGTCATATGGAGACGGGCAACATTTCAATCAACTCGTCTTCATTTGTGCCACCCTATGTCCCCTTTTATTTGATCAGATTTGCCCATCAAGAAGGTTTTCTGGGTTTTTGTCACTTTTTGGTCTTTGATTGCCCATAAAGTGGGGTCATATGGGGACGGGCAACATGTCAATCAACTCATCTTCATTTGTGCCACCCTACAGCACCTTTTATTTGATCAGATTTGCCCATCTAGAAGGTTTTCTGGGAGGGGTCATATGGGGACGGGCAATATGGCAATCAGATCGTCTTCATTTGTGCCACCCTTCTGCACCTTTTATTTGATCAGATTTTCCCACCTAGAGGGTTTCCTGGGAGGATGCCATATGGGGACGGGCGATATGGCAATCAAATCGTCTTCATTTGTGCCACCCTACAACACCTGTTATTTGACCAGATTTGCCCATCTAGAAGGTTTTCTGGGAAGTTATCACGTTTAGGGCCTTGGTTGTCCCATAAAGAGGGGTCATATGGAGACGGGCAACATTTCAATCAACTCGTCTTCATTTGTGCCACACTATGGCCCCTTTTATTTCATCAGATTTGCCCATCTAGAAGGGTTTATGGGTTTTTGTCACTTTTTGGTCTTTGATTGCCCATAAAGTGGGGTCATATGGGGATGGGCAACATGTCACTCAACTCGTCTTCATATGTGCCACCCTACAATTCCTTTTATTTGATCAGATTTGCCCATCTAGAAGGTTTTATGGGAGGTTGTCACTTTTAGGTCCTTGGTTGCCCCATAACGGGGGGGGGGGGGGGGGGGTTCATATGGAGATGGGCAACATGTTCATCAACTCGTCTTCATTTGTGCCACCTAACAGCACCTTTTATCTGATCAGATTTGCCCATCTAGAAGGTTTTCTGGGAGTCTGTCACTTTTAGGGCCTTGGCTACCCCATAAAGAGGGGTCATATAGGAGGGCAACATGTCAATCAACTTGTCTTCATTTGTTCCACCCTACAACACCTTTTATGTGATTAGATTTGCCCATCTAGAAGATTTTCTGGGAGGCTGTCACTTTTAGAGGTTTGGTTGCCCCATCAAGATGGGTGATATGGGGGGTGAGTAGCATTTCAGTGAACTCGACTTCATTTGTGCCACCCTACAGCACCTTTTATTTTATCAGATTTGCCCATCTTGAAGCTTTTCTTTGAGGTTGTCACTTTTAGGGCCTTGATTGCCCCATAAAGAGGGGTCATATGGAGATGGGCAACATGTCAATCAACTCGTCTTCATAAGTGTCACCCTACAACACCTTTTATTTGATCAGATTTGCCCATCTAGAAGGTTTTCTGAGAGGTTGCCACTTTTAGGGCCTTGGTTGCCCCATAAACAGGGGACATATGGGGACGGGCAATATGTCAATCAACTCGTCTTCATAAGTGCCACCCTACAGCACCTTTTATTTGATCAGATTTGCCCATCTAGAAGGAAGGGTTTCTGGGTTATTGTCACTTTTAGGGCTTTGATAGACCATAAAGTGGGGTCATATAGTGACGGGCAACATGTCACTCAAATCGTCTGCATATGTGCCACCCTACAGTACCTTTTATTTGATCAGATTTGTACATCTAGAAGGTTTTATGGGAGGTTGTCACTTTTAGGGCCTTGGGTGCCCCATAAAGGGGGATCATTCGGAGATGGGCAACATGTTCATCAATTCGTCTTCATTTGTGCCACCCTACAACACCTTTTATTTCATCTGATTTGCCCATCTAGAAGGTTTTCTGGGCGGTTGCCACTTTTAGGGCCTTGGTTGCCCCCATACAGAGGGGGCATATTGGCACGGGCAATATGGCAATCAGATCGTCTTCATTTGTGCCACCCTACAGCGCCTTTTATTTGATCAGATTTGCCCATCTAGAAAGTTTGCCGGTAGGTTGTCACTTTTTGGGCCTTGCTTGCCCCATAAAGACGGTCATACAGGGACGGGCAACATGTCAATCAACTCGTCTTTATTTGTGCCACCCTACAGCACCTTTTATTTGATCAGATTTGCCCAACTAGAAAGTTTTCTGGGAGGTTATCACTTTTAGGGCCTTGGTTGCCCCCATCAATGGAGGTCATATGGGGACGGGCAACATTTCAATCAACTCATCTTCATTTGTGCCACTCTACAGCACCTTTTATTTGATCAGATTTGCCCATCTAGAAGGTTTTCTGGGAGGGGTCATATGGGGACGGGCAATATGGCAATCAGATCGTCTTCATTTGTTTCACCCTTCTGCACCTTTTATTTGATCAGATTTTCCCTCCTAGAGGGTTTCCTGGGGAGGATGCCATATGCGAACTGGCGATATGGCAATCAAATCGTCTTCATTTGTGCCACCCTACAGCACCTTTTATTTGATCAGATTTGCCCATCTAGAAGGTTTTCTGGGAGGTTGTCACGTTTAGGGCCTTGGTTGCCCCATAAAGAGGGGTCATATGGAGACGGGCAACATTTCAATCAACTCGTCTTCATTTGTGCCACCCTATGTCCCCTTTTATTTGATCAGATTTGCCCATCAAGAAGGTTTTCTGGGTTTTTGTCACTTTTTGGTCTTTGATTGCCCATAAAGTGGGGTCATATGGGGACGGGCAACATGTCAATCAACTCATCTTCATTTGTGCCACCCTACAGCACCTTTTATTTGATCAGATTTGCCCATCTAGAAGGTTTTCTGGGAGGGGGTCATATGGGGACGGGCAATATGGCAATCAGATCGTCTTCATTTGTGCCACCCTTCTGCACCTTTTATTTGATCAGATTTTCCCACCTAGAGGGTTTCCTGGGAGGATGCCATATGGGGACGGGCGATATGGCAATCAAATCGTCTTCATTTGTGCCACCCTACAACACCTGTTATTTGACCAGATTTGCCCATCTAGAAGGTTTTCTGGGAAGTTATCACGTTTAGGGCCTTAGTTGTCCCATAAAGAGGGGTCATATGGAGACGGGCAACATTTCAATCAACTCGTCTTCATTTGTGCCACACTATGGCCCCTTTTATTTCATCAGATTTGCCCATCTAGAAGGGTTTATGGGTTTTTGTCACTTTTTGGTCTTTGATTGCCCATAAAGTGGGGTCATATGGGGATGGGCAACATGTCACTCAACTCGTCTTCATATGTGCCACCCTACAATTCCTTTTATTTGATCAGATTTGCCCATCTAGAAGGTTTTATGGGAGGTTGTCACTTTTAGGTCCTTGGTTGCCCCATAACGGGGGGGGGGTCATATGGAGATGGGCAACATGTTCATCAACTCGTCTTCATTTGTGCCACCTAACAGCACCTTTTATCTGATCAGATTTGCCCATCTAGAAGGTTTTCTGGGAGTCTGTCACTTTTAGGGCCTTGGCTACCCCATAAAGAGGGGTCATATAGGAGGGCAACATGTCAATCAACTTGTCTTCATTTGTTCCACCCTACAACACCTTTTATGTGATTAGATTTGCCCATCTAGAAGGTTTTCTGGGAGGTTGTCACTTTTAAGGCATTGGGTGCCCCTTAAAACTGGGTGATATGGGGATGGGCAACATGTCAATCAACTCGTCTTCATTTGTGCCACCCTACAGCATCTTTTATTTGATCATATTGGCCCATCTGGAATGTTTCTGGGAGGTTGTCACGTTTAGAGCTTTGGTTGTCCCATCAAGAGCGGTCATTTGGGGATGGGCAACATGTCAATCGGCGCGTCTTCATTTGTGCCACCCTACAACGCATTTTATTTGATCAGATTTGGCCATCTAGAAGGTCTTCTGGGAACTTGTTTCTTTTAGGGCCTTGGTTGCCCCATAAAGAGTGGTCAAATGAGGCCGGGCAACATGTCAATCAACTCGGCTTCATTTGTGCCACTCTACAGCACCTTTTATTTGATCAGATTTGCCCATCTGGAACGTTTTCAGGGAGGTTGTCACTTTTAGGGCCTTGGTTGCCACATAAAGAGGGGTCATATGGGGACGGGCAACATGTCACTCAACACGTCTTCATTTGTGCCACCCTACGGCACCTTTTATTTGATCAGATTTGCCCATCTAGAAGGTTCTATGCGAGATTGTCACTTTTAGGACCTTGGTTGCCCCATAAAGTGAGGTCATATGGGGACGGGCAACATGTCAGTCAAATCGTATTCATTTGTGCCACCCTACTGCACCTTTTATTTCACAAGATTTGCCCATCTAGAAGGTTTTCTGGGAGTTTGTAACTTTTAGGGCGTCCGTTGCTCCATCAAGAGGGGTCATGTGGGAAGGGCAGCATGTCAGTGAACTCGATGTCATTTGTGCCACCCTACAGCATCTTTTATTTGATCAGGTTTACTCATCTAGGAGTAATTCTGTGAGTTTTTCACTTTTCGGGTCTTGGTTTCCCCATAAGCAGGGGTAATATGGCGACGGGCAACATGTCAATGAACTCGTCTTCATTTCTGCCATCATACAGCACCTTTTGTTTGATCAGATTTGCCCATCTAGGAGTATTTCTGAAAGGTTTTCAATTTTTGGGCCTTGGTTGCCCCATCAAGAGGGGTCATATGGGGACGGGCAACATGTCAGTGAACTCGACTTTATTTGTCGCACTCTACAGCACCTTTTATTTTTTCAGATTTGCACATCTAGAAGGTTTTCTGGGAGGATGTCACTTTTAAGGCCTTCGTTGTCCCATAAAGAGGGGTCATTTGGAGAGGGCAACAATGTCAATCAATTCGTCTTAATTTGTGCCACCCTACAGAACCTTATATTTGACCAGATTTGACCATCTAGAATGTTTTCTCGGAGGTTGTCACATTTAGGGCGTTGGTTCCCCCATAAAGAGGGATCATATGGGGCGGGCAACATGCCAAAGAACTCGACTTCATTTAGGGCCATTGTTGCCCCATAAAGAAGGATCATATGAGGAGGGGAAACATGTCACTCAGCACGTCTTCATTTGTGCCACCCTACATTACCTTTTATTTGGTCAGATTTGCCCATCTTGAATATTTTCTGTTAGGTTGTCACTTTCAGGGCCTTGGTTGCCCATAAAAAGGGGTCATATGAGGACGTGGAACATGTCAGTCAACTCGTATTCATTTGTGCCAACCTACTACACCTTTTATTTCATCAGATTCGCCCATTTAGAAGAATTTCTGGGAGGTTGTCACTTTTAGGGCCTTGGTTGCCCATCAAGAAGGGTCATATGGGGACGGGCAACATGTCAATGAACTCAACTTTATTTGTCGCACCCTACAGCACCTTTTATTTAATCAGATTTGTCCATCTAGAAGGTTGTATAGGAGGATGTCAATTTAGGGCCTTCGTTGCCCCATAAAGATTGGTCATATGGGGACGGGCAGCAATGTCTATCAATTCGTCTTGATTTGTGCCACCCTACAGAACGTTATATTTGACCAGATTTGCCCATATAGAATGTTTTCTTGGAGGTTGTCACATTTAGGGCTTTGGTTCCCTCATCAAGAGGGGTCATATGGGGGCGGGCAACATGTGAAAGAACTCATCTTCATTTGTACCACCCTACAGTACCTTTTATTTGATCAGATCTGCCCATCTAGAAGGTTTTCTGGGAGGTTGCCACTTTTTGGGCATTGGTTGCCCCATAAAAAGGGGTCATATGGGGACGGGCATTATGTCAGTCAATTCGACTTCATATGTGCCACCCTACAGCACCTTTTATTTGATCAGATTAGCCCATCTAGAATGTTTTCTTGGAGGTAGTCACATTTAGGGCTTTGGTTCCCCCATCAAGAGGGGTCATATAGGGACCGCCAACATGTCAGTCAACTCGTCTTTATTTGTGCCACCCTACTGCGCCTTTTATTTGATCAGATTTGCCCACCTAGAAGGTTTTCTTCGAGATTGTCACTTTTAGGACCTTCATGGCCCCATAAAGAGAGGAGGGGTCATATGGGATGTGCAACATGTCAATGTACTCAATGTTATTTGTGCCGCCCTACAGCGCCCTTTATTTGATCAGATTTACCCATCTAGAAGGTTTTCTGACATATTGCCAGATTTAGATAGTTGGTTTCCCAATAAAGAGGGGTCATATGAGGACGGGCAACATGTCAATCAACTCGTCTTCATTTGTGCCACCCTACTGTATCTTTATTTCATCAGATTCTCCCATCTAGAAGATTTTCTGGGAGGTTGTCACTTTTAGGTCCTTGGTTGACCCATAAAGGGGGGTCATATGGAGACGGGTAACTTGTCGATCAATTCATTTTCATTTGTGCCACCCTAAAGCACCTTTTATTTGATTTGCCCATCTAGAAGGTTTTCTTGGAAGCTGTCACATTTAGGGCCTTGGTTGCCACATCAAGAGGGGTCATATAGGGACGGGCAACATGACAATGAAACCGACTCCATTTGTCCCACCCTACAACACCTTTTATTTGATCAGATTTGAACATCTATAAGGCTTTCTTGGAGGATGTCACATTTAGGGCCTTGTCTGCCACATCAAGAGGGGTCATATGGGGACGGGCAACATGTCAATCGTCTTTATTTATGCCACGCACCAGCACTCTTTATTTCATCAGATTTGCTCATCTAGAAGGTTTCGAGGAGGTTGTTACATTTAGGGCCTTGGTTGCCCTATAAAGAGGGGTCGTATGGGGACGGGCAACATGTCAATGAACTCGTCTTCATTTGTGCCACTCTACAATACCTTTTATTTGATCAGATTTGCCCATCTGGAAGGTTTTCTGGGAGATTGTCACTTTTGGGGCCTTGATTGCCGAATAAAGAGGGGTCATATGGGCACGGGCAATAGGGCAATCAAATCGTCTTCATTTTTGCCACCCTACAGCACCTTTTATTTGATCAGATTTCCCCATCTTGAATGTTTTCTGGGAGGTTGCCACTTTTAGGGCCCTGGTTGTCCCATATAGAGGGGTGTTAGTCAACTCGTATTCATTTGTGCCACCCTAGTGCACCTTTTATTTTATCAGATTTGCCCATCTGGAATGTTTCTCGGAGGATGTCACGTTTAGGGCCTTGGTTGCCCCATCACGAGGGGTCATATGGGGACGTCAACCTGTCATTTAAATCGTCTTCATTTCTGCCACCATACAGCACTTTTTATTTGATCCGATTTGCCCATCTAGACGTATTTCTGGGAGATTGTCACTTTCCAAGCCTGGTTTCCCCATAAGGAGTGGTCATATGGGTACGGGCGACATGTCAATCAACCCGTCTCCATTTGTGCCACCCTACAGCACCTTTTATTTCATCAGATTTGCCCCTCTAGAAGGTTTTCGGGTAGGTTGTCACTTTTAGGGCCTTGGTGACCCCATAAAGAAGGGTCATATGGGGATGGGCAACCTGTCAGTCAAGTCGTCTTTATTTGTGCCACCCTACAGTACCATTTATTTGATCAAATTTACCCATCCTGAAGGTTTTATGGGAGGGTGTCACATTTAGGGCCCTGGTTGCCCCAAAAAGAGGGGTCATATGGGGAGGGGCATCATGTCAGTCAACTCGTATTTATTTGTGCCACCCTACTGCACCATTCATTTCATCCGATTTGCCCATCTAGAAGGTTTTCTTTGAGGTTGCCACTTTTAGGGCCTTGTTAGCCCCATAAAGAGGGTTGATATGGGTACGGGAAACAGGTAAATGAACTCGACTTTATTTTTGCCACCCTAGAGCTCCTTTTATTTGATTAGATTTGCACATCTAGAATGTTTTGTGGGAGGATGTCACTTATAGGGCCTTGGTTGCCCCATAAATAGAGGTCAGATGGGGATGGGCAACATGTTAGTCAATTCGACTTCATTTGTGCCACCCTACAGCAACTTATATATGATCAAATTTGCCCATCTAGAAGGTTTTCTGGTAGGTTGTCACATTTAGGGCTTTGGTTCCCCCATCAAGAACGGCCATATGGGGGCGTGCAACATGTCAATTAACTCGTCTTCATTTGTGCCACCCTACAGTACCTTTTATTTGATTATATTTGCCCATCTAGAAGGTTTTCTGGGAGGTTGCCTCATATGGGGACAGGCATTTGATCAGATTTGCCCATCTAGAAGATTTTCTGGGAGGCTGTCACTTTTAGGGCTTTGGTTGCCCCATCAAGATGGGTGATATGGGGGGTGAGCAGCATTTCAGTGAACTCGACTTCATTTGTGCCACCCTACAGCACCTTTTATTTTATCAGATTTGCCCATCTTGAAGCTTTTCTTTGAGGTTGTCACTTTTAGGGCCTTGATTGCCCCATAAAGAGGGGTCATATGGAGACGGGCAACATGTCAATCAACTCGTCTTCATAAGTGTCACCCTACAACACCTTTTATTTGATCAGATTTGCCCATCTAGAAGGTTTTCTGAGAGGTTGCCACTTTTAGGGCCTTGGTTGCCCCACAAACAGGGGACATATGGGGACGGGCAATATGTCAATCAACTCGTCTTCATAAGTGCCACCCTACAGCACCTTTTATTTGATCAGATTTGCCCATCTAGAAGCTTTTCTGGGAGGTTGCCACTTTTAGGGCCTTCATTGCCCCACAAAGAGGGGACATTTGGGGACGGGAAATATGTCAATCAACTCGTCTTCATTTGTGCCGCCCTGCAGCACCTTTTATTTGATCAGATTTGCCCATCTTGAAGCTTTTCTTTGAGGTTGTCACTTTTACGGCCTTGATTGCCCCATAAAGAGTGGTCATATGGAGACGGGCAACATGTCAATCAACTCGTATTCATTTGTGCCACCGTATGGCACCTTTTATTTGATCAGATTTGCCCATCTAGAAGGAAGGTTTTCTGGGTTATTGTCACTTTTTGGGCTTTGATAGACCATAAAGTGGGGTCATATGGTGACGGGCAACATGTCACTCAAATCGTCTGCATATGTACCACCCTACAGTACCTTTTATTTGATCAGATTTGTACATCTAGAAGGTTTTATGGGAGGTTGTCACTTTTAGGGCCTTGGGTGCCCCATAAAGGGGGTTCATTCGGAGATGGGCAACATGTTCATCAATTCGTCTTCATTTGTGCCACCCTACAACACCTTTTATTTCATCTGATTTGCCCATCTAGAAGGTTTTCTGGGCGGTTGCCACTTTTAGGGCCTTGGTTGCCCCATACAGAGGGGGCATATTGGCACGGGCAATATGGCAATCAGATCGTCTTCATTTGTGCCACCCTACAGCGCCTTTTATTTGATCAGATTTGCCCATCTAGAAAGCTTGCCGGTAGGTTATCACTTTTTGGGCCTTGCTTGCCCCATAAAGAGGGTCATACAGGGACGGGCAACATGTCAATCAACTCGTCTTTATTTGTGCCACCCTACAGCACCTTTTATTTGATCAGATTTGCCCAACTAGAAAGTTTTCTGGGAGGTTATCACTTTTAGGACCTTGGTTGCCCCATCAATGGAGGACATATGGGGACGGGCAACATTTCAATCAAATCATCTTCATTTGTGCCACTCTACAGCACCTTTTATTTGATCAGATTTGCCCATCTAGAAGGTTTTCTGGGAGGGGTCATATGGGGACGGGCAATATGGCAATCAGATCGTCTTCATTTGTTTCACCCTTCTGCACCTTTTATTTGATCAGATTTTCCCTCCTAGAGGGTTTCCTGGGAGGATGCCATATGCGAACTGGCGATATGGCAATCAAATCGTCTTCATTTGTGCCACCCTACAGCACCTTTTATTTGATCAGATTTGCCCATCTAGAAGGTTTTCTGGGAGGTTGTCACGTTTAGGGCCTTGGTTGCCCCATAAAGAGGGGTCATATGGAGACGGGCAACATTTCAATCAACTCGTCTTCATTTGTGCCACCCTATGTCCCCTTTTATTTGATCAGATTTGCCCATCAAGAAGGTTTTCTGGGTTTTTGTCACTTTTTGGTCTTTGATTGCCCATAAAGTGGGGTCATATGGGGACGGGCAACATGTCAATCAACTCATCTTCATTTTTGCCACCCTACAGCACCTTTTATTTGATCAGATTTGCCCATCTAGAAGGTTTTCTGGGAGGGGTCATATGGGGACGGGCAATATGGCAATCAGATCGTCTTCATTTGTGCCACCCTTCTGCACCTTTTATTTGATCAGATTTTCCCGCCTAGAGGGTTTCCTGGGAGGATGCCATATGGGGACGGGCGATATGGCAATCAAATCGTCTTTATTTGTGCCACCCTACAGCACCTGTTATTTGACCAGATTTGCCCATCTAGAAGGTTTTCTGGGAGGTTATCACGTTTAGGGCCTTGGTTGCCCCATAAAGAGGGGTCATATGGAGACGGGCAACATTTCAATCAACTCGTCTTCATTTGTGCCACACTATGGCCCCTTTTATTTCATCAGATTTGCCAATCTAGAAGGGTTTATGGGTTTTTGTCACTTTTTGGTCTTTGATTGCCCATAAAGTGGGGTCATATGGGGATGGGCAACATGTCACTCAACTCGTCTTCATATGTGCTACCCTACAATTCCTTTTATTTGATCAGATTTGCCCATCTAGAAGGTTTTATGGGAGGTTGTCACTTTTAGGTCCTTGGTTGCCCCATAACCGGGGGGGGGGGGGGGGTGGTCATATGGAGATGGGCAACATGTTCATCAACTCGTCTTCATTTGTGCCACCTAACAGAACCTTTTATCTGATCAGATTTGCCCATCTAGAAGGTTTTCTGGGAGTCTGTCACTTTTAGGGCCTTGGCTACCCCATAAAGAGGGGTCATATAGGAGGGCAACATGTCAATCAACTTGTCTTCATTTGTTCCACCCTACAACACCTTTTATGTGATTAGATTTGCCCATCTAGAAGGTTTTCTGGGAGGTTGTCACTTTTAAGGCATTGGGTGCCCCTTAAAACTGGGTGATATTGGGATGGGCAACATGTCAATCAACTCGTCTTCATTTGTGCCACCCTACAGCATCTTTTATTTGATCATATTGGCCCATCTGGAATGTTTCTGGGAGGTTGTCACGTTTAGAGCTTTGGTTATCCCATCAAGAGCGGTCATATGGGGATGGGCAACATGTCAATCGGGGCGTCTTCATTTGTACCACCCTACAACGCATTTTATTTGATCAGATTTCGCCATCTAGAAGGTCTTCTGGGAACTTGTTTCTTTTAGGGCCTTGGTTGCCCCATAAAGAGTGGTCAAATGAGGCCGGGCAACACGTCAATCAACTCGACTTCATTTGAGCCACCCTACAGCACCTTTTATTTGATTAGATTTGCCCATCTAGAAGCTTTTCTGGGGGGTTGTCACATTTTGGGACTTGGTTGGCGAAGAAAGAAGGACAGCATCTTTTATTTGATCATATTGGCCCACGTTTAGAGCTTTGGTTGTCCCATCAAGAGCGGTCATATGGGGATGGGCAACATGTCAATCGGCGCGTCTTCATTTGTGCCACCCTACAACGCATTTTATTTGATCAGATTTGGCCATCTAGAAGGTCTTCTGGGAACTTGTTTCTTTTAGGGCCTTGGTTGCCCCATAAAGAGTGGTCAAATGAGGCCGGGCAACATGTCAATCAACTCGGCTTCATTTGTGCCACTCTACAGCACCTTTTATTTGATCAGATTTGCCCATCTGGAAAGTTTTCTGGGAGGTTGTCACTTTTAGGGCCTTGGTTGCCACATAAAGAGGGGTCATATGGGGACGGGCAACATGTCACTCAACACGTCTTCATTTGTGCCACCCTACGGCACCTTTTATTTGATCAGATTTGCCCATCTTTCTATGCGAGATTGTCACTTTTAGGACCTTGGTTGCCCCATAAAGTGAGGTCATATGGGGACGAGCAACATGTCAGTCAAATCGTATTCATTTGTGCCACCCTACTGCACCTTTTATTTCACCAGATTTGCCCATCTAGAAGGTTTTCTGGGAGTTTGTAACTTTTAGGGCGTCCGTTGCTCCATCAAGAGGGGTCATGTGGGAAGGGCAGCATGTCAGTGAACTCGATGTCATTTGTGCCACCCTACAGCATCTTTTATTTGATCAGGTTTACTCATCTAGGAGTAATTCTGTGAGTTTTTTACTTTTCGGGTCTTGGTTTCCCCATAAGCAGGGGTAATATGGCGACGGGCAACATGTCAATGAACTCGTCTTCATTTCTGCCATCATACAGCACCTTTTGTTTGATCAGATTTGCCCATATAGGAGTATTTCTGAAAGGTTTTCACTTTTTGGGCCTTGGTTGCCCCATCAAGAGGGGTCATATGGGGACGGCCAACATGTCAGTGATCTCGACTTTATTTGTCGCACTCTACAGCACCTTTTATTTTTTTCAGATTTGCACATCTAGAAGGTTTTCTGGGAGGATGTCACTTTTAAGGCCTTCGTTGTCCCATAAAGAGGGGTCATTTGGAGAGGGCAACAATGTCAATCAATTCGTCTTAATTTGTGCCACCCTACAGAACCTTATATTTGACCAGATTTGACCATCTAGAATGTTTTCTCGGAGGTTGTCACATTTAGGGCGTTGGTTCCCCCATAAAGAGGGATCATATGGGGCGGGCAACATGCCAAAGAACTCGACTTCATTTAGGGCCATTGTTGCCCCATAAAGAAGGATCATATGAGGAGGGGAAACATGTCACTCAGCACGTCTTCATTTGTGCCACCCTACATTACCTTTTATTTGGTCAGATTTGCCCATCTTGAATATTTTCTGTTAGGTTGTCACTTTCAGGGCCTTGGTTGCCCATAAAAAGGGGTCATATGAGGACGTGGAACATGTCAGTCAACTCGTATTCATTTGTGCTAACCTACTACACCTTTTATTTTATCAGATTCGCCCATTTAGAAGAATTTCTGGGAGGTTGTCACTTTTAGGGCCTTGGTTGCCCATCAAGAAGGGTCATATGGGGACGGGCAACATGTCAATGAACTCAACTTTATTTGTCGCACCCTACAGCACCTTTTATTTAATCAGATTTGTCCATCTAGAAGGTTGTATAGGAGGATGTCAATTTAGGGCCTTCGTTGCCCCATAAAGATAGGTCATATGGGGACGGGCAGCAATGTCTATCAATTCGTCTTGATTTGTGCCACCCTACAGAACGTTATATTTGACCAGATTTGCCCATATAGAATGTTTTCTTGGAGGTTGTCAGATTTAGGGCTTTGGTTCCCTCATCAAGAGGGGTCATGTGGGGGCGGGCAACATGTGAAAGAACTCGTCTTCATTTGTACCGCCCTACAGTACCTTTTATTTGATCAGATCTGCCCATCTAGAAGGTTTTCTGGGAGGTTGCCACTTTTTGGGCTTTGGTTGCCCCATAAAGAGGGGTCATATGGGGACGGGCATTATGTCAGTCAATTCGACTTCATATGTGCCACCCTACAGCACCTTTTATTTGATCAGATTAGCCCATCTAGAATGTTTTCTTGGAGGTAGTCACATTTAGGGCTTTGGTTCCCCCATCAAGAGGGGTCATATAGGGACCGCCAACATGTCAGTCAACTCGTCTTTATTTGTGCCACCCTACTGCGCCTTTTATTTGATCAGATTTGCCCACCTAGAAGGTTTTCTTCGAGATTGTCACTTTTAGGACCTTCATGGCCCCATAAAGAGAGGAGGGGTCATATGGGATGTGCAACATGTCAATGTACTCAATGTTATTTGTGCCGCCCTACAGCGCCCTTTATTTGATCAGATTTACCCATCTAGAAGGTTTTCTGACATATTGCCAGATTTAGATCGTTGGTTTCCCAATAAAGAGGGGTCATATGAGGACGGGCAACATGTCAATCAACTCGTCTTCATTTGTGCCACCCTACTGTATCTTTATTTCATCAGATTCTCCCATCTAGAAGATTTTCTGGGAGGTTGTCACTTGTAGGGCCTTGGTTGCCCCATAAAGAGGGGTCATATGGGGACATGGAACATGTCAATCAACTCGTCTTCATTTCTGCCACCATATAGCACCTTTTATTTGATCAGATTTGTTCATCTATAAGTATTTCTGGGAGGCTGTCACTTTTCCAGCCTTGGGTGCACCATAAAGAGGAGTCATATGGGGATGGTCAACATGTCAGTCAACTCGTCTTCATTTGTGCCACCCTACAGTATGTATATTTCATCAGATTTGTCCATCTAGAAGGTTTTCTCGGAGGTTGTCACTTTTAGGGCCTTGGTTGCCCCATCAAGAGTGGTCATATGGGGACGGGCAACATGTCAATGGGCTCGACTTCATTTGTGCCACCCTACAACACCTTTCATTTTATCAGATATGCCCATCTAGAGGGTTTTCTGGGAAGATGTCACTTTTAGGTCCTTGGTTGACCCACAAAGAGGGGTCATATGGAGACGGGTAACTTGTCGATCAATTCATTTTCATTTGTGCCACCCTAAAGCACCTTTTATTTGATTTGCCCATCTAGAAGGTTTTCTTGGAAGCTGTCACATTTAGGGCCTTGTTTGCCACATCAAGAGGGGTCATATAGGGACGGGCAACATGACAATGAAACCGACTCCATTTGCCCCACCCTACAACACCTTTTATTTGATCAGATTTGAACATCTATAAGGCTTTCTTGGAGGATGTCACATTTAGGGCCTTGTCTGCCACATCAAGAGTGGTCATATGGGGACGGGAAACATGTCAATCGTCTTTATTTATGCCACGCACCAGCACTCTTTATTTCATCAGATTTGCTCATCTAGAAGGTTTCGAGGAGGTTGTTACATTTAGGGCCTTGGTTGCCCTATAAAGAGGGGTCATATGGGGACGGGCAACATGTCAATGAACTCGTCTTCATTTGTGCCACTCTACAATACCTTTTATTTGATCAGATTTGCCCATCTGGAAGGTTTTCTGGGAGATTGTCACTTTTGGGGCCTTGATTGCCGAATAAAGAGGGGTCATATGGGCACGGGCAATAGGGCAATCAAATCGTCTTCATTTTTGCCACCCTACAGCACCTTTTATTTGATCAGATTTCCCCATCTTGAATGTTTTCTGGGAGGTTGCCACTTTTAGGGCCCTGGTTGTCCCATATAGAGGGGTGTTAGTCAACTCGTATTCATTTGTGCCACCCTAGTGCACCTTTTATTTTATCAGATTTGCCCATCTGGAATGTTTCTCGGAGGATGTCACGTTTAGGGCCTCGGTTGCCCCATCACGAGGGGTCATATGGGGACGTCAACCTGTCATTTAAATCGTCTTCATTTCTGCAACCATACAGCACTTTTTATTTGATCCGATTTGCCCATCTAGACGTATTTCTGGGAGATTGTCACTTTCCAAGCCTGGTTTCCCCATAAGGAGTGGTCATATGGGTACGGGCGACATGTCAATCAACCCGTCTCTATTTGTGCCACCCTACAGCACCTTTTATTTCATCAGATTTGCCCCTCTAGAAGGTTTTCGGGTAGGTTGTCACTTTTAGGGCCTTGGTGACCCCATAAAGAAGGGTCATATGGGGATGGGCAACCTGTCAGTCAAGTCGTCTTCATTTGTGCCACCCTACAGTACCATTTATTTGATCAAATTTACCCATCCTGAAGGTTTTATGGTAGGGTGTCACATTTAGGGCCCTGGTTGCCCCAAAAAGAGGGGTCATATGGGGAGGGGCATCATGTCAGTCAACTCGTATTTATTTGTGCCACCCTACTGCACCATTCATTTCATCCGATTTGCCCATCTAGAAGGTTTTCTTTGAGGTTGTCACTTTTAGGGCCTTGTTAGTCCCATAAAGAGGGTTGATATGGGTACGGGAAACAGGTAAATGAACTCGACTTTATTTTTGCCACCCTAGAGCTCCTTTTATTTGATTAGATTTGCACATCTAGAATGTTTTGTGGGAGGATGTCACTTATAGGGCCTTGGTTGCCCCATAAAGAGAGGTCAGATGGGGATGGGCAACATGTTAGTCAATTCGTCTTCATTTGTGCCACCCTACAGCAACTTATATTTGATCAAATTTGCCCATCTAGAAGGTTTTCTGGTAGGTTGTCACATTTAGGGCTTTGGTTCCCCCATCAAGAGCGGCCATATGGGGGCGTGCAACATGTCAATTAACTCGTCTTCATTTGTGCAACCCCACAGTACCTTTTATTTGATTATATTTGCCCATCTAGAAGGTTTTCTGGGAGGTTGCCTCTTTTAGGGCGCTGCCCCATAAATAAGGGTCGTATGGGGACGGGCAATATGTCAATCAACTCGCCGTCATATGTGCCACCCTACAACACCTTTTATTTGATCAGATTTTACCATCTGGAAGGTTTTCTGGGAGATTGTCACATTTAGGGCTTTGGAATTCATCCCATCAAGAGTGGTAATATGCGTCGGGCAACATGTCAGTGAACTCGTCTTCATTTGTGCCACCCTACAGCACCTTTGATTTGATCAGATTTGCCCATCTAGAAGATTTTCTGGGAGGTTGTCACTTTTAGGGCTGTGGTTGCCGAATAAAGAGGGGTCATATGGGGTCGGGCAACATGTCAATCATCTCGCCTTCATTTGTCCACCCTGCAGCACCTTTAAATGTGATCTGATTTGCCCATGTAGAAGCTTTTTCGGGATGTTGTCACTTTTAGGGCCATGTTTGCCCCATAAAGAGGGGTCATATGGAGACGGGCAACATTTCAATCGGCGCGTCTTCCTTTGTGCCACCCTACAACACATTTTATTTGATCAGATTTGGCCATCTAGAAGGTCTTCTGAGAACTTGTCACTTTTAGGGCCTTGGTTGCCCCATAAAGAGGGGTCAAATGAGGCCGGGCAACATGTCAATCAACTCGACTTCATTTGAGCCACCCTACAGCACCTTTTATTTGAATAGATTTGCCCATCTAGAAGCTTTTCTGGGGGGTTGTCACATTTTGGGACTTGGTTGGCGAATAAGGAAAGGCCATATGGGGACGGGCAACAAGTCAGTGAACCCGACTCCATTTGTCCCACCCTACAGCACCGTTTATTTAATCAGGTTTGCCCATCTAGAAGGTTTTCTGGGAGGTTGTGACTTTTAGGGCCTTGCTTGCCCCATCAAGAGGGGTCATATGGCGACGGGCAACATGTCAATGAACTCGTCCTCATTTGTGCCACCCTATTGCACCTTTTATTTGATCAGGTTTGCCCATGTAGAAGGTTTTCTGGGAGGTTGCCACTTATTGGGCCTTGGTTGCCCCGAAAGATGGGGACGGGCAATATGGCAATCAAATCACCTTCATTTGTACCACCCTACAGCACCTTTTGTTTGATCAGATTTCCCCATCTGGAATGTTTTCTGGGAGGTTGACACTTTTAGAGCCTAGGTTGTCCCATAAAGAGGGGTCATATGGGGACGGGCAACATGTCAATCAACTCGTATTCATTTGTGCTACCCTACTGCACCTTTTATTTCATCTGATTTGCTCATCTAGAATGTTTCCTGGGAGGATGTCACTTTTAGGGCCTCGTTTGCCACATCAAGAGGGGTCATATGGGCACGGGCAACATATAAATGATCTCAACTTTATTTGTGCCACCCTACAGCAACTTTTATTTGATCAGATTTGCCCATCTAGAAGGTTTTCTGAGATATTGCCACATTTAGGGCTTTGGTTGCCCCATAAAGATGGGTCATATGGGGACAGGTAACATGTCAATCAACTCGTCTTCATTTCTGCCAGCATATAGCACCTTTTATTTGATCAGATTTGTTCATCTAGAAGTATTTCTGGGAGGTTGTCACTTTTCGAACCTTGGGTGCCTCATAAAGAGGGGGCATATTTGGACTGGCAACATGTCAATCAACCAGTCTCGATTTGTGCTACCCTACAGCACCTTTTATTTCATCAGATTTCCCCTCTAGAAGGTTTTCTGGGGGTTGTCACTTTTAAGGCCTGGTGACGCCATAAAAATGGGTCATATGGGGACGGGCAACATGTCAGTCAAATTGTCTTCTTTTGTGCCACCCTACAGTACCTTTTATATGATCACATTTGCCCATCTTCAAGGTTTTCTTGGAGGTTGTCACATTTAGGGCCTTGGTTGCCCCATAGGGAGGGGTCATATGGGGACATGCAACATGTCAATCAACTCGTCTTCATTTCTGCCACCCTAACGCACCTTTTATTTCATCAGATTTGCCCATCTAGAAGGTTTTCTCGGAGGTTGACACTTTTAGGGCCTTGGTTGCCCCATCAGGAGTGGTCATATGGGGACCGGCAACATGTCAATGGGCTCGACTTCATTTTTGCCACCCTACAACACCTTTCATTTTATCAGATATGCCCATCTAGAGGGTTTTCTGGGAAGATGTCACTTTTAGATCCTTGGTTGACTAATAAAGAGGGGTCATATGGGGACGGGTAACTTGTCGATCAATTCATTTTCGTTTGTGCCACCCTAAAGCACCTTATATTTGATCAGATTTGCCCATCTAGAAGGTTGTCCGGGAGGTTGTCGCTTTCAGGGCTTTGGTTCTCCCATCAAGAGGGATCATATGGGGGCGGGCGACATGTCAATGAACTCCTCTTTATTTGTGCCACCCTACATCACATTGTATTTGATCAGATTTGCCCATCTAGAAGGTTTTCTGGGAGGTTGCCACTTTTAGGGCTTTGGTTGCCCCATAAAGAGGGGACATATGGGGGCGGGCAATATGTCAATCAACTCGTCTTCATAAGTGCCACCCTACAGCACCTTTTATTTGATCAGATTTGCCCATCTAGAAGATTTTCTGGGAGGCTGTCACTTTTAGGGCTTTGGTTGCCCCATCAAGATGGGTGATATGGGGGTGAGCAGCATTTCAGTGAACTCGACTTCATTTGTGCCACCCTACAGCACCTTTTATTTTATCAGATTTGCCCATCTTGAAGCTTTTCTTTGAGGTTGTCACTTTTAGGGCCTTGATTGCCCCATAAAGAGGGGTCATATGGAGACGGGCAACATGTCAATCAACTCGTCTTCATAAGTGCCACCCTACAGCACCTTTTATTTGATCAGATTTGCCCATCTAGAAGCTTTTCTGGGAGGTTGCCACTTTTAGGGCCTTCGTTGCCCCACAAAGAGGGGACATATGGGGACGGGAAATATGTCATTCAACTCATCTTCATTTGTGCCGCCCTGCAGCACCTTTTATTTGATCAGATTTGCCCATCTTGAAGCTTTTCTTTGAGGTTGTCACTTTTAGGGCCTTGATTGCCCCATAAAGAGCGGTCATATGGAGACGGGCAACATGTCAATCAACTCGTATTCATTTGTGCCACCGTATGGCACCTTTTATTTGATCAGATTTGCCCATCTAGAAGGAAGGTTTTCTGGGTTATTGTCACTTTTTGGGCTTTGATAGACCATAAAGTGGGGTCATATGGTGACGGGCAACATGTCACTCAAATCGTCTTCATATGTGCCACCCTACAGTACCTTTTATTTGATCAGATTTGTACATCTAGAAGGTTTTATGGGAGGTTGTCACTTTTAGGGCCTTGGGTGACCCATAAAGGGGGATCATTCGGAGATGGGCAACATGTTCATCAATTCGTCTTCATTTGTGCCACCCTACAACACCTTTTATTTCATCTGATTTGCCCATCTAGAAGGTTTTCTGGGCGGTTGCCACTTTTAGGGCCTTGGTTGCCCCATACAGAGGGGGCATATTGGCACATGCAATATGGCAATCAGATCGTCTTCATTTGTGCCACCCTACAGCACCTTTTATTTGATCAGATTTGCCCATCTAGAAAGCTTTCCGGTAGGTTGTCACTTTTTGGGCCTTGCTTGCCCCATAAAGAGGGTCATACAGGGACGGGCAACATGTCAATCAACTCGTCTTCATTTGTGCCACCCTACAGCACCTTTTATTTGATCAGATTTGCCCAACTAGAAAGTTTTCTGGGAGGTTATCACTTTTAGGGCCTTGGTTGCCCCATCAATGGAGGTAATATGGGGACGGGCAACATTTCAATCAACTCATCTTTATTTGTGCCACCCTACAGCACCTTTTATTTGATCAGATTTGCCCATCTAGAAGGTTTTCTGGGAGGGGTCATATGGGGACGGGCAATATGGCAATCAGATCGTCTTCATTTGTTTCACCCTTCTGCACCTTTTATTTGATCAGATTTTCCCTCCTAGAGGGTTTCCTGGGAGGATGCCATATGCGAACTGGCGATATGGCAATCAAATCGTCTTCATTTGTGCCACCCTACAGCACCTTTTATTTGATCAGATTTGCCCATCTAGAAGGTTTTCTGGGAGGTTGTCACGTTTAGGGCCTTGGTTGCCCCATAAAGAGGGGTCATATGGAGACGGGCAACATTTCAATCAACTCGTCTTCATTTGTGCCACCCTATGGCCCCTTTTATTTGATCAGATTTGCCCATCAAGAAGGTTTTCTGGGTTTTTGTCACTTTTTGGTCTTTGATTGCCCATAAAATGGGGTCATATGGGGACGGGCAACATGTCAATCAACTCATCTTCATTTGTGCCACCCTACAGCACCTTTTATTTGATCAGATTTGCCCATCTAGAAGGTTTTCTGGGAGGGGTCATATGGGGATGGGCAATATGGCAATCAGATCGTCTTCATTTGTGCCACCCTTCTGCACCTTTTATTTGATCAGATTTTCCCACCTAGAGGGTATCCTGGGAGGATGCCATATGGGGACGGGCGATATGGCAATCAAATCGTCTTCATTTGTGCCACCCTACAGCACCTGTTATTTGACCAGATTTGCCCATCTAGAAGGGTTTCTGGGAGGTTATCACGTTTAGGGCCTTGGTTGCCCCATAAAGAGGGGTCATATGGAGACGGGCAACATTTCAATCAACTCGTCTTCATTTGTGCCACACTATGGCCCCTTTTATTTGATCAGATTTGCCCATCTAGAAGGGTTTCTGGGTTTTTGTCACTTTTTGGTCTTTGATTGCCCATAAAGTGGGGTCATATGGGGATGGGCAACATGTCACTCAACTCGTCTTCATATGTGCCACCCTACAATTCCTTTTATTTGATCAGATTTGCCCATCTAGAAGGTTTTATAGGAGGTTGTCACTTTTAGGTCCTTGGTTGCCCCATAACGGGGGAGGGGGGGGGGGGTCATATGGAGATGGGCAACATGTTTATCAACTCGTCTTCATTTGTGCCACCTAACAGCACCTTTTATCTGATCAGATTTGCCCATCTAGAAGGTTTTCTGGGAGGCTGTCACTTTTAGGGCCTTGGCTACCCCATAAAGAGGGGTCATATAGGAGGGCAACATGTCAATCAACTTGTCTTCATTTGCTCCACCCTACAACACCTTTTATGTGATTAGATTTGCCCATCTAGAAGGTTTTCTGGGAGGTTGTCACTTTTAAGGCATTGGGTGCCCCTTAAAACTGGGTGATATGTGGATGGGCAACATGTGAATCAACTCGTCTTCATTTGTGCCACCCTACAGCATCTTTTATTTGATCATATTGGCCCATCTGGAATGTTTATGGGAGGTTGTCACGTTTAGAGCTTTGGTTGTCCCATCAAGAGCGGTCATATGGGGATGGGCAACATGTCAATCGGCGCGTCTTCATTTGTGCCACCTTACAACGCATTTTATTTGATCAGATTTCGCCATCTAGAAGGTCTTCTGGGAACTTGTTTCTTTTAGGGCCTTGGTTGCCCCATGAAGAGTGGTCAAATGAGGCCGGGCAACATGTCAATCAACTCGACTTCATTTGAGCCACCCTACAGCACCTTTTATTTGATTAGATTTGCCCATCTAGAAGCTTTTCTGGGGTGTTGTCGCATTTTGGGACTTGGTTGGCGAAGAAAGAAGGACCATATGGGGACGGGCAACAAGTCAGTGAACCCGACTCCATTTGTCCCACCCTACAGCACCGTTTATTTAATCAGGTTTGCCCATCTAGAAGGTTTTCTGGGAGGTTGTGACTTTTAGGGACTTGCTTGCCCCATCAAGAGGGGCCATATGGCGACGGCCAAGATATCAAAGAACTCTTCCTCATTTGTGCCACCCTATTGCACCTTTTATTTGATCAGGTTTGCCCATGTAGAAGGTTTTCTGGGAGGTTGCCACTTATTGGGCCTTGGTTGCCCCAAAAGATGGGGACGGGCAATATGGCAATCAAATCGCCTTCATTTGTGCCACCCTACAGCACCTTTTGTTTGATCAGATTTCCCCATCTGGAATGTTTTCTGGGAGGCTGACACTTTTAGGGCCTAGGTTGTCCCATAAAGAGGGGTCATTTGGGGCGGGCAACATGTCAATCAACTCGTATTCATTTGTGCCTCCCTATTGCACCTTTATTTCATCTGATTTGCTCATCTAGAATGTTTCCTGGGAGGATGTCACTTTTAGGCCCTCGTTTGCCACATCAAGGGGATCATATGGGCATGGGCAACATATAAATGAACTCAACTACATTTGTGCCACCCTACAGCAACTTGTATTTGATCAGATTTGCCCATGTAGAAGGTTTTCTGGGATATTGCCACATTTAGGGCTTTGGTTGCCCATAAAGATGGGTCATATGGGGACAGGCAACATGTCAATCAACTCGTCTTCATTTCTGCCAGCATATAGCACCTTTTATTTCATCAGATTTGTTCATCTAGAAGTATTTCTGGGAGGTTGTCACTTTTCGAGCCTTGGGTGCCCCATAAAGAGGGGGCATATTTGGACTGGCAACATGTCAATCAACCAGTCTCCAATTGTGCTACCCTACAGCACCTTTTATTTCATCAGATTTCCCCTCTAGAAGGTTTTCTGGGGGGTTGTCACTTTTAAGGCCTGGTGACGCCATAAAGATGGGTCATATGGGGACGGGCAACATGTCAATCAAATTGTCTTCTTTTGTGCCACCCTACAGTACCTTTTATATCATCACATTTACCCATCTTCAAGGTTTTCTTGGAGGTTGTCACATTTAGGGCCTTGGTTGCCCCATAAAGAGGGGTCATATGGGGACATGCAACATGTCAATCAACTCGTCTTCATTTCTGCCACCATATAGTACCTTTTATTTGATCAGATTTGTTCATCTAGAAGTATTTCTGGGAGACTGTCACTATTCCAGCCTTGGGTGCCCAATAATGAGGAGTCATTTGGGGATGGGCAACATGTCAGTCAACTCGTATTCATTTGTGCCACCATAACACACCTTTTATTTCATCAGATTTGCCCATCTAGAAGGTTTTCTCGGAGGTTGTCACTTTTAGGGCCTTGGTTGCCCCATCAAGAGTGGACATATGGGGACGGGCAACATGTCAATGGACTCGACTTCATTTGTGCCACCCTACAACACCTTTCATTTTATCAGATATGCCCATCTAGAGGGTTTTCTGGGGAGATGTCACTTTTAGGCCCTTGGTTGACCCATAAAGAGGGGTCATATTGGGACGGGTAGCTTTTCGACCAATTCATTTTCATTTGTGCCACCCTAAAGCACCTTATATTTGATCTGATTTGCCCATCTAGAAGGTTGTCTGGGAGGTTGTCGCTTTTAGGGCTTTGGTTCCTCCATCAAGAGGGATCATATGGGGCGGGCAACATGTCAATGAACTCCTCTTTATTTGTGCCACCCTACAGCACCTTTTATTTGATCAGATTTGCCCATCTAGAAGATTTTCTGGGAGGTTGTCACTTTTAGGGCACTGGTTGCCGAATAAAGAGGGATCATATGCGGATGGGCAACATGTCAATCAACTCGTCTTTATTTGTGCCACCCTACAGCCCTCTTTATTTGATCAGATTTGCCCATCTAGAAGGTTTTGAGGAGGAGGTTATCACATTTAGGGCCTTGGTTGCCCCATAAAGAGTGGACATATGGGGACGAACAACATGTCAATGAACTCGTCTTCATTTGTGCCACCCTACAACGCCTATTTTTATCAGATTTGCCCATCTAGAAGGTTTCGAGGAGGTTGTCACATTTAGGGCCTTGGTTGCGCCATAAAGATTGGCCATATGAGGACAGGCAACGGGTCAGTCAACTTGTCTTCATTTGTGCCACCCTACTGCACCTTTTATTTCATGTGATGTGCTCATCTAGAATGTGTTCTGGGAGGAAGTCACGTTTAGGGCCTTGTTTGCCCCATCAAGGGGGGAGGGAGCGAAATGGGCACGGGCAGTGCGTCATTGAACTCGACGTCATTTGTGCAACACTGCAGCACCTTTTATTTGATCAGATTTGCCCATCCAGAAGGTTTTCTGGGATATTGCCACATTTAGGGCCTTGCTTGCCCCATAAGGAGGGGTCATATGGGGACGGTCAACATGTCAGTGAACCCGACTCGATTTGTCCAACCCTACTGCACCTTTTATTTGATCAAAGTTTACCATCTAGAAAGTTTTCAGGAGGTTGTCACTTTTAGGGCCTTGGTTGCTTCATCAAGAGGGGTGATATGGGGACAGGCAACATGCCAATGGACTCGTCTTCATTTGTGTCACCCTACTGCACCTTTTATTGGATCAGATTTGCCCATCTAGAAGATTTTCAGGGAGGTTCTCATATTTAGGGCCTTGGGGATCCCATAAAGAGGGGTCATATGGGGACGGGCAATATGTCAATCAACTGGCCTCCATATGTGCCGCCCTACATTACCTTTTATTTCATCGGATTTGCCCATCTAGGTTTTCAGGGAGTTTGACACTTTTAGGGCCATGGTTGCCACAGTGGGGGGGGGGGGGGGGGGTCATATGGGGATGGGCAACATTTCACTCATCCCAGCGCCATTTGTGTCACCCTACAGCACCTTCTATTTCTTCACATTTGACATCTAGAGGGCTTTCTGGGATGGTGTCACTTTTAGGGCATTGGTTGCCCCATAAAGAGAGGTCATATGGTTACGGGCAACATGTCAATGAAATCGTCTTTATTTGTGCCACCCTACTGCACCTTTTATTTGATCAGATTTGCCCATCTAGAAGGTTTTCTGGAAGGTTGCCACTTTTATGGACTTGGTTGCCCCATAAGGAGGGGTCATAAGGGGACGGGCAATATGGAAATCAAATCTTCTTCATTTGGGCCACCCTACAGCACATTTTATTTGATCATATTTGCCCATCTAGAAGGTTTTCTGGGAGGTTGCCCTTTTTAAGGCCTTGGTTGTCCCATAAAGTGGAGTCATATTGGGACGGGAACATGTCAATGAACGCATCTTCAACTGTGCCACCCAACTGCACCTTTTATCTCACCAGATTTGCCCATCTAAAAGGTTTCTGGGAGGTTGTCACTTTTAGGGGTTTTGTTGCCCCATCAAGAGGGGTCATATGGGAACGGGCAACATGTCAATGAACTCGACTTCATTTGTGCCACCCTACAGCACCTTTTAATTGTTCAGATTTGCCCATCTAGAAGGTTTTCTGGGAGATTGCCACTTTTGGGCCTTGGGTGCCCAATAAAGAGGGGTCATATGGGGACGGGCAATATGTCATTTAACTCGTCTTCATATGTACCACCCTACATCACCTTTTATTTGATCAGATTTGACCATGTAGAACTTTTTCTTGAAGGCTGTCACTTTTAGGGCTTTGGTTCCCCCATCAAGAAGGGTCATATTCGGACGGGCAACATGACAGTTAACTTGTGTTCATTTGTGCAACCCTGCAGCACCTTTTATTTGATCTGATTTGCCCATCTAGAAGATTATCTGGGAGACTGCCACATTTAGGGCCTTGGTTGCACCATAAAAAGTGTGCATATGGGGACGGGCAACATATCAATCATCTTGACATCATTTCTGCCACCATGCAGCACCTTTTATTAGATTTGCCCATCTAGAAGGTTTTCTGGGAGGTTGTCACTTTTCGGGCCTTGTTGCCCCTTAAAGAGTGGTCATACAGGGATGGGCAACATGCCAATCAACCCGTCTCTATTTGAGCCACCCTACAGCCCCTTTCATTTCATCAGATCTGTCTCTCTAGAAGGTTTTCTGCAAGGTTGTCACTTTTAGGGCCTTGGCGACCCCATAAAGAGGGGTCATATGGGGATGGCCAACGTGTCAGTCAACTTGTCTTCATTTGTGCCACCCTACAGTACCTTTTATTGACCAGATTTGCCCTTCTAGAAGGTTTTCTGGGAGGTTGTCACTTTTAGGGCCCTGGTTGCCCCATAAAGAGGGGTCATATGGGAACTTTCATCATGTCAGTCAACTCGCATTCGTTTGTGCCACCCTAGTGCTCCTTTTATTTCATCTCGTTTGCCCATCTAGAAGGTTTTCTGGGATGTTGTGACTTTTAGGGCCTTGGTTGCCCCATCAAGAGGGGTCATATGGGTACGGGCAACATGTCAATGAACTCGTCTTCATTTGTGCCACCCAATTGCACCTTTTATTTGATCAGGTGTGCCCATCTAGAAGGTTTTCTGGGAGGTTGGCACTTTTTGGGCCTTGGCAGCCCGTAAAAAGGGGTCATATGGGGACGGGCAACATGTCAATGAACTTGTATTTATTTGTGCCACCCTATTGCACCTTTTATTTGATCAGGTTTGCCCATCTAGAAGGTTTTCTTTGAGGTTGCCACTTTTTGGGACTTGGTTGCCCCGTAATGAGGGGTCATATGGGGAGGGGCAATATCGTACTCAAATCGTCTTTATTTGTGCCACACTACAACACCTTTTATTTGATCAGATTTGCCCATCTAGAAGGTTTTCTGGGAGGTTGTCACATTTGGGGCCTTGGTTGCCCCAAAAAGAGGGGTCATATGGGGACGCTCAATATGTCAATCAACTTGACTTGATATGTGCCACCCTACATCACTTTTTGTTTCATCAGGTTAGCCCATCTGGAAGGTTTTCTGGGAGGTTGTCACTTTTAGGGCCTTTGTTGCCCCATAAAGAGGGGTCGTATGGGGACGAGCAACATTTCAATGAACCCGAATCCATTTGTGCCACCCTACATCACCTTTGATTTCTTCACATTTGACCATCTAGAGGGCTTTCTGGGAGGCTGTCACTTTTAGGGCACTGGCTGCCCCATAAAGAGAGGACATATGGGGACGGGCAACATGTCAATCAAATTGCCTTCGTTTGTGCCACCATACTGCACCTTTTATTTGATCGGATTTGCCCATCTAGAAGGTTTTCTGGGAGGTTGCCACGTTTTAGGCCTTGGTTGCCCCATAAGGAGGGGTCATATGGGGACGCGGAATACGATAATAAAATTGTCTTCATTTGTGCCACCCTACATCACCTTTTATTTGATCAGATTTGTCCATCCTGAAAGTTTTCTGGGAGGTTGCCACTTTTAGGGCTTTGGTTGTCCCATAAAGAGGGGTCATATTGGGACGGGCAACATGTCAATGAGCTTGTCTTCATTTGTGCCACCCTATTGCACCTTTTATTTGAGCAGATTTGCCCATCCGGAAGGTTTTCTGGGATGTTGCCACTTTTTGGGCCTTGGCAGCCTGTAAAGAGGGGTCATATGGGGACGGGCAACATGTCAATGAACTCGTCTTCATTTGTGCCACCCTATTGCACCTTTTATTTGATCAGGTTTGCCCATCTAGAAGGTTTTCTGGGAGGTTGCCACTTTTTGGGCCTTGGTTGCCCCGTAATGAGGGGTCATATGGGGAGGGTCAATATGGCATTCAAATCGTCTTTATTTGTGCCACTCTAAAACACCTTTTATTTGATCAGATTTGCCCATCTAGAAGGTTTTCTGGGAGGTTGTCACATTTAGGGTCTTGGTTGCCCCATAAAGAGGGGTCATATGGGGACACTCAATATGTCAATCAACTCAACTTCATATGTGCCACCCTACATCTCTTTTTGTTTCATCAGATTAGCCCATCTGGAAGGTTTTCTGGGAGGTTGTCACTTTTAGGGCCTTTGTTGCCCCATAAAGAGGGGTCGTATGGGGACGAGCAACATTTCCATCAACCTTGCTCCATTTGTGCCACCCTACAGCACCTTTCCTTTCTTCACATTTGACCATCTAGAGGCTTTTCTGGGAGGCTGTCACTTTTAGGGCATTAGTTGCCCCATAAAGAGAGGACATATGTGGTCGGGCAACATGTCAATTAAATTGTCTTCGTTTGTGCCACCATTCTGCACCTTTTATTTGATCGGATTTGCCCATCTAGAAGGTTTTCTGGGAGGTTGCCACGTTTTAGGCCTTGGTTGCCCCATAAGGAGGGGTTATATGGGGACGGGCAATATGGTAATCAAATCCTCTTCATTTGTGCCCCCTACACCACCTTTTATTTGATCAGATTTGCCCATCTAGAAGGTTTTCTGGGAGGTTGCCACTTTTAGGGCCTTGGTTGCCCCATAAAGAGGGGTCATATTGGGACGGGCAACATGTCAATGTACTCCTCTGCTTTTGTGCCACCCTATTGCACCTTTTATTGGATCAGGTTTGCCATCTAGAAGGTTTTCTGGGAGGTTGCCACTTTTTGGGCCTTGGCAGCCCATAAAGAGGGGTCATATGGGGACGGGCGGCATGTCAATGAACTCGTCTTCATTTGTGCCACCCTATTGCACCTTTTATTTGATCAGGTTTGCCCATCTAGAAGGTTTTCTAGGAGGTTGACACTTTTTGGGCCTTGGTTGCCCCATAATGAGGGGTCATATGGGGAGGGGCAATATGGCATTCCAATTGTCTTTATTTGTGCCACACTACAACTCCTTTTATTTGATCAGATTTGCCCATCTAGAATGTTTTCTGGGAGGTTTTCACATTTAGGGCCTTGGTTGCCCCATAAAGAAGGGTCATATGGGGACGCTCAATATGTCAATCAACTCGACTTCATATGTGCCACCCTACATCACTTTTTTGTTTCATCTGATGTGCCACCCTACAGTACCTTTTATATCATCACATTTACCCATCTGGAAGGTTTTCTGGGAGGTTGTCACTTTTAGGGCCTTTGTTGCCCCATAAAGAGGGGTCGTATGGGGACGAGCAACATTTCAAGCAACCCAGCTCCATTTGTGCCACCCTACAGCATCTTTCATTTCTTCACGTTTGACCATCTAGAGGCTTTTCTGGGAGGCTGTCACTTTTAGGGCATTGGTTGCCACATAAAGAGAGGACATATGGGGACGGGCAACATGTCATTGAAGTTGTCTTCGTTTGTGCCACCATACTGCACCTTTTATTTGATCGGATTTGCCCATCTAGAAGGTTTTCTGGGAGGTTGCCACATTTTAAGCCTTGGTTGCCCCATAAGGAGGGGTCATATGGGGACGGGCAATATGGTAATCAAATCATCTTATTTTGTGCCACCCTACATCACCTTTTATTTGATCAGATTTGCCCATCTAGAAGGTTTTCTGGGAGGTTGCCACTTTTAGGGCCTTGGTTGTCCCATAAAGAGGGGTCATATTGGGACGGGCAACATGTCAATGAACTCGTTTTCATTTGTGCCACTCTCCAGCACCTTTTATTTGATCAGATTTGCCCATCTAGAAGGTTTTCTGGGAGATTGCCACATTTAGGGCCTTTGTTGCACCATAAAGAGGTGTCATATGGGGGACGGGCAACATATCAATCATCTCGACATCATTTCTGCTACCATACAGCCCCTTTTATTTGAACAGATTTGCCCATCTAGAAGTGTTTCTGGGTTGTTGTCACTTTTTGGGCCTTGGTTTCCACATAAAGAGTTGTCATATGGGGATGGGCAAAATCTCAATCAACCCGTCTCTATTTCTGCCACCCTACAGCCCCTTTTATTTCATCAGATTTGCCCCGGTAGAAGGTTTTCTGGAAGGTTGTCGCTTTTAGGGCCTTGGCGACCCCATAATGAGGGATCATATGGGGACGGTCAACCTGTCAGTCAACTCGTTTTCATTTGTGCCACCCTACAGTACCTTTTATTTGATCAGATTTGCCCATCTAGAAGGTTTTCTGGGGGTTGTCACTTTTTGGACCCTGGTTGCCCCATAAAGACGGGCCATATGGAGACTTGCATCATGTCAGTCAACTCGTATTCATTTGTGCCACCCTACTGCACCTTTTATTTCATCTGATTTGCCCATCGAGAAGGTTTTCTGGGAGGTTGTCACTTTTAGGGCTTTGGTGGCCCCATCAAGAGGGATCATATGGGGATGGACAGCTTGTCAATGAACTCGTCTTCATTTGTGCCACACTACTGCACCTTTTATGTGATCAGGTTTGCCCATCTAGAAGGTTTTCTGGGAGGTTGCCACTTTTTGGGCCTTGGTTGCCCCGTAATGAGGGGCCATATGGGGATGGGCAATATGGCAATCAAATCGCCTTCATTTGTGCCACCCTACATCACCTTTTATTTTATCTGATTTGCCCATCTAGAATGTTTTCTGGGCGGTTCACACTTTTAGGGTCTTGGTTGTCCCATAAAGAGGGGACATATGGGGATGGGCAACATTTACGTGAAGCCGACTCCATTTGTCCAACCCTACTGCACCTTGATTTGATCAAATTTCACCATCGAGAACGTTTTCAGGGAGGTTGTCACTTTTAGGGCCTTGGTTGCCTCATCAAGAGGGGTCATATGGGGACGGGCAACATGCCAATGGACTCATTTGTTGCACCCAACAGCACCTTTTCTTTCATCGGATTTCCCCATCTAGAAGGTTTTCAATCAAGTTGTCACTTTTAGGGCCTTGGTTGCCCCATAAAGAGGGTACATGGGGACAGGAAACATTTTAATCAACCCGTTTCCATTTGTGCAGCACCTTTTATTTGATCAGATTTGCCCATCTAGAGGGTTTTCTGGGAGGTTGTGAATTTTGAGGCCTGGCTGCCCCATAAAGAGGGGTCATATGAGGTAGGACAACATGTCATGAACCCAACTCCATTTGTTACCCTACAGCACTTTTATATTATCAGATTTGCCCATCTAGAAGGTTTTCTGGGTGGTTGTCACTTTTAAGGCCTTGGTTGCCCCATCAAGAGGGGTCATATTGGGACGGGCAGTATGTCAATGAACTCGACTTCATTTGTACCACCCTACTACACCTTTTATTTGATCAGATTTGCCCATCTAGAAGGTTTTCTTGGAGGATGTCACTTTTAGGGCCTTTGTTGCCCTATAAAGGTGGGTCATATGGGGAAGAGCAACATGTCAATCAATTCGTCTTTGTGTGTGCTACCCTACACCACCTGATATTGGATCAGATTTGCCCATCTAGAAAGTTTTCTGGGAAGTTGTGAGTTTTAGAGCTATGGTTCTCCCCATCAAGAGGGGTCATATGGGGCGGGCAAAATGTCAGTGAACTCGTCTTCACTTGTGCCACCCTACAGCAACTTTTATTTGATCATATTTACCCATCTTGAAGGTTTGCTGGGAGATTGCCACTTTTAGTGCCTTGGTTGTCCCATAAAGAGGGGTCATACGGGGACGGGTAATATGTCAAATCAATTCCTCTCCGTATGTGCCACCCGACATCACCTTTTATTTGATAAGATTTGCCCATCTAGAAGGTTTTCTGGGAGATTGTCTCTTTTAGGGCCTTGGTTGCCCCATAAAGAGTGGTCATATGGGGATGCGCAACATTTCAATCAACCCATCTCCATTTGCGCCACCCTACAGTACCTTTTATTTCATGAGATTTGACCATCTAGACGGATTTCTGGGAGTCTGTCACTTTTAGGGAAATTGGTTGCCCCATAAAGAGGGGTCATATGGGTGAGGGCAACATGTCAATTATTTCGGCTTCATTTGTGGCACTCTACAGCAACTTTTATTTGATCAGATTTGCCCATCTAGAAGGATTTCTGGGAGGTTGTTACTTTTAGGGCTTTGGTTGCCTCATAAAGAGGGGTCATATGGGGACAGGCAACATGTCGATGAACCCGTCTTCATTTGAGCCACCCTATAACACCTTTTATTTGATAAGATTTGCCAATCTAGAAGGTTTTGTCAGAGGTTGCCACTTTTAGGGCCTTGTTTGCCCCATAAAGAGTGGTCATATGGGGTCGGGAAATATGGCAGTCAAATCATTATTTGTACCACCCTACAGCACCTTTTATTTTAGATTTTGCCCATCTAGAAGGTTTTCTGGGAGGTTGTCCCATTTAGGGCCTTCGTTTCCCAATAAAGAGGGATCATATGGGGACGCTCAATATGTCAGTCAAATTGTCTTCATATGTCCCACCCTACATCACCTTTTATTTTACCAGATTTGCCCATATGGTAGGTTATCTGGGAGGTTGTCACATTTATTTTATTCATTTGTGCCACCCTACTGCACCTTTTATTTCATCTGATTTGCCCATCGAGAAGGTTTTCTGGGAGGTTGTCACTTTTAGGGCTTTGGTGGCCCCATCAAGAGGGGTCATATGGGGATGGACAACTTGTCAATGAACTCGTCTTCATTTGTGCCACACTACTGCACCTTTTATGTGATCAGGTTTGCCCATCTAGAAGGTTTTCTGGGAGGTTGCCACTTTTTGGGCCTTGGTTGCCCCGTAATGAGGAGCCATATGGGGACGGGCAATATGGCAATCAAATCGCCTTCATTTGTGCCACCCTACATCACCTTTTATTTTATCTGATTTGCCCATCTGTTTTCTTGGCGGTTCACACTTTTAGGGTCTTGGTTGTCCCATAAAGAGGGGACATATGGGCATGGGCAACATTTACGTGAAGCCGACTCCATTTGTCCAACCCCACTGCACCTTTGATTTGATCAAATTTGACCATCGAGAACGTTTTCAGGGAGGTTGTCACTTTTAGGGCCTTGGTTGCCTCATCAAGAGGGGTCATATGGGGACGGGCAACATGTCAATGGACTCATTTGTTGCACCCAACAGCACCTTTTATTTCGTCGGATTTCCCCATCAAGAAGGTTTTCAGTCAAGTTGTCACTTTTAGGGCCTTGGTTGCCCCATAAGGAGGGTACATGGGGACAGGAAACATTTCAATCAACCCGCTTCCATTTGTGCAGCACCTTTTATTTGATCAGATTTGCCCATCTAGAGGGTTTTCTGGGAGGCTGTGAATTTTGAGGCCTTGGTTGCCCCATATAGAGGGGTCTTATGAGGAAGGGCAACATGTCATGAACCCAACTCCATTTGTTACCCTACAGAACTTTTTATATTATCAGATTTGCCCATCTAGAAGGTTTTCTGGGTGGTTGTCATTTTAAGGCCTTGGTTGCCTCATGAAGAGAGGTCATATTGGGACGGGCAGTATGTCAATGAACTCGACTTCATTTGTACCACCCTACTGCACATTTTATTTGATCAGATTTGCCCATCTAGAAGGTTTTCTTGGAGGATGACAATTTTAGGGCCTTTGTTGCCCCATAAAGGTGGGTCATATGGGGACGGGCAACATGTCAATCAATTCGTCTTTATGTGTGCCACCCTACACCACCTGATATTGGATCAGATTTGCCCATCTAGAAGGTTTTCTGGGAAGTTGTGAGTTTTAGGGCTATGCTTCCCCCATGAAGAGGGGTCATATGGGGGCGGGCAAAATGTCAATGAACTTGTCTTTACTTGTGCCACTCTACAGCAACCTTTGATTGATCATATTTACCCATCTTGAAGGTTTTCTGGGAGATTGCCACTTTTAGTGCCTTGGTTGTCCCATAAAGAGGGGTCATATGGGGACGGGTAATATGTCAATCAACTCCTCTTCGTATGTGCCACCCTGCATCACCTTTTATTTGATAAGATTTGCCCATCTAGAAGGTTTTCTGGGAGAATGTCTCTTTTAGGGCCTTGGTTGCCCCATAAAGAGTGGTCATATGGGGATGTGCAACATTTCAATCAACCCATCTCCATTTGCGCCACCCTACAGTACCTTTTATTTCATGAGATTTGACCATCTAGACGGTTTTCTGGGAGTCTGCCACTTTTAGGGCATTGGTTGCCCCATAAAGAGGGGTCATATGGGGGAGGGCAACATGTCAATTATTTCGGCTTCATTTGTGGCACTCTACAGCAACTTTCATTTGATCAGATTTGCCCATATAGAAGGATTTCTGGGAGGTTGTTACTTTTAGGGCTTTGGTTGCCCCTTAAAGAGGGGTCATATGGGGACAGACAACATGTCGATGAACCCGTCTTCATTTGAGCCACCCTATAACACCTTTTATTTGATAAGATTTGCCCATCTAGAAGGTTTTGTGGGAGGTTGCCACTTTTAGGGCCTTGTTTGCCCCATAAAGAGTGGTCATATGGGGTCGGGAAATATGGCAGTCAAATCATCTTTATTTGTACCAAGCTACAACACCTTTTATTTGATCAGGTTTTCTGGGAGGTTGTCCCGTTTAGGGCCTTCGTTTCCCAATAAAGAGGGGTCATATGGGGACGCTCAATATGTCAATCAAATCGTCTTCATATGTCCCACCCTACATCACCTTTTATTTCATCAGATTTTCCCATATGGTAGGTTCTCTGGGAGTTTGTCACATTTAGGGCTTTGGATGCCCCTTAAAGAGGGGTCAGAGGTGAACGGGCAACATTACAATCAACCCGGCTCCATCTGTGCCACCCTACAGCACCTTTTATTTCTTCACATTTGACCATCTAAAGGGTTTTCTGGGAGGTTGTCACTTTTAGGGCCTTGGTTTACCCATCAAGGGTGTCATATGGGAATGGGCAACATTGTCAATGAACTCGACTTCATTTGTGCCACCCTACAGCACCATTTATTTCATCAGGTTTGCCCATCTCGAAGGTTTTCGGGGAGGATGTTACTTTTAGGTCCTTGGTTGCCCCATAAAGAGGGGTCATATGGGGACGGGCCACATGTCAATCAATTCGTTTTAATTTTAGCCACCCTAAGGCACCTTATATTTGATCAGATTTGGCCATCTACGTTTTCTGGGAGATTTTCACTTTCGGGGTTTTGGGTCCTCCATCAACAGGGATCATATGGGGCGGGCAATATGTAAATGAACTCTTCTTCATTTGTGCCACCCTTCTACACCTTTTATTTGATCAAATTTGCCTGTCTAGAATGTTTTCTGAGAGGTTGCTACTTTTAGGGCCTTGGTTGCCACATGAAGTGGGGTCATATGGGGGTGAGCAACATTTCAATGAACTCAACTTCGTTTGTGCCACCCTACAGCACCTTTTATATGATCAGATTTGCCCCTCTAGAAGATTTTCTGGGAGGTTGCCACTTTTAGGGCCTTGGGTGCTGCATAAAGAAGGGTATATGGGGACGGGCAAGATGTCAATCAACTCGCCTTCATTTGTGTAACGCTACAGCACATTTTATTTGATCAGATTTGCCCATCATGAAGCTTTTCTGGGATGTTGTCACTTTTAGGGCCTTGGTTGTCCCATAAAGAAGTGTCATATGGAGACAGACAACATGTCAATCAACTCAACTTCATTTGTGCCACCCTACAACACCTGCATCGTGAAGGTTTTCTGGGAGGATGTCACTTTTAGGGCATCGGTTGCCCCATAAAGAGGGGTCATATGGGGACGGGCAACATGTCAATCAACTCATCTTCATATGTGCCACCCTACAGCACCTTCCTTTTATTTGATCAGATTTGCCGATCTAGAAGCTTTCCTGTAAGGTTGTCACTTTTAGGGCCTTGGTTGCCCCATAAAGAGGGGTCATATGGGGAGGGGAACATTTCAATCTGCCCATCTCCATTTGTGCCATCCTACAGCACATTTTATTTCATCAGATTTGCCCATCCAGAGGGTTTTCTGGGAGGTTGTCACTTTTTTGGCTTTGGCTGCCCCATAAAGAGGGGTCATATGGCTGCGGGCAACATGCCAATCAACTCGACTTTTTTATGCCACCCTACAGCACTCTTTATTTGATCAGATTTGCCCATCTAGAAGGTTTCGAGGAGGTTGTTACATTTACGTCCTTGGTTGCCCTACAAAGAGGGGTCATATGGGGATGGGCAACATGTCAACGAACTCGCCTTCATTTGTGCAACCCTACATCACATTTATTTGATCAGATTTGCCCATCTAGAAGGTTTTCTGGGAGGTTGTCACCTTTTGGGCCTTGGGTGCCGAATAAAGAGGGGTCATATGGGGACGAGCAATATGGCAATCAAATCGTCTTCATTTTTGCCACCCTACAGCACCTTTTATTTGATCAGATTTGCCCATCTAGAATGTTTTCTGGGAGGTTGCCACTTTTAGGGCCTTCGTTGTCCCATAAAGATTGGCCATATTTTTACGGGCAACATGTCAATCAACTCCTCTTCATTTGTGCCACTCTACAGTACCTCTTATTTGATCAGATTTACCCATCTTGAAGGTTTTCTGGAAGGTTGTCAGTTTTTGGGCCATGGTTGCCCCATAAAGAGGTGTCAAATGGAGAGGGACAACATGTCAATCAATGCGACTTCATTTGTGCCACCCTACAGCACCTTTTATTTGATGAGATTTGCACATCCAGAAAGTTTTCTGGGAGGTTGTCTCTTTTAGGGCCTTGGTCGCCCCATAAGGAGGGGTCATATCCAGATGGTTTTCTGGGAGGATGTCACATTTTAGGCATCGGTTGCCCCATAAAGAGAGGTCATATGGGGACGGGAAACATTTCAATCAACCCGTCTCCATTTGTGCCATCCTACAGTACATTTTATTTCATCAGATTTGCCATCTAGAGGGTTTTCTGGGAGGTTGTCACTTATAGGGCCTTGGTTGCCCATAAAGAGGGGTGATATGGGGATGGGCAATATGTCAATTAACTCATCTTTGTATGTGCCACACTACATCATCTTTTATTTGATAAGATTTGCCCATCAAGAAAGTTTTCTGGGAGGTTGTCTCTTTTAGGGCCTTGGTCGCCCCATAAGGAGGGGTCATATGGGGATGTGCAACATTTCAATCAACCCGTCTCCATTTGCACCACCCTACAGTACCTTTTATTTCATCAGATTTGACCATCTAAATGGTTTTCTGGGAGGCTGTCACTTTTAGGGCATTGGTTGCGCCATAAAGAGGGGTCATATGGGGGAGGGCAACATGTCAATTAATTTGGCTTTATTTGTGGCACCCTACAGCAACTTTTATTTGATCAGTTTTGCCCATCTAGAAGAATTTCTGGGGGGTTGTCACTTTTAGGTCTTTGGTTGCCCCATAAAGAGGTGTCATATAGGGACGGGCAACATGTCGATGAACCCATCTTTATTTGAGCCACCCTATAACCCCTTTTATTTGATAAGATTTGCTTATCTAGAAGATTTTGTGGGAGGTTGCCACTTTTAGGGCTTGTTTGCCCCATAAAGAGTGGTCATATGGGGTCGGGAAATATGGCAATCAAATCGTCTTTATTTGTACCACCCTACAGCACCTCTTGTTTGATCACATTTGCCCATCTAGAGGGTTTTCTGGGAGGTTGTCCCATTTAGGGCCTTCGTTTTCCAATAAAGATGGGTCATATGGGGACGCTCTATATGTCAATCAACTCGTCTTCATATGTCCCACCCTACATCACCTTTTATTACATCAGATTTGCCAATCGGGAAGGTTCTGTGGTAGGTTGTCACATTTAGGGCCTTGTTTGCCCCAAAAAGAGGGGTCATGTGGGGCGGGCAACATTACAATCAACCCGGTTCCATTTGTGCCACCCTACAGCACCTTTTATTTCTTCACATTTGTCCATCTAGAGGGTTTTCAGGGAGGCTGTCACATTTAGGGCATTGTTTGCCCCATAAAGAGAGGTCATATGGGGACGGGCAACATGTCAATGAAATCGTCTTCATCTGTGCCACCCTACTGCACCTTTTATTTGATCAGATTTGCCCATCTTGAAGGTTTTCTGGGATGTTGCCACATTTAGGGCCTCGGTTGCCCCATAAATAGGGGTCATATGGGGACAGGCAGCATGTCAGTCCACTCGTCTTCATTTCTGCCACCATATAGCACCTTTTATTTGATCAGATTTGCTCATCTGGAAGTATTTCTTGGAGTTTGTCACTTTTCGGGCCTCGGGAGCACCACAAAGAGTGGTCATATGGGGACAGATTTTCCCCTCTAGAAGGTTTTCTGGGAGGTTGTCACTTTTAGGGCCTGGTGACGCCGTAAAGATGGGTCATATGGAGGCGGGCAACATGTCAATCAAATTGTCTTCAGTTGTGCCACCATACAGTACCTTTTATTTGATCACATTTACCCTTCTTGAAGGTTTTCTTGGAGGTTGTCACTTTTAGGGCCTTGGCTGCCCCATAAAGAGGGGCCAAATGGGGACGGGCAACATGTCAGTCAACTCGTATCCATTTGTGCCACCCTACTGCACCATTCATTTCATCAGATTTGCCAATCCAAAAGCTTTTCATGGAGGTTGTCACTTTTAGGGCCTTGGTTGCCCCATCAAGAGGGGTCATATGGGAACGGGCAACGTGTCAATGAACTCGACTTCATTTGTGCCACCCTACAACACCATTTATTTCATCAGGTTTGCCCATCTCGAAGGTTTTCTGGGAGGATGTTACTTTTAGGTCCTTGGTTGCCCCATAAGGAGGGGTCATATGGGGACGGGCCACATGTCAATCAATTCGTTTTAATTTTGGTCACACTACAGCACCTTATATTTGATCAGATTTGCCCATCTAGGTTTTCTGGGAGATTTTCACTGTTTTGGGTCCTCCCTCAACAGGGGTCATATGGGGTGGGCAATATGTCAATGAACTCCTCTTCATTTGTGCTTGTGCCACCCTACTAGACCTTTTATTTGATCAAATTTGCCCGTCTAGAATGTTTTCTGGGAGGTTGCTACTTTTAGGGTTTTGGTTGCCACATGAAGTGGGGTCATATGGGGGTGAGCAACATTTCAATGAACACAACTTCATTTGTGCCACCCTACCGCACCTTTTATATGATCAGATGTGACCCTCTAGAAAATTTTCTGGGAGATTGCCACTTTTAGGGCCTTGGGTGCTGCATAAAGAAGGGTATATGGGGACGGGCAAGATGTCAATCAACTCGCCTTCATTTGTGCAACCCTACAGCACATTTTATTTGATCAGATTTGCCCATCATGAAGCTTTTCTGGGATGTTGTCACTTTTAGGGCCTTGGTTGTCCCGTAAACAAGTGTCATATGGAGACAGACAACATGTCAATCAATGCGCCTTCATTTGTGCCACCATACAGCACCTTTTATTTGATGAGATTTGCCCATCCATATGGTTTTCTGGGAGGATGACACATTTCGGGCATCGGTTGCCCCATAAAGAGAGGTCATATGGGAACGGGCAACATGTCAATCAACTCGTCTTCATATGTGCCACCCTGCAGAACGTTTTATTTGATCAGATTTGCCGATCTAGAAGCTTTTCTGTAAGGTTGTCACTTTAAGGCCTTGGTTGTCCCATAAAGAGGCTCATATGGGGACGGGAAACATTTCAATCGACCCGTCTCCATTTGTGCCATCCTACAGTACATTTTATTTCATCAGATTTGCCATCTAGAGGGTTTTCTGGGAGGTTGTCACTTATAGGGCCTTGGTTGCCCATAAAGAGGGGTGATGTGGGGATGGGCAATATGTCAATTAACTCATCTTCGTATGTGCCACCCTACATCACCTTTTATTTGATAAGATTTGCCCATCAAGAAAGTTTTCTGGGAGGTTGTCTCTTTTAGGGCCTTTGTCGCCCCATAAGGAGGGGTCACATGGGGATGTGCAACATTTCAATCAACCCGTCTCCATTTGCACCACCCTACAGTACCTTTTATTTTATCAGATTTGACCATCTAAATGGTTTTCTGGGAGGCTGTCACTTTTAGGGCATTGGTTGCGCCATAAAGATGGGTCATATGGGGAAGTGCAGCATGTCAATCAATTTGGCTTCATTTGTGGCACCCTACAGCAACTTTTATTTGATCAGTTTTGCCCATCTAGAAGAATTTCTGGGAAGTTGTCACTTTTAGGTCTTTGGTTGCCCCATAAAGAGGGGTCATAAATGAACGTGCAACATGTTGATGAACCCGTCTTCATTTGAGCCACCCTATAACCCCTTTTATTTGATAAGATTTGCTTATCTAGAAGGTTTTGTGGGAGGTTGCCACTTTTAGGGCCTTGTTTGCCCCATAAAGAGTGGTCATATGGGGTCCGGAAATATGGCAATCAAATCGTCTTTATTTGTACCACCCTACAGCACCTTTTGTTTGATCACATTTGCCCATCTAGAAGGTTTTCTGGGTGGTTGTCCCATTTAGGGCCTTCGTTTTCCAATAAAGATGGGTCATATGGGGACGCTCTATATGTCAATCAACTCGTCTTCATATGTCCCACCCTACATCACCTTTTATTACATCAGATTTGCCCATCTGGAACATTCTGTGGTAGGTTGTCACATTTAGGGCCTTGTTTGCCCCATAAAGAGGGGTCATGTGGGGCACGCAACATTATAATCAACGCGGTTCCATTTGTGCCACCCTACAGCACCTTTTGTTTCTTCACATTTGTCCATCTAGATGGTTTTCTGGGAGGCTGTCACATTTAGGGCATTGGTTGCCCCATAAAGAGAGGTCATATGGGGACGGGCAACATGTCAATGAAATCGTCTTCATCTGTGCCACCCTACTGCACCTTTTATTTGATCAGATTTGCCCATCTTGAAGGTTTTCTGGGATGTTGCCACATTTAGGGCCTTGCTTGCCCCATAAATAGGGGTCATATGGGGACAGGCAACATGTCAGTCCACTCGTCTTTATTTCTGCCACCATATAGCACCTTTTAATTGATCAGATTTGCTCATCTAGAAGTATTTCTTGGAGTTTGTCACTTTTCGGGCCTTGGGAGCACCACAAAGAGGGATCATATGGGGATAGATTTTCCCCTCTAGAAGGTTTTCTGGAAGGTTGTCACTTTTAGGGCCTGGTGACACCGTAAAGATGGGTCATATGGAGGCGGGCAACATGTCAATCAAATTGTCTTCATTTGTGCCACCATACAGTACCTTTTATTTGATCACATTTACCCATCTTGAAGGTTTTCTTGGAGGTTGTCACTTTTAGGGCCTTCGTTGCCCCATAAAGAGGGGCCAAATGGGGACGGGCAACATGTCAGTCAACTCGTATCCATTTGTGCTACCCTACTGCACCATTTATTTCATCAGATTTGCCCATCCAAAAGGTTTTCATGGAGGTTGTCACTTTTAGGGCTTTGGTTGCCCCATCAAGAGGGGTCGTATGGGAACGGGCAACATGTCAATGAACTCGACTTCATTTGTGCCACCCTACAACACCATTTATTTCATCAGGTTTGCCCATCTCGAAGGTTTTCTGGGAGGATGTTACTTTTAGGTCCTTAGGTGCCCCATAAAGAGGGGTCATATGGGGACGGGCAACATATCAATCAATTCGTTTTAATTTGTGCCACCCCACAGCATCTTATATTTGATCAGATTTGCCCATCTAGGTTTTCTGGGAGGTTTTCACTTTCAGGGGTTTGGTTTCTCCATCAAGAGGGGTCATATGGCGTGGGCAATATGTCAATGAACTTCTCGTCATTTGTGCCACCCTACTATACGTTTTATTTGATCAGAATTGCCCATCTAGGTTTTCTGGAAGGTTGCAACTTTTAGGCCTTGGTTGCCACATGAAGAGGGGTCATATGGGGATGGGCAATATATCAATCAACTCTTCCTCGTAAGTGCCACCCTACAGCACCTTTTATTTGATCAGATTTGCCCATCTAGAAGATTTTTTTCTGGGAGGTTGTCACTTTTAAGGCTTTGGTTCCCCCATCAAGTGGGGTCATATGGGGGTGAGCAACATTTCAATGAACTTGACTTTATATGTGCCACCCTACAGCACCTTTTATATGATCAGATTTGCCCCTCTAGAAGATTTTCTGGGAGGATGCCACTTTTAGATCCTTGGGTTGCTGCAACCCTACAGCACATTTTATTTGATCAGATTTGCCCATCTTGAAGCTTTTCTGGGAGGTTGTCTCTTTTAGGGCCTTGCTTGTCCCATAAAGAGGTGTCATATGGACACGGACAACATGTGAATCAACTCAACTTCATTTGTGCCACCCAACAGCACCTTTTATTTGATGAGATTTGCGCATCGAGAAGGTTTTCTGGGAGCATGTGACTTTTAGGGCATCGGTTGCCCCATAAAGAGGGGTCATATGGGGATGGGAAACATGTCAATCAACTCGTCGTCATATGTGCCACCCTACAGGACCTTTTATTTGATCAGATTTGCCGATCCAGAAGCCTTTCTGTAAGGTTGTCACTTTTAGGGCCTTGGTTGCCCCATAGAGAGGGGTCATATGGGGAGGGGAAACATTTCAATCAACCCATCTCTATTTGTGCCATCCTACAGCACATTTTATTTCACCAGATTTGCACATCCAGAGGGTTTTCTGGGAGGTTGTCACTTTTAGGGCCTTGGCTGTTCCATAAAGAGGGATCATATGGCTGCTGGCAACATGTCAACCAACTCGACTTTTTATGCCACCCTACAGCACTCTTTATTTGATCAGATTTGCCCATCTAAATGGTTTCGAGGAGGTTGTTACATTTACATCCTTGGTTGCCCTACAAAGAGGGGTCATATGGGGATGGGCAACATGTCAATGAACTCGCCTTCATTTGTGCCACCCTACAACACCCTTTATTTGATCAGATTTGCCCATCTAGAAGGTTTTGTGGGAGGTTGTCACTTTTTGGGCCTTGGTTGCCGAATAAAGTGGGGTCATACGGGAACGAGCAATATGGCAATCGAATCGTCTTCATTTTTGCCACCCTACAGCACCTTTTATTTGATCAGATTTGCCCATCTAGAAGGTTTTCTGGGAGGTGGCCACTCTTAGGGCCTTGGTTGCCCCATAAAGAGGGGTCATATGGGGATGGGCAATATGTCAATCAACTCGTCTTCATATGTGCCCCCCTACAGCACCTTTTATTTGATCAGATTTGCCCATCTAGAAGATTTTCTGGGAGGCTTCACTTTTAGTGCTTTGGTTCCCCCATCAAGAGGGGTCATATGGGGGTGGGATACAAGTCAGTGAACTCGACTTCATTTGTGCCACCCTTCAGCAACTTTTATTTGATCAGATTTGCCCATGTAGAAGCTTTTCTGGGAGGTTGTCACCTTTAGGGCCTTGGTTGCCAAATAAAGCGGGGCCATATGGGGACGGGCAAGATGTCACTGAATTTGCGTTCATTTGTGCCACCCTACAGTGCCTTTTATTTGATCAGATTTGCCCATCTTGAAGCTTTTCTGGAAGGTTGTCACTTTTAGGGTCTTCATTGCCCCATAATGTTGGGTCATATGGCGAAGGGCAACATGTCAATCAACTCGTCTTCATATGTGCCACTCTACAGCACCATTTATTTGATAAGATTTCCCCATCTAGAAGGCTTTCTGCGAGGTTGTCACTTTTAGGGCCTTGGTTGGCCCATAAAGAGGGGTCATATGGGGACAGGCAACATTTCAATCAACCCGTCTCCATTTGTGCCATCCTACAGCACCTTTTATTTCATCAGATTTGCTCATCTAGAGGGTTTTCTGTGTGGTTGTCACTTTTAGGGCCTTGGTGTCCCATAAAGAGGGGCCATATGGGGCGGGCAACATGTCAGTCAACTCGTCTTTATTTGCGCCACCCTATGGCACCTTTTATTTGATCACATTTGCCCATCTAGAAGGTTTCGAGTAGGTTGTCACATTTAGGGCCTTGGTTGCAACTTAAAGAGGGGTCATATGGGGACGGGCAACAATGAACTCATCTTCATTTGTGCCACCCTACAACATCTTTTATTTGATAAGATGTGCCCATCTAGAATAATTTTTTGGGAGGGTGCCACCTTTAGGGCCTCGGTTGTGCCATAAAGAGGGATCATGGGGGGGGGGGGTGGGGCAGCAATATGGCAATCAAATCGTTTTTATTTGTGCCACCCTACAGCACCTTTTATTTCATAAGATTAGCCCATCTAGAAGGTTTTCTGGGAGGTTGTCACTTTTAGGGCCTTGGTTTCCCCATAAAGAGGGGTCACATGGGGATGGGCAACATGTCAATCAACTCAACTTTATTTGTGCCACCCTACAATACGTTTTATTTGATTAGATTTGCCCATCTAGAAGGTTTTCTGAGAGGTTGTCACTTTTTGGGCCTTGGTTGCCGAATAAAGAGGGGTCATATGGGGACTGGCAACATGTAAATAAACCGACTCCATTTGTTCAACCCTACAGCCCCTTTTATTTGTTCAGATTTGCCCATCTAGAAAGTTTTCTGTGAGGTTGTCACTTTTAGGGTCTAGGTTGCCCCATCAAGATTGGTCATGTGGGGACGGGCAACACGTCAATGAACTCGACGTCATTTGTGCCACTCTACTGCACCTTTTATTTGATCAGATTTGCCCGTCTAGAAGGTTGTCTTGGAGATTGCCACATTTAGGGTCTTGGTGTCCCAATAAAGGGGGGTCATATGGGGACGGGCAACTTGTCAATCAACTCGTCTTCATTTCTGCCACCATGCTGCACCTTCTGTTTGATCAGATTTTCCCATCGAGAAGGTTTGCTGGAAGGATGTCACTTTTAGGGCATTGGCTGCTTCATAAAGAGGAGTCATATGCGGATGGGCAACACGTCAATCAACTCACCTTCATTTGTGCCACCCTACAACACCTTTTATTTGATCAGATTTGCCAATCTAGAAGGTGTTCTGGGAGGTTGTCACTTTTACTGCCTTAGTTGCCCCATAATGAGGGGGCATATTGGGATGGGCAACATGTCAATCCACACGACTTCATTTGTGGCACCCTACTGTACCTTTTATTTGATTAGATTTGCCCATCTAGAAAGTTTTCTGGGAGGTTGTCACTTTTTGGGCCTTGGCTGCCCGTATGGAGCATGTGACATGTCAATCAACTCGTCTTCATTTTTTACACCCTTCAGCACCTTTTATGTGATCAGATTTGCCCATCTAGAAGGTTTTCTGGGAGATTTTCAGTTTTAGGGCCTTGGTTGGCCCATCAAGAGTTGTCATATGGGGACGGGCAGATTTTCAATGAACTCGTCTTCATTTGGGCCACCCTACAGTACAATTTAGTTTATCAGATTTGCCCGCCTAGCGGGTTTTCTGGGAGGTTGTCACTTTTAGGGCATTGGATGACCCATAAAGAGGGATTATATGGGGGAGGGCAACATGTCAAAGAACTCGTCTTCGTTTGTGCCACCCACAGCACCTTTTATTTGATCTGATTTGCCCATCTAGAAGGATTTTGGGGAGGTTGTCACTTTTAGGGCCTTGGTTGCCCCATTAAGAGGGGTCATATGGGGATGGGCAACATGTCAGTGAACTCATCTTCATTAGCGCCACCCTACAACACCTTTTATTTGATAAGATTTGCCCATCTAGAAGGCTTTGTGGGAGGATGCCACTTTCAGGGTCTTGGTTGCCCCATAAAGAGTGGTCATATGGGGACGAGAAATAAGGCAAGCAAATCGGCTTCCTTTGAGCCACCCTACAGCACCTTTTATTTCATCAGATTTGCCCATCTAGAAGGTGTTCAGGGAGGTTGTCATTTTTGGGCCTCGGCTGCCCATAAGGAATGGTCACATGGGGATGGGCAACTCGCCTTCATTTGTGCCACCCTACAGCACCTTTTATTTGATTAGATTTGCCCATCTAGAAGGTTTTCTTGGAAGTTGTCACATTTAGGGTCTTGGTTGCCACATCAAGAGGGGTCATATAGGGACGGACAACATGACAATGAAATCGACTCCATTTGTCCCACCCTACAGCACCTTTTATTTGATCAGATTTGAACATCTATAAGGTTTTCTTGGAGGTGGTCACATTTAGGGCCTTGGCTGCCATATGAAGAGGGGTCATATGGGGACGGGCAACATGTCAATTAACTCGTCTTTATTTATGTCACACACCAGCACTCCTTATTTGATCAGATTTCCCATCTAGAAGGTTTCGAGGAGGTTGTTACATTTAGGGCCTTGGTTGCCCTATAAAGAGGAGTCATATGGGGACGGGCAACATGTCAATGAACTCGTCTTCATTTGTGCCACCCTACAATACCTTTTATTTGATCAGATTTGCCCATCTAGAAGGTTTTCTGGGAGATTGTCACTTTTTAGGCTTTGGGTGCCGAATAGAGGGGTCATATGGGGAAGGGCATTATGGCAATCAAATCGTCTTCGTTTTTTGCTACCCTACAGCACCTTTTATTTGATCAGATTTTCCCATCTAGAATGTTTTCTGGGAGGTTGCCACTTTTAGGGCCTTCGTTGTCCCATAAAGAGGGGTCATATTAGGATGGGCAACATGTCAATCAACTCGTCTTCAATTGTGCCACTCTACAGTACCTCTTTTTTGATCAGATTTGCCCATCTTGAAGGTTTTCTGGGAGGTTGTCTCTTTTTGGGCCTTGGTTGCCCCATCAAGAGGGGTCATATCGGGACCAGTAACATGTTAGTCAACTTGTATTCATTTGTGCCACCCTACTGCACCTTTTTTTCATCAGATTTGCCCATCTGGAAGGTTTCTGGGAGGTTGTCATTTTTAGAGCTTTGGTTGCCCCATCAAGAGGAGTCATATGGGGACGGGAAAACATGTCAATCAACTCGTCTTCATTCGTGCCACCCTACAGTACCTTTTATTTGGTCAGATTTGCCCATCTTGAAGGTTTTCTGTTCGGTTGTCACTTTCAGGGCCTTGGTTGCCCCATAAAAAGGGGTCATATGGGGACGGTGAACATGTCAGTCAACTCATCTTTATTTCTGCCACCATACAGCACCTTTTATTTGATCAGATTTGTCCATATAGGTTTTTTGCGAGGTTGCCACTTTTAGGGAATTGGTTGACCCATAAAGAGGGGTCATATTGGGATGGGCAATATGTCAATCAATTCGTCTTCATTTGTGCCACCCTACTGCACCTTTTATTTCATCCGATTCGCCCATCTAGAAGATTTTCTGGGAGGTTGTCACCTTTAGGGCATTGGTTGCCCCATCAAGAGGGGTCATATGGGTACGGGCAACATGTCAATGAACTTGACTTTATTTGTCGCACTCTACAGCACCTTTCATTTCATCAGATTTCGCAATCTAGATGGTTTTCTGGGAGGATGTCACTTTTAAGGCCTTCATTGCCCCATAAAGAGGGGTCATATGGGGACGGGCAACAACGTCAATCAATCCGTCTTAATTTGTGCCACCCTACAGAACCTTATATTTGACCATCTAGAATGTTTTCTTGGAACTTGTCACATTTAGGGCGTTGGTTCCCCCATCAAGACGGGTCATATGGGGGCGGGCAACATGTCACAGAACTCGTCTTCATTTGTGCCACACTACAGCACCTTTTATTTGATCAGATTTGCCCATCTAGAAGGTTTTATGGGAGGTTGCCACTTTTAGGGCATTGGTTGCCCCAAAAAGAGGGGTCATATGTGGACGGGCAATATGGCAACCAATTCGTCTTCATATGTGCCACCCTACAGCACCTTTTATTTGATCAGATTTGTCCATCTAGAAGGGTTTTTTTGGATGAGGTTCGCATTTTCAGGGCCTTGGTTGCCCCATAAAGAGGCGTCGTATGGGGACGGGCAACATGGCAATCAGATTGTCTTCATTTCTGCCACCCTAGAGTACCTGTTTTTGATCAGATTTGCCCATCCAGAAGATTTTCTGGGAGGTTGCCACTTTTAGGGCCTTGGTTGCCCCATCAAACGGGGTCATATGGGGACGGGCAACATGTCAGTGAACTCGACTTTATTTGTGCTACCCTACAGCACCTTCTATTTGATCAGATTTGCCCATCTTGAAGGTTTTTTGGGAGGATATCACTTTTAGGTCCTTGGTTCCCCATCAAGAAGGGTCATATGGGGATGGGCAACATGTCAATGTACTCGGCTTCATTTGTGCCACCCTACACCATCTTTTATTTGATCAGATTTGCCCATCAAAAAAGTTTTCTGGGAAGTTGCCACGTTTAGGGCCTTGGTTTCCCCATAAAGAGGGGTCACATGGTGACAGGCAATATGTCAATCAACTCGTCTTCATATGTGCCACCTTACGCATTTGGCCATCTAGAAGGTTTTCTGGGAGGTTGTCACTTTTTGGGCCTTGGTTGCCACATCAAGAGGAGTCATATGGGGACGGGCAACATGTCAGTGAACTCGACTTCATTTGTGCTACCATACATCACCTTTTGTTTCATCAGATTTGCCCAACAAGAAGGTTTTTTGGGAGGATGTCACATTTAGGTCCTTGGTTGCCCCATAAAGAAGGGTCATATAGGACGAGCAACATGTTAATCAATTCGTCTTCCTTTGTGCCACCCTACAAAACCTTATATTTGATTAGATTTGCCCATCTGGAAGGTTTTCTGGGAGGATGTCACTTTTAGGTCCTTGGTTGCCCCATAAAGAGGGGCCATATGGGGACGGGAACATGTCAATCAATTCGTCTTCATTTGTGCCACCCTTCAGCACATTTTATTTGATCAGATTTGCCCATCTAGAAGGTTTTCTGGGAGGTTGTCACTTTTAGAGCTTTGGTTCCCTCATCAAGAGGGGTCATATGGGGGCGAGCAACATGTCAATGAACTCGGCTTCATTTGTACCATCCTACAGCACCTTTTATTTGATCAGATTTGCCCATCTAGAAGGTTTTCTGGGAGGTTGTCCCTTTTAGTGCTTTGTTTCCCTCATCAAGAGTGGTCATATGGGGTCTGGCGGCATGTCAATCTACCCGTCTTCATTTGTGCCACCATACACCTTTTATTTGATCAGATTTTCCTATCAAGAAGCTTCTCTGGAAGGTTGTCATTTTTAGGGCTTTGGTTTCCCCATCAAGAAGGGTCATATGGGTCGGGCAACATGTCGATGAACTCAGCTTCATTTTCCCACCCTACAGCACCTTTTATTGATCAGATTTGTCCATCTAGAAGGTTTTCTGGGAGGTTGTCACTTTTAGGGCCTTCGTAGCCCCATAAAGGGGGTCATATGGGGACGGGCAACATGTCAATCAATTCGTCTTAATTTGTGCCCCCCTACAGAACTTTATATTTGATCAGATTTGCCCATCTAGAATGTTTTCTTGGAGGTTGTCACATTTAGGGCTTTGGTTTCCCCATAAAGAGGGGCCATTTGGAGACGGGCAACATGTCAATCAACTCATCTTCATTTGTGACACCTCTTATTTCATCAGATTTTCCCATCTAGAAGGTTTTCTGGGACGTTGTCTCTTTTAGGGCTTTGGTTCTTTCATCAAGAAGGGTCATATGGGGATGGGCAACATGTCAATGAACTCGGCTTTATTTGTGCCACCCTACACCACCTTGTATTTTATCAGATTTAACCATCAAGAAGGTTTTCTGGGAGATTCCACTTTTAGGGCCTTGGTTGCCCCATGAAGAAGGGTCACAATGTGACAGGCAATATGTCAATAAACTCGTCTTCATATCCTCCACCCTACAGCACCTTTTATTTGATCAGATTTGCCCATCTAGAAGATTTTCTGGGAGGTGGTCACTTTTAGGGCCTTGGTTGCCCCATCAAGCGGGGTCATATGGGGACGGGCAACATGTCAGTGAACTCGCCTTCATTTGGGCCACCCTACAGCACCTTTTATTTCATCAGATTTGCCCATCTAGAAGGTGTTTTGGGAGGATATCACTTTTAGGTCCTTGGTGGCCCCTTAAAGAGGGGTCATATAGGACGGGGAACATGTAAGTCAATTCGTCTTCATTTGTGCCACCCTACAGCACCTTTTATTTGATCAGATTTGTCCATCTGGAAGGTTTTCTGGGAGGTTGTCACTTTTTGGGCTTTGGTTCCCCATCAAGAAGGGTCATATGGGGACGGGCAACATGGCAATGAACTCGGCTTCATTTGTGCCACCCTACACCACCTTGTATTTCATCAGATTTGACAATTAAGAAAGTTTTCTGGGAGGTTTCCGCTTTTAGGGCCTTGGTTGCCCCATGAAGAGGGGTCACAATGTGACAGGCAATATGTCAATAAACTCGTCTTCATATCTTCCACCCTACAGCACCTTTTATTTCATCAGATTTGCCCATCTAGAAGACTTTCTGGGAGGTTGTCACTTTTAGGCCCTTGGTTGCCCCATCAAGCAGGGTTATATGGGGACGGGCAACATGTCAGGGAACTCGCCTTCATTTGGGCCACCCTACAGCACCTTTTATTTCATCAGATTTGCCCATCTGGAAGGTGTTTTGGGATCATATCTCCTTTAGGTCCTTGGTGGCCCCTTAAAGAGGGGTCATATAGGACGGGGAACATGTAAGTCAATTCGTCTTCATTTGTGCCACCTTACAGCACCTTATATTTGATCAGATTTTCCCATCTAGAAGGTTTTCTGGGAGGTTGTCACTTTTAGGGCTTTGGTTCCTCATCAAGAAGGGTCATATGGGGACGGGCAACATGTTAATGAACTTTGCTTCGTTTGTGCCACCCTACACCACCTTTTAGTTGATCAGATTTGCCCATCAAGAAGGTTTTCTGGGAGGATGTCACTTTTAGGTCCTTGGTTGCCCCATAAAGTGGGGTCATATGTGGGCGGGAACATGTCAATCAATTCGTCTTCATTTGTGCCACCCTACAGCACATTTTATTTGATCAAATTTCCCATCTAGAAGGTTTTCTGGGAGGTTGTCAAGTTTACTGCCTTGGTTGCCCCATCAAGAGGGGTCATATGTGGACGAGCAGCATGTCAGTGATCTCGCCTTCATTTGTCCACCCTACAACACCTTTTATTTGATCAGATATGCCCATCTAGAATCTTTTTCTGGGAGAATGACACTTTTAGGACCTTCATTGCCCCATAAAGAAAAGTCATATGGGGACGGGAAACATGTCAATCAATTCGACTTAATTTGTGCCACCCTACCGAATCTTATATTTGATCAGATTTTCCCATCTAGAATGTTATCTTGGAGGTTGTCACATTTAGGGCTTTGGTTCCCCCATCAAGAGGGGTTGATGGGCGGACGACATGTCAAAGAACTCGTCTTCAGTTTTGCCACCCTATAGCACCTTTTATTTGATCAGATTTGCCCATTTACAAGGTTTTCTGGGAGGTTGCAACTTTTAGGGCATTGGTTGCCCCATAAAGAGTGGTCATATGGGGACGGGCAATATGTCAATCAATTCGTCTTCATAGGTGCCCCCCTAGAGCACCTTTTCTTTGATCAGGTTTGCCCATCCTGAAGGTTTTCTTGGAGGTTCACCCATCAAGAGGGGTCATATGGGGACGGGCAACATGTCATTGAACTCGACTTCATTTGTGCTACCTCACAATGCCTTTTATTTCAGCAAATTTGCCCATCTGGAAGGTTTTCTGGGAGGATATCACTTTTAGGGCATTGGTTGGGGGGGGGGGGACGGGCAACATGTCAATGAACTCGTCTTCATTTGTGCCATACTACTGCACCTTTTATTTGATCAGGTTTGCACATCTAGAAGGTTTTCTGACAGGTTGCCAGTTTTAGGGCCTTGGTTATCCCATAAAGAAGGGTCATATTTGGACCGGCAACATGTCAATCATCTCGTATTCATTTTTGCCATCCTACAGCACCTTTCATTTGATCACATTTGCCCATTTAGAAGGTTTTCTGGGAGGTTGTCACTTTTAGGGCCTTGGTTGCCTCATCAAGAGGGGTCTTATGGGAACGAGCAACATGTCATTGAACCCGACTCCATTTGTGCCACCCTACAGCGCCTTATGTTTGATCAGATTTGCCCATTTAAAAGAGGGGGTCATATGGGGATGGACAATATGGTAATCAAATCGTCTTCATTTGTGCCACCCTACAGCACTTTTCATTTGTTCACATTTGCACATCTAGAAGGTTTTCAGGGACGTTGCCACATTTAGGGCTTTGGTTGTCCCATAAAGAGGGGTCATATTTGGACCGGCAACATGTCAGTCAACTCGTCTTCATTATTGTCACCCTCCAGTAAATTTTTATTTCATCAGATTTTTCCATCTTGAAGGTTTTCTGGGAGGTTGTTTCTTTTAGGGCCTTGGTTGCCCCATAAAGAGAGGTCATATGGGGACGGGCAACATGTCAATCAACTCGTCTTCATATGTGCCACCCTGCAGAACGTTTTATTTGATCAGATTTGCCGATCTAGAAGCTTTTCTGTAAGGTTGTCACTTTAAGGCTTTGGTTGTCCCATAAAGAGGCTCATATGGGGACGGGAAACATTTCAATCAACCCGTCTCCATTTGTGCCATCCTACAGTACATTTTATTTCATCAGATTTGCCATCTAGAGGGTTTCTGGGAAGTTGTCACTTATAGGGCCTTGGTTGCCCATAAAGAGGGGTGATATGGGGATGGGCAACATGTCAATTAACTCATCTTTGTATGTGCCACCCTACATCACCTTTTATTTGATAAGATTTGCCCATCAAGAAAGTTTTCTGGGAGGTTGTCTCTTTTAGGGCCTTGGTCGCCCCATAAGGAGGGGTCACATGGGGATGTGCAACATTTCAATCAACCCGTCTCCATTTGCACCACCCTACAGTACCTTTTATTTCATCAGATTTGACCATCTAAATGGTTTTCTGGGAGGCTGTCACTTTTAGGGCATTGGTTGCGCCATAAAGAGGGGTCATATGGGGGAGGGCAACATGTCAATTAATTTGGCTTCATTTGTGGCACCCTACAGCAACTTTTATTTGATCAGTTTTGAACATCTAGAAGAATTTCTGGGAGGTTGTCACTTTTAGGTCTTTGGTTGCCCCATAAAGAGGTGTCATATATGGACGGGCAACATGTCGATGAACCCGTCTTTATTTGAGCCACCCTATAACCCCTTTTATTTGATAAGATTTGCCCATCAGAAGGTTTTGTGGGAGGTTGCCACTTTTAGGGCCTTGTTTGCCCCATAAAGAGTGGTCATATGGGGTCGGGAAATATGGCAATCAAATCGTCTTTATTTGTACCACCCTACAGCACCTTTTGTTTGATCACATTTGCCCATCTAGAGGGTTTTCTGGGAGGTTGTCCCATTTAGGGCCTTTGTTTTCCAATAAAGATGGGTCATATGGGGACGCTCTATATGTCAATCAACTCGTCTTCATATGTCCCACCCTACATCACCTTTTATTACATCAGATTTGCCCATCTGGAAGGTTCTGTGGTAGGTTGTCACATTTAGGGCCTTGTTTGCCGCATAAAGAGGGGTCATGTGGGGGCAGGCAACATTACAATCAACCCGGTTCCATTTGTGCCACCCTACAGCCCCTTTTATTTCTTCACATTTGTCCATCTAGAGGGTTTTCTGGGAGGCTGTCACATTTAGGGCATTGGTTGCCCCATAAAGAGAGGTCATATGGGGACGGGCAACATGTCAATGAAATTGTCTTCATCTGTGCCACCCTACTGCACCTTTTATTTGATCAGATTTGCCCATCCTGAAGGTTTTCTGGGATGTTGCCACATTTAGGGCCTTGCTTGCCCCATAAATAGGGGTCATATGGGGACAGGCAACATGTCAGTCCACTCGTCTTCATTTCTGCCACCATATAGCACCTTTTAATTGATCAGATTTGCTCATCTAGAAGTATTTCTTGGAGTTTGTCACTTTTCGGGCCTTGGGAGCACCACAAAGAGGGGTCATATGGGGACAGATTTTCCCCTCTAGAAGGTTTTCTGGGAGGTTGTCACTTTTAGGGCCTGGTGACGCAGTAAAGATGGGTCATATGGAGGCGGGCAACATGTCAATCAAATTGTCTTCATTTGTGCCACCATACAGTACCTTTTATTTGAGCACATTTACCCATCTTGAAGGTTTTCTTGGAGGTTGTCACTTTTAGGGCCTTGGTTGCCCCATAAAGAGGGGCCAAATGGGGACGGGCAACATGTCAGTCAACTCGTATCCATTTGTGCCACCCTACTGCACCATTTATTTCATCAGATTTGCCCATCCAAAAGGTTTTCATGGAGGTTGTCACTTTTAGGGCCTTGGTTGCCCCATCAAGAGGGGTCATATGGGAACGGGCAACGTGTCAATGAACTCGACTTCATTTGTGCCACCCTACAACACCATTTATTTCATCAGGTTTGCCCATCTCGAAGGTTTTCAGGGAGGATGTTACTTTTAGGTCTTTGGTTGCCCCATAAAGAGGGGTCATATGGGGACGGGCCACATGTCAATCAATTCGTTTTAATTTTGGCCACCCGACAGCACCTTATATTTGATCAGATTTGCCCATCTAGGTTTTCTGGGAGATTTTCACTTTCAGGGTTTTGGGTCCTCCATCAACAGGGGTCATATGGGGTGGGCAATATGTCAATGAACTCCTCTTCATTTGTGCCACCCTACTACTCCTTTTATTTGATCAAATTTGCCTGTCTAGAATGTTTTCTGGGAGGTTGCTACTTTTAGGGCCTTGGTTGCCACATGAAGTGGGGTCATATGGGGGTGAGCAACATTTCAATGAACTCAACTTCGTTTGTGCCACACTACAGCACCTTTTATATGATCAGATTTGCCCCTCTAGAAGATTTTCTGGGAGATTGCCACTTTTAGGGCCTTGGGTGCTGCATAAAGAAGGGTATATGGGGACGGGCAAGATGTCAATCAACTCGCCTTCATTTGTGCAACCCTACAGCACATTTTATTTGATCAGATTTGCCCATCATGAAGCTTTTCTGGGATGTTGTCACCTTTAGGGCCTTGGTTGTCCCATAAAGAAGTGTCATATGGAGACAGACAACATGTCAATCAACTCAACTTCATGTGTGCCACCCTACAACACCTGCATCGTGAAGGTTTTCTGGGCGGATGTCACTTTTAGGGCATCGGTTGCCCCATAAAGAGGGGTCATACGGGGACGAGCAACATGTCAATCAACTCGTCTTCATATGTGCCACCCTACAACACCTTTTATTTGATCAGATTTGCCGATCTAGAAGCTTTTCTGTAAGGTTGTCACTTTTAGGGCCTTGGTTGCCCCATTAAGAGGGATCATATGGGGAGGGGAAACATTTCAATCGACCCATCTCCATTTGTGCCATCCTACAGTACATTCTATTTCATCAGATTTGCCCATCCAGAGGGTTTTCTGGGAGGTTGTCACTTTTTTGGCCTTGGCTGCCCCATAAAGAGGGGTCATATGGCTGCAGGCAACATGCCAATCTACTCGACTTTTTATGCCACCCTACAGCACTCTTTATTTGATCAGATTTGCTCGTCTAGAAGGTTTCGAGGAGGTTGTTACATTTACGTCCTTGGTTGCCCTACAAAGAGGGGTCACATGAGGATGGGCAACATGTCAATGAACTTGCCTTCATTTGTGCCACCCTACACCACCTTTTATTTGATCAGATTTGCCCATCTAGAAGGTTTTCTGGGAGTTTGTCATCTTTTGGGCCTTGGTTGCCGAATAAAGAGGGGTCATATGGGGACGAGCAATATGGCAACCAAATCGTCTTCATTTTTGCCACCCTACAGCACCTTTTATTTGATCAGATTTGCCCATCTAGAATGTTTTCTGGGAGGATGCCACTTTTAGGGCCTTGGTTGTCCCATAAAGATTGGCCATATTTTTACGGGCAACATGTCAATCAACTCCTCTTCATTTGTGCCACTCTACAGTACCTCTTATTTGATCAGATTTACCCATCTTGAAGGTTTTCTGGTAGGTTGTCAGTTTTTGGGCCATGGTTGCCCCATAAGGAGGTGTCATATGGAGATGGACAACATGTCAATCAATGCGACTTCATTTGTGCCACCCTACAGCACCTTTTATTTGATGAGATTTGCCCATCCATATGGTTTTCTGGGAGGATGTCACATTTTGGGCATCGGTTGCCCCATAAAGAGAGGTCATATGGGGACGGGCAACATGTCAATCAACTCATCTTCATATGTGCCACCCTGCAGAACGTTTTATTTGATCAGATTTGCCGATCTAGATCATATGGGGACGGGCAACATGGCAATGAACTCGGCTTCATTTGTGCCACCCTACACCACCTTGTATTTCATCAGATTTGACAATTAAGAAAGTTTTCTGGGAGGTTTCCGCTTTTAGGGCCTTGGTTGCCCCATGAAGAGGGGTCACAATGTGACAGGCAATATGTCAATAAACTCGTCTTCATATCTTCCACCCTACAGCACCTTTTATTTCATCAGATTTGCCCATCTAGAAGATTTTCTGGGAGGTTGTCACTTTTAGGCCCTTGGTTGCCCCATCAAGCAGGGTTATATGGGGACGGGCAACATGTCAGGGAACTCGCCTTCATTTGGGCCACCCTACAGCACCTTTTATTTCATCAGATTTGCCCATCTGGAAGGTGTTTTGGGATCATATCTCCTTTAGGTCCTTGGTGGCCCCTTAAAGAGGGGTCATATCGGACGGGGAACATGTAAGTCAATTCGTCTTCATTTGTGCCACCTTACAGCACCTTATATTTGATCATATTTTCCCATCTAGAAGGTTTTCTGGGAGGTTGTCACTTTTAGGGCTTTGGTTCCTCATCAAGAAGGGTCATATGGGGACGGGCAACATGTTAATGAACTTTGCTTCGTTTGTGCCACCCTACACCACCTTTTAGTTGATCAGATTTGCCCATCAAGAAGGTTTTCTGGGAGGATGTCACTTTTAGGTCCTTGGTTGCCCCATAAAGTGGGGTCATATGTGGGCGGGAACATGTCAATCAATTTGTCTTCATTTGTGCCACCCTACAGCACATTTTATTTGATCAAATTTCCCATCTAGAAGGTTTTCTGGGAGGTTGTCAAGTTTACTGCCTTGGTTGCCCCATCAAGAGGGGTCATATGTGGACGAGCAGCATGTCAGTGATCTCGCCTTCATTTGTCCACCCTACAACAACTTTTATTTGATCAGATATGCCCATCTAGAATTTTTTTCTGGGAGAATGACACTTTTAGGACCTTCGTTGCCCCATAAAGAAAAGTCATATGGGGACGGGAAACATGTCAATCAATTCGACTTAATTTGTGCCACCCTACCGAATCTTATATTTGATCAGATTTTCCCATCTAGAATGTTATCTTGGAGGTTGTCACATTTAGGGCTTTGGTTCCCCCATCAAGAGGGGTTGATGGGCGGACGACATGTCAAAGAACTCGTCTTCAGTTTTGCCACCCTATAGCACCTTTTATTTGATCAGATTTGCCCATTTACAAGGTTTTCTGGGAGGTTGCAACTTTTAGGGCATTGGTTGCCCCATAAAGAGTGGTCATATGGGGACGGGCAATATGTCAATCAATTCGTCTTCATAGGTGCCCCCCTACAGCACCTTTTCTTTGATCAGGTTTGCCCATCCTGAAGGTTTTCTCGTCTTCATATGTGCCACCCTGCAGAACGTTTTATTTGATCAGATTTGCCGATCTAGAAGCTTTTCTGTAAGGTTGTCACTTTAAGGCTTTGGTTGTCCCATAAAGAGGCTCATATGGGGACGGGAAACATTTCAATCAACCCGTCTCCATTTGTGCCATCCTACAGTACATTTTATTTCATCAGATTTGCCATCTAGAGGGTTTCTGGGAAGTTGTCACTTATAGGGCCTTGGTTGCCCATAAAGAGGGGTGATATGGGGATGGGCAACATGTCAATTAACTCATCCTTGTATGTGCCACCCTACATCACCTTTTATTTGATAAGATTTGCCCATCAAGAAAGTTTTCTGGGAGGTTGTCTCTTTTAGGGCCTTGGTCGCCCCATAAGGAGGGGTCATATGGGGATGTGCAACATTTCAATCAACCCGTCTCCATTTGCACCACCCTACAGTACCTTTTATTTCATCAGATTTGACCATCTAAATGGTTTTCTGGGAGGCTGTCACTTTTAGGGCATTGGTTGCGCCATAAAGAGGGGTCATATGGGGGAGGGCAACATGTCAATTAATTTGGCTTCATTTGTGGCACCCTACAGCAACTTTTATTTGATCAGTTTTGAACATCTAGAAGAATTTCTGGGAGGTTGTCACTTTTAGGTCTTTGGTTGCCCCATAAAGAGGTGTCATATATGGACGGGCAACATGTCGATGAACCCGTCTTTATTTGAGCCACCCTATAACCCCTTTTATTTGATAAGATTTGCCCATCCGAAGGTTTTGTGGGAGGTTGCCACATTTAGGGCCTTGTTTGCCCCATAAAGAGTGGTCATATGGGGTCGGGAAATATGGCAATCAAATCGTCTTTATTTGTACCACCCTACAGCACCTTTTGTTTGATCACATTTGCCCATCTAGAGGGTTTTCTGGGAGGTTGTCCCATTTAGGGCCTTTGTTTTCCAATAAAGATGGGTCATATGGGGACGCTCTATATGTCAATCAACTCGTCTTCATATGTCCCACCCTACATCACCTTTTATTACATCAGATTTGCCCATCTGGAAGGTTCTGTGGTAGGTTGTCACATTTAGGGCCTTGTTTGCCGCATAAAGAGGGGTCATGTGGGGGCAGGCAACATTACAATCAACCCGGTTCCATTTGTGCCACCCTACAGCCCCTTTTATTTCTTCACATTTGTCCATCTAGAGGGTTTTCTGGGAGGCTGTCACATTTAGGGCATTGGTTGCCCCATAAAGAGAGGTCATATGGGGACGGGCAACATGTCAATGAAATCGTCTTCATCTGTGCCACCCTACTGCACCTTTTATTTGATCAGATTTGCCCATCCTGAAGGTTTTCTGGGATGTTGCCACATTTAGGGCCTTGCTTGCCCCATAAATAGGGGTCATATGGGGACAGGCAACATGTCAGTCCACTCGTCTTCATTTCTGCCACCATATAGCACCTTTTAATTGATCAGATTTGCTCATCTAGAAGTATTTCTTGGAGTTTGTCACTTTTCGGGCCTTGGGAGCACCACAAAGAGGGGTCATATGGGGACAGCTTTTCCCCTCTAGAAGGTTTTCTGGGAGGTTGTCACTTTTAGGGCCTGGTGATGCAGTAAAGATGGGTCATATGGAGGCGGGCAACATGTCAATCAAATTGTCTTCATTTGTGCCACCATACAGTACCTTTTATTTGAGCACATTTACCCATCTTGAAGGTTTTCTTGGAGGTTGTCACTTTTAGGGCCTTGGTTGCCCCATAAAGAGGGGCCAAATGGGGACGGGCAACATGTCAGTCAACTCGTATCCATTTGTGCCACCCTACTGCACCATTTATTTCATCAGATTTGCCCATCCAAAAGGTTTTCATGGAGGTTGTCACTTTTAGGGCCTTGGTTGCCCCATCAAGAGGGGTCATATGGGAACGGGCAACGTGTCAATGAAGTCGACTTCATTTGTGCCACCCTACAACACCATTTATTTCATCAGGTTTGCCCATCTCGAAGGTTTTCAGGGAGGATGTTACTTTTAGGTCCTTGGTTGCCCCATAAAGAGGGGTCATATGGGGACGGGCCACATGTCAATCAATTCGTTTTAATTTTGGCCACCCGACAGCACCTTATATTTGATCAGATTTGCCCATCTAGGTTTTCTGGGAGATTTTCACTTTCAGGGTTTTGGGTCCTCCATCAACAGGGGTCATATGGGTGGGCAATATGTCAATGAACTCCTCTTCATTTGTGCCACCCGACTACTCCTTTTATTTGATCAAATTTGCCTGTCTAGAATGTTTTCTGGGAGGTTGCTACTTTTAGGGCCTTGGTTGCCACATGAAGTGGGGTCATATGGGGGTGAGCAACATTTCAATGAACTCAACTTCGTTTGTGCCACACTACAGCACCTTTTATTTGATCAGATTTGCCCATTTACAAGGTTTTCTGGGAGGTTGTCACTTTTAGGGCCTTGGTTGCCCCATAAAGAGGGGCCAAATGGGGACGGGCAACATGTCAGTCAACTCGTATCCATTTATGCCACCCTACTGCACCATTTATTTCATCAGATTTGCCCATCCAAAAGGTTTTCATGGAGGTTGTCACCTTTAGGGCCTTGGTTTGTCCCATAAAGAAGTGTCATATGGAGACAGACAACATGTCAATCAACTCAACTTCATGTGTGCCACCCTACAACACCTGCATCGTGAAGCTTTTCTGGGCGGATGTCACTTTTAGGGCATCGGTTGCCCCATAAAGAGGGGTCATACGGGGACGAGCAACATGTCAATCAACTCGTCTTCATATGTGCCACCCTACAACACCTTTTATTTGATCAGATTTGCCGATCTAGAAGCTTTTCTGTAAGGTTGTCACTTTTAGGGCCTTGGTTGCCCCATTAAGAGGGATCATATGGGGAGGGGAAACATTTCAATCGACCCATCTCCATTTGTGCCATCCTACAGTACATTCTATTTCATCAGATTTGCCCATCCAGAGGGTTTTCTGGGAGGTTGTCACTTTTTTGGCCTTGGCTGCCCCATAAAGAGGGGTCATATGGCTGCGGGCAACATGCCAATCTACTCGACTTTTTATGCCACCCTACAGCACTCTTTATTTGATCAGATTTGCTCATCTAGAAGGTTTCGAGGAGGTTGTTACATTTACGTCCTTGGTTGCCCTACAAAGAGGGGTCACATGAGGATGGGCAACATGTCAATGAACTTGCCTTCATTTGTGCCACCCTACACCACCTTTTATTTGATCAGATTTGCCCATCTAGAAGGTTTTCTGGGAGTTTGTCATCTTTTGGGCCTTGGTTGCCGAATAAAGAGGGGTCATATGGGGACGATCAATATGGCAACCAAATCGTCTTCATTTTTGCCACCCTACAGCACCTTTTATTTGATCAGATTTGCCCATCTAGAATGTTTTCTGGGAGGATGCCACTTTTAGGGCCTTGGTTGTCCCATAAAGATTGGCCATATTTTTACGGGCAACATGTCAATCAACTCCTCTTCATTTGTGCCACTCTACAGTACCTCTTATTTGATCAGATTTACCCATCTTGAAGGTTTTCTGGTAGGTTGTCAGTTTTTGGGCCATGGTTGCCCCATAAGGAGGTGTCATATGGAGATGGACAACATGTCAATCAATGCGACTTCATTTGTGCCACCCTACAGCACCTTTTATTTGATGAGATTTGCCCATCCATATGGTTTTCTGGGAGGATGTCACATTTTGGGCATCGGTTGCCCCATAAAGAGGGGTCATATGGGGACGGGCAACATGTCAATCAACTCATCTTCATATGTGCCACCCTGCAGAACGTTTTATTTGATCAGATTTGCCGATCTAGAAGCTTTTCTGTAAGGTTGTCACTTTAAGGCCTTGGTTGTCCCATAAAGAGGCTCATATGGGGACGGGAAACATTTCAATCAACCCGTCTCCATTTGTGCCATCCTACAGTACATTTTATTTCATCAGATTTGCCATCTAGAGGGTTTTCTGGGAGGTTGTCACTTATAGGGCCTTGGTTGCCCATAAAGAGGGGTGATATGGGGATGGGCAATATGTTAATTAACTCATCTTCGTACGTGCCACCCTACATCACCTTTTATTTGATAAGATTTGCCCATCAAGAAAGTTTTCTGGGCGGTTGTCTCTTTTAGGGCCTTTGTCGCCCCATAAGGAGGGGTCATATGGGGATGTGCAACATTTCAATCAACCCGTCTCCATTTGCACCACCCTACAGTACCTTTTATTTCATCTGATTTGACCATCTAAATGGTTTTCTGGGAGGCTGTCACTTTTAGGGCATTGGTTGCGCCATAAAGAGGGGTCATATGGGGGAGGGCAACATGTCAATCAATTTGGCTTCCCTACAGCAACTTTTATTTCATCAGTTTTGCCCATCTAGAAGAATTTCTGGGAGGTTGTCACTTTTAGGTCTTTGGTTGCCCCATAAAGAGGTGTCATATATGGACGGGCAACATGTCGATGAACCCGTCTTTATTTGAGCCATCCTATAACCCCTTTTATTTGATAAGATTTGCCCATCTAGCAGATTTTGTGGGAGGTTGTCACTTTTAGGGCCTTGTTTGCCCCATAAAGAGTGGTCATATGGGGTCGGGAAATATGGCAATCAAATCGTCTTTATTTGTACCACCCTACAACACCCTTTGTTTGATCACATTTGCCCATCTAGAGGGTTTTCTGGGAGGTTGTCCCATTTAGGGCCTTCGTTTTCCAATAAAGATGGGTCATATGGGGACGCTCTATATGTCAATCAACTCATCTTCATATGTCCCACCCTACATCACCTTTTATTACATCAGATTCGGCCATCTGGAAGGTTCTGTGGTAGGTTGTCACATTTAGGGCCTTGTTTGCCCCATAAAGAGGGGTCATGTGGGGCGGGCAACATTACAATCAACCCGGTTCCATTTGTGCCACCCTAGAGCACCTTCTATTTCTTCACATTTGTCCATCTAGAGGGTTTTCTGGGAGGCTGTCACATTTAGGGCATTGGTTGCCCCATAAAGAGAGGTCATATGGGGACGGGCAACATGTCAATGAAATCGTCTTCATCTGTGCCACCCTACTGCACCTTTTATTTGATCAGATTTGCCCATCTTGAAGGTTTTCTGGGATGTTGCCACATTTAGGGCCTTGCTTGCCCCATAAATAGGGGTCATATGGGGACAGGCAACATGTCAGTCCACTCGTCTTCATTTCTGCCACCATATAGCACCTTTTAATTGATCAGATTTGCTCATCTAGAAGTATTTCTTGGAGTTTGTGACTTTTCGGGCCTTGGGAGCACCCCAAAGAGGGGTCATATGTGGACAGATTTTCCCCTCTAGAAGGTTTTCTGGAAGGTTGTCACTTTTAGGGCCTGGTGACACCGTAAAGATGGGTCATATGGAGGTGGGCAACATGTCAATCAAATTGTCTTCATTTGTGCCACCATACAGTACCTTTTATTTGATCACATTTACCCATCTTGAAGGTTTTCTCGGAGGTTGTCACTTTTAGGGCCTTGGTTGCCCCATAAAGAGGGGCCAAATGGGGACGGGCAACATGTCAGTCAACTCGTATCCATTTATGCCACCCTACTGCACCATTTATTTCATCAGATTTGCCCATCCAAAAGGTTTTCATGGAGGTTGTCACTTTTAGGGCCTTGGTTGCCCCATCAAGAGGGGTCATATGGGAACGGGCAACGTGTCAATGAACTCGACTTCATTTGTGCCACCCTACAACACCATTTATTTCCTCAGGTTTGACCATCTCGAAGGTTTTCTGGGAGGATGTTACTTTTAGGTCCTTGGTTGCCCCATAAAGAGGGGTCATATGGGGACGGGCAATATGTCAATCAATTCGTTTTAATTTGTGCCACCCTACAGCATCTTATATTTGATCAGGTTTGCCCATCTAGGTTTTCTGGGAGGTTTTCACTTTCAGGGGTTTGGTTCCTCTATCAAGAGGGGTCATATGGGGGTGAGCAATATGTCAATGAACTTCTCGTCATTTGTGCCACCCTACTAAACGTTTTATTTGATCAGAATTGCCCATCTAGGTTTTCTGGAAGGTTGCAACTTTTAGGCCTTGGTTGCCACATGAAGAGGGGTCATATGGGGATGGGCAATATATCAATCAACTCTTCCTCATAAGTGCCACCCTACAGCACCTTTTATTTGATCAGATTTGCCCATCTAGAAGATTTTCTGGGAGGTTGTCACTTTTACGGCTTTGGTTCCCCCATCAAGTGGGGTCATATGGGGGTGAGCAACATTTCAATGAACTTGACTTCATATGTGCCACCCTACAGCACCTTTTATATGATCAGATTTGCCCCTCTAGAAGATTTTCTGGGAGGTTGCCACTTTTAGATCCTTGGGTTGCTGCAACCCTACAGCATATTTTATTTGATCAGATTTGCCCATCTTGAAGCTTTTCTGGGAGGTTGTCACTTTTGGGGTCTTGGTTGTCCCATAAAGAGGTGTCATATGGACATGGACAACATGTGAATCAACTCAACTTCATTTGTGCCACCCTACAGCACCCTTTATTTGATGAGATTTGCGCATCGAGAAGGTTTTCTGGGAGGATGTCTCTTTTAGGCCATCAGTTGCCCCATAAAGAGGGGTCATATGGGGATGGGAAACATGTCAATCAACTCGTCGTCATATGTGCCACCGTACAGGACCTTTTTTTAAATCAGATTTGCCAATCCATAAGCCTTTCTGTAAGGTTGTTACTTTTAGGGCCTTGGTTGCCCCATAAAGAGGGGTCACATGGGGAGGGGAAACATGTCAATCAACTCGTCGTCATATGTGCCACCCTACAGGACCTTTTATTTGATTAGATTTGCCGATCCAGAAGCCTTTCTGTAAGGTTGTCTCATTTAGGGCCTTGGTTGCCCCATAAAGAGGGGTCATATGGGGAGGGGAAACATTTCAATCAACCCATCTCCATTTGTGCCATCCCACAGCACATTTTATTTCACCAGATTTGCCCATCCAGAGGGTTTTCTGGGAGGTTGTCACTTTTAGGGCCTTGGCTGCCCCATAAAGAGGGATCATATGGCTGCTGGCAACATGTCAACCAACTCGACTTTTTATGCCACCCTACAGCACTCTTTATTTGATCAGATTTGCCCATCTAGATGGTTTCGAGGAGGTTGTTACATTTACATCCTTGGTTGCCCTACAAAGAGGGGTCATATGGGGACGGGCAACATGTCAATGAACTCGCCTTCATTTGTGCCACCCTACAACACCTTTTATTTGATCAGATTTGCCCATCTAGAAGGTTTTGTGGGAGGTTGTCACCTTTTGGGCCTTGGTTGCCGAATAAAGAGGGGTCATACGGGGACGAGCAATATGGCAATCAAATCGTCTTCATTTTTGCCACCCTACAGCACCTTTTATTTGATCAGATTTGCCCATCTAGAAGGTTTTCTGGGAGGTTGCCACTCTTAGGGCCTTGGTTGCCCCATAAAGAGGGGGGATATTGGGATCGGCAATATGTCAATCAACTCGTCTTCATATGTGCTCCCCCCTACAGCAACTTTTATTTGATCAGATTTGCCCATCTAGAAGCTTTTCTGGGTGGTTGTCACCTTTAGGGCCTTGGTTGCCGAATAAAGAGGGGTCATATGGGGACGAGCAAGATGTCAATGAATTTGCATTCATTTGTGCCACCCTACAGTGCCTTTTATTTGATCAGATTTGCCCATCTTGAAGCTTTTCTGGAAGGTTGTCACTTTTAGGGTCTTCGTTGCCCCATAACGTTGGGTCATATGGCGAAGGGCAACATGTCAATCAACTCGTCTTCATATGTGCCACTCTACAGCACCATTTATTTGATAAGATTTCCCCATTTAGAATGGGGACAGGCAACATTTCAATCAACCTGTCTCCATTTGTGCCATCCTACAGCACCTTTTATTTCATCAGATTTGCTCATCTAGAGGGTTTTCTGGGTGGTTGTCACTTTTAGGGCCTTGGTGCCCCATAAAGAGGGGCCATATGGGGCGGGCAACATGTCAGTCAACTCGTCTTTATTTGCGCCACCCTATGGCACCTTTTATTTGATCACATTTGCCCATCTAGAAGGTTTCGAGTAGGTTGTCACATTTAGGGCCTTGGTTGCAACTTAAAGAGGGGTCATATGGGGACGGGCAACAATGAACTCGTCTTCATTTGTGCCACCCTACAACATCTTTTATTTGATAAGATGTGCCCATCTAGAAGAATTTCTGGGAGGGTGCCACCATGGGGCCTCGGTTGCGCCATAAAGAGGGATCATGGGGGTTGGGGAAATATGGCAATCAAATCGTTTTTATTTGTGCCACCCTACAGCACCTTTTATTTCATAAGATTAGCTCATCTAGAAGGTTTTCTGGGAGGTTGTCACTTTTAGGGCCTTGGTTTCCCCATAAAGAGGGGTCACATGGGGACGGGCAACATGTCAATCAACTCAACTTCATTTGTGCCACCCTACAATACGTTTTATTTGATTAGATTTGCCCATCTAGAAGGTTTTCTGAGAGTTTGTCACTTTTTGGGCCTTGGTTGCCGAATAAAGAGGGGTCATATGGGGACCGGCAACATGTAAATAAACTGACTCCATTTGTTCAACCCTACAGCCCCTTTTATTTGTTCAGATTTGCCCATCTAGAAAGTTTTCTGTGAGGTTGTCACTTTTAGGGTCTAGGTCGCCCCATCAAGATTGGTCATGTGGGGACGGGCAACACGTCAGTGAACTCGACGTCATTTGTGCCACTCTACTGCACCTTTTATTTGATCAGATTTGCCCGTCTAGAAGGTTGTCTTGGAGATTGCCACATTTAGGGTCTTGGTGTCCCAATAAAGGGGGGTCATATGGGGACGGGCAACTTGTCAATCAACTCGTCTTCATTTCTGCCACCATACTGCACCTTTTGTTTGAACAGATTTTCCCATCGGGAAGGTTTGCTGGAAGGATGTCACTTTTAGGGCATTTTATGCTTCATAAAGAGGAGTCATATGGGGACGGGCAACACGTCAATCAACTCACCTTCATTTGTGCCACCCTACAGCACCTTTTATTTGATCAGATTTGCCAATCTAGAAGGTGTTCTGGGAGGTTGTCACTTTTACTGCCTTAGTTGCCCCATAATGAGGGGTCATATTGGGATGGGAAACATGTCAATCCACTCGACTTCATTTGTGGCACCCTACTGTACCTTTTATTTGATTAAATTTGCCCATCTAGAAGGTTTTCTGGGAGGTTGTCACTTTTTGGGCCTTGGCTGCCTGTATGGAGCATGTGACATGTCAATCAACTCGTCTTCATTTTTTACACCCTTCAGCACCTTTTATGTGGTCAGATTTGCCCATCTAGAAGGTTTTCTGGGAGATTTTCATTTTTAGGGCCTTGGTTGGCCCATCAAGAGGGGTCATATGGGGACGGGCAGATTTTCAATGAACTCGTCTTCATTTGGGCCACCCTACAGTACCATTTAGTTTATCAGATTTGCCCGCCTAGCGGGTTTTCTGGGAGATTGTCACTTTTAGGGCATTGGATGCCCCATAAAGAGGGATCATATGGGGGAGGGCAACATGTCAAAGAACTCGTCTTCGTTTGTGCCACCCACAGCACCTTTTATTTGATCTGATTTGCCCATCTAGAAGGATTTTGGGGAGGTTGTCACTTTTAGGGCCTTCGTTGCCCCATTAAGAGGGGTCATATGGGGATGGGCAACATGTCAGTGAACTCATTTTCATTAGCGCCACCCTACAACACCTTTTATTTGATAAGATTTGCCCATCTAGAAGGCTTTGTGGGAGGATGCCACTTTCAGGGTCTTGGTTGCCCCATAAAGAGTGGTCATATGGGGACGAGAAATAAGGCAAGCAAATCGTCTTCCTTTGAGCCACCCTACAGCACCTTTTATTTCATCAGATTTGCCCATCTAGAAGGTGTTCAGGGAGGTTGTCATTTTTGGGCCTCGGCTGCCCATAAGGAATGGTCACATGGGGATGGGCAACTCGCCTTCATTTGTGCCACCCTACAGCACCTTTTATTTGATTAGATTTGCCCATCTAGAAGGTTTTCTTGGAAGTTGTCACATTTAGGGCCTTGGTTGCCACATCAAGAGGGGTCATATAGGGACGGACAACATGACAATGAAATCGACTCCATTTGTCCCACCCTACAGCACCTTTTATTTGATCAGATTTGAACATCTATAAGGTTTTCTTGGAGGTGGTCACATTTAGGGCCTTGGCTGCCATATGAAGAGGGGTTATATGGGGACGGGCAACATGTCAATCAACTCGTCTTTATTTATGTCACGCACCAGCACTCCTTATTTGATCAGATTTGCCCATCTAGAAGATTTCGAGGAGGTTGTTACATTTAGGGCCTTGGTTGCCCTATAAAGAGGAGTCATATGGGGACGGGCAACATGTCAATGAACTCGTCTTCATTTGTGCCACCCTACAATACCTTTTATTTGTTCAGATTTGCCCTGTAGAAGGTTTTCTGGGAGATTGTCACTTTTTGGGCTTTGGATGCCGAATAGAGGGGTCATATGGGGACGGGCATTATGGCAATCAAATCGTCTTCGTTTTTGCTACCCTACAGCACCTTTTATTTGATCAGATTTTCCCATCTAGAATGTTTTCTGGGAGGTTGCCACTTTTAGGGCCTTCGTTGTCCCATAAAGAGGGGTCATATTGGGACGGGCAACATGTCAATCAACTCGTCTTCAATTGTGCCACTCTACAGTACCTCTTATTTGATCAGATTTGCGCATCTTGAAGGTTTCTGGGAGGTTGTCACTTTTTGGGCCTTGGTTGCCCCATCAAGAGGGGTCATATCGGGACCAGTAACATGTTAGTCAACTTGTATTTATTTGTGCCACCCTACTGCACCTTTTTTTCATCAGATTTGCCCATCTGGAAGGTTTCTGGGAGGTTGTCATTTTTAGAGCTTTGGATGACCCATCAAGAGGAGTCATATGGGGACGGGAAACATGTCAGTCAACTCGTCTTCATTCGTGCCATCCTACAGTACCTTTTATTTGGTCAGATTTGCCCATCTTGAAGGTTTTCTGTTAGGTTGTCACTTTCAGGGCCTTGGTTGCCCCATAAAAAGGGGTCATATGGGGACGGTGTACATGTCAGTCAACTCATCTTTATTTCTGCCACCATACAGCACCTTTTATTTGATCAGATTTGGCCACATAGGTTTTTTGCGAGGTTGCCACTTTTAGGGAATTGGTTGCCCCATAAAGAGGTGTCATATTGGGATGGGCAATATGTCAATCAATTCGTCTTCATTTGTGCCACCCTACTGCACCTTTTATTTCATCAGATTCGCCCATCTAGAAGATTTTCTGGGAGGTTGTCACCTTTAGGGCATTGGTTGCCCCATCAAGAGGGGGCATATGGGTACGGGCAACATGTCAATGAACTTGACTTTATTTGTCGCACTCTTCAGCACCTTTTATTTCATCAGATTTCGCAATCTAGATGGTTTTCTGGGAGGATGTCACTTTTAAGGCCTTCATTGCCCCATAAAGAGGGGTCATATGGGGACGATCAACAACGTCAATCAATCCGTCTTAATTTGTGCCACCCTACAGAACCTTATATTTGACCATCTAGAATGTTTTTTTGGAACTTGTCACATTTAGGGCTTTGGTTCCCCCATCAAGACGGGTCATATGGGGGCGGGCAACATGTCACAGAACTCGTCTTCATTTGTGCCACCCTACAGCACCTTTTATTTGATCAGATTTGCCCATCTAGAGGGTTTTGTGGGAGGTTGCCACTTTTAGGGCATTGGTTGCCCCATAAAGAGGGGTCATATGTGGACGGGCAATATGGCAACCAATTCGTCTTCATATGTGCCACCCTACAGCACCTTTTATTTGATCAGATTTGTCCATCTAGAAGGGTTTTTAGGGGAGGTTCGCATTTTCAGGGCCTTGGTTGCCCCATAAAGAGGCGTCGTATGGGGACGGGCAACATGGCAATCACATCGTCTTCATTTCTGCCACCCTAGAGCACCTGTTTTTGATCAGATTTGCCCATCCAGAAGATTTTCTGGGAGGTTGCCACTTTTAGGGCCTTGGTTGCCCCATCAAACGGGGTCATATGGGGACGGGCAACATGTCAGTGAACTCGACTTCATTTGTGCTACCCTACAGCACCTTTTATTTGATCAGATTTGCCCATCTTGAAGGTTTTTTGGGAGGATATCACTTTTAGGTCCTTGGTTGCCACATGAAGAGTGGTCATATGGGACTGGCAACATGTCAATCAATTCGTCTTCATTTGTGCCACCCTACAGCACATTTTATTTGATCAGATTTGCCCATCTAGAAGGGTGTTCTGGGAGGTTGTCACTTTTAGGGCTTTGGTTCCCCATCAAGAAGGGTCATATGGGGATGGGCAACATGTCAATATACTCGGCTTCATTTGCGCCACCCTACACCATCTTTTATTTGATCAGATTTGCCCATCAAAAAAGTTTTCTGGGAGGTTGCCACGTTTAGGGCCTTGGTTTCCCCATAAAGAGGGGTCACATGGTGACAGGCAATATGTCAATCAACTCGTCTTCATATGTGCCACCCTACACATTTGCCCATCTAGAAGGTTTTCTGGGAGGTTGTCACTTTTAGGGCCTTGGTTGCCACATCAAGAGGAGTCATATGGGGACGGGCAACATGTCAGTGAACTCGACTTCATTTGTGCTACCATACAGCACCTTTTGTTTCATCAGATTTGCCCACCAAGAAGGTTTTTTGGGAGAATGTCACATTTAGGTCCTTGGTAGCCCCGTAAAGAAGGGTCATATAGGACGAGCAACATGTTAATCAATTCGTCTTCCTTTGTGCCACCCTACAAAACCTTATATTTGATTAGATTTGCCCATCTGGAAGGTTTTCTGTGAGGATGTCACTATTAGGTCCTTGGTTGCCCCATAAAGAGGGGTCATATGGGGACGGGAACATGCCAATCAATTCGTGTTCATTTGTGCCACCCTACAGCACATTTTATTTGAACAGATTTGCCCATCTAGAAGGTTTTCTGGGAGGTTGTCATTTTTAGAGCTTTGGTTCCCTCATCAAGAGAGGTCATATGGGGGCGAGCAACATGTCAATGAACTCGGCTTCATTTGTGCCATCCTACAGCACCTTTTATTTGACCAGATTTGTCCATCTAGAAGGTTTTCTGGGAGGTTATCTCTTTTAGTGCTTTGTTTCCCTCATCAAGAGTGGTCATATGGGGTCTGGCAGCATGTCAATCTACCCGTCTTCATTTGTGCCACCATACACCTTTTATTTGATCAGATTTTCCTATCAAGAAGCTTCTCTGGAAGGTTGTCATTTTTAGGGCTTTGGTTTCCCCATCAAGAAGGGTCATATGGGTCGGGCAACATGTCGATGAACTCGGCTTCATTTTCCCACCCTACAGCACCTTTTATTGATCAGATTTGTCCATCTAGAAGGTTTTCTGGGAGGTTGTCACTTTTAGGGCCTTCGTAGCCCCATAAAGGGGGTCATATGGGGACGGGCAACATGTCAATCAATTCGTCTTAATTTGTGCTCCCCTACAGAACTTTATATTTGATCAGATTTGCCCATCTAGAATGTTTTCTTGGAGGTTGTCACATTTAGGGCTTTGGTTTCCCCATAAAGAGGGGCCATATGGAGACGGGCAACATGTCAATCAACTCACCTTCATTTGTGACACCCTACAGCACCTCTTATTTCATCAGATTTTCCCATCTAGAAGGTTTTCTGGGAGGTTGTCTCTTTTAGGGCTTTGGTTCTTTCATCAAGAAGGGTCATATGGGGACGGGCAACATGTCAATGAACTCGGCTTCATTTGTGCCACCCTACACCACCTTGTATTTTATCAGATTTAACCATCAAGAAGGTTTTCTGGGAGGTTTCCACTTTTAGGGCCTTGGTTGCCCCATGAAGAGGGGTCACAATGTGACAGGCAATATGTCAATAAACTCGTCTTCATATCTTCCACCCTACAGCACCTTTTATTTGATCAGATTTGCCCATCTAGAAGATTTTCTGGGAGGTTGTCACTTTTAGGGCCTTGGTTGCCCCATCAAGTGGGGTCATATGGGGACGGGCAATATGTCAGTGAACTCGCCTTCATTTGGGCCACCCTACAGCACCTTTTATTTCATCAGATTTGCCCATCTAGAAGGTGTTTTGGGAGGATATCACTTTTAGGTCCTTGGTGGCCCCTTAAAGAGGGGTCATATAGGACGGGGAACATGTAAGTCAATTCGTCTTCATTTGTGCCACCCTACAGCACCTTATATTTGATCAGATTTGCCCATCTGGAAGGTTTGCTGGGAGGTTGTCACTTTTTGGCTTTGGTTCCCCATCAAGAAGGAACATATGGGGACAGGCAACATGTCATTGAACTCGGCTTCATTTGTGCCACCCTACACCACCTTGTATTTCATCAGATTTGACAATTAAGAAGGTTTTCTGGGAGGTTTCCACTTTTAGGGCCTTGGTTGCCCCATGAAGAGGGGTCACAATGTGACAGGCAATATGTCAATAAACTCGTCTTCATATCTTCCACCCTACAGCACCTTTTATTTCATCAGATTTGCCCATCTAGAAGATTTTATGGGAGGTTGTCACTTTTAGGCCCTTGGTTGTCCCATCAAGCAGGGTTATATGGGGACGGGCAACATGTCAGTGAACTCGCCTTCATTTGGGCCACCCTACAGCACCTTTTATTTCATCAGATTTGCCCATCTAGAAGGTGTTTTGGGAGCATATCTCCTTTAGGTCCTTGGTGGCCCCTTAAAGAGGGGTCATATAGGACGGGGAACATGTAAGTCAATTCGTCTTCATTTGTGCCACCCTACAGCACCTTATATTTGATCAGATTTTCCCATCTAGAAGGTTTTCTGGGAGGTTGTCACTTTTAGGGCTTTGGTTCCCCATCAAGAAGGGTCATATGGGGAAGGGCAACATGTCAATGAACTTGGCTTCATTTGTGCCACCCTACACCACCTTTTAGTTGATCAGATTTGCCCATCAAGAAGGTTTTCTGGAAGGATGCCACTTTTAGGTCCTTGGTTGCCCCATAAAGTGGGGTCATACGTGGGCGGGAACATGTCAGTCAATTCGTCTTCATTTGTGCCACCCTACAGCACATTTTATTTGATCAAATTTCCCATCTAGAAGGTTTTCTGGGAGGTTGTCAAGTTTACTGCCTTGGTTGCCCCATCAAGAGGGGTCATATGTGGACGAGCAGCATGTCAGTGATCTCGCCTTCATTTGTCCACCCTACAACACCTTTTATTTGATCAGATATGCCCATCTAGAATTTTTTTCTGGGAGGATGCCACTTTTAGGACCTTCGTTGCCCCATAAAGAAAAGTCATATGGGGACGGGAAACATGTCAAACAATTCGTCTTAATTTGTGCCACCCTATCGAATCTTATATTTGATCAGATTTTCCCATCTAGAATGTTTTCTTGGAGGTTGTCACATTTAGGGCTTTGGTTCCCCCATGGGCGGACGACATGTCAAAGAACTCGTCTTCAGTTTTGCCACCCTATAGCACCTTTTATTTGATCAGATTTGCCCATCTACAAGTTTTTCTGGGAGGTTGCAACTTTTAGGGCATTGGTTGCCCCATAAAGAGGGGTCATATGGGGACGGGCAATATGTCAATCAATTCGTCTTCATAGGTGCCCCCTACAGCACCTTTTCTTTGATCAGGTTTGCCCATCCTGAAGGTTTTCTTGGAGGTTGTCAATTTTAGGGCCTTGGTTCACCCATCAAGAGGGATCATATGGGGACGGGCAACATGTCATTGAACTCGACTTCATTTGTGCTACCCTACAGCGCCTTTTATTTCAGCAAATTTGCCCATCTGGAAGGTTTTCTGGGAGGATGTCACGTTTAGGGCATTGGTTGGGGGGGGGGGGAGGGCAACATGTCAATGAACTCGTCTTCATTTGTGCCATCCTACTGCACCTTTTATTTGATCAGATTTGCCCATCTAGAAGGTTTTCTGACAGGTTGCCAGTTTTAGGGCCTTGGTTGTCCCATAAAGAAGGGTCATATTTGGACCGGCAACATGTCAATCAACTCGTCTTCATTTTTGCCATCCTACAGCACCTTTCATTTGATCACATTTGCCCATTTAGAAGGTTTTCTGGGAGGTTGTCACTTTTAGGGCCTTGGTTGCCTCATCAAGAGGGGTCTTATGGGAACGAGCAACATGTCATTGAACCCGACTCCATTTGTGCCACCCTACAGCGCCTTATGTTTGATCAGATTTGCCCATTTAAAAGTTTTTTCTGGGAGGATGTCACTTTTAGGGCCTTCTTGACCCACAAAGAGGGGGTCATATGGGGATGGACAATATGGTAATCAAATCGTCTTCATTTGTGCCACCCTACAGCACCTTTTATTTTTTCACATTTGCACATCTAGAAGGTTTTCAGGGACGTTGCCACATTTAGCGCTTTGGTTGTCCCATAAAGAGGGGTCATATTTGGACCGGCAACATGTCAGTCAATTCGTCTTCATTATTGTCACCCTCCAGTAAATTTTTATTTCATCAGATTTTTCCATCTTGAAGGTTTTCTGGGAGGTTGTTTCTTTTAGGGCCTTGGTTGCCCAATAAAGAGGGGTGATATGAGGACGGGAAACATGTCAGGCAACTCGTCTTCATTTGTGCCACCCTACTGCACCTTTTATTTTATCAGATTTGCCCATCTAGAAGGTTTTCTGGGAGGTTGTCACTTTTAGAGCCTTGGTTGCCCCATCAAGAGGGATCATATGGGGATGGGAAACATGTCATTCAACTCGACCTCATTTTTGCCATCCTACATCACCATTTATTTGATCAGATTTGCCCGTCTAGAAGGTTTTCTGGGAGGTTGTCACTTTTAGAGCCTTGGTTGCCCCTTAAAGAGGGGTGATATGCGGACGGGCAACCAGTCACTCAACTCGTCTTCATTTGTGCCATCCTACAGCACCTTTTGTTTGATCAGATTTGCCCATCGAGAATGTTTTCTGGGAGGTTGTCACATTTAGGGCCTTGGTTGCCCCATAAAAAGGTGTCATATGGGGACGGGCAACATGACAATCAAGTCGACTTCATTTGTGAAACCCGACAGCACCTTTTCTTTAATCAGATTTGCCCATCTAGAAGGTTTTCTGGGAAGTTGTCACGTGTAGGGCCTTGGTTGCCCCATTAACAGGGGTCATATGGGAACGGGCAACATGTCAATCAACTCCGCTTCATTTGTGCCACCCTACGGCACATTTTATTTGATCAGATTTGCAGATCTAGAAGGTTTTCTGGGTGATTGTCACTTTTAGGGCCTTGGTTTCCCCATAAAGATGGGTCATATGGAGACGGGCAACATGTCAATCAACTCGTCTTCATTTGTGCAACCCTACGGCACCTTTTATTTGATCAGATATGCCCATCTGGATGGTTTTCTGGGAGGCTGTTACATTTAGTTCCTGGGTTGCCCCATAAAGAGGTGTCATATGGAGACAGGCAGCATGTCAATCAACTCGTCCTCATTTGTGCCACCCTACAGCACCTTTTATTTGATCAGATCTGCCCATCTGGATGGTTTTCTGGGAGGATGTCACATTTAGTTCCTTGGTTGCCCCATAAAGAGGTGTCATATGGGGACAGGCAGCATGTCAATCAACTCGTCCTCATTTGTGCCAACCTACAGCACCTTTTATTTGAACAGATTTGCCCATCTAGAAGGTTTACTGGGAGGCTGTCATTTTTAGGGCCTTGGCTATCCCATGAAGAGGGGACATATGGGGACGGGCAACATGTCTGTCACTTGTCTTCATTTGTACTACCCTACAGCGCCTTTTATTTGATCAGATTTGCCCATCTGGAAGGTTTTCTGGAAGGTTGTCACTTTTAGGGCCTTGGCTACCCCATAAAGAGGGGTCATATAGGAGGGCAACATGCCAATCAACTTGTCTTCATTTGTGCCACCCTACAACTCCTTTTATATGATTAGATTTGCCCATGTAGAAGGTTTTCTGGGAGGTTGTCACTTTTATGGCATTGGGTGCCCCATAAAGAGGGGTGATATGGGGATGGGCAACATTTCAATCAATTCGTCTTCATTTGTGTCACGCTATAGTACCTTTTATTTGATGAGATTTGCCCATCTACAAGGTTTTCCAGGAGGTTGTCAGTTTTAGGGCATTGGTTGCCGAATAAAGAGGGGTCATATGGGGACGGCCAACATGTCAATCAGCTCATTTTCATTTGTGCCACCCTGCAGCTCCTTTTATTTGATCAGATTTGCCCATCTTGAAGCTTTTCTTTGAGGTTGTCACTTTTAGGGCCTTGGTTGCCCCATAAAGAGGTGTCATATGGAGACAGACAACATGTTAATCAACTCGTCTTCATTTGTGCCACCCTACGGCACCTTTTATTTGATCAGATTGGCCCATCTAGAAGGTTTTGTGGGAGGTTATCACTTTTAGGGCCTTGTTTGCCGAATAAAGAGGGGTAATATGGGGCCTGGCAACACGTCAATCAACTTGACTTCCTTTGTTCCACCCTACAGCATCTTTTATTTGATCAGATTCGCCCATCTAGAAGCTTTTCTGGAAGGATGCCTCTTTTAGGGCCTTTTCTGCCCCATAAAGAGGGGTCATATGGAGAAGGGCAACATGTGAATCAACTTGTCTTCATTTGTGTCACCCTATGGCACCTTTTATTTGATCAGATTTGCTCATCTAGAAAGTTTTCTGGGTTGTTGTCACTTTTTGAGCTTTGATTGCCCATAAAGTGGGGTCTGATGGGGTCGGGCTACATGTCAATCAATTCGTCTTCATTTGTGTCACCCTATAGAACCTTTTATTTGATCAGATTTGCTCATCTAGAAGGTTTTATGGGAGGTTGTCAGTTTTAGGGCCTTGGTTGCCCCATAAAGAGGGGACATACGGAGACGTCCAACATGTCAATCAACTCGTCTTCATTTGTGCCACCCTGCAGCCCATTTTATTTGATCAGATTTGCCCATCTTGAAGCTTTTATTTGAGGTTGTCACTTTTAGGGCCTTGGTTGCCCCATAAAGAGGGGTCATATGGAGACGGGCAACATGTCAGTCAACTCGTCTTCATTTGTGCCACCCTATGGCACCTTTTATTTGATCAGAGTTGCCCATCTAGAAGGTTTTCTGGGTTATTGTCACTTTTTGGGCTTTGGTAGACCATAAAGTGAGGTCATATGGTGATGGGCAGCATGTCATTCAACTCGTCTTCATATGCGCCACCCTACAGTACCTTTTATTTGATCAGATTTGTCAGTCTAGAAGGTTTTATGGGAGGTTGTCACTAAAGGGGGATCATATGGAGACGGGCAACATGTTCATCAATTCGTCTTAATTTGTACCACCCTACAGCACCTTTTATTTAATCTGATTTGCCCATCTAGAAGGTTTTCTGGGAGGTTTTCACGTTTAGGGCCTTGGTTGCCCCATAAATAGGGGTGATATGGGGATGTGCAACATGTCAATCAACTCGTGTTCATTTGTGCCACCCTGCAGCTCCTTTTATTCGATCATATTTGCCCATCTAGAATTTTTTTCTGGGAGGTTGTCACTTTTAAGGCCTTGGTTGCCCCATCAAGAAGGGTCATATGGGGATGGGCAGCATGTGAATGTCCTCATCTGTGCTACCCCACAGCGCCATTTATTTGATCAGATTTGCCCATCTAGAAGGTTTTTGGGAGGTTGCAAATTTTAGGGCCTTGGTTGCCCCATAAAGAGGCGTCATATTGGGTCGGGCAATATGGCAATCAGATCGTCTTCATTTGTGCCACCCTACAGCGCCTTTTATTTGATCAGATTTGCCGATCCAGAAAGTTTTCCGGGAGGTTGTAACTTTTAGGGCCTTGCTTGACCCATAAAGAGGGTCATACAGGGACGGGCAACATGTCAACCAACTCGTCTTCATTTGTGCCACCCTTCAGCACGTTTTATCTGATCAGATTTGCCCAACTAGAAAGTTTTCTGGGAGGTTATCAGTTTTGGGGCCTTGGTTGCCCCATCAAGGGAGGTCATATGGGGACGGGCAACATGTCAATCAACTCGTCTTCATTTGTTCCACCCTACAGCACCTTTTATTTGATCAGATTTGCCCATCTAGAAGGTTTTCTGGAAGGGGTCATATGGGGACGGGCAATATGGCAATCAGATCGTCTTCATTTGTGCCACCCTTCTGCACCTTTTATTTGATCAGATTTTCCCACCTAGAAGGTTTTCTGGGAGGATGTCATATGGGGATGGTCGATAGGGCAATCAAATCGTCTTCATTTGTACCACCCTACAGCACCTTTTATTTGATCAGATTTGACCATCTAGAAGGTTTTCTGGGAGGTTGTCACGTTTAGGGCCTTGGTTGTCCCATAAAGAGGGGTCATATGGAGACCGGCAACATTTCAATCAACTCGTCTTCATTTGTGCCACCCCATGGCCCCTTTTATTTGATCAGATTTGCCCATATAGAAGGTTTTCTGGGTTTTTGTCACTTTTTGGTCTTTGATTGCCCATAAAGTGGGGTCATATGGGGACGGGCAACATGTCACTCAACTCGTCTTCATATGTGCCACCCTACAATACCTTTTATTTGATCAGATTTGCCAATCTAGAAGGTTTTATGGGAGGTTGTCACTTTTAGGTCCTCGGTTGCCCCATAAAGGGGGGTCATATGGACGCGGGCCACATGTTCATTAACTCGTCTTCATTTATGCCACCTAACAGCACCTTTTATTTGATCAGATTTGCCCATCTAGAAGGTTTTCTGGGAGGTTATGACTTTTAGGGCCTTGGTTGCCCCATCAAGGGGGATCATATGGGGACGGGCAACATGTCAATGAACTCGTCTCGCCACCCTACAACACCTTTTATTTGATCAGACTTCCCCATCTAGAAGGTTTTCTGGGAGGGGTCATATTGGGACGGTCAATATGGCAATCAAATCGTCTTCATTTGTTCCACCCATTTGCACCTTTTATTTGATCAGATTTGCCCATCTAGAAGGTTTTCTGGCAACGGGATGGGCGATAGGGCAATCATATCGTCTTTATTTGTGCCACCCTATAGCACCTTTTATTTGATCAGATTTGCCCATCTAGAATGTTTTCTGTCACTTTTAGGACCTTGGTTGCCCCATAAAGAGGGATCATATGGGCCGTGCAACATGTCAATCAACTCGTCTTCATTTGTGCCACCCAACAGCAGGTGCCATTTCTCCTGTTTAGATGGAATAAAAAATGTCATATAAGGAATAAGGAATAAGTAAGTAACTTCGCGTCACTGCGTGTGGGAAGAGAAACTGTCGAAAGCATCACAGTTACACCCTCTTGAACAGGTACTGTACGTTGTGATTTCTGGGGAATATGGACGCATGGGTTGGAGTCTCTCAAACAGAATCATTCTTTGGCAAATACGTTACACCCAAGAATACAAGTTGATTTAAGGTGGTTTGAAAATAGGTTAGAACTTTTAGACACGGTAGTTAAAATTGAAGATCGATTTCTTAAAACCGGTTTATATACAGAACCCACGGACACGCGTCAATACCTGCACCCAAAGTTGGATCACCCAATCAACACTTAAATAGCGATACCATATGGAATAGCTTCAAGAGTAAAAAGAATTTGTTCCGATAATGCTGAATATGAGTGCACAAAAATGAAAATGATATAAAAGAATACCAGCATGCCAGAGGTTACGACGAAAAGTTTGTAATCGAACAACTAAAAAAGGTCGACCAAATCGAGTGTAAACAGTTACTTGAAAAACGATCCAACAAATCAACAAACGAAAGAGTCCCGTTTGTGGCCACTTACTCGTGGGGCCTCCCCGACATCGGGAAAATAACACGGAAGCGGTTGCACATTTTACACTTTACATTTTAAACCGCATGAAGTTGGCATTTGAAAAACCTCCCCCGATTTTGTACAAAAGACTAAAATATTTGGAAGATATTATACTCCTTAGCAAGCATTATAAAATGTTCAACAATCATGGGACGGGATCTGACAGATGCGAGAGAAAATGTGCATTCTGTGGGTTTATGCTCCAAACAAAACAATTCGCAGACAAGAACGGAACGGCCACTACATAGGCAAGAAAAATCACCTGTATGTCCAGGAATGTCGTTTATAGAATTTTCTGCGACAAATGCAATGAAGTGAACGTGGGAGAGACAGGGACAAAATTGTATGAGAGAATGCAAAACCATCTGTGTTGAATAAAACTTGAGGTTATGAGTGAACCGATACCGCATCATTTTCTGACCGAAAACCATAGTATAAACAATTTTAAGATTATTGGGACTGAACAAATTAATCAATAGAATACAGTTTACAGGAGGGGTAGTGGAGCATTTTGGATTAACAAACTTCAAACACTAGAACCCAATGGGCTCAAAAGACAAGAATGATTCCAAATATTCTCATTTATAAACCTGCTGATGTGGGGGGTGGGGGGGGGGGTATAAATTAGTGTGAAGAGCAATTGCACCTAAAGGCGCATTGGTGTTGAACATAGCGTGTATATGTTGTGAGACTATGATCATTGTGTATATGTGGGTGCGTACATCATACGTATGGGGGTTGGGGGTTGAATGGGGGTACATGGAGGGGCGGTATACAGGCCAGTGGTGGGGGACATATATATGCTGCAAAAGTGGGTGAGGACAAGACATTATTACGCAAGGAAGGTATAAAAAGATTATATTTTTCATAAGCGGTACTGATGTCTGATTGACATGGATTGGGTATTGGGGCGGGGATATTGGGGCGCGCTTTTGAATGACTGAATGATTCGGGTCAAGGAGTGGTTGGATGTGTGAATACGGTATATGAACTAACTTGCCTCTTCCTCTATTACCAGGGCGAGTTTTTAGTAATAGTGTGTAATTCATATTTGATTGTTGCGTAATAACGCGGATTAGCTCTTTACTTGTTGCCACCCAAGGAAGATATGCTACGGTTATTTAATAGACTCGTATACGGAGAACAACGTGAAGTGGGGAACATATCTTTACTCGTTACCACCCAAGGGAGATATGATACGTGATTTTGCAAGCAATACACTTATGTATGGAGAACAACGCGTTTGAACGATTCGGGTCAAGGAATGGTTGGATGTGTGAATATTGTATGCAAACTCGACTCGGCCTCTGTTACCAGGGCGAGGTTGAGATAAATGATTGAATGCACGTAATTCTAAAGCTGAGAACAAATTTTGCGCGTAGCGGAATATATCTTCACTTGTTGCCACCCAAGGAAGATATGATACTGTATTCTTTGTGCATAATTTACACTTGAATACGGAGAAGAACGTGAAACGCGGAACATATCTTTACTTGTTGCCACCCAAGGAAGATATGAAATGGTGATTTTATAAATGTGTTCGTGATTACGAGCTAGGCAGCCACTTGCCAAGTAATATATCGACCTGTAAGACGTCCGCGTATCTCGAACAATATATTCTACAAAATATTCTACAAATAAATCGTTTCCCAAACTCGCATTTCTGGAGAAATATCGAAGCCGAAATTAATATCAAGAAACGTGCTAATAACCTTACTCGATTACTTGTACGTCCACTTATCTGCGCCTACCATGTTATGTGGAATTGTATTTAATACTAAAATTCGTTTATTAAATTATAAATCATTCATTAACAATTACGTGCTTCGAGCTCCTGTATTATATATTTATCGCTATGTGGGTGTCCGACCTCTGACTACTGAAAGTGTCATTAAGAGATAATAAACAAACAAACTAACTAACTATATAATCTAACGTTAGCACTATACGATACTGTTACTATAATATTCTAAATACTCAGCATGAATCCGCCGACTTTCTCACAGTCCATGTGGATTGAATCAGAATTAAGTTGCCCAAATAGCAGTGTTGACCGGAATTACATAAATACATTACACTATTTTGGTTCTATCTTTCATCGCGATCCTGTACCCTTTCCTCCTTTTTAAATATTAATCTAATCTAAGGTTTCTAGCGCCGAAGGCGCGTCGAGACGATATGAGGTTCGTCGAACCCCTTGCGACCCCAGTTGCGTAATGGATATCAGGTCATGCCAGCCGCTGGTAGAGAGCAGATGAGTCTTGAAGTTGAGGCTTTTAGCGTCGAGTGTGCTTCTTCTTGTGCTTTTTTGTGGGAGGAGGCTAAAGTGAGTTGGCTGCTGTTTCCTTCGCTGTTGTTTCCTTCTTTTTCTTTATACCATTTGTGAAAGAGAGGATGGCGGATCTTGAATGCCTCTAGCTGTTCGCGATTGAATGATTTGAAGTCTTTTTTGGTTTGTTCATCGTATCCTTTTTCTCTGGTTTTGTTGAATTCTATGAAATCCTCGACTGCCCCCTCAAAGTCTCGCTTCATTTCTCCGAAATTTTGTATAATCATCCTATCTATACGGTCGATAAGGTCCCCTAGTGATTCTCCCTTTGGTGGTGGTGATTTGGTTACTGGCCCTGAGCCTGACCTCCGGGTACTGAAGAGAGAGGTGAATGGGGGTCGGGAAGCGGCGAGAGGACAGCTTCCATTTCCACCTCAGTCTCCACAGGACTTTCCTCATTCATTTATACCGACTGCGGAGCCGGCAGCTGATTCGGTTTGTCTGTGGGAGTTGGAGGGGAAATGCCGGCCGCCTCTGGCTCTTTCCTCACCTCACTCTTCTCTTTCGTCGCCTCCAAGAAAGCCTCCAGGCGTCGGGCATTCCTTCGTCCGGTGGATGGACTCTTCTTCTTTTTCTTTTCGCTCTTTCGAGGGCCTCCAGACTTCTTCTGGTGAGGACCGGTGTGACAGGGGGTTCCTCTTGAGAAGGGTATTACCTCTCCCCGAAGAAGGCAGTGTGATCTTCTCTGTCTTCTCTGTCTTCTCCGTCTCAAATTGCTGTGTCAACTGAACATTCCCGCCTACCATCTGGATAATCCAGTTGATAGGACAAGAGATGTCCAGAGCTGTCAAGGCTTTCCTGAGCTGTCTTGGCATTGCCACGTTTTCCATAACCAGTACCTGGTTTTCACACGTCTTCACACTCTGAAGTCAGAGGTGCGAATGAGAATGATGAGAGTGGGTGTAAATCGATGACGCGCAGGGACGTTGTAGGGCACGCCCCTTTCGATCCTCTTTAACTGTAGAATGAATTTTGGCATCATGCATAGGCGCGTCAAAGGAAGAAAGTTCGAGGGGTTCAGTGGTGCTTGTTCCGTTTCTGCTTCTTCTTCTTCTTAGCAGGAGGTGGCTGGGAAGGAGAAAGCGAGGCAGTTGTTGTTTTCGAGGTTCTCCGTTGCAGCCATTTGTTTGAAGCAGTTGCGGACCTTGGCTGCTTCCAAGTGTCCAGGTTTGTTTAGAAGAAAGTCGTATGCTCCATCAACCCATCCTTTTTGAGTTTTCAGGTATTCCCAGAAGTCATCCGAGGTACCATTAAAATCCAGCTTGAGTTCGCCGAAGCGCTCAATGGCGAGTTCGTCTAGGCTTTCTATGTACGTTCCCAGGGTCATGTCTTCTACCTTCATACTCGGAGTCCGAGGTCGAACTGGATTTGTGGTCCTTGTACGTCCACTTATCTGCGCCTACCATGTTATGTGGAATTGTATTTAATACTAAAATTCGTTTATTAAATTATAAATCATTCATTAACAATTACGTGCTTCGAGCTCCTGTATTATATATTTATCGCTATGTGGGTGTCCGACCTCTGACTACTGAAAGTGTCATTAAGCGATAATAAACAAACAAACTAACTAACTATATAATCTAACGTTAGCACTATACGATACTGTTACTATAATATTCTAAATACTCAGCATGAATCCGCCGACTTTCTCACAGTCCATGTGGATTGAATCAGAATTAAGTTGCCCAAATAGCAGTGTTGACCGGAATTACATAAATACATTACACTATTTTGGTTCTATCTTTCATCGCGATCCTGTACCCTTTCCTCCTTTTTAAATATTAATCTAATCTAAGGTTTCTAGCGCCGAAGGCGCGTCGAGACGATATGAGGTTCGTCGAACCCCTTGCGACCCCAGTTGCGTAATGGATATCAGGTCATGCCAGCCGCTGGTAGAGAGCAGATGAGTCTTGAAGTTGAGGCTTTTAGCGTCGAGTGTGCTTCTTCTTGTGCTTTTTTGTGGGAGGAGGCTAAAGTGAGTTGGCTGCTGTTTCTTTCGCTGTTGTTTCCTTCTTTTTCTTTATACCATTTGTGAAAGAGAGGATGGCGGATCTTGAATGCCTCTAGCTGTTCGCGATTGAATGATTTGAAGTCTTTTTTGGTTTGTTCATCGTATCCTTTTTCTCTGGTTTTGTTGAATTCTATGAAATCCTCGACTGTCCCCTCAAAGTCTCGCTTCATTTCTCCGAAATTTTGTATAATCATCCTATCTATACGGTCGATAAAGTCCCCTAGTGATTCTCCCTTTGGTGGTGGTGATTTGGTTACTGGCCCTGAGCCTGACTTCCGGGTACTGAAGAGAGAGGTGAATGGGGGTCGGGAAGCGGCGAGAGGACAGCTTCCATTTCCACCTCAGTCTCCACAGGACTTTCCTCATTCATTTATACCGACTGCGGAGCCGGCAGCTGATTCGGTTTGTCTGTGGGAGTTGGAGGGGAAATGCCGGCCGCCTCTGGCTCTTTCCTCGCCTCACTCTTCTCTTTCGTCGCCTCCAAGAAAGCCTCCAGGCGTCGGGCATTCCTTCGTCCGGTGGATGGACTCTTCTTCTTTTTCTTTTCGCTCTTTCGAGGGCCTCCAGACTTCTTCTGGTGAGGACCGGTGTGACAGGGGGTTCCTCTTGAGAAGGGTACTACCTCTCCCCGAAGAAGGCAGTGTGATCTTCTCTGTCTTCTCTGTCTTCTCCGTCTCAAATTGCTGTGTCAACTGAACATTCCCGCCTACCATCTGGATAATCCAGTTGATAGGACAAGAGATGTCCAGAGCTGTCAAGGCTTTCCTGAGCTGTCTTGGCATTGCCACGTTTTCCATAACCAGTACCTGGTTTTCACACGTCTTCACACTCTGAAGTCAGAGGTGCGAATGAGAATGATGAGAGTGGGTGTAAATCGATGATGCGCAGGGACGTTGTAGGGCACGCCCCTTTCGATCCTCTTTAACTGTAGAATGAATTTTGGCATCATGCATAGGCGCGTCAAAGGAAGAAAGTTCGAGGGGTTCAGTGGCGCTTGTTCCGTTTCTGCTTCTTCTTCTTCTTAGCAGGAGGTGGCTGGGAAGGAGAAAGCGAGGCAGTTGTTGTTTTCGAGGTTCTCCGTTGCAGCCATTTGTTTGAAGCAGTTGCGGACCTTGGCTGCTTCCAAGTGTCCAGGTTTGTTTAGAAGAAAGTCGTATGCTCCATCAACCCATCCTTTTTGAGTTTTCAGGTATTCCCAGAAGTCATCCGAGGTACCATTAAAATCCAGCTTGAGTTCGCCGAAGCGCTCAATGGCGAGTTCGTCTAGGCTTTCTATGTACGTTCCCAGGGTCATGTCTTTTACCTTCATACTCGGAGTCCGAGGTCGAACTGGATTTGTGGTCCGATTGGTGGGGGTTGATTGGAGATACAGTTTGGATGACTTCCATCTCCTCAGCGTCCACCTCCTGCTTCTCCTCCCCCTCCGACCTCTTTGGTGTAGAGGTACGGTTTGGGATTGGTGATGCAGGTTTTGGGGGGGGTGAGGCGACAGTTGTCACCCTCTCTATCTCCTGTTTCCCGGTCTCAGCCCTTTTCCTTTCGAGCCACGCCTCCATTCGCCTGGCGTCCCGGCATTTGGTTGACGGAGATTTCTTCTTCTTTCTCTGTTTCCTCGTCTCTGCTCCGATGGCTCTTGTGGTTTCGTTGGTGGTTGATGAACTCTTGCCCTTCCTCTGGTGTGGACCAGTGCGGGCGGGATCGCGAAAGGTGCTACCTCTCCCAGAGGTGGATTTCGTCTTATACTTAATGGTGAGCTGAACGCAGCCACTCTCAACATGAACATTCCAGTTGAGAAGTGAACTGGCATCCAGCACCATCAAAGTATCCTTAATTTTCTTCGGCAGGTAATCCATGGCTAATTAGGTGTGCACCCTCTGAAGTCAGAAGTATGAATCGAGAATGGGGTGGGTGTAATGAATGTAAAGTGCCTTATATAGGGGTCTACTTCCATTGTTTCGTTTGGCTGTGAAAAACATTTATAAGCTTAATACGGTCTTACTTAGGTGCTAATTTACAAAAGGCTTCGCAAAGCTTGTCCCTACAATGGCATACAGCTGAGTTAACAAGCTCTATGGAGGTAGCTTGTCCACACAACGTTTGTCAGACAGGTCGCTGAACATGCACAGCTTAAAATATTAGAACTCACAAATTAACTGATTATCGCGTATATCAGTTAACTCGAATTATTTCCACTTTAGCGGGCGTTCTCTAGTTCATTAACGAAGTTTAGCGGGACGGTAAAACTCAGTAACTCGCGGCGTCATGCATCCGGAAGCGAGCGGCGGGCGTTAATGAAAACAAAATTAACTAACAGTCCGCCGCCCGCTTCCGCTCGTGGTAATAATAGTAAGAACATGATTTTGTCTGTCGTCCCGGTTTAATAACGGCCCTTGAGGACTGAATAACAGCCCTCTGGCTTATTAACGGCCTTCGACTTCGTCTCGGGCCGGTAATAAACCTTCGGGCTGTTATTAATTCCTCTCGGGCCATTAATAAACCGTAACTCCGTCCAAACTCATGTTATTGTTATATTAGCCGCTATCATTAAAAACTTGGCAGAGTAATTTGTATGCGTCCGAATGTAATACATAACTTAGAGATAGATAGAGTTTATGAGCAAGTGTAAGTATCCGGGTAATTTATTGCGGATTCTGAATGGCAATATACAACAGTTTATCATTTCCTATCTCCATTCCGAAACTGATAGAGTACAATCGCAGAATTGTCACTCGACCGATATACTACTTGCAAAGCCTTGTTGAGTTCTCGTACGCTGATCACCGGGATAACCTCAACATCATAGTCCTCAACGCCCCCTCAAGGATAATACCGAACATTCTCAGCCATGGTCGAAATCCCTGTGGAATGTTTGCAGCTAGAACTTACTGCGCTTGTTGTGACGTCGGTCTGCGTTTCACGGTTAAGGCGACTGTGAAGAAACGATTTGTCCGAAGTTGGTTGAAGACTTATTGATGTAATTGTTTGTACATCTTTTTTCAAATGTCACTATGTACGGCGGAGTCTCGTGTAGATGTTTGGTCACTGGTAGTCGTTAATGTTGGTTTTTGCGAAAGTCAAAGCATCCTTAGTAGTAACTGTGAATGTCTGTGCATTCAGTGTGTCCTTGTAAATGCGTTTGTCTGTTTCTGATATTGCACTTGAAGCACTTATCCTAACATCTGGAGATTTATGAGAGTTCTGATAAAACTTAATGTTCTGATTCTGGTAAGTCTGTTGTTGTAGCCGTTCAGTGTTTTTCCTCATGCCGTATTCCGTTATACGTCGCTCATCTCGTAGTTACCTTGCATGGGATTTTTGCGATGGTTGTTTCTTCCATGAAAATATTAATGTGGTGGAATTCTCGCCAGTCTGACGTGTCCATTGCATCTTCATTTTATCCAGATGAAGATGATCAAGGATTGTCTGCATATTGTCTGGTAGTTTGTTGAACATCTTTATAGTACAGAAATGGAACATGGCACCTGCATCGTGTTTGGGCAAGCTAAAAATATGTCCAGCCGCCGATTCAGTCACCAAATATAACAGTGGGGAATAACCGTCGATATCTGTCGTGTAATTCTAGTTTTCAACTGATGACTCGGAGACAAATTAAAGATGATAACAAATTGATTACTAATTTGGTATTCCGAATGTCTAGCAGCAATAAACATTTAACAACTGGACTTGTTGGGCATCCGAACAACATTACAGCAATTGCTCGTGGGATTTCCAAATAATATGAAGCAGAGCTACGTTTGGGAATCCAAACTATAACTGTACACTTACTTGTGATCATTGTTATATATACGATACAATAAATGAGTCATGTCACAACAGGTTTACTGGATATAAAGAATAAAGTAAAATTCCACCGCGTATTAATCAGATGCATTATCAGCTTACTGAATGGAGCTTAATAAAACTATACAGAGAAACCCTGACTAGAGGCAAATTGTTAACAACTGCCACGAGAGAGGCTTTCTGGTACAAGACGAACTAAGAAACATGCTAAGTTTGAAACAATTGAAATTAAATGTGATGAAATTAGTCTTTTGTATCGAGAGTATATGTCCTCAAACATGTCGCGGTGATAAATATGTGGTGTACAGTTATTAGTAAAAAACATGCATTTAGGCACATTTGTGTAGACACTGTAAGTGAAATGTTTTTGTCATTGTTAACACTGAAGTCTCATCTTAGATTCCAGCTTATGATCACACAAAACACGCAATACTAAACATGGGATGGCTAGAAGAAGGTCCAGGTCTTCATGTTGTTTCGTCTATGATAGCTGGCTTCGTAGCTGCTTTCACGACTTCACCCGTCGACGTGATCAAGACGCGGATAATGAATCAGAAAACGGGTAGGTACATATGTATATCATTTTAACTGTCACCGATAGTTTAACCCTAAAGTCCCCATTCAGCCACAAACTGACACTTTTATATTTATTTGAAAAAGTTGCCTCCAAGTGTATTCTTCCTTCACAACTCAACCGCTAGGCTGCATTTCTCTCAACACTATTTTCAGTCATTGTTGACTGCCAGTACAGGCAGGCAACAATGATGGAGAAACACTGCTAATTCATCTGCAGCTGTGTATATTCGGTAGTTATTATCGTAAAAATTAATCTTAAGCTGTAAGGGTTATTTAACGGTTTACGGAGACGCTAAGAAACATAAACTGAATTCCAGCAAAATAAGGCAATCAAAGCGAAGGTTTTAGCGCGCCAAAAGCCGCGTGGACGGCGTAGAGAAAACTAACCCCTTGCGACCCCTTTTGCAGTTCAATAGTACTTTTCACGTCCACAGCCGCGCAGGGGGGGGGGGGGGGTGAAGCAAAGGAGCCAGAAAAACCACCAGGACCCAGTCCGCTACCTCCGGGGGCGGTTCTTTGTTCTTCTGTATGTATTGTCAGCCACTTGTAATAAAGCTCGTCGAGAAGATCCACTTCCTTCATTGACATGTAATGAATTTGTCTCTGGAAGTTTAAGATGGCCATTGTCCATGGCATATAAATTAAACCGAAGGTTTTAGCGCGCCGAGGGAGTGCAGGGGCGGTGTTGAGAAAACTAACTCCTTATGACCTCTTTAACAGTACAATGGTCCTTTCCATATCCAGCAGCCGCGCAGGAGAAGCAAATTAGCCACCAGCACCCTGTCCGCCACTCCGCAGGTTATAGTAGATGGTTCTAGTCTGTTCTTGGTGCCTGTAAAGTCTGCCACTTATATAATATGGCTCTTTGAGATTAAGAAGATCCACTTCCTCCATTGACAAGTTTAGTCTGTCTCCGAAAGTTAAAGATGGTGATAATTTTAGGGGTAGTCCTTGTTGTTCCTCAGGCAAGTATAGTCTGCCACTTGTTGTTGTAGTTGTGTCCCTGATCGAGCCTTTCTAGACAGGTATAGGCTGTCCGTTTCGGTCGGGCCCGCAGAACCGAAGCACACATTCAGCTCACGAGAGGGTAAGAAGTGCCAAGGTTAGACGCTCCATAAACCGGTTGATATTCCAGTATTACATTGAGCCTTCGTAGGTTTAGGCCGAACGTAGGAGGGTAATTTTGACTTCGCCAGGACAGGATAAGCCAAACGGGGGAGTCTGGTTGGATTGAAGAGAAGAAGAAAGAAATCCCAGGAGTAACGCCAGCTTGAGAGTGGCGGGGGTATGAAATTCCTCAACTGTTACAAAAATGGGATTACAGAAAACTCTTGTAGTATTTTTGAAGGTCGGGAGTCATCCATCAATCCTCCAGGAAAGTTAGGATACTGTGTTTGAAGCTTCTACCCCCGCCAAAACAAAAAAAAAGTTGAGATAAGAGTGTTTGTGGGTGAAATGTACCTCTGTTTGTTAGTGCAGATTTTAGTGATTTGTTGAGTTGGTCGGGGCAATGTCAAGCAGTGCACGGCATCAAGCAACGACGATGATGGCATCTGCCATAAGGGACCGCGACAAATAGTTATCCGGCTCACTGATATTCATCTGCCCGTATCCACTCTGGGTGGTTGCATGAATGTGCCGGTAGCTGTGTTGTAGTTGCGTTGTCGGTATATACGCGAGTTGATAATAATAATAATAACTCTTTGGCCAGCCGCTGATTTGTCGCGGTCCTCATAAGAGAAGGCCATCATTCCCCCTGCACCCCACCCCATCTTCCCCTCCTCTCCTCCCAGCATTCAGATATAAACTGCTTAATAGTGTCCCTCACTTCCTCTTTTTCAATTTCTTCAATAAGCATTCCTACCCTCTCCCTCGTGTCCCCCTTCAGCCATCTATCCTTTGTTTCTTCACCCCACTTCTGCATTATTCTTCCAGTAAATTTTATTCTATGAGGTATATACTGTGGGCATTCCAAGAGAAAATGTTCCAGGGTCTCCACTACTCCAGAGTGGCACATTTGGCATCCCTTTTCCCCATCTCTCCCAATTTTTCCCCGAAGCTCCAGTGATCTTGATCTCAGTTTGAACAGCAGTGACCCTCCAAAGGTGCCATCTAGGTACTTCTCAAAAGCTGGCTTTTCTTTATATTGTAACCCCTGCAGTGATCTTTTCACGCTAACCCCTGCTCGCCAGTTTCGATTGCAATCTTCCATGACTCTCTCTTTGACAAATCTTTTGCCTTCTTTCATTCCTACTTCTATGTTTGTGACCTCTATAGAGTAATTGTCCATTAGTTCCCTCACATGTTTTGACCATCCCGTTTCTATATTAGAATTCCAAATGGTATCGAGCATCAATTTGCACCACCGGTTGTCAGGCAGGTTTCTCAAGTAGTTAAAGTAACACAGTTTTCCCAAATCTACCCTGTCCTTGATTTTCATCCACCCAAGCTCCCCCCTTACTGCTTCCAAAGCTGCAGCATTACTCGACCCTGTTATCCATCTGCCGGCATCATTTTGAGTATTTTCCAACTTCTTAGTAACGGTTTGGTTTAATGGAATCACGTCCGTGCCATACGTTATACTTGGTAAACCCACCCTCTCACACAGTGTTTTCCCCACAAAGACCTTGTTGAAACTATTTTTCCCTAAAAGTTTTAGTTGGTTCAGAATTCTTTTCCCCTTCAGAATCAGTTTGGCTGAGTAATTTCTGTACACCCCTCTTCCCGTTATATTTATGCTTACCCCTAGATACTCATACTCTCCCGTTTCTCCTACAGTGATTTGTTTGCTTTCCCCTTCGGGGATTGAGAACTCCCCCACTCTCCATCTCTTCGTCATATCTACCTTGCGTCCAACGGGTATTACCTTGCTTTTATTTTCATTTAGTTCGAGCCGCCAAGTGTTCCCCATATCTACCAACAATTTCCAGCAGTTTCTCTAGCCCCTGTTCAGTTCTAGACATTAACACCATGTCGTCCGCAAAGAATAAGCCTGGTATCTTTATGTCTCCAACATTTACCCCCTCCGCACTCTGAATTAGTTCGTCCCCTAAATCTTTAACATACAATGCAAACAAAATCGGTGAAAAGATACACCCCTGCTTGAGGCCTATATCCATAGGGACTCGTTTTGTAGTGATACTCCCTAGACTGAGTTGGCTTTGCACATCTGTATACAGTGCTTTCATGATTCCCACAAAGTCACCCCCCAGTCCGATGCCCTCGAGCTTTCGCCACATACCTTCCCTCCACACTCGGTCGTACGCTTTTTTCACATCTAGAAATGCCAGAAACATCTTTTTCTTTTCAGCCTTTGTTGATTCTATCAGTTGGGTGAGTGTAAATAGGTGATCAGTGACTCTTCGTCCTTTCCTGAAACCATTTTGAATTTCTCCTAAAAAACCTTTCTCTTCTATAACTTCATCTAGTCTACCGTATATGACCTTACAGAATACTTTTCCGATGTTACTACTAACTGATATCCCCCTATAGTTATCTAGAACTTCCTTATCCCCCTTTTTGTGTATGAACGACACCTTACTTTCCCTCCACTCTCTGGGGACCTCTTGCTTTCGCAGAGCCAGGTTGAAAAGGTTTGTCAGGACTTCAATAAGTGCCTCCCCTCCATTTTTGAGGAATTCGTTCGGAATTTCATCAGTCCCTCCCGCTTTACCATTTTTTAATTTCGAGACCACGTTCCGCACTTCTTCTGCCGTTATTTCGCTACATACACGATTGGATAGGTTCTCCTCCACCAGTGTATTTCTTTTTGGTGGGGACCCACTGCCCCATCGCCTATCGTTTATCTTTTCCCAGTGCTTGACTAACTCTGAAGCGATACGGCCTTTATCTTCTGTACTTTCCCCATCCACTTTGATACTCTGCACACTACTTTTCCCCCGTTTATTTACCCAGTTCCAAAATACGTTTGAGCTCGAACCCCCCGTTTTCTTTATTGTTCTGGCAAGACTGCAATTGCGCTCCTTCCTATTATTATCCTTTATCTCATTCACCTTTTTCCGTGCCAGTTCATATTCTCCTTTCATTAGTCTCGTGTCATTGTTATCCACCCCTTTAAGCTTCCTACTTCTTCTGTAAGCAGCGCATTTTACCTTCCTTTCTTTTATAGCCTTTTTCAGTCCCTCGTTAACCCTGTATCCAAGCTCTCTCGTTGGGACCCTCACCCTTCCTATACACTCCTTCCCTGCCTCTGTTAGGCTATTTACTATGCCATCTGAAATACTCTGGACATTTGCATCCCTAGGTATACATTCAAGATTTGGTTTTAGTTTTTCCCGAAACTGCTTCCAGTCGGCTCCTTGTTTTAGTCCCCAAACTTCCTTGAAGGTATTTCTGTCTCTATTCGTCTTTTTGCCCATAATCTTAACTGTTATCAGGTTGTGATCACTACCCAAGTCATTTTTTCCCTCATCTATTTCTACATCTATAACCTCCCTCCATACGCTAATGTCAGTGAGTATATAATCAATTATTGTTTTCTTATCGTTCCTCTCCCAGGTCCATTTACCCTTACATTTCGCATCCCTGTTCAGGATCTTTAAACCAAGCTCTTTTGATAGGTCCAACATCTTCCTCCCATTCGTGTTAATTTTCCTATCACCTCCCTGTATGCCCTCCTCCTTATCCCCGATGTGCCCATTGAAGTCCCCCATTAGGACAATACTGAACCCTCTGCTCCCAAGCTCTGTGATATTCGATCTAAGAGTTGTATATATTGAATCATTCCACTCGGGCTTACTTCCCTCCACTGCTAAGTATACAACACCAACGGCAACACTCCTGCTTCCTAACTTGATTTTTGCCCAGACTATTTCGTTGGATACTGGAATCTGAGTCATTGCTTCTGTGAGATCTGTAATCAATGAGGGCTGTAATTCCTCTTTAGCGTAGATGCCAACACCCCCACCCCGTTTCTGACCCTCAGTTCGCCCAGCTCCTATCCACACGCAACCCTTCATCTGATCAACCCGCTCATCCCGTCGTATCCACGTCTCACTTAGACCCATTATATTGAAGTCTCCTTCGTCCATCATTGTTGATATTTCGCTTACTTTCTTGTGCAGACCCTGGATGTTGCAGTACCCAAACTTAATGAATCTTTGTTTTTTTGTCATCACTGGCACATTATTATAACCCTGGTTTGTCCCTGTATTGTGCATGTTTGTTGTTCTTCCTATGTTCCCAGCATTTGTGCCACTCTGGGTTACCGGCTGTGGTCCCCTACCCCCCTTTTCTCCAAAAAAGGCCCAGCCACCTGTAAGATTTTTTGGCCCAACAGGTCTGTACCCATCCTACTTAAATGCAATCCGTCTCGCCCATACAACTCTCCTTGTCCCCAGAATGAATCCCAGTGGTCAATGAAATGTACTCCCAAGTCTTTGCAGTGCTCTCCCAGCTCCTCGTTTAGTGCCATAATCCGCGAGTTCCTCTCATTCCCACCACCCATAACGGTGAGCGATATGATATGATAGTTTTGATGATGAGTCGGTCGGGGAAGGGTCAAACTATGAGCTGCAACAGCAGCAGGGGGGGGGGGGGGGTGGATGGGAGGTGAACAGACTTTTTTGGAACTCAATGGGATGGCCCACCATCCTCGCCGTGTAGATAAAGAATGGGCCACCCCAGAGGGACATAAGGGACGGCCCTCACCCTCGCCAGCCCAGGCCTCTCGTAGACAAAAGCCCCCTTCGGGTGGGAGCTATTTAACACTTCACGGCCAACTCATCTCTCTTCACAGTGCACCCACCGGGTTCCTCGGCTCCGGAGGATCTAATTACCTCTATACGAGGATATCTCCACTTACTGAGAAGCCTCAGAGGTAGTGCCTTAACGGTATAGTTTACAGGCAATTACATATTTGACTATAAAATACAAATAGATAACTAGAAAATGATATTCAATCTATACCGTTGGGAAATCACATAGCCAGATTGGCTGTCTACCTGTCACTCCTGTAAAACATTTAACTCCAACACTGACTACATTCTCTGCGCATTAATCTTTGATAGAAAGATCTACTAGTATGGATACTTGTGAGTAGCTAGTAGAACTGCAACTTTGACTCGGCTACATATCCCATTAATCTATTTCTGTAGATGGACGAGTTTCCAGGCTCAAAAAAGGTGGCTAATGGTGAATGTGATAGTGGGTATCCCTACCCCTCCGTGCTAATCTGATATTATTATGGTTATCAAACTGGGTTGTGGTTAAATTTAGAAAACAAATATGGCACGGTTCAAATATTGTTCATCAGTCAAGAAAGACATAATGGACACAATGTTATACAGAATAGGTCCTCGATGTGTCGACAGTTTGGGACACTTAAGTTATTTAGGTTATCGATGTGGCAACCGTTACTGTGGAGAGTAACAGTCAGGGCAGTATGGGTTGTCACACTGATCACACTTGTCACACTGATAGCTTTTTCGAAATGAGGACAGAAGTTTTGTTGCTAACTTCTCTTTAAATTCTTTTCTATTTTCTATATTTCGCACTTCAGGGTCCAGTTTGTTCCAGATTTTCGGAAAGGCATATGAGGGCAGCCTATCTAGAGCCTTTGTTAGGGTTTTATTGATACGTACCAGTCCTGGTTGCCTTGTACTCATGTGTGATTGAGAGATTGGGGAAGTAAAATAATGTTCGAAAGATTCTGGAAGTTTTTCCAATCAAACATAAATAGACAGGCATGTAATTTGTTTGTACAAGTCGATGACCTTCAATATTTTATCTTTTATGAACAATGGGTCTGCATGGGAATTATACTTTTTGTTGTTTAATATTCCAAGTGAACGTTTCTGTATTCTTAGTAATTTATTGATTCCTCTTGAGGTTCCCCATATTTGAATGCCGTATACCAAGTGCAGTGGACCAAAGAGTAATAGAGCATCTTCATGACATGTTGTAGTAGTAGTTTTTTTTGCTCTGTTCAAAGTATAATTTGCCCATCCAATCTTAGAACAAATTTTTGATATATGAGTTTGATAAGATAAGTGTTCATCAATATGAATACCTAAACAATTTAGAGATTTATCTTCTTCATTTGAACCCACCCTTTTTTAATTTTTTACCATTCATGAAAATGGCAGGGTGAATGCAACTTTTAGCTTTATGGTTTGGATTAATGATAATGTATTTTGTATTGTTGGCGTTCAGGGCGAGTTGATTTGCCGAGCACCACTCATATAGATTATTGAGTTCATGGTTAAAATGGATATCTATGGATTTGGTATTAGGGGCTGAGTCATGGGCAGTTGTGTCATCCGCAAGAGATTAAGAGTTGTAGAACGACTGATGTCATTTATATATAATAGGAATAACGCTGGACCAAGAACCAAGAACTGAACCCTGTGGGACCCCACATGCTAATTCGGTGAGTTCAGACTTTTGTTCGCCATATTGATATTGCGATCTTTTTAAAACCAATTGATTTTCCTCGCTGTTTGCAACTCCCACTTGTAACAGAGGCAAGTTTTCGTGCGTATCGTGTCACTCGCAGCCAGTTCTAAATTTAGGTCACAGAATGCCTGGCTCACCCCATCACAATGATGTAATCTTTAACTCTTTCGATAGACATGCCCCAGATTATTTAGTTTTCCTGTTGAGGACGCGATGCGCATTGAGTTCTATTATTAATTCGCTGTCTTGAAGTCTATTTAGAGTTTTGTTTTGAAGGTCTTTTAAGCGCATTGCTATAGTGTCTATTTTTGCTATCTCGTGAAGTTGTTTTATCGATGTCCACGCGGGCTTGCGCAGAGCCACGCGCAAGGCATGATTTTGGACCCGTTGTAGTTTTTCAATGTTGGTTTTATTCAGGTCACTTGTTATTATGGCCCCATACTCTAGTACTGGGCGTATATATGATTTGTAAAGATTGAGAAGAATTTCTTTATTGGCTCCCCAATTTTTACCTCTAATCATTTTCAGGAAATTGATGCGTTTAGTGGCTTTGACGGTGACTGAGTTTATGTGATTGTTTAGATTGAGACTGCTATCCAGGTTGAATCCCAGAAACTTTGCCTCATTACTAGCTTCAAGTTTATGATCGTAAAGCTTAAGCTCAATATTAGGGACAGGCTTTTTCCTTTGTTTTTTATAGAATGTGATTCTTTGTGTTTTCGTGGCATTTAGCTTGATGCGCCACAGAGCGCACCAGTCTTGCAGGTCGCGGATGGTATCCTGCAGGCGGTTTTGTATTATGTTTCCAGACTTACTGGCCGTCCACATTCCTTTGTCGTCTGAGAATTGAGATAGTTCAACATGGTTATTCCCTAGTTTGTCAATGTCATTCACATATATTATAAATAGAAGCGGGCTGAGGACCGAACCCTGTGGAGTGCCCGCTTCGAGTTTTACCTCGGCTGACACTTCGCGGTTGACCCTCCCTTTGATTTTTCGATCAGATAAAAATGATGATATGATCCTTAGAATTTTGGTAGGTAGCCCCATTTTAACTAGTTTGTATCTCATGCCATTGTGCCAGACAGAGTCAAACGCTTTTTCTACGTCGAGTAATAGCGCGGTTCCTATTTCATTTTGACTGAACGCCGTTTTCATATAATCTACCAGTCTATAAACATGCTCGATTCCCTCTCTTTGGCTCCTGTATACCCTTTGCCACTTATTGAAAAAGCTGATCGATTCGAGATGGCTGCGGAGTCTAGTCGTGAGAATGCGTTCGAAAATTTTTCCAATACAGCTAAGTAGGCTGATTGGGCGGTAATTAGCTGGGCTGCTCAAATCCTTGTCGGGTTTGGGTATCATGACTCCTGTAGCTACTTTCCAACATTTTGGGAAGTATCCACTAGAGAGACAGCAGTTTAGGAGGTTAGTGAGTCTATCGAAAAAAGTGTTGGAACATTGTTTCAGGATTTTGTATGAGACCTCGTCCCCTCCTGGGGAAGAAGAAGACTTACATTTTTTAATTGTGTTAGCCACTTCTTCTTTGCTTATCGGTTCCGTGAGTTCATGGCCATCCCCGTCCTCGGGCGTTTGGCTGAAGTTGGCATCGTTAAACGTTGTCTTGTTGTCTTGAACACATTTGTTTACTTTTTCTTTGAACTCGTCATCAAACCTATCGCCCTCATGTGGACGATGATATTTCTTAAGGAGCTCAGCAAAGGCGCTAGCCTTGCCTTGTCATCCAGGGCCATAGTTCCATCGTTGATCTTTAGTGCCTTACTGTTGGCGTCTTTATGTTTTTGTCCAGTAAGGGTTTTAAAAGTATCCCAAAACTTTTTAGTCTCTTCCAACTTTGGGAGGGCATGTCTGGTATATATCCATATGTGGGCTGGGGTGTTTTTCACAGCTCAGTACATAATACAAACTCGGTGACAAGCTGACAAATGTCACTCATCTTGATAATTCTTTTCAATGTGAGATGTCCCAAGTTTGTTTTTCTCAACTCAGTTTGTGTCGTCCAAACAAATTAGATGAAGCCCTATTGATTGGCTTTCATTGATTTTTCGTCAGTCAGTGAGTGGTTTGCTTTACTGACCCCGTGAAGCCCTATTGGTTGGCTTTGATTTAAGTATAACCAATCGGGAGCGGTTTGCTTGACTGGCTTCAGATGCGTGTGAAAATAATATGAAAAAATGGTTTTATAAAATATATTCAGACTGGGGAAATAAAAAAAAAATAACACCAAACATTACGATGCCTCACGAATGTTTATGACGGAAAATATTTTACATAACGTAGAAATTGTGTGTTTTACCTTCTGAACCTCTACATTGTGTGAAAGGTATGAAAAATTAAAAATAAAATAATAATAATAATAATAAATGATTGAGAGAATGTTCATGGTGAACACCTTTTGGATGTTTCGTTTGCTAGCCTCAATAATTTCGGGATCTACTTCACTATCTGAAGGTGACCAACCAGATGATTCTGTAAAAGGAAGTTTCCGACCGCTGGAGTTTCTGAAGCGGTCTGCTAATTTCATTTGCCTAAGAAAATTACAGTTATATGATGGTAAATTTGTTTGGTTACCATTTTTAGGCTTAGATGCTGGTATGAAAGTTAAACCGCGATCTAAAAGAGACTTCTCTTGGGTTGTTAGGTCATTGGTGCCAGACAGGTTAACCACATTAGTTCCTAATCAAACATCTGTGTGTTTCGAAATTTTTGACAGGAAATCCTGTGTATTTTTTAGACAGCTCGGATGTCTATTTGCTGTAGGTTTGAGATGATAATCAATTAATTCCGAGATCGCATAAGAGTCCGAATTACAATCTGATACAATTGGCCTCCCGGGTGGAGTTAGGTCATCCGTCCATGAAGAACGGTCCTTGTGGATCTTTGGTAGGATATAAAATTGTCTTGTCTGAGCACTGAGCTTAGTTGTTAAATATTTCAATTGTTTTTTGGTAATGTGACCTTCGTCGAGGAGAAATTGTAAGATCTTATTGAATTTTTCGATATTACTAGGCCAAATAAGTGAATCTATTTTCTTATAATTCTTATTATGCAGGGCATAATTTTGAACCCGTTGTAGTTTTTCAATGTTGGTTTTAGTTTAAACAATATTTATTCATGAAAAAATATGATGCATACATATAATAAACTACAACATGATTGTCATACAGAGTGCGCAATACAATGGTAATTACGGTATGCATTAACGTAAAGAGCCAAGAACGAGATTTGTTGAAAGAATTCTGCAGTAAGCTTATAGCTTGTATGAGCTGTCTCCTTTGGATTACTGACAAAGTTTAACAGTAGCTGCAAACACTAAGTGAAATATTGTTTAAACATAGAAAACAGAGAGAGAGAGAGAGAGAGAGAGAGAGATAGAGAGAATGAGAGAGAGAGAGTAAAGAGAGCAATAGGGAGAATGAGAGAATGAAAAAAAAAAGGAAACTCAACCCCTTACCCAACACGTGTAGCACTCGACACTTGAAGAATAAGTTTTCGAATAACTGGAAGTTTCCAATGTCAGTCTCAAAAACGCAGCTCACGATCCCTCACTGGAACGGACTCGTCGAGCTCATTCCAATGAGGGGTCATAAGCCATGTTCTCGAGACAAAGGTTGAAAATATAAAAGGAATTAAATGACGATGTTCATGGGTAACACTGGCCGTTACATTGGGCAAAGGGTTAATCTAGGAAACAGGGGGAACAACCTGAATTCAGTGTTCGCTACCAAAGAATATGCAATAGGGCAGCCTCAATGGGTGTATCGATAACGGTGGCCCATTTGTGTGGCAAGAAATACTGGAAAAGTTCAAGAGTGCACTGCTACTTATTAAAACGTCCACTCAGTATGATATAGTCCTGCACGGCTCTGAAGACAAGAAGGTTTTCATTATTATTCAGTCGTTCGGATCCAAATAGGAGTGTGAAGAGCTCAATAGTAAATGGCAAAGCATTGATTGTGGAATCACGACGATCGTCATAGATTGGGCAGTGCACAAGAAAGTGCTCAGTAGTTTCAAGATCCCCACACAGGCAACGTTGAGATGTTGAGAGATGGTTATCGTATAAGTGGGCGTTGATATTACTACAGTGCAGGCGCAACCTGCAATGATAAATTTGGGCAGTACGAGATTTGGCTCCATAGTAAAAAATTGGTGGTCGTAGGTTCGCACTATTTAAAAACGTCTTGAAGTTTATGAGGGAACAATTTTCTCTTACTGAGGGGAGTAATCTATTCCACTGGTCGGTAACTTCCGGGATAAACGAGGACTTATATAAATTGGTGTGACAAAAGGGAACACGGTGGTTATTTTCGGATCGGAGATTGCGGCTTTGGGTAATAGATGAAATAATTGGTGGCACCTTATGGGAGATATATGGAGGCGTTAATTTATGATACATCTTAAAAAACTGGATAAGCTTGTGCTTTCGGCGTCTTTCTGCCAGTGGATCCCATTGAGTTTCTGTGTAGAGAAGGTCTCTACTGCAGCTCACAGTGGCGCCAGTAACTATTCTTGCTGCAGCTACTTGTATTTTATCCAGGTCCGCAGCTTGAGTTGCTGAGCAGTTGTCCCAGACAGAGTCAGCGTATTCTAAAAGAGGTCGGACAAACGCAAAGTATATCTTTTCAAGGACTTTCCGGTCAAGTGTAAACTTGTGGGCCTGAGTTTGTCAATACGTGTCCAGGCTTTAGTGCACACATGATCGATATGGTCGTTCCATGTACAACCTTTATTCAAGATTACACCCAGATGCTTGTGGCTACTCACCTCGGAAATTTGAGTTCCGCCTAGATATATAGGTGGGTGCACCGAAACGTTACTTTTACGTGATATAATCATGGTTTCCGTTTTAAGGGGGTTGAACTCAACGAGCCAGGTGTTAGCCCAGTGTTCAATTGGGGCCAAATCACGGTTGAGTATGATGGCACCTTGGTCAGGATTCGCAATTATAAGATAAAGGGGTGTATCATCTGCAAATAAGCGTATACTGCTAAGTAGGTTTTCAGTAATATCGTTGATGTAAATCAGAAATAACAGGGGACCAAGGATCGAACCCTGCGGGACACCAGACGTTATTGGTTTCCAAGGAGATGCCCCAGAGGCTACAGGGACGCGCTGGTACCGATCAGAAAGGTAAGATTTTAGGAAACAAAGCAAGTCGCCAGATATGCCTATTCTCTCGAGCTTGTGAATAAGACCAGCATGCCAAACTTTATCAAATGCCTTGCTAACATCACAAAAGACAACTCTTACCTCTTTTTCTTCGTCAAGAGCATGGCAGAATTCATCATAGAGGTCTGTCAGTTGTAAGACCGTAGAGTCACCTGGAGTAAAACCAGACTGAAACTGGCTCAGTATATTGTTATCACATAAAAAAAACCATAACCGTTTGAAGACACATTTTTCAAGTACTTTACCTTTACAGCTAAGCAAAGAGATTGGCCTATAGTTATTAACTACGTTAGACGGATTCTTTTTCAACACCGGTGTCACATTGGCTTTTTTCCATAAAGCTGGAAAGTAACAGTTGTCTAATAATCTATTGAAGAGGGCCGTAAGTGGGTCACACAATGAGTGTCTACATTCTTTTAAAAGCCTGGGACTTATAAGATCAGGACCAGTCGCCTTCGATACTTTGATACTCTTGATCGCTTCGTACACATCCTTGCTTTCAAGTGTTATCTTGTCAAGTGATTGTAGGGGAGGCAGGGGTTAATCTGGCAAGGATGCATTAGTGTCATCCAGTATCGAAATGGAACAGAAGTAATCATTGAAGACTTCCGCCTTTTCGGGATTGGTTGAATAGAGTTTATTAAGGTGACTTATAGTCGGGATTCCGGAAATATTTTTACAGATAAATGTTTTTAATGTTTTCCACCATACCCACGAGGGTGTTTCCGGACAGCTTAGTTCTGATTGGACTTTCGATATGTATGTAGATTTGGCTTTCCTAACAGCTGATACGACTTCATTTCGTTTATGCTTATATCTCGCCCAGTCGTGTTGGTTTTATTCAGGTCACTCGTTATTATGGCCCCATACTCTAGTACTGGGCGTATATATGATTTGTAAAGCCTGAGGAGAACTTCTTTATTGGCTCCCCAATTTTTACCTCTAATCATTTTCAGGAAATTGGTGCGTTTAGTGGCTTTGACAGTGACTGAGTTTACGTGATTGTTTAGATTGAGACTGCTATCCAGGGTGAATCCCAGAAACTTTGCCTAATTACTAGCTTCAAGTTTGTGGTCGTAAAGCTTAAGCTCAATATTAGGGACAGCTTTTTTTCTTTGCTTTTTATAGAATGTGATTCTTTGTGTTTTCGTGGCATTTAGCTTGATGCGCCACATAGCGCACCAGTCTTGCAGGTCACGGATGGTATCCTGCAGGCGGTTTTGTATTATGTTTCCAGACTTACTGGTCGTCCACATTCCTTTGTCGTCTGAGAATTGAGATAGTTCAACATGGTTCTTCCTTACTTTGTCAATGTCATTCACATATATTATAAATAGAAGCAGACTGAGGACCGAACCCTGTGGAGTGCCCGCTTCGAGTTTTGCCTCGTGTGACACTTCGCGGTTGACCCTCACTTTGATTTTGCGATCAGATAAAAATGATGATATGATCCTTTGAATTTTGGTAGGTAGCCCCATTTTAGCTAGTTTGTATCTCATGCCATTGTGCCAGACAGAGTCAAACGCTTTTTCCACGTCGAGTAATAGCGCGGTTCCTATTTCATTTTGACTGAACGCCGTTTTCATATAATCTATCAGCCTATAAACATGCTCGATTCCCTCTCTTTGGCTTCTGTATGCCCTTTGCCACTTATTGAAAAAGCTGATTGATTCGAGATGGCTGCGGAGTCTAGTCGTGAGAATCCGTTCGAAAAATTTTTCCAATACAGCTGAGTAGGCTGATTGGGCGATAATTAGCTGGGTTGCTCAAGTCCTTGTCGGGTTTGGGTATCATGACTCCTGTAGCTACTTTCCAAGATTTTGGGAAGTATCCACTAGAGAGACAGTAGTTTAGGAGATTAGTGAGTTTACCGAAAAAAGTATTGGGACATTGTTTCAAGATTTTGTATGAGACCTCGTCCCCTCCTGGGGAAGAAGAAGACTTACATTTTTTAATTGTGTTATCCTCTTCTTCTTGGCTTATCGCTTCCGTGAGTTCATGGCCATCCCGTCCTCGAGCGTTTGGCTGAAGTTGGCATCGTTAAACGTTGTCTTGTTGTCTTGAACAAATTTGTTTACTTTTTCTTTGAACTCGTCATCAAACCTATCGCCCTCATGTGGACGATGATATTTCGTAAGAAGCTCAGCGAAGGCGCTAGCCTTCGCCTTGTCATCCAGGGCCATAGTTCCATCGCTGATCTTTAGAGACTTACTGTTGGCGTCTTTATGTTTTTGTCCAGTAAGGGTTTTAAAAGTATCCCAAAACTTTTTAGTCTCCCTGAGTCCATTTAGATTTTCCGTTGCTTTTTCCCATCTCACGCGATTGTCGTTTGCTATTGCTTTTTTAACTTCACGGATTATACACGGCTTTAAGTTCGACCTTTTTAGTTGGAAGTTTTTCTGATTTGTATGCACGGAAGGCCTTTCTTTTTTGTTTTATTATTTGGAGTGTGGTTTCAGTTATTCTGTTGGCCCGCGGTTTAACCGTCTGTTTGGGACAAATCTCATCAAGAGTGTTGTTAATGATTTCACTGAGATTGGTACATGCTTGCTCTAGCTCGCAAGTATTCATTGGGTCGTTTTTGTTTATTTTAACCTGAATTATTTTTCTGAAGAGGTCCCAGTCAATTTTGGATAGATTCCTCCTCCTCATTGTGGGGTATCTTGTGGGTCCGCTGCAACCGTGTAATGTAGCAAGAACAGGCAGGTGGTCGCTACCTAAATCATCGTCCCCCACAAATATGTCTTGCATTTGATTAGTTAGTGATTTACTGGTTATAATTAGGTCAAGGATGTCGGATTGGTGGAGTTTGTTGTTACTGACGTGGGTAATGTCATGGTCGTTATTTAATACAAAAAGATCAAATTGTTCGATGATATTGAAGAGAGCGTCGCCATTGGGCTCCGTTTTATTGCATCCGAAAAAATGATGTTTGGTATTGAAATCACCTAAGAAAATACAGTGTTTGTGATTTTTCACAATGAATTCAATAACTTTGCTGTCAACTGTTTTTTTCGGTTCATTATAATATGAGATTACGGCAACTTTTTTATGATCTAGTTCAATCTCAGCGGCAATCATCTCTGCGTTGAGATGATCGCTTGATATCGTTTTATATTTTAAGTCCTGCCTTATCAGAAGAGCGACTCCGCCTCCACGTTGTGTGGGACGGTCTCGTCTTATGATGTTGAATCCACTTAGCAAAAATGTCTTACTTGGCTTTAACCATGTTTCGCTGATACCAATTACATCTACGTTTGTGAAGTAATCGGACATCTGTGAGCTTTTGCAGTTAACGCTTCGAGCGTTCCACTGACTTATTTTCAACTTATCCATAAGTGTTCAGTACCTGACGTAATTGTTCTAGTTAACGTGTTGTGGGTGTTATTTATATTTTATTTATGGCGGCTTCTATAAGCGAGGAAGAGATTTGAGTTCGATATAGCTTGGATGCTGTTTTCCCAACCTCTTTGCATATGTCGGAAAGACTGACGTCGAAGTGTTTGTTCATTATATAATAAAAATTGAACCAGCCATTAGGCTGCACATCGAATGTGGAGAGGTTGAGTTTTCTACGCTGTTGACATTAACAACTTTTAGTTCTATGTCAGTTTTAACCTTTTTGTAGCGGGGACACCCCCGATAATTGCTTGGGTGTTGCCCGTTACAATTTGGGCATTTCAGTTTTGAAACCTTGCATGACTTTGTTATATGTGTTTCGTCGCATTTCATGCAACGCAACTCCCCTTTGCATCTGTTCGACATATGGCCAAATTTCTGGCATTTATGACATTGTGTGGGCTGAGGCAAAACAGGATACTCCTCAGTCTCATATTTGTGTCCGTTTATACACCTTTGTTAATGAAGTTAAGTTTTATGGCTCTATTGGGGCATTTTACTTTAATTTTCCACGTAGGGTTGCCTGTAGTCTTAGATATTAGTCTGCCCCACGAGTATCCCGACAGGGCTTCATCAATATCCCCATCATTGATCTTTGTGGGAACCCTTAGGACGACTACGCAAGGGTTTTGCAGCGGTTGATGCTGTTGTTTACTCGTCTGGTGTTTGGCCGTATTATCCTTTTGAGGTTGTTTAGAAAGGGCTCTTACCTTGTCGGCAAATGATACACCACTGTCAGTGGTGAATGTTGGCGTCGGCGGTATCGTTTCCGTTGCGTTACTGTCTGCCGATTTCCCATCATTGTGGATCTCCGCACTGGTTGTTACTACTGTAACATCCATGGTGTCCGAGGTCTCAACGACAACACCCGGGTTATCGGTGTGTGTCGACGCTTTCCGGGTTTTCCAACTTGATGATGAATGAAAGGTTTTAGCGCGCCGAAGGCGCGCAGGGACGATGTGGGATTTACAAATCCCTTGCGACCCGGTTCCAACTTTGGGAGGGCATGTCTGGTATATATCCACGTGGGCTGGGGTGTTTTTCACAACTCAGTACATAATTAAACTCGGTGACAAGCTGACAAATGTCACTCATCTTGATAATTCTTTTCAATCTGAGATGTTCCAAGTTTGTTTTTCACAACTCAGTTTGTGTCGTCCAAACAAATTAGACGAAGCCCTATTGATTGGCTTTCATAGATTTTTCAGCGGTCAGTGAGTGGGTTGCTTTACTGACCTCATGAAACCCTATTGGTTTGCTTTGATTTAAGTATAACCAATCGGGAGCGGTTTGCTTGATTGGCTTCAGATGCGTGTGAAAATAATATGAAAAAATAGTTCAGCGGGGGAATAGTATGCGACCCCTCATTGGGGGGGGGGGGGGGGGGTGACGTGGGCTGTGCTTTGGGGGCGGTAAGTGAACATATTAAAAAAATGAAAGACAATTTACCAATATAGGGCTAGCCGGTTTTTGGCCGTTGCAAGGGTAAAGGGTCAAATAGACCTTCATGGTCGCCTTGAATGACGCTGCTTGAACAGCAAATGCCAATACGAGCCAGTGACACCTTCGAAGCTTTACCACGTTCTCCTCTCTCTGACGTGTCATTCATTTCCAAGGTGAACGTAGGCATGCCCGACGAACGTTGAAAACCAAAACTCGAATTCTCTGTGCTAAAACAACACATTGTGACTTCGCACCGGCCACAACCGCCACAAACATCACCACCCACATTCACTACACACTCCCGGGCTTCATCCCACAATCATGTATATAAACTTTACTGTTTTGTACGTCATATCAACTGTATATATTTGTACTATATCTGATTTAAGCAAACCTACTCTACCACTCTCATCCAGTATGAATCAATCCATACCTTCCAGTGTGCAAATTAGAAACAGGTGAGTCTATGGCAAGACACCTAAACTGTTTAATTCATTTGATCAACTCTCATCTATCGGTATTATCATTTTCTCCTCCTGATGCCTGATATAAATGATTATCGGATGAGAGTTGGTCTCTTTGCACCAATAGCCCGATCTGGGGTAGCCTTCAAGAAACGGCTAGACTATAATTGTGTCTTGTTAGCAATGTTATTTTTTAACTTCGGAGTAAAAGGGTTAACTTCGATGGTTTCTTTATTGCATGTCTTGAACACGCTGGAGAACGCGATGCTTAGAAATTATCCATTTGGAATATTTCCTATTAACCGAAATCCAATCCGACGTGGGACTCTGACGTTGGTCTTGTTCAACAACATGTTCATACTTGGTTTCTTTGCAAACCTGTTCTGGATTGCGCTAATTCTTTACATATCGGGTGACATCGAAATGAACCCTGGCCCAGAAAGCACGTCAGCTTCGATCTCGTCCTGTAGTTCACCAGACCCTTCCTCAGACCATCCATTATCACACAACAAAGCAAATGGCCTATCGGTCTTTCACCTAAATGTCCAAAGCATTCACCCCAAAATCGACATCCTCAGCTGTGAAGCTCTTCCAAATGATGTGTGCACCTTCTCCGAAACATGGTTGGACCGGGGTGTGAATAACGATGAACTTCTTCTCCCGGGCTTCCAAACACCCCCACGAAAAGGCCGCGAATCAAGGGGTGGCGGTGTAATTATGTACCTTAAAAATGGCATACCATTGAAACCCCGCCCTGCCCTGGATTTTCCCAATCTTAAATGCCTGTGGGCGCAGGTGTACACCTCCACAGGCTCGATTCTTGTAGGTGTCCTTTACAGGCCCCCAAATGCTAATAGTGAGACATGGGATTTAATTGAAACGTTGATAGACCGAGCTACGGATGTTGGAACCAACAATGTCCTACTGACAGGCGACTTTAACGACGATCAGTCCAGAGTCTCTTCGGGGCATTTACTTCAACTCACATCCCAGTTTAATCTAAAACAATTGGTGGACGAGCCCACATACTATTACGAAAACTCATCATCACCCATTGACCTAATCCTGGTGAGCAATGATCTTCCAATTGCCTCGACGGAAGTCCGCGATCCATTCTTGGGAAACTATATTAGGTACCACTGCCCAGTTTCTGCAACAATCAACCTACGTATGAAAGCAACGAAACCTCACAGCCGCCTCGTTTGGTTTTATGACAAGGGCGACTTCCCAGAAATGAATAGGGAACTGCGGCGAGTCGATTGGTCTGACTTACTTACCAGTTGTGAAATTACATCCGCTGTGGGTGAGCTCTCCAATATAATATTAAATAAAGCATACAAGTGCATACCTCATAAAATAGCTACTATTAGGCCCGACCAACCTAAATGGCTGCACAACAGTTTAAGAAGACTGATTCTACAAAGAAAACGCTTCCACCATATAGCCAAAGCTAAAAACAGTCCACAATCATGGGAAAAATACAGAATGAAAAGAAATGAAGTTGTCTCTACGGTTCGTAAATCCAAACAGAATTACTTCACGAAAATTGACAATACCCTAACCTCTTCCACCACAACCTCATCTGAGTGGTGGAAGACTCTCAAGCTAGTCCTATTTAAAAGTAAAGTACCCATCCCCGACTACATTGCAAATGACAAAGTCGCCTCAACTAATCTTGAGAAAGCCGACATTCTGAATGACTATTTCTGTAACATCTCATCTTCCATGAAGGACTGTGCCTCAACCCACCCCTGAGTCAGGAAGGAGCCGATTTTTCGGCCAATATGCCAGAAAATTTTCGGACAATTTAGTTGCCAGAAATGACCTATCTCATCCTTTTCCCACGTGGGGGGGGGGGGGGATACTCAATGGGAGGGAGACCCCCCTCCCATACCCACATTTGGCATTTCCTCCTGAGATTCAACGTTTTGGGCTGAAAGGGTTCATCCCCCCCCCTCCCTGAAAAATAGCCCTGTACGCCTGTGCAATGAATACCTGGACTTGAATAAATACCTATATTATGGTCATGATATAGCTGTAGATGCTGAAAGTGGCCTTAAATATCAATAATTAATTTATTCTCTATCATTTTGTCTCTTTGTGAATGTGTGGGATTTGTCAACAAACGAGGGTAAGCTTCCTACTCCATGATTTCACAATTTTTCCAACATATCTGTTTCAGATACAATGAAATACATGTAATATGAGTTACTGTCACACACAAATTAGTTGTTTATTTGATATGGTTTAAACCATCTAGAGAGCTAGTATACACAGTGATGGGTACAGTTCAAGTCAAAATGAGTTGATTAAAGGGATGTTGAACAGCTTGTTAATATTTCTTGCATTACATTACTACTTTGCTATTTATTGACAGAAGGATTTCACAGAGGGGTTCCCTGGCGGTATTTATTTATTGGTGTTTACGGTCACATACTTATCCACAATGGCTAATCGTGACCGTGACAGTTTTACGGGTGGGGGAAGTCGGAGGACCCAGAGAGAACCACCGAGCATCGACGAGCAACTGTCAGCTCAACATTCTAATTATGTTCAAGCTCCGCTGTAGCAGGGTACCAGCGGTTGAAGACATGTGCACCATTGACATGCAGAACGCCTTAGAACATGGCATCATTGTGCCCCCATGTTGGCAACCGGGATAAAGTGCCTTGCCCAAGGATATTACGTGGGTCGTCCCAGATAGGGATCAAACTCGGGACCTCTATCATAGAAGTCAAACAGTCTACCACTGAGAAAATGTGCTTTCTTTCCTGGCGGTATTCATATTTATACGGCTAAACTGGTGTTGGATAACACGGAACACAAAAACATATAACACAAAATTTGTTCCCCATTGATTTTGAAAGCAGTTATGAAAAGCTCAAAGAGCTCTTTCCTTTTTGTTTTTGGACAAGTGAGCATTCACTCAGTCATGTTTTGCAGACAGTGCTATTTTTAAGTGGCCCAAGCACATGTTTCATTAAGTCCCAGAACATAACTAAAACCGGATTTATTGATTAAACATCTCTGCATGTAGCAAAGCAAAGTGTCTCAAATTAACCCATTCCAAAATGATAGTAGAGAGTAACCAAAGTTGGATAATTTGGGTATTTCCAAATGGTACACTTATTCTCACTCTCATTGTGCTTGGGGGTTAAATCTGAGATTGGAAAGGTATACCGAACACTTCTTGCTGTTTTGTCCCTTATACAATGATGTTAGGAACTCGACTCTTGGTGCTCTTAACTTCCCAATCAATGCAGACACCCTCATCTACGGAAGTGAATTTTTATCAGTGTCACAAAATCGAACAATCTTCGAGACGGTGTATCAGTTTATTCTGCGATCAAAAAGGTTTTAGTGTTGGCTTCTTCAAAATCGACTCTGAAGCTTATCTCATAAGCATGGAGCGTAGACGAGGGGAGGCTGAGGTTCTGTCCCGCATTGTTTATACTTCTAGAAGCTAAGTCCAAGACAGTGTTTTCACCTGCCTTCCTACTCATAGGCACCCCCATATCAAGGCATGCCTTATTTGGTCGCATGTGGTGTCTGTCGACGACGCCCCTACTCGAAACGCTTCGCAATGCACACTCCATCAGCCCAAAATGTCCTCTTTCTCTATCACTGTTCTGTTCCTTTCCTCATCTGTCTTCTAGCAACATTAACCATAGCCAAAGTATAACAATAGTACAGCGCCTGCACGACCGGGACCCATCACCCGATGAGAACTGGCTAGCAATTACTTTACAACGCAAAAAGCGAGGAGTGAACATAAAACTAAACATGCATCTATGGCGGGTTCTGATCGTGCTGACGTAATAGTGTATGTATCAGCCGCATATGATTTATTTTTACAAAATATTTGACTGGAAACAGGCGAGTACAAGCTCTTTAGCTTGATGCTGAATCCATTTCCTTAATAGTTGTATGCTTTTATTGAATTGTGAAAAAAATGTACTTTCATACTTTGGAAATAAATACTGTTTAAACTAATTGATGTGAATCAGTTGGTTTAAAATATACTTTATAATCTAAATGACCGGATGCCTGAAATCGCTTGCCTTTATACACAGTCACCTCGTGAAAATTTTCCTTGCCTTTACACACGGTCACATCGAGAAAATTTTGCCACTGGGCATTTTCTTCCCATTCCGCTACATAAATGCTTGCAAAATTAGGCCTGAATCTTTTGCCCATAGGACAACCCATTATTTGTAGAAAATATTCTCCATTGAATTGAAAGTCATTACCTTTTAAGCTCAGCTCTAAAAGATCCAAAATTTGTTCATCCGGGCGTTTTGCATCCGGATATTTTTCAAATGCATTTTTAACTGATTTAACACCTTTATCAATATCAGTGTTCGTATACATACTGTCGATATCCAAAGTAGCCAGAATTGCATTTTTCGATATTTTCAATTTCGAAATTTTTGACAGGAAATCCTGTGTATTTTTTAGATAGCTCGGATGTCTATTTGCTATAGGTTTCAGATGATAATCAATAAATTCCGAGATCGCATAAGATTCCGAATTACAATCTGATACAATTGGCCTCCCGGGTGGAGTTAAGTCATCTGTCCATGAAGAACGGTCCTTGTGGATCTTTGGTAGGATATAAAATTGTCTTGTTTGAGCGCTGTTAGTCTTAGATATTAGTCTGCCCCACGAGTATCCCGACAGGGCTTCATCAATATCCCCATCATTGATCTTTGTGGGAACCCTTAGGACGACTACGCAAGGGTTTTGCAGCGGTTGATGCTGTTGTTTACTCGTCTGGTGTTTGGCCGTATTATCCTTTTGAGGTTGTTTAGAAAGGGCTCTTACCTTGTCGGCAAATGATACACCACTGTCAGTGGTGAATGTTGGCGTCGGCGGTATCGTTTCCGTTGCGTTACTGTCTGCCGATTTCCCATCATTGTGGATCTCCGCACTGGTTGTTACTACTGTAACATCCATGGTGTCCGAGGTCTCAACGACAACACCCGGGTTATCGGTGTGTGTCGACGCTTTCCGGGTTTTCCAACTTTGGGAGGGCATGTCTGGTATATATCCACGTGGGCTGGGGTGTTTTTCACAACTCAGTACATAATTAAACTCGGTGACAAGCTGACAAATGTCACTCATCTTGATAATTCTTTTCAATCTGAGATGTTCCAAGTTTGTTTTTCACAACTCAGTTTGTGTCGTCCAAACAAATTAGACGAAGCCCTATTGATTGGCTTTCATAGATTTTTCAGCGGTCAGTGAGTGGGTTGCTTTACTGACCTCATGAAGCCCTATTGGTTTGCTTTGATTTAAGTATAACCAATCGGGAGCGGTTTGCTTGATTGGCTTCAGATGCGTGTGAAAATAATATGAAAAAATAGTTCAGCGGGGGAATAGTATGCGACCCCTCATTGGGGGGGGGGGGGGGGGGGGGTGACGTGGGCTGTGCTTTGGGGGCGGTAAGTGAACATATTAAAAAAATGAAAGACAATTTACCAATATAGGGCTAGCCGGTTTTTGGCCGTTGCAAGGGTAAAGGGTCAAATAGACCTTCATGGTCGCCTTGAATGACGCTGCTTGAACAGCAAATGCCAATACGAGCCAGTGACACCTTCGAAGCTTTACCACGTTCTCCTCTCTCTGACGTGTCATTCATTTCCAAGGTGAACGTAGGCATGCCCGACGAACGTTGAAAACCAAAACTCGAATTCTCTGTGCTAAAACAACACGTTGTGACTTCGCACCGGCCACAACCGCCACAAACATCACCACCCACATTCACTACACACTCCCGGGCTTCATCCCACAATCATGTATATAAACTTTACTGTTTTGTACGTCATATCAACTGTATATATTTGTACTATATCTGATTTAAGCAAACCTACTCTACCACTCTCATCCAGTATGAATCAATCCATACCTTCCAGTGTGCAAATTAGAAACAGGTGAGTCTATGGCAAGACACCTAAACTGTTTAATTCATTTGATCAACTCTCATCTATCGGTATTATCATTTTCTCCTCCTGATGGCTGATATAAATGATTATCGGATGAGAGTTGGTCTCTTTGCACCAATAGCCCGATCTGGGGTAGCCTTCAAGAAACGGCTAGACTATAATTGTGTCTTGTTAGCAATGTTATTTTTTAACTTCGGAGTAAAAGGGTTAACTTCGATGGTTTCTTTATTGCATGTCTTGAACACGCTGGAGAACGCGATGCTTAGAAATTATCCATTTGGAATATTTCCTATTAACCGAAATCCAATCCGACGTGGGACTCTGACGTTGGTCTTGTTCAACAACATGTTCATACTTGGTTTCTTTGCAAACCTGTTCTGGATTGCGCTAATTCTTTACATATCGGGTGACATCGAAATGAACCCTGGCCCAGAAAGCACGTCAGCTTCGATCTCGTCCTGTAGTTCACCAGACCCTTCCTCAGACCATCCATTATCACACAACAAAGCAAATGGCCTATCGGTCTTTCACCTAAATGTCCAAAGCATTCACCCCAAAATCGACATCCTCAGCTGTGAAGCTCTTCCAAATGATGTGTGCACCTTCTCCGAAACATGGTTGGACCGGGGTGTGAATAACGATGAACTTCTTCTCCCGGGCTTCCAAGCACCCCCACGAAAAGGCCGCGAATCAAGGGGTGGCGGTGTAATTATGTACCTTAAAAATGGCATACCATTGAAACCCCGCCCTGCCCTGGATTTTCCCAATCTTAAATGCCTGTGGGCGCAGGTGTACACCTCCACAGGCTCGATTCTTGTAGGTGTCCTTTACAGGCCCCCAAATGCTAATAGTGAGACATGGGATTTAATTGAAACGTTGATAGACCGAGCTACGGATGTTGGAACCAACAATGTCCTACTGACAGGCGACTTTAACGACGATCAGTCCAGAGTCTCTTCGGGGCATTTACTTCAACTCACATCCCAGTTTAATCTAAAACAATTGGTGGACGAGCCCACATACTATTACGAAAACTCATCATCACCGATTGACCTAATCCTGGTGAGCAATGATCTTCCAATTGCCTCGACGGAAGTCCGCGATCCATTCTTGGGAAACTATATTAGGTACCACTGCCCAGTTTCTGCAACAATCAACCTACGTATGAAAGCAACGAAACCTCACAGCCGCCTCGTTTGGTTTTATGACAAGGGCGACTTCCCAGAAATGAATAGGGAACTGCGGCGAGTCGATTGGTCTGACTTACTTACCAGTTGTGAAATTACATCCGCTGTGGGTGAGCTCTCCAATATAATATTAAATAAAGCATACAAGTGCATACCTCATAAAATAGCTACTATTAGGCCCGACCAACCTAAATGGCTGCACAACAGTTTAAGAAGACTGATTCTACAAAGAAAACGCTTCCACCATATAGCCAAAGCTAAAAACAGTCCACAATCATGGGAAAAATACAGAATGAAAAGAAATGAAGTTGTCTCTACGGTTCGTAAATCCAAACAGAATTACTTCACGAAAATTGACAATACCCTAACCTCTTCCACCACAACCTCATCTGAGTGGTGGAAGACTCTCAAGCTAGTCCTATTTAAAAGTAAAGTACCCATCCCCGACTACATTGCAAATGACAAAGTCGCCTCAACTAATCTTGAGAAAGCCGACATTCTGAATGACTATTTCTGTAACATCTCATCTTCCATGAAGGACTGTGCCTCAACCCACCCCTGAGTCAGGAAGGAGCCGATTTTTCGGCCAATATGCCAGAAAATTTTCGGACAATTTAGTTGCCAGAAATGACCTATCTCATCCTTTTCCCACGTGGGGGGGGGGGGGGATACTCAATGGGAGGGAGACCCCCCTCCCATACCCACATTTGGCATTTCCTCCTGAGATTCAACGTTTTGGGCTAAAAGGGTTCATCCCCCCCCCCTCCCTGAAAAATAGCCCTGTACGCCTGTGCAATGAATACCTGGACTTGAATAAATACCTATATTATGGTCATGATATAGCTGTAGATGCTGAAAGTGGCCTTAAATATCAATAATTAATTTATTCTCTATCATTTTGTCTCTTTGTGAATGTGTGGGATTTGTCAACAAACGAGGGTAAGCTTCCTACTCCATGATTTCACAATTTTTCCAACATATCTGTTTCAGATACAATGAAATACATGTAATATGAGTTACTGTCACACACAAATTAGTTGTTTATTTGATATGGTTTAAACCATCTAGAGAGCTAGTATACACAGTGATGGGTACAGTTCAAGTCAAAATGAGTTGATTAAAGGGATGTTGAACAGCTTGTTAATATTTCTTGCATTACATTACTACTTTGCTATTTATTGACAGAAGGATTTCACAGAGGGGTTCCCTGGCGGTATTTATTTATTGGTGTTTACGGTCACATACTTATCCACAATGGCTAATCGTGACCGTGACAGTTTTACGGGTGGGGGAAGTCGGAGGACCCAGAGAGAACCACCGAGCATCGACGAGCAACTGTCAGCTCAACATTCTAATTATGTTCAAGCTCCGCTGTAGCAGGGTACCAGCGGTTGAAGACATGTGCACCATTGACATGCAGAACGCCTTAGAACATGGCATCATTGTGCCCCCATGTTGGCAACCGGGATAAAATGCCTTGCCCAAGGATATTACGTGGGTCGTCCCAGATAGGGATCAAACTCGGGACCTCTATCATAGAAGTCAAACAGTCTACCACTGAGAAAATGTGCTTTCTTTCCTGGCGGTATTCATATTTATACGGCTAAACTGGTGTTGGATAACACGGAACACAAAAACATATAACACAAAATTTGTTCCCCATTGATTTTGAAAGCAGTTATGAAAAGCTCAAAGAGCTCTTTCCTTTTTGTTTTTGGACAAGTGAGCATTCACTCAGTCATGTTTTGCAGACAGTGCTATTTTTAAGTGGCCCAAGCACATGTTTCATTAAGTCCCAGAACATAACTAAAACCGGATTTATTGATTAAACATCTCTGCATGTAGCAAAGCAAAGTGTCTCAAATTAACCCATTCCAAAATGATAGTAGAGAGTAACCAAAGTTGGATAATTTGGGTATTTCCAAATGGTACACTTATTCTCACTCTCATTGTGCTTGGGGGTTAAATCTGAGATTGGAAAGGTATACCGAACACTTCTTGCTGTTTTGTCCCTTATACAATGATGTTAGGAACTCGACTCTTGGTGCTCTTAACTTCCCAATCAATGCAGACACCCTCATCTACGGAAGTGAATTTTTATCAGTGTCACAAAATCGAACAATCTTCGAGACGGTGTATCAGTTTATTCTGCGATCAAAAAGGTTTTAGTGTTGGCTTCTTCAAAATCGACTCTGAAGCTTATCTCATAAGCATGGAGCGTAGACGAGGGGAGGCTGAGGTTCTGTCCCGCATTGTTTATACTTCTAGAAGCTAAGTCCATGACAGTGTTTTCACCTGCCTTCCTACTCATAGGCACCCCCATATCAAGGCATGCCTTATTTGGTCGCATGTGGTGTCTGTCGACGACGCCCCTACTCGAAACGCTTCGCAATGCACACTCCATCAGCCCAAAATGTCCTCTTTCTCTATCACTGTTCTGTTCCTTTCCTCATCTGTCTTCTAGCAACATTAACCATAGCCAAAGTATAACAATAGTACAGCGCCTGCACGACCGGGACCCATCACCCGATGAGAACTGGCTAGCAATTACTTTACAACGCAAAAAGCGAGGAGTGAACATAAAACTAAACATGCATCTATGGCGGGTTCTGATCGTGCTGACGTAATAGTGTATGTATCAGCCGCATATGATTTATTTTTACAAAATATTTGACTGGAAACAGGCGAGTACAAGCTCTTTAGCTTGATGCTGAATCCATTTCCTTAATAGTTGTATGCTTTTATTGAATTGTGAAAAAAATGTACTTTCATACTTTGGAAATAAATACTGTTTAAACTAATTGATGTGAATCAGTTGGTTTAAAATATACTTTATAATCTAAATGACCGGATGCCTGAAATCGCTTGCCTTTATACACAGTCACCTCGTGAAAATTTTCCTTGCCTTTACACACGGTCACATCGAGAAAATTTTGCCACTGGGCATTTTCTTCCCATTCCGCTACATAAATGCTTGCAAAATTAGGCCTGAATCTTTTGCCCATAGGACAACCCATTATTTGTAGAAAATATTCTCCATTGAATTGAAAGTCATTACCTTTTAAGCTCAGCTCTAAAAGATCCAAAATTTGTTCATCCGGGCGTTTTGCATCCGGATATTTTTCAAATGCATTTTTAACTGATTTAACACCTTTATCAATATCAGTGTTCGTATACATACTGTCGATATCCAAAGTAGCCAGAATTGCATTTTTCGATATTTTCAATTTCGAAATTTTTGACAGGAAATCCTGTGTATTTTTTAGATAGCTCGGATGTCTATTTGCTATAGGTTTCAGATGATAATCAATAAATTCCGAGATCGCATAAGATTCCGAATTACAATCTGATACAATTGGCCTCCCGGGTGGAGTTAAGTCATCTGTCCATGAAGAACGGTCCTTGTGGATCTTTGGTAGGATATAAAATTGTCTTGTTTGAGCGCTGTTAGTCTTAGATATTAGTCTGCCCCACGAGTATCCCGACAGGGCTTCATCAATATCCCCATCATTGATCTTTGTGGGAACCCTTAGGACGACTACGCAAGGGTTTTGCAGCGGTTGATGCTGTTGTTTACTCGTCTGGTGTTTGGCCGTATTATCCTTTTGAGGTTGTTTAGAAAGGGCTCTTACCTTGTCGGCAAATGATACACCACTGTCAGTGGTGAATGTTGGCGTCGGCGGTATCGTTTCCGTTGCGTTACTGTCTGCCGATTTCCCATCATTGTGGATCTCCGCACTGGTTGTTACTACTGTAACATCCATGGTGTCCGAGGTCTCAACGACAACACCCGGGTTATCGGTGTGTGTCGACGCTTTCCGGGTTTTCCAACTTTGGGAGGGCATGTCTGGTATATATCCACGTGGGCTGGGGTGTTTTTCACAACTCAGTACATAATTAAACTCGGTGACAAGCTGACAAATGTCACTCATCTTGATAATTCTTTTCAATCTGAGATGTTCCAAGTTTGTTTTTCACAACTCAGTTTGTGTCGTCCAAACAAATTAGACGAAGCCCTATTGATTGGCTTTCATAGATTTTTCAGCGGTCAGTGAGTGGGTTGCTTTACTGACCTCATGAAGCCCTATTGGTTTGCTTTGATTTAAGTATAACCAATCGGGAGCGGTTTGCTTGATTGGCTTCAGATGCGTGTGAAAATAATATGAAAAAATAGTTCAGCGGGGGAATAGTATGCGACCCCTCATTGGGGGGGGGGGGGGGGGGGTGACGTGGGCTGTGCTTTGGGGGCGGTAAGTGAACATATTAAAAAAATGAAAGACAATTTACCAATATAGGGCTAGCCGGTTTTTGGCCGTTGCAAGGGTAAAGGGTCAAATAGACCTTCATGGTCGCCTTGAATGACGCTGCTTGAACAGCAAATGCCAATACGAGCCAGTGACACCTTCGAAGCTTTACCACGTTCTCCTCTCTCTGACGTGTCATTCATTTCCAAGGTGAACGTAGGCATGCCCGACGAACGTTGAAAACCAAAACTCGAATTCTCTGTGCTAAAACAACACGTTGTGACTTCGCACCGGCCACAACCGCCACAAACATCACCACCCACATTCACTACACACTCCCGGGCTTCATCCCACAATCATGTATATAAACTTTACTGTTTTGTACGTCATATCAACTGTATATATTTGTACTATATCTGATTTAAGCAAACCTACTCTACCACTCTCATCCAGTATGAATCAATCCATACCTTCCAGTGTGCAAATTAGAAACAGGTGAGTCTATGGCAAGACACCTAAACTGTTTAATTCATTTGATCAACTCTCATCTATCGGTATTATCATTTTCTCCTCCTGATGGCTGATATAAATGATTATCGGATGAGAGTTGGTCTCTTTGCACCAATAGCCCGATCTGGGGTAGCCTTCAAGAAACGGCTAGACTATAATTGTGTCTTGTTAGCAATGTTATTTTTTAACTTCGGAGTAAAAGGGTTAACTTCGATGGTTTCTTTATTGCATGTCTTGAACACGCTGGAGAACGCGATGCTTAGAAATTATCCATTTGGAATATTTCCTATTAACCGAAATCCAATCCGACGTGGGACTCTGACGTTGGTCTTGTTCAACAACATGTTCATACTTGGTTTCTTTGCAAACCTGTTCTGGATTGAGCTAATTCTTTACATATCGGGTGACATCGAAATGAACCCTGGCCCAGAAAGCACGTCAGCTTCGATCTCGTCCTGTAGTTCACCAGACCCTTCCTCAGACCATCCATTATCACACAACAAAGCAAATGGCCTATCGGTCTTTCACCTAAATGTCCAAAGCATTCACCCCAAAATCGACATCCTCAGCTGTGAAGCTCTTCCAAATGATGTGTGCACCTTCTCCGAAACATGGTTGGACCGGGGTGTGAATAACGATGAACTTCTTCTCCCGGGCTTCCAAGCACCCCCACGAAAAGGCCGCGAATCAAGGGGTGGCGGTGTAATTATGTACCTTAAAAATGGCATACTATTGAAACCCCGCCCTGCCCTGGATTTTCCCAATCTTAAATGCCTGTGGGCGCAGGTGTACACCTCCACAGGCTCGATTCTTGTAGGTGTCCTTTACAGGCCCCCAAATGCTAATAGTGAGACATGGGATTTAATTGAAACGTTGATAGACCGAGCTACGGATGTTGGAACCAACAATGTCCTACTGACAGGCGACTTTAACGACGATCAGTCCAGAGTCTCTTCGGGGCATTTACTTCAACTCACATCCCAGTTTAATCTAAAACAATTGGTGGACGAGCCCACATACTATTACGAAAACTCATCATCACCGATTGACCTAATCCTGGTGAGCAATGATCTTCCAATTGCCTCGACGGAAGTCCGCGATCCATTCTTGGGAAACTATATTAGGTACCACTGCCCAGTTTCTGCAACAATCAACCTACGTATGAAAGCAACGAAACCTCACAGCCGCCTCGTTTGGTTTTATGACAAGGGCGACTTCCCAGAAATGAATAGGGAACTGCGGCGAGTCGATTGGTCTGACTTACTTACCAGTTGTGAAATTACATCCGCTGTGGGTGAGCTCTCCAATATAATATTAAATAAAGCATACAAGTGCATACCTCATAAAATAGCTACTATTAGGCCCGACCAACCTAAATGGCTGCACAACAGTTTAAGAAGACTGATTCTACAAAGAAAACGCTTCCACCATATAGCCAAAGCTAAAAACAGTCCACAATCATGGGAAAAATACAGAATGAAAAGAAATGAAGTTGTCTCTACGGTTCGTAAATCCAAACAGAATTACTTCACGAAAATTGACAATACCCTAACCTCTTCCACCACAATCTCATAAGCATGGAGCGTAGACGAGGGGAGGCTGAGGTTCTGTCCCGCATTGTTTATACTTCTAGAAGCTAAGTCCATGACAGTGTTTTCACCTGCCTTCCTACTCATAGGCACCCCCATATCAAGGCATGCCTTATTTGGTCGCATGTGGTGTCTGTCGACGACGCCCCTACTCGAAACGCTTCGCAATGCACACTCCATCAGCCCAAAATGTCCTCTTTCTCTATCACTGTTCTGTTCCTTTCCTCATCTGTCTTCTAGCAACATTAACCATAGCCAAAGTATAACAATAGTACAGCGCCTGCACGACCGGGACCCATCACCCGATGAGAACTGGCTAGCAATTACTTTACAACGCAAAAAGCGAGGAGTGAACATAAAACTAAACATGCATCTATGGCGGGTTCTGATCGTGCTGACGTAATAGTGTATGTATCAGCCGCATATGATTTATTTTTACAAAATATTTGACTGGAAACAGGCGAGTACAAGCTCTTTAGCTTGATGCTGAATCCATTTCCTTAATAGTTGTATGCTTTTATTGAATTGTGAAAAAAATGTACTTTCATACTTTGGAAATAAATACTGTTTAAACTAATTGATGTGAATCAGTTGGTTTAAAATATACTTTATAATCTAAATGACCGGATGCCTGAAATCGCTTGCCTTTATACACAGTCACCTCGTGAAAATTTTCCTTGCCTTTACACACGGTCACATCGAGAAAATTTTGCCACTGGGCATTTTCTTCCCATTCCGCTACATAAATGCTTGCAAAATTAGGCCTGAATCTTTTGCCCATAGGACAACCCATTATTTGTAGAAAATATTCTCCATTGAATTGAAAGTCATTACCTTTTAAGCTCAGCTCTAAAAGATCCAAAATTTGTTCATCCGGGCGTTTTGCATCCGGATATTTTTCAAATGCATTTTTAACTGATTTAACACCTTTATCAATATCAGTGTTCGTATACATACTGTCGATATCCAAAGTAGCCAGAATTGCATTTTTCGATATTTTCAATTTCGAAATTTTTGACAGGAAATCCTGTGTATTTTTTAGATAGCTCGGATGTCTATTTGCTATAGGTTTCAGATGATAATCAATAAATTCCGAGATCGCATAAGATTCCGAATTACAATCTGATACAATTGGCCTCCCGGGTGGAGTTAAGTCATCTGTCCATGAAGAACGGTCCTTGTGGATCTTTGGTAGGATATAAAATTGTCTTGTTTGAGCGCTGTTAGTCTTAGATATTAGTCTGCCCCACGAGTATCCCGACAGGGCTTCATCAATATCCCCATCATTGATCTTTGTGGGAACCCTTAGGACGACTACGCAAGGGTTTTGCAGCGGTTGATGCTGTTGTTTACTCGTCTGGTGTTTGGCCGTATTATCCTTTTGAGGTTGTTTAGAAAGGGCTCTTACCTTGTCGGCAAATGATACACCACTGTCAGTGGTGAATGTTGGCGTCGGCGGTATCGTTTCCGTTGCGTTACTGTCTGCCGATTTCCCATCATTGTGGATCTCCGCACTGGTTGTTACTACTGTAACATCCATGGTGTCCGAGGTCTCAACGACAACACCCGGGTTATCGGTGTGTGTCGACGCTTTCCGGGTTTTCCAACTTTGGGAGGGCATGTCTGGTATATATCCACGTGGGCTGGGGTGTTTTTCACAACTCAGTACATAATTAAACTCGGTGACAAGCTGACAAATGTCACTCATCTTGATAATTCTTTTCAATCTGAGATGTTCCAAGTTTGTTTTTCACAACTCAGTTTGTGTCGTCCAAACAAATTAGACGAAGCCCTATTGATTGGCTTTCATAGATTTTTCAGCGGTCAGTGAGTGGGTTGCTTTACTGACCTCATGAAGCCCTATTGGTTTGCTTTGATTTAAGTATAACCAATCGGGAGCGGTTTGCTTGATTGGCTTCAGATGCGTGTGAAAATAATATGAAAAAATAGTTCAGCGGGGGAATAGTATGCGACCCCTCATTGGGGGGGGGGGGGGGGTGACGTGGGCTGTGCTTTGGGGGCGGTAAGTGAACATATTAAAAAAATGAAAGACAATTTACCAATATAGGGCTAGCCGGTTTTTGGCCGTTGCAAGGGTAAAGGGTCAAATAGACCTTCATGGTCGCCTTGAATGACGCTGCTTGAACAGCAAATGCCAATACGAGCCAGTGACACCTTCGAAGCTTTACCACGTTCTCCTCTCTCTGACGTGTCATTCATTTCCAAGGTGAACGTAGGCATGCCCGACGAACGTTGAAAACCAAAACTCGAATTCTCTGTGCTAAAACAACACGTTGTGACTTCGCACCGGCCACAACCGCCACAAACATCACCACCCACATTCACTACACACTCCCGGGCTTCATCCCACAATCATGTATATAAACTTTACTGTTTTGTACGTCATATCAACTGTATATATTTGTACTATATCTGATTTAAGCAAACCTACTCTACCACTCTCATCCAGTATGAATCAATCCATACCTTCCAGTGTGCAAATTAGAAACAGGTGAGTCTATGGCAAGACACCTAAACTGTTTAATTCATTTGATCAACTCTCATCTATCGGTATTATCATTTTCTCCTCCTGATGGCTGATATAAATGATTATCGGATGAGAGTTGGTCTCTTTGCACCAATAGCCCGATCTGGGGTAGCCTTCAAGAAACGGCTAGACTATAATTGTGTCTTGTTAGCAATGTTATTTTTTAACTTCGGAGTAAAAGGGTTAACTTCGATGGTTTCTTTATTGCATGTCTTGAACACGCTGGAGAACGCGATGCTTAGAAATTATCCATTTGGAATATTTCCTATTAACCGAAATCCAATCCGACGTGGGACTCTGACGTTGGTCTTGTTCAACAACATGTTCATACTTGGTTTCTTTGCAAACCTGTTCTGGATTGCGCTAATTCTTTACATATCGGGTGACATCGAAATGAACCCTGGCCCAGAAAGCACGTCAGCTTCGATCTCGTCCTGTAGTTCACCAGACCCTTCCTCAGACCATCCATTATCACACAACAAAGCAAATGGCCTATCGGTCTTTCACCTAAATGTCCAAAGCATTCACCCCAAAATCGACATCCTCAGCTGTGAAGCTCTTCCAAATGATGTGTGCACCTTCTCCGAAACATGGTTGGACCGGGGTGTGAATAACGATGAACTTCTTCTCCCGGGCTTCCAAGCACCCCCACGAAAAGGCCGCGAATCAAGGGGTGGCGGTGTAATTATGTACCTTAAAAATGGCATACTATTGAAACCCCGCCCTGCCCTGGATTTTCCCAATCTTAAATGCCTGTGGGCGCAGGTGTACACCTCCACAGGCTCGATTCTTGTAGGTGTCCTTTACAGGCCCCCAAATGCTAATAGTGAGACATGGGATTTAATTGAAACGTTGATAGACCGAGCTACGGATGTTGGAACCAACAATGTCCTACTGACAGGCGACTTTAACGACGATCAGTCCAGAGTCTCTTCGGGGCATTTACTTCAACTCACATCCCAGTTTAATCTAAAACAATTGGTGGACGAGCCCACATACTATTACGAAAACTCATCATCACCGATTGACCTAATCCTGGTGAGCAATGATCTTCCAATTGCCTCGACGGAAGTCCGCGATCCATTCTTGGGAAACTATATTAGGTACCACTGCCCAGTTTCTGCAACAATCAACCTACGTATGAAAGCAACGAAACCTCACAGCCGCCTCGTTTGGTTTTATGACAAGGGCGACTTCCCAGAAATGAATAGGGAACTGCGGCGAGTCGATTGGTCTGACTTACTTACCAGTTGTGAAATTACATCCGCTGTGGGTGAGCTCTCCAATATAATATTAAATAAAGCATACAAGTGCATACCTCATAAAATAGCTACTATTAGGCCCGACCAACCTAAATGGCTGCACAACAGTTTAAGAAGACTGATTCTACAAAGAAAACGCTTCCACCATATAGCCAAAGCTAAAAACAGTCCACAATCATGGGAAAAATACAGAATGAAAAGAAATGAAGTTGTCTCTACGGTTCGTAAATCCAAACAGAATTACTTCACGAAAATTGACAATACCCTAACCTCTTCCACCACAACCTCATCTGAGTGGTGGAAGACTCTCAAGCTAGTCCTATTTAAAAGTAAAGTACCCATCCCCGACTACATTGCAAATGACAAAGTCGCCTCAACTAATCTTGAGAAAGCCGACATTCTGAATGACTATTTCTGTAACATCTCATCTTCCATGAAGGACTGTGCCTCAACCCACCCCTGAGTCAGGAAGGAGCCGATTTTTCGGCCAATATGCCAGAAAATTTTCGGACAATTTAGTTGCCAGAAATGACCTATCTCATCCTTTTCCCACGTGGGGGGGGGGGGGGGGGGATACTCAATGGGAGGGAGACCCCCCTCCCATACCCACATTTGGCATTTCCTCCTGAGATTCAACGTTTTGGGCTAAAAGGGTTCATCCCCCCCCCCCCCTCCCTGAAAAATAGCCCTGTACGCCTGTGCAATGAATACCTGGACTTGAATAAATACCTATATTATGGTCATGATATAGCTGTAGATGCTGAAAGTGGCCTTAAATATCAATAATTAATTTATTCTCTATCATTTTGTCTCTTTGTGAATGTGTGGGATTTGTCAACAAACGAGGGTAAGCTTCCTACTCCATGATTTCACAATTTTTCCAACATATCTGTTTCAGATACAATGAAATACATGTAATATGAGTTACTGTCACACACAAATTAGTTGTTTATTTGATATGGTTTAAACCATCTAGAGAGCTAGTATACACAGTGATGGGTACAGTTCAAGTCAAAATGAGTTGATTAAAGGGATGTTGAACAGCTTGTTAATATTTCTTGCATTACATTACTACTTTGCTATTTATTGACAGAAGGATTTCACAGAGGGGTTCCCTGGCGGTATTTATTTATTGGTGTTTACGGTCACATACTTATCCACAATGGCTAATCGTGACCGTGACAGTTTTACGGGTGGGGGAAGTCGGAGGACCCAGAGAGAACCACCGAGCATCGACGAGCAACTGTTAGCTCAACATTCTAATTATGTTCAAGCTCCGCTGTAGCAGGGTACCAGCGGTTGAAGACATGTGCACCATTGACATGCAGAACGCCTTAGAACATGGCATCATTGTGCCCCCATGTTGGCAACCGGGATAAAGTGCCTTGCCCAAGGATATTACGTGGGTCGTCCCAGATAGGGATCAAACTCGGGACCTCTATCATAGAAGTCAAACAGTCTACCACTGAGAAAATGTGCTTTCTTTCCTGGCGGTATTCATATTTATACGGCTAAACTGGTGTTGGATAACACGGAACACAAAAACATATAACACAAAATTTGTTCCCCATTGATTTTGAAAGCAGTTATGAAAAGCTCAAAGAGCTCTTTCCTTTTTGTTTTTGGACAAGTGAGCATTCACTCAGTCATGTTTTGCAGACAGTGCTATTTTTAAGTGGCCCAAGCACATGTTTCATTAAGTCCCAGAACATAACTAAAACCGGATTTATTGATTAAACATCTCTGCATGTAGCAAAGCAAAGTGTCTCAAATTAACCCATTCCAAAATGATAGTAGAGAGTAACCAAAGTTGGATAATTTGGGTATTTCCAAATGGTACACTTATTCTCACTCTCATTGTGCTTGGGGGTTAAATCTGAGATTGGAAAGGTATACCGAACACTTCCTGCTGTTTTGTCCCTTATACAATGATGTTAGGAACTCGACTCTTGGTGCTCTTAACTTCCCAATCAATGCAGACACCCTCATCTACGGAAGTGAATTTTTATCAGTGTCACAAAATCGAACAATCTTCGAGACGGTGTATCAGTTTATTCTGCGATCAAAAAGGTTTTAGTGTTGGCTTCTTCAAAATCGACTCTGAAGCTTATCTCATAAGCATGGAGCGTAGACGAGGGGAGGCTGAGGTTCTGTCCCGCATTGTTTATACTTCTAGAAGCTAAGTCCATGACAGTGTTTTCACCTGCCTTCCTACTCATAGGCACCCCCATATCAAGGCATGCCTTATTTGGTCGCATGTGGTGTCTGTCGACGACGCCCCTACTCGAAACGCTTCGCAATGCACACTCCATCAGCCCAAAATGTCCTCTTTCTCTATCACTGTTCTGTTCCTTTCCTCATCTGTCTTCTAGCAACATTAACCATAGCCAAAGTATAACAATAGTACAGCGCCTGCACGACCGGGACCCATCACCCGATGAGAACTGGCTAGCAATTACTTTACAACGCAAAAAGCGAGGAGTGAACATAAAACTAAACATGCATCTATGGCGGGTTCTGATCGTGCTGACGTAATAGTGTATGTATCAGCCGCATATGATTTATTTTTACAAAATATTTGACTGGAAACAGGCGAGTAAAAGCTCTTTAGCTTGATGCTGAATCCATTTCCTTAATAGTTGTATGCTTTTATTGAATTGTGAAAAAAATGTACTTTCATACTTTGGAAATAAATACTGTTTAAACTAATTGATGTGAATCAGTTGGTTTAAAATATACTTTATAATCTAAATGACCGGATGCCTGAAATCGCTTGCCTTTATACACGGTCACCTCGTGAAAATTTTCCTTGCCTTTACACACGGTCACATCGAGAAAATTTTGCCACTGGGCATTTTCTTCCCATTCCGCTACATAAATGCTTGCAAAATTAGGCCTGAATCTTTTGCCCATAGGACAACCCATTATTTGTAGAAAATATTCTCCATTGAATTGAAAGTCATTACCTTTTAAGCTCAGCTCTAAAAGATCCAAAATTTGTTCATCCGGGCGTTTTGCATCCGGATATTTTTCAAATGCATTTTTAACTGATTTAACACCTTTATCAATATCAGTGTTCGTATACATACTGTCGATATCCAAAGTAGCCAGAATTGCATTTTTCGATATTTTCAATTTCGAAATTTTTGACAGGAAATCCTGTGTATTTTTTTAGATAGCTCGGATGTCTATTTGCTATAGGTTTCAGATGATAATCAATAAATTCCGAGATCGCATAAGATTCCGAATTACAATCTGATACAATTGGCCTCCCGGGTGGAGTTAAGTCATCTGTCCATGAAGAACGGTCCTTGTGGATCTTTGGTAGGATATAAAATTGTCTTGTTTGAGCGCTGTTAAATATTTCAATTGTTTTTTGGTAATGTGACCTTCATCGAGGAGAAATTTTAAGATCTTATTGAATTTCTCGACATTACTAGGCCAAATAAGTGAATCTATTTTCTTATAATGTTTAGTATTGCTGAGTTGTCTCATGGCTTCCTTTATATAATTATCCCGAGATAGTACAACTACCGACCCACCTTTGTCGGATGGTTTAATTACTAATTTCTTATTTTTTCGAAGTTTCGTGAGGGCTCTCCGTTCATCAGCTGTTAAATTGTCTTTATCGGAGAGTATGTTCATACTGAACACCTTTTGGATGATTCGTTTGCTAGCCTCAATAATTTCGGGATCTACTTCACTATCTGGAGGTGACCAACCAGATGATTCTGTAAAAGGAAGTTTCCGACCGCTGGAGTTCCTAAAGCGGTCTGCTAATTTCATTTGCCTGAGAAAACTACAGTTGTATGATGGTAAATTTGTTTGGTTACCAGTTTTAGGCTTTGGTGCTGGTACAAAAGTTAAACCGCGATTTAAAAGAGATTTCTCTTGGGGTGTTAGGTTATTGGTGCCAGACAGGTTAACCACATTAGTTCCTAATCCCACATCTGTTAGGCGGCTGTTACCTTTGCCTTTACTTAGTTTAAATTTAGGTGGTTCAACCAGTGATCGAACATAATATTGGCGGTTCTCGTGGTCCAATGGATTAAATCCTGAGCAACATCAAACTTCGCGTCATCAATTTTGGGTATAACGTTAACGTCCTTCACTTTCCGAATGGTTTCGTTGATGATGCTCAGGGTTCTCCTCTCAGCCTGAGGGAGTTTTTGAGAAAAGTTTAGTTCAGCGAAATAAATTTTTGCTGATCTAAACTTGACCCTGATATCGCTAAGCATATTCCGCAACTGCTTAACTACGAGATCAGAATTATCGTTACGAGAATTCACGCCAATATTTAATAATATTTTTGGGGGACTGGACTGGCCCCTGTGCCCTTTAAACATAGAGCGCAGATGATTGAATTTGGCGCCAGGGTACCACTCCACCTGGATGTCCGGATGGGGATTTCGATCAATGCGTCCTAAATTTGAATTTCCAATCATAAGGATGTTTTTACAAAAATCGGGGAGGCGCCAATTCCTTTTGTCAAAATTAACTCCGCTTTTATGCCGAAACTGGGAGAATTTAGATTCAAATGAGCGGCCCGAGTTGCGGCTCGGTGATTTGACTTTCTCTGAGTACGATATACCTGGTTGAACCACACTAGAGGCAGGAGAAGGGGGAAAAGAAACAGAAGAAGGAGAGGAAACAGAAACAGGAGAAGAAACAGAAGCAGGAGGGGGAGTTCTAGTGAGAGCACTAGGAGAACCAGAGAAGAAAGGCTGAGGAGGAGTAGGAGGTAGAGGAACAAGACGAGGCGAGACAGCGTTACTCAATTTGCGAGCATCTTCAGTCACAATATGGACCGGAGATGTTTGCAAATTGAGGCGCTTACTCTGAGAGAAAGAAGAAGTAGAAGGAAAAGAAGAGGGAGAAGTGCTTTACCTTGATCTTTTCTTGTTATGCTTTTCGCGTTGGGGTATAGGGACAACACGGGCGAGAGTTTGCTTGCTCCCTCCCGTATTGTTCCTTACTCCAGACGCTGGGCGAAGTTCCGAAATGTGAGACTCATAGGCCGACATCGTCTTATCTGTCAACTTATTTTTAAAGATCTTTTAAGCCCAGATCAAGGCACGCGCCGAAGCGCTGTTGAAGTCTATTCTTTCGAGTCCAGGAGGTGGTTGCATAGCCAAAGTTATCTTAGACTTCAACTGGTTTAAATTTATCTTATAATGCTCAACTGAAGCATTTAACGTTTGGTTGGCCCATCCCACACTAATCTGTCGAAAAACAGAAAAAAATGTGTGGGGTGGGAAGAGCTAGCTTTAGAAAGCCACCTAACTCATCTACTTTCTTCTCCAGCTGTTTCGGGAAATCTCGATTTGCCAAATGGTGCTCTAAGAGCCCAATGTGGTGCAAACATCGAAGCACCTGAAACAGAGCCTTGACCAGCCTGCAATAAGCCTGGGACGATTGTTCCTGGCCAGTTCCGGACTTGGCAACTCTCTGCTTCTGATGCCTCTGCCCTTTTCTTGCCATTGTTAAATCAAGTAGCTGAATTTAGTATCAAGTAATGAAATAAATGAAATTGGTAAACTAGATATTACCGATTCAAGAAGATACCTGGTTTGGTTATTTCCTTCTGAAATGGTAGAAAATCCGTCTGTCTCGACGCGTTTCGCTTGTTTTTGCTTCTTCAAGGAGACTTTGAGGAAAACAATTCCAACTTTGATGAATGAAAGGTTTTATCGCACCGAAGGCGCGCAGGGACGTTGTGGGATTTACAAATCCCTTGGGACCCGGTTAGCCTTATTTTATTTCACTTGGATCTTGGATCACACAGGCCTAGCTTTCCTATTGCCTCAAATGGGGTCTGAAGGGGTATGCACGCGGTTTGATTTCCCGGCAGTTTGCATTGGAGTGATAGATTGTCAAAGACCAAACCCTCAACGCCATTAAGACTATTAGAGAGTGGGCTCTATTCGGTTCCCGCTGGCGATGGTAGAGGTTTGAGTCCCACCATGGTGGCGAGCCAGAATATGAGATAACTTTGGGAGGGCATGTCTGGTATATATCCATATGTGGGATGGGGTGTTTTTCACAACTCAGTACATAATTAAACTCGATGACAAGCTGACAAATGTCACTCATCTTGATAATTCTTTTCAATCTGAGATGTCCCAAGTTTGTTTTTCACAACTCAGTTTGTGTCGTCCAAACAAATTTGATGAAGCCCTATTGATTGGCTTTCATTGATTTTTCGTCAGTCAGTGAGTGGTTTGCTTTACTGACCCCATGAAGCCCTATTGGTTGGCTTTGATTTAAGTATAACCAATCGGGAGCGGTTTGCTTGACTGGCTTCAGATGCGTGTGAAAATAATATGAAAAAATGGTTTTATAAAATATATTGAGACTGGAGAAATAAATAAAAAATAACACCAAACATTACGATGCCTCACGAATGTTTATGACGGAAAATATTTTACATAACGTAGAAATTGTGTGTTTTACCTTCTGAACCTCTACATTGTGTGAAAGGTATGAAAAATTAAAAATAAAAAAATAATAATAATAAATGATTGAGAGAATGTTCATGGTGAACACCTTTTGGATGTTTCGTTTGCTAGCCTCAATAATTTCGGGATCTACTTCACTATCTGAAGGTGACCAACCAGATGATTCTGTAAAAGGAAGTTTCCGACCGCTGGAGTTTCTAAAGCGGTCTGCTAATTTCATTTGCCTAAGAAAATTACAGTTATATGATGGTAAATTTGTTTGGTTACCATTTTTAGGCTTAGATGCTGGTATGAAAGTTAAACCGCGATCTAAAAGAGACTTCTCTTGGGTTGTTAGGTCATTGGTGCCAGAGAGGTTAACCACATTAGTTCCTAATCAAACATCTGTGTGTTTCGGAATTTTTGACAGGAAATCCTGTGTATTTTTTAGATAGCTCGGATATCTATTTGCTGTAGGTTTGAGATGATAATCAATTAATTCCAAGATCGCATAAGAGTCCGAATTACAATCTGATACAATTGGCCTCCCGGATGGAGTTAAGTCATCCGTCCATGAAGAACGATCCTTGTGGATCTTTGGTAGGATATAAAATTGTCTTGTTTGAGCACTGAGCTTAGCTGTTAAATATTTCAATTGTTTTTTGGTAATGTGACCTTTGTCGAGGAGAAATTGTAAGATCTTATTGAATTTTTCGATATTACTAGGCCAAATAAGTGAATCTATTTTCTTATAATGCTTATTATGCAGGGCATAATTTTGAACCCGTTGTAGTTTTTCAATGTTGGTTTTATTCAGGTCACTCGTTATTATGGCCCCATACTCTAGTACTGGGCGTATATATGATTTGTAAAGCCTTAGGAGAACTTCTTTATTGGCTCCCCAATTTTTACCTCTAATCATTTTCAGGAAATTGGTGCGTTTAGAGACTTTGACAGTGACTGAGTTTACATTTTAGCTAGTTTGTATCTCATGCCATTGTGCCAGACAGAGTCAAACGCTTTTTCTACGTCGAGTAATAGCGCGGTTCCTATTTCATTTTGACTGAACGCCGTTTTCATATAATCTATCAGCCTATAAACATGCTCGATTCCCTCTCTGTGGCTCCTGTATGCCCTTTGCCACTTATTGAAAAAGCTGATTGATTCGAGATGGCTGCGGAGTCTAGTCGTGAGAATCCGTTCGAAAATTTTTCCAATACAGCTGAGGAGGCTGATTGGGCGGTAATTAGCTGGGTTGCTCAAATCCTTGTCGGGTTTGGGTATCATGACTCCTGTAGCTACTTTCCAACATTTTGGGAAGTATCCACTAGAGAGACAGCAGTTTAGGAGGGTAGTGAGTCTACCGAAAAAAGTGTTGGGACATTGTTTCAGGATTTTGTATGAGACCTCGTCCCCCCCCCCCCCCCCCTGGGGAAGAAGACGACTTACATTTTTTAATTGTGTTAGCCACTTCTTCTTTGCTTATCGGTTCCGTGAATTCATGGCCATTCCCGTCCTCTGGCGTTTGGCTGAAGTTGGCATCGTCAAACGTTGTCTTGTTGTCTTGAACAAATTTGTTTACTTTTTCTTTGAACTCGTCATCAAACCTATCGCCCTCATGTGGACGATGATATTTCTTAAGGAGCTCAGCAAAGGCGCTAGCCTTCGCCTTGTCATCCAGGGCCATAGTTCCATCGTTGATCTTTACTGTTGGCGTCTTTATGTTTTTGTCCAGTAAGGATTTTAAAAGTATCCCAAAACTTTTTGGTCTCCCTGAGTCCATTTAGATTTTCCGTTGCTTTTTCCCATCTCACGCGATTGTCGTTTGCTATTGCTTTTTTAACTTCGCCGTGGAGGCGATTATACACGGCTTTAAGTTCGACCTTTTTAGTTGGAAGTTTTTCTGATTTGTATGCACGGAAGGCCTTTCTTTTTTGTTTTATTATTTGGAGTGTGGTTTCAGTTATTCTGTTGGCCCGCGGTTTAACTGTCTGTTTGGGACAAATCTCATCAAGAGTGTTGTTAATGACTTCACTGAGATTGGTACATGCTTGCTCGAGCTCGCAGGTATTCATTGGGTCGTTTTTGTTTATTTTAACCTGAATTATTTTTCTGAAGAGGTCCCAATCAATTTTGGATAGATTCCTCCTCCTCATTGAGGGGTATCTTGCGGGTCCGCTGCGACCGAATAATGTAGCATGAACAGGCAGGTGGTCGCTACCTAAATCATCGTCCCCCACATATATGTCTTTCATTTGATTAGTTAGTGATTTACTGGTTATAAATAGGTCAAGGATGTCGGATTGGTGGAGGGTGTTGTTACTGACGTGAGTAATGTCGTGGTTGTTATTTAATAGAAAAAGATCAAATTGTTCGATGATATTGAAGAGAGCGTCGCCATTGGGCTCCGGTTTATTATATCCGAAAACCTGATGTTTGGCATTGAAATCATCTAAGAAAATACAGTGTTTGTGATTTTTCACAAAGAATTCAAAGACTTTGCTGTCAACTGTTTTTTTCGTTTCATTATAATATGAGATTACGGCAACTTTTTTAAGATCTAGTTCAATCTCAGCGGCAATCACCTCTGCGTTGAGATGATGGCTTGATATCGTTTTATATTTTAAGTCCTGCCTTATGAGGAGAGCGAGCCCGCCTCCTCGTTGTGTGGGACGGTCTCGTCTAATGATGTTGGATCCACTTAGCAAAAATGTCTTACTTGGCTTTAACCATGTTTCGCTGATACCAATTACATCTCCGTTTGTGAAGTAATCGGACATCTGTGAGCTTTTGCAGTTAACGCTTCGAGCGTTCCACTGAATTATTTTCAACTTATCCATAAGTGTTCAGTACCTGACGTAATTTTACAAGTTAACGTGTTGTGGGTATGATTTACATTTTATTTATGGCGGCTTCTATTAGCGAGGAAGAGATTTGAGTTCGATATAATTTGGATGCTGTTTTCCCAACTTCTTTACATATGTCGGAAAGACTGACGTCGAAGTGTTTGTTCATTATATTAAAAATTGAACCAGCCATTAGGCTGCACATCGAATGTGAAGAGGTTGAGTTTTCTACGCTGTTGACATTAATAGTTTTGAGTTCTATGTCGGTTTTAACTTTTTTGTAGTGGGGACACCCCCGATAATTGCTTGGGTGTTGCCCGTTACAATTTGGGCATTTCAGTGTTGAAACCTTGCATGACTTTGTTATATGTTTTTCGCCGCATTTCATGCAACGCAACTCTCCTTTGCATCTGTTCGACATAAGGCCAAATTTCTGGCATTTATGACATTGTGTGGGCTGAGGCAAAACACGATACTCCTCAGTCTCATATTTTTGTCCGTTTATACAAACACCTTTGTTAATGAAGTTAAGTTTTATGGCTCTATTGGGGCATTTTACTTTAATTTTCCACGTAGGGTTGCCTGTAGTCTTAGATATTAGTCTCCCCCACGAGTATCCCGACAGGGCTTCATCAATATCCCCATCATTGATCTTTGTGGGAACCCTTGTGACGACTAAATAGCGTTTTGCAGCGGTTGATGTGGTTGTTTATTCGTCCGGTGTTTGGCCGTATCATCCTTTTGAGGTTGTTTGGAAAGGACTCTTACCTTGTCGGCAAAAGATACACCACCGTCAGTGGTGAATGTTGGCGTCGCCGGTATCGTTTCCGTTGCGTTACTGTCTGCCGATTTCCCAGCATTGTGGATCTCCGCACTGGCTGTTACTAGTGTAACATCCATGGTGTCCGAGGTCTCAACGACAACAACACCCGGGTTGTCGGTGTGTTTCGACGCTTTCCGGGTTTTCTTAGCCACCGTTTCTATTTCCAGGGACTCGCCATTTTCCTGGAAGTCTGTATCCAATTTCCTTTTCGGGCGCGGGGTAATCTGATTGACCACATCACAGGTGGGAACAGTAGTTGCCTCTTGCTCTTTGAGCGAACGCAACCAGTTGTCTTGACTGGTGGTCACGAGTTCCGAGCCCTGATTTGGTGGTTCCTCCAAAGAGATGGCGTGCACAGGTCTCCCCATCTCAGCGGTATTATCTATAAAGGGCGAAACAGGTGTCGGATTAGTTTTGCCCACCATCCCCTTGCTAGGATTAGTTTTCGAAAACTGCTGAGTTGTATCAACTGGTTTAGAAACACTAGCGATATCCGTAACTGTGTTCGTTTTAGGGCCCAACGAGTTGGACTCCACACCCTTGCCCTTTTGTTTAGAGTTTCCTTTGCTGGGGCACGAACCCAAATCTGAATTATTTCTTCCTTTTCCCTTTTTTCCAGATGCCGACTTAATTTCCTTTTTTGATTCCGTCGAAGCTTTTATTAATTCCATTTTTTCTTTCTCGAACTGTTCTTTTTGAGCCCTAATATCCGAGCGCAAACCCTCTATAGTGTCGTTCAATCTGGCTATCTCTTTTTGAAATCCAGATATCATCGATATTAAATCCATTCCCGAAGTGGGTTCAGTGGTGGAGTTAGTTGCCATGTCACTCTGTTCAGTTATCAGTTATTGTCTAAGTTATCAGCAAATTATTGGTAAAATATTTCGTTGAAGTATATTTAGTTTTAACAGAGAAAAGCAAACTGAAAATAGAGAGAGTTAAAGATAAACACTTACAAAATTACACTAGAGTGCACAGAAGTGGTACAGAGAACTTTGGGAGGGCATGTCTGGTATATATCCATATGTGGGCTGGGTTGTTTTTCACAACTCAGAACATAATTAAACTCGGTGACAAGCTGACAAATGTCAATCATCTTGATAATTCTTTTCAATCTGAGATGTTCCAATTTTGTTTTTCACAACTCAGTTTGTGTCGTCCAAACAAATTAGACGAAGCCCTATTGATTGGCTTTCATTGATTTTTCATCAGTCAGTGAGTGGGTTGCTGACCGCATGAAGCCCTATTGGTTGGATTTAATTTAAGTATAACCAATCGGGAGCAGTTTGCTTGATTGGCTTCAGATGCGTGTGAAAATAATAAGAAAAAATGGTTTTATAAAATATATTGAGACTGGAGAAATAAATAAAAAATAACAACAAACATTACGATGCCTCACGAATGTTTATGACGGAAAATATTTTACATAACGTAGAAACTGTGTGTTTTACCTTCTGAACCTCTACATTGTGTGAAAGGTATGAAAAATTAAAAATAAAAATAATAATAATAAATGATTGAGAGAATGTTCATGGTGAACACCTTTTGGATGTTTCGTTTGCTAGCCTCAATAATTTCGGGATCTACTTCACTCTCTGGAGGTGACCAACCAGATGATTCTGTAAAAGGAAGTTTCCGACCGCTGGAGTTTCTAAAGCGGTCTGCTAATTTCATTTGCCTAAGAAAATTACAGTTATATGATGGTAAATTTGTTTGGTTATCAGTTTTTGGCTTTGGTGCTGGTACAAAAGTTAAACCGCGACCTAAAAGAGATTCCTCTTGGGTTGTTAGGTCATTGGTGCCAGACAGGTTAACCACATTAGTTCCTAATCCCACATCTGTTAGGCGGCTGTTACCTTTGCCTTCACTTAGTTTAAATTTAGGTGGTTCAACCAGTGATCGTACATAATATTGGCGGTTCTCGTGGTCCAATGGATTAAGTACTGAGCAACATCAAACTTCGCGTCATCAATTTTTGGTATAACGTTTACGTCCTTCACTTTCCGAATGGTTTCGTTGAGGATGCTCAGGGTTCTCCTCTCAGCCTGAGGGAGTTTTTGCGAAAAGTTTAGTTCAGCGAAATAAATTTTTGCTGATCTAAACTTGACCCTGATATCGCTAAGCATATTCCGCAACTGCTCAACTACGAGATCAGAATTATCGTTTCGAGAATTCACGCCAATATTTAATAATATTTTTGGGGGACTGGACTGGCCCCTGTGCCCTTTAAACATAGAGCGCAGATGATTGAATTTGGCGCCGGGGTAACACTCGACCTGGATGTCCGGATATGGATCTCGATCAATGCGTCCTAAATTTGAACTTCCAATCATAAGGATGTTTTTACAAACATCGGGGAGGCGCCAATTCCTTTTGACAAAATTAACTCCGCTTTTATGCCGAAACTGGGAGAATTTAGAATCAAATGAGCGGCCCGAGTTGCGGCTCGGTGATTTGACTTTCTCTGAGTACGATATACCTGGTTGAACCACACTAGAGGCAGGAGAAGGAGGAAAAGAAACAGAAGAAGGAGAGGAAACAGAAACAGGAGAAGAAACAGAAGCAGGAGGAGGAGTTCTAGTGAGAGCACTAGGAGAACCAGAGAAGAAAGGCTGAGGAGGAGTAGGAGGTAGAGGAACAAGACGAGGCGAGACAGCGTTACTCAATTTGCGAGCATCTTCAGTCACAATATGGACCGGAGATGTTTGCAAATTGAGGCGCTTACTCTGAGAGAAAGAAGAAGTAGAAGGAAAAGAAGAGGGAGAAGTGCTTTGCCTTGATCTTTTCTTGTTATGCTTTTCGCGTTGGGGTATAGGGACAACACGGGCGAGAGTTTGCTTGCTCCCTCCCGTATTGTTCCTTACTCCAGACGCTGGGCGAAGTTCCGAAATGTAAGACTCATAGAACGACATCGTCTTATCTGTCAACTTATTTTTAAAGTTCTTTTTAGCCCAGATCAAGGCACGCGCCGAAGCGCTGTTGAAGTCTATTCTTTCGAGTCCAGGAGGTGGTTGCATAGCCAAAGTTATCTCAGACTTCAACTGGTTTAAATTTATCTTATAATGCTCAACTGAAGCATTTAACGTTTGGTTGGCCCATCCCACACTAATCTGTCGAAAAACAGAAAAAAATGTGTGGGGTGGGAAGAGCTGGCTTTAGAAAGCCACCTAACTCATTTACTTTCTTCTCCAGCTGTTTCCTGAAATCCCGATTTGCCAAATGGTGCTCTAAGAGACCAATATGGTGCAAACATCGAAGCACCTGAAACAGAGCCCTGACCAGCCTGCAATAAGCCTGGGACGATTGTTCCTGGCCAGTTCCGGACTTGGCAACTCTCTGCTTCTGATGCCTCTGCCCTTTTCTTGCCATTGTTAAATCAAGTAGCTGAATTTAGTATAAAGTAATGAAATAAATGAAATTGGTAAACTAGATATTACCGATTCAAGAAGATACCTGGCTTGGTTATTTCCTTCTGAAATGGTAGAAAATCCGTCTGTCTCGACGCGTTTCGCTTGTTTTTGCTTCTTCAAGGAGACTTTGAGGAAAACAATTTCAACTTTGATGAATGAAAGGTTTTATGGCACCAAAGGCGCGCAGGGACGTTGTGGGATTTACAAATCCCTTGCGACCCGGTTAGCCTTATTTTATTTCACTTGGATCTTGGATCACACAGGCCTAGCTTTCCTATTGCCTCAAATGGGGTCTGAAGGGGTATGCACGCGGTTTGAATTCCCGGCAGAATTACAATCTGATACAATTGGCCTCCCGGGTGGAGTTAAGTCATCCGTCCATGAAGAACGATCCTTGTGGATCTTTGGTAGGATATAAAATTGTCTTGTTTGAGCACTGAGCTTAGCTGTTAAATATTTCAATTGTTTTTTGGTAATGTGACCTTCGTCGAGGAGAAATTGTAAGATCTTATTGAATTTTTCGATATTACTAGGCCAAATAAGTAAATCTATTTTCTTATAATGCTTATTATGCAGGGCATAATTTTGAACCCGTTGTAGTTTTTCAATGTTGGTTTTATTCAGGTCACTCGTTATTATGGCCCCATACTCTAGTACTGGGCGTATATATGATTTGTAAAGCCTTAGGAGATCTTCTTTATTGGCTCCCCAATTTTTACCTCTAATCATTTTCAGGAAATTGGTGCGTTTAGAGACTTTGACAGTGACTGAGTTTACGTGATTGTTTAGATTGAGACTGCTATCCAGGTTGAATCCCAGAAACTTTGCCTCATTACTAGCTTCAAGTTTATGATCGTAAAGCTTAATCACAATATTAGGGACAGGCTTTTTCCTTTGTTTTTTATAGAATGTGATTCTTTGTGTTTTCGTGGCATTTAACTTGATGCGCCACAGAGCGCACCAGTCTTGCAGGTCACGGATTGTATCCTGCAGGCGGTTTTGTATTATGTTTCCAGACTCACTGGCCGTCCACATTCCTTTGTCGTCTGAGAATTGAGATAGTTCAACATGGTTCTTCCCTAGTTTGTCAATGTCATTCATATATATTATAAATAGAAGCGGGCTGAGGACTGAACCCTGTGGAATGCCCGCTACGAGTTTTACCTCGGCTGACACTTCGCGGTTGACCCTCCCTTTGATTTTTCGATCAGATAAAAATGATCATATGATTCTTTGAATTTTGGTAGGTAGCCCCATTTTAGCTAGTTTGTATCTCATGCCATTGTGCCAGACAGAGTCAAACGCTTTTTCTACGTCGAGTAATAGCGCGGTTCCTATTTCATTTTGACTGAACGCCGTTTTCATATAATCTATCAGCCTATAAACATGCTCGATTCCCTCTCTGTGGCTCCTGTATGCCCTTTGCCACTTATTGAAAAAGCTGATTGATTCGAGATGGCTGCGGAGTCTAGTCGTGAGAATCCGTTCGAAAATTTTTCCAATACAGCTGAGTAGGCTGATTGGGCGGTAATTAGCTGGGTTGCTCAAATCCTTGTCGGGTTTGGGTATCATGACTCCTGTAGCTACTTTCCAACATTTTGGGAAGTATCCACTAGAGAGACAGCATAAGGATGTTTTTACAAACATCGGGGAGGCGCCAATTCCTTTTGACAAAATTAACTCCGCTTTTATGCCGAAACTGGGAGAATTTAGAATCAAATGAGCGGCCCGAGTTGCGGCTCGGTGATTTGACTTTCTCTGAGTACGATATACCTGGTTGAACCACACTAGAGGCAGGAGAAGGAGGAAAAGAAACAGAAGAAGGAGAGGAAACAGAAACAGGAGAAGAAACAGAAGCAGGAGGAGGAGTTCTAGTGAGAGCACTAGGAGAACCAGAGAAGAAAGGCTGAGGAGGAGTAGGAGGTAGAGGAACAAGACGAGGCGAGACAGCGTTACTCAATTTGCGAGCATCTTCAGTCACAATATGGACCGGAGATGTTTGCAAATTGAGGCGCTTACTCTGAGAGAAAGAAGAAGTAGAAGGAAAAGAAGAGGGAGAAGTGCTTTGCCTTGATCTTTTCTTGTTATGCTTTTCGCGTTGGGGTATAGGGACAACACGGGAGAGAGTTTGCTTGCTCCCTCCCGTATTGTTCCTTACTCCAGACGCTGGGCGAAGTTCCGAAATGTAAGACTCATAGGCCGACATCGTCTTATCTGTCAACTTATATTTAAAGTTCGTTTTAGCCCAGATCAAGGCACGCGCCGAAGCGCTGTTGAAGTCTATTCTTTCGAGTCCAGGAGGTGGTTGCATAGCCAAAGTTATCTTAGACTTCAACTGGTTTAAATTTATCTTATAATGCTCAACTGAAGTATTTAACGTTTGGTTGGCCCATCCCACACTAATCTGTCGAAAAACAGAAAAAAATGTCTGGGGTGGGAAGAGCTGGCTTTAGAAAGCCACCTAACTCATCTACTTTCTTCTCCAGCTGTTTCCGGAAATCCCGATTTGCCAAATGGTGCTCTAAGAGCCCAATATGGTGCAAACATCGAAGCACCTGAAACAGAGCCCTGACCAGCCTGCAATAAGCCTGGGACGATTGTTCCTGGCCAGTTCCGGACTTGGCAACTCTCTGCTTCTGATGCCTCCGCCCTTTTCTTGCCATTGTTAAATCAAGTAGCTGAATTTAGTATAAAGTAATGAAATAAATGAAATTGGTAAACTAGATATTACCGATTCAAGAAGGTACCTGGCTTGGTTATTTCCTTCTGAAATGGTAGAAAATCCGTCTGTCTCGACGCGTTTCGCTTGTTTTTGCTTCTTCAAGGAGACATTGAGGAAAACAATTTCAACTTGATGAATGAAAGGTTTTATCGCACCGAAGGCGCGCAGGGACGTTGTGGGATTTACAAATCCCTTGCGACCCGGTTAGCCTTATTTTATTTCACTTGGATCTTGGATCACACAGGCCTAGCTTTCCTATTGCCTCAAATGGGGTCTGAAGGGGTATGCACGCGGTTTGAATTCCCGGCAGTTTGCATTGGAGTGATAGATTGTCAAAGACCAAACCCTCAACGCCATTAAGACTATTAGAGAGTGGGCTCTATTCGGTTCCCGCTGGCGATGGTAGAGGTTTGAGTCCCACCATGGTGGCGAGCCAGAATATGAGATAACTTTGGGAGGGCATGTCTGGTATATATCCATATGTGGGCTGGGGTGTTTTTCACAACTCAGTACATAATTAAACTCGATGACAAGCTGACAAATGTCACTCATCTTGATAATTCTTTTCAATCTGAGATGTACCAAGTTTGTTTTTCACAACTCAGTTTGTGTTGTCCAAACAAATTTGATGAAGCCCTATTGATTGGCTTTCATTGCTTTTTCGTCAGTCAGTGAGTGGTTTGCTTTACTGACCCCATGAAGCCCTATTGGTTGGCTTCGATTTAAGTATAACCAATCGGGAGCGGTTTCCTTGACTGGCTTCAGATGCGTGTGAAAATAATATGAAAAAATGGTTTTATAAAATATATTGAGACTGGAGAAATAAATAAAAAATAACACCAAACATTACGATGCCTCACGAATGTTTATGACGGAAAATATTTTACATAACCTAGAAATTTTGTGTTTTACCTTCTGAACCTCTACATTGTGTGAAAGGTATGAAAAATTGAAAATAAAAAAATAATAATAATAAATGATTGAGAGAATGTTCATGGTGAACACCTTTTGGATGTTTCGTTTGCTAGCCTCAATAATTTCGGGATCTACTTCACTATCTGAAGGTGACCAACCAGATGATTCTGTAAAAGGAAGTTTCCGACCGCTGGAGTTTCTAAAGCGGTCTGCTAATTTCATTTGCCTAAGAAAATTACAGTTATATGATGGTAAATTTGTTTGGTTACCATTTTTAGGCTTAGATGCTGGTATGAAAGTTAAACCGCGATCTAAAAGAGACTTCTCTTGGGTTGTTAGGTCATTGGTGCCAGACAGGTTAACCACATTAGTTCCTAATCAAACATCTGTGTGTTTCGGAATTTTTGACAGGAAATCCTGTGTATTTTTTAGATAGCTCGGATATCTATTTGCTGTAGGTTTGAGATGATAATCAATTAATTCCGAGATCGCATAAGAGTCCGAATTACAATCTGATACAATTGGCCTCCCGGGTGGAGTTAAGTCATCCGTCCATGAAGAACGATCCTTGTGGATCTTTGGTAGGATATAAAATTGTCTTGTTTGAGCACTGAGCTTAGCTGTTAAATATTTCAATTGTTTTTTGGTAATGTGACCTTCGTCGAGGAGAAATTGTAAGATCTTATTGAATTTTTCGATATTACTAGGCCAAATAAGTAAATCTATTTTCTTATAATGCTTATTATGCAGGGCATAATTTTGAACCCGTTGTAGTTTTTCAATGTTGGTTTTATTCAGGTCAAACGTTATTATGGCCCCATACTCTAGTACTGGGCGTATATATGATTTGTAAAGCCTTAGGAGAACTTCTTTATTGGCTCCCCAATTTTTACCTCTAATCATTTTCAGGAAATTGGTGCGTTTAGAGACTTTGACAGTGACTGAGTTTACGTGATTGTTTAGATTGAGACTGCTATCCAGGTTGAATCCCAGAAACTTTGCCTCATTACTAGCTTCAAGTTTATGATCGTAAAGCTTAAGCACAATATTAGGGGCAGGCTTTTTCCTTTGTTTTTTATAGAATGTGATTCTTTGTGTTTTCGTTGCATTTAGCTTGATGCGCCACAGAGCGCACCAGTCTTGCAGGTCGCGGATTGTATCCTGCAGGCGGTTTTGTATTATGTTTCCAGACTCACTGGCCGTCCACATTCCTTTGTCGTCTGAGAATTGAGATAGTTCAACATGGTTCCTCCCTAGTTTGTCAATGTCATTCATATATATTATAAATAGAAGCGGGCTGAGGACCGAACCCTGTGGAATGCCCGCTTCGAGTTTTACCTCGGCTGACACTTCGCGGTTGACTCTCCCTTTGATTTTTCGATCAGATAAAAATGATCATATGATCCTTTGAATTTTGGTAGGTAGCCCCATTTTAGCTAGTTTGTATCTCATGCCATTGTACCAGACAGAGTCAAACGCTTTTTCTACGTCGAGTAATAGCGCGGTTCCTATTTCATTTTGACTGAACGCCGTTTTCATATAATCTATCAGCCTATAAACATGCTCGATTCCCTCTCTGTGGCTCCTCTATGCCCTTTGCCACTTATTGAAAAAGCTGATTGATTCGAGATGGCTGCGGAGTCTAGTCGTGCGAATCCGTTCGAAAATTTTTCCAATACAGCTGAGTAGGCTGATTGGGCGGTAATTAGCTGGGTTGCTCATATCCTTGTCGGGTTTGGGTATCATGACTCCTGTAGCTACTTTCCAACATTTTGGGAAGTATCCACTAGAGAGACAGCATAAGGATGTTTTTACAAACATCGGGGAGGCGCCAATTCCTTTTGACAAAATTAACTCCGCTTTTATGCCGAAACTGGGAGAATTTAGAATCAAATGAGCGGCCCAAGTTGCGGCTCGGTGATTTGACTTTCTCTGAGTACGATATACCTGGTTGAACCACACTAGAGGCAGGAGAAGGAGGAAAAGAAACAGAAGAAGGAGAGGAAACAGAAACAGGAGAAGAAACAGAAGCAGGAGGAGGAGTTCTAGTGAGAGCACTAGGAGAACCAGAGAAGAAAGGCTGAGGAGGAGTAGGAGGTAGAGGAACAAGACGAGGCGAGACAGCGTTACTCAATTTGCGAGCATCTTCAGTCACAATATGGACCGGAGATGTTTGCAAATTGAGGCGCTTACTCTGAGAGAAAGAAGAAGTAGAAGGAAAAGAAGAGGGAGAAGTGCTTTGCCTTGATCTTTTCTTGTTATGCTTTTCGCGTTGGGATATAGGGACAACACGGGCGAGAGTTTGCTTGCTCCCTCCCGTATTGTTCCTTACTCCAGACGCTGGGCGAAGTTCCGAAATGTAAGACTCATAGGCCGACATCGTCTTATCTGTCAACTTATTTTTAAAGTTCTTTTTAGCCCAGATCAAGGCACGCGCCTAAGCGCTGTTGAAGTCTATTCTTTCGAGTCCAGGAGGTGGTTGCATAGCCAAAGTTATCTTAGACTTCAACTGGTTTAAATTTATCTTATAATGCTCAACTGAAGCATTTAACGTTTGGTTGGCCCATCCTACACTAATCTGTCGAAAAACAGAAAAAAATGTCTGGGGTGGGAAGAGCTGGCTTTAGAAAGCCACCTAACTCATCTACTTTCTTCTCCAGCTGTTTCCGGAAATCCCGATTTGCCAAATGGTGCTCTAAGAGCCCAATATGGTGCAAACATCGAAGCACCTGAAACAGAGCCCTGACCAGCCTGCAATAAGCCTGGGACGATTGTTCCTGGCCAGTTCCGGACTTGGCAACTCTCTGCTTCTGATGCCTCTGCCCTTTTCTTGCCATTGTTAAATCAAGTAGCTGAATTTAGTATAAAGTAATGAAATAAATGAAATTGGTAAACTAGATATTACCGATTCAAGAAGATACCTGGCTTGGTTATTTCCTTCTGAAATGGTAGAAAATCCGTCTGTCTCGACGCGTTTCGCTTGTTTTTGCTTCTTCAAGGAGACTTTGAGGAAAACAATTTCAACTTTGATGAATAAAAGGTTTTATCGCACCGAAGGCGCGCAGGGACGTTGTGGGATTTACAAATCCCTTGCGACCCGGTTAGCCTTATTTTATTTCACTTGGATCTTGGATCACACAGGCCTAGCTTTCCTATTGCCTCAAATGGGGCCTGAAGGGGTATGCACGCGGTTTGAATTCCCGGCAGTTTGCATTGGAGTGATAGATTGTCAAAGACCAAACCCTCAACGCCATTAAGACTATTAGAGAGTGGGCTCTATTCGGTTCCCGCTGGCGATGGTAGAGGTTTGAGTCCCACCATGGTGGCGAGCCAGAATATGAGATAACTTTGGGAGGGCATGTCTGATATATATCCATATGTGGGCTGGGGTGTTTTTCACAACTCAGTACATAATTAAACTCGATGACAAGCTGACAAATGTCACTCATCTTGATAATTCTTTTCAATCTGAGATGTCCCAAGTTTGTTTTTCACAACTCAGTTTGTGTTGTCCAAACAAATTTGATGAAGCCCTATTGATTGGCTTTCATTGATTTTTCGTCAGTCAGTGAGTGGTTTGCTTTACTGACCCCATGAAGCCCTATTGGTTGGCTTTGATTTAAGTATAACCAATCGGGAGCGGTTTCCTTGACTGGCTTCAGGTGCGTGTGAAAATAATATGAAAAAATGGTTTTATAAAATATATTGAGACTGGAGAAATAAATAAAAAATAACACCAAACATTACGATGCCTCACGAATGTTTATGACGGAAAATATTTTACATAACCTAGAAATTTTGTGTTTTACCTTCTGAACCTCTACATTGTGTGAAAGGTATGAAAAATTGAAAATAAAAAAATAATAATAATAAATGATTGAGAGAATGTTCATGGTGAACACCTTTTGGATGTTTCGTTTGCTAGCCTCAATAATTTCGGGATCTACTTCACTATCTGAAGGTGACCAACCAGATGATTCTGTAAAAGGAAGTTTCCGACCGCTGGAGTTTCTAAAGCGGTCTGCTAATTTCATTTGCCTAAGAAAATTACAGTTATATGATGGTAAATTTGTTTGGTTACCATTTTTAGGCTTAGATGCTGGTATGAAAGTTAAACCGCGATCTAAAAGAGACTTCTCTTGGCTTGTTAGGTCATTGGTGCCAGACAGGTTAACCACATTAGTTCCTAATCAAACATCTGTGTGTTTCGGAATTTTTGACAGGAAATCCTGTGTATTTTTTAGATAGCTCGGATATCTATTTGCTGTAGGTTTGAGATGATAATCAATTAATTCCAAGATCGCATAAGAGTCCGAATTACAATCTGATACAATTGGCCTCCCGGGTGGAGTTAAGTCATCCGTCCATGAAGAACGATCCTTGTGGATCTTTGGTAGGATATAAAATTGTCTTGTTTGAGCACTGAGCTTAGCTGTTAAATATTTCAATTGTTTTTTGTTAATGTGACCTTCGTCGAGGAGAAATTGTAAGATCTTATTGAATTTTTCGATATTACTGGGCCAAATAAGTAAATCTATTTTCTTATAATGCTTATTATGCAGGGCATAATTTTGAACCCGTTGTAGTTTTTCAATGTTGGTTTTATTCAGGTCACTCGTTATTATGGCCCCATACTCTAGTACTGGGCGTATATATGATTTGTAAAGCCTTAGGAGAACTTCTTTATTGGCTCCCCAATTTTTACCTCTAATCATTTTCAGGAAATTGGTGCGTTTAGAGACTTTGACAGTGACTGAGTTTACGTGATTGTTTAGATTGAGACTGCTATCCAGGTTGAATCCCAGAAACTTTGCCTCATTACTAGCTTCAAGTTTATGATCGTAAAGCTTAAGCACAATATTAGGGACAGGCTTTTTCCTTTGTTTTTTATAGAATGTGATTCTTTGTGTTTTCGTGGCATTTAACTTGATGCGCCACAGAGCGCACCAGTCTTGCAGGTCGCGGATTGTATCCTGCAGGCGGTTTTGTATTATGTTTCCAGACTCACTGGCCGTCCACATTCCTTTGTCGTCTGAGAATTGAGATAGTTCAACATGGTTCTTCCCTAGTTTGTCAATGTCATTCATATATATTATAAATAGAAGCGGGCTGAGGACCGAACCCTGTGGAATGCCCGCTTCGAGTTTTACCTCGGCTGACACTTCGCGGTTGACCCTCCCTTTGATTTTTCGATCAGATAAAAATGATCATATGATCCTTTGAATTTTGGTAGGTAGCCCCATTTTAGCTAGTTTGTATCTCATGCCATTGTGCCAGACAGAGTCAAACGCTTTTTCTACGTCGAGTAATAGCGCGGTTCCTATTTCATTTTGACTGAACGCCGTTTTCATATAATCTATCAGCCTATAAACATGCTCGATTCCCTCTCTGTGGCTCCTCTATGCCCTTTGCCACTTATTGAAAAAGCTGATTGATTCGAGATGGCTGCGGAGTCTAGTCGTGCGAATCCGTTCGAAAATTTTTCCAATACAGCTGAGTAGGCTGATTGGGCGGTAATTAGCTGGGTTGCTCAAATCCTTGTCGGGTTTGGCTACTTTCCAACATTTTGGGAAGTATCCACTAGAGAGACAGCATAAGGATGTTTTTACAAACATCGGGGAGGCGCCAATTCCTTTTGACAAAATTAACTCCGCTTTTATGCCGAAACTGGGAGAATTTAGAATCAAATGAGCGGCCCGAGTTGCGGCTCGGTGATTTGACTTTCTCTGAGTACGATATACCTGGTTGAACCACACTAGAGGCAGGAGAAGGAGGAAAAGAAACAGAAGAAGGAGAGGAAACAGAAACAGGAGAAGAAACAGAAGCAGGAGGAGGAGTTCTAGTGAGAGCACTAGGAGAACCAGAGAAGAAAGGCTGAGGAGGAGTAGGAGGTAGAGGAACAAGACGAGGCGAGACAGCGTTACTCAATTTGCGAGCATCTTCAGTCACAATATGGACCGGAGATGTTTGCAAATTGAGGCGCTTACTCTGAGAGAAAGAAGAAGTAGAAGGAAAAGAAAAGGGAGAAGTGCTTTGCCTTGATCTTTTCTTTTTATGCTTTTCGCGTTGGGGTATAGGGACAACACGGGCGAGAGTTTGCTTGCTCCCTCCCGTATTGTTCCTTACTCCAGACGCTGGGCGAAGTTCCGAAATGTAAGACTCATAGGCCGACATCGTCTTATCTGTCAACTTATTTTTAAAGTTCTTTTTAGCCCAGATCAAGGCACGCGCCGAAGCGCTGTTGAAGTCTATTCTTTCGAGTCCGGGAGGTGGTTGCATAGCCAAAGTTATCTTAGACTTCAACTGGTTTAAATTTATCTTATAATGCTCAACTGAAGCATTTAACGTTTGGTTGGCCCATCCCACACTAATCTGTCGAAAAACAGAAAAAAATGTGTGGGGTGGGAAGAGCTGGCTTTAGAAAGCCACCTAACTCATCTACTTTCTTCTCCAGCTGTTTCCGGAAATCCCGATTTGCCAAATGGTGCTCTAAGAGCCCAATATGGTGCAAACATCGAAGCACCTGAAACAGAGCCCAGACCAGCCTGCAATAAGCCTGGGACGATTGTTCCTGGCCAGTTCCGGACTTGGCAACTCTCTGCTTCTGATGCCTCTGCCCTTTTCTTGCCATTGTTAAATCAAGTAGCTGAATTTAGTATAAAGTAATGAAATAAATGAAATTGGTAAACTAGATATTACCGATTCAAGAAGATACCTGGCTTGGTTATTTCCTTCTGAAATGGTAGAAAATCCGTCTGTCTCGACGCGTTTCGCTTGTTTTTGCTTCTTCAAGGAGACTTTGAGGAAAACATTTTCAACTTTGATGAATGAAAGGTTTTATCGCACCGAAGGCGCGCAGGGACGTTGTGGGATTTACAAATCCCTTGCGACCCGGTTAGCCTTATTTTATTTCACTTGGATCTTGGATCACACAGGCCTAGCTTTCCTATTGCCTCAAATGGGGTCTGAAGGGGTATGCACGCGGTTTGAATTCCCGGCAGTTTGCATTGGAGTGATAGATTGTCAAAGACCAAACCCTCAACGCCATTAAGACTATTAGAGAGTGGGCTCTATTCGGTTCCCGCTGGCGATGGTAGAGGTTTGAGTCCCACCATGGTGGCGAGCCAGAATATGAGATAACAGTTCTGCCTTTAATTCTGGTAGTCTGAGTAACAGTGGAAGTTCCACTAATACTGATATGACATCGATGATGTCGATGATGTCTGGCTTCCAGAAAGAAATAGCCAGATTAAATGACACCATAGAGGGTTTGCGGTCAGAGCTTCAAGCCCAGAAGCGGCAGGCAGATAAAGAAAAGGCTGAATTGAGAAGGGAATTGGAAAAGGCAATTCTGAAAGCCAAACCAGGTAAGAAGGACCATGCTCCTCCTGTTCCCGAGTTACCATGTATTGACGCTGCTACAGAAATGAGAAGACCTGCGTCCGCCGGCTCACTGCCGGGGATATCTGAAATAGATTCAGATCTAATTACTCCCAGCCAGGATAACTGGCTGCGTTCCATAGTAGAAGAAGCTACCAACACGGTCGCAGTTTCCCCGGCCATGGTGGTTGAAATTCAATTGGATAAAAATTCAGCTAAAGTCCCCAAATCGCAGCGACAGAAAAAATCACCAAACCAAAATCGATCGAAAAGGAAACTCTCCAATGAGTTCCGTGAAAATGATGAAACCGTGGACGTCGAAGACGAAAATGGTTTCTGTATGACTATTGATCGGCATGTCAAGAAGACAAAAATCTTCAAGAAAAATTCACAGAGCACCGCTACTGAAAAGGACTCGGTGGTCACACCAAGAAATGGGGACTCTGTTAACGCAACAGAGTCTACATCACCGGAAATAGTGAATGCGACAGCTAGCCCAACCAATAGAGCGACGTACGCCGATAAAGTAAAAGCCAAAACGCCCCCTAAGGTGACCAATAAAACCAACAAGACACAGGGCCACCCGCAACCAAACCCCTGTGTCGTAATCACACGCGTCCACCCCAAAACGGAAAAAAACTCGATTGATAAAGCCCTTCCAGGATGCTCGTGGGAGAGACTAATCTCCAAAGCCACGGGTAACCATACTTGGAAAATAAAAGTAAAATGCCCTAATAGAGCAACGAAATTAAATCTGATAAGCAAAGGGGTAATTATTAATGGCAAAAAATACGAAACCGAGGAATATCGTGTTCTTCCGCAACCCGTTCAGTGTCACAAGTGTCAGAAATTTGGGCACTTGTCACACAAATGCAACGGGGAGCAACGATGTATGAAATGCGGTGACAAACACATCGCGAAGGCATGTAGTGCTAAAACTCTGAAATGCCCAAATTGCGGTGGTCAACACCCCAGCAACTACCGGGGTTGTAGCCACTTCAAAAAAGTTAAAACAAACATCCAGCTTAAAGCTCTAAATGTAAGTAATGTCGAGAACTCATCTTCCCCTTTTTCCACGTGTACTCTAATGGCTGGCTCTATTTTCAGCATAATGAAGAAACACTTGGACACTAGTCTTTCGGACGTTTGCAAAGAGATTAGTAAAACAGCTTCTAAGTTATATAATACTCAAATATCTCACACGCTATTAGAAGCGGCCGTCAACAGAATATAATTATGTAACAATATTACAAATAGTAATTAAACTTAAATAAACTTAGTACAGTTATTCCTAAACCATTCATGGATACACTAAAAATAGTCCAGTGGAACGCTCGAAGCGTAAATCAGAAAAATTTGCAAATGTCACATTATTTAAAAAATACGGACGTAATTGGAATTAGCGAAACCTGGCGTAAACCAAACAAACAATTCTCGTTAAGTGGTTTTGATATTATTAGAAGAGATCGCCCCGCCCAAAAAGGCGGCGGTGTCGCTCTGCTAATAAGGCAGGAGATTAAATACAAATCAATACCATGCGACCACCTCAATGCTGAAGTGATTGCAGCTGAAATTGAACTTGACCACAAACACGTGGCCATCATATCATATTATAACAAGCCGCAAGCAACAGTAGACAATAAAGTATTTGAATTTTTTACCAACAAGTACAAGCACTGCATATTCTTGGGGGATTTCAATTCCAAACACCAGGTATTCGGTTGTCATAAGACTGAACCTAATGGTGACGCCCTTTTCCACATCATTGAAGAACTCGATCTATTTGTGGTAAATAACGATCAAGACGTAACATACATAAGCAACAACCCACTCCATCAATCAGATATCCTAGACTTGATTATCACCAGCAAATCACTAACCAGCCAAATGCAAGACATATTTGTAGGAGATGATGATCTAGGCAGTGATCACCTGCCTGTTCACGCCAATCTGAAATGTAATACTGGTCCCGCAAGGTATCCCCCCGTGAATAGGAGGAACCTATCAAAAATTGACTGGAACCTCTTCAGAAACATCATCGAAGTAAAAATAAAGGCAAATGACCCCTCAAATGTTCATGAACTAGAAAAAGCCTGCACCCACCTTAACGAGGTTATCAACAGTACACTAGACGAAATCTGTCCCAAGCAAACAGTAAAGACGCGGATAAACAGAATAACCCAAACAACTCTTCAAATAATCAAACAAAAAAGAAAAGCCTTCCGGGCTTACCAATCAGAGAATGATCAAATGAAAAGAGCAGAACTTAAAACCGCGTATAATCGCCTTCATGGGGAAGTAAAAAAGGCCATAGCTAACGACAATCGCGTGAGATGGGAAAAAGCAACCGAAAACCTAAATGGGCTGAGAGAATCTAAGAGGTTCTGGGATACATTTAAAACTCTTACTGGCCAAAAGAGCAAAATTGCCAATAATAATGCGCTAAAGACTAGCGACGGATCTATGGCCATAGACGACAAGGCAAAGGCCAGTGCTTTTGCCGAACTTCTAAAGAAGGCACATCGTCCACAAGAAGGGAACAGATATGACAACGATTTTAAGGTACGAGTAAATAAATTTGTCCAAGATAACAACTCAATCTTCAATGAACCGAACTTCGACCAAAGGCATGAAGACGGGGACGACCATGAATTAACCGAACCAATAAGGGTAGAAGAGGTCATGGGTATAATCAGAAAATGCAGGTCATCTTCGTCCCCAGGAGAAGACGAAGTCTCTTACAAAATAATGAAACAGTGCCCCAACATCTTCTACTGCAGACTTACCAAACTCTTAAACTGCTGTCTCTCCTGTGGGTACTTCCCAAAATGCTGGAAAGTGGCCACGGGAGTCATGATACCTAAACCCGACAAAGACCTTAGCAACCCTTCCAACTACCGCCCAATCAGCTTGCTTAGCTGTGTTGGGAAAATATTTGAGCGGATTCTCACTACGAGACTTCGCAGCTATCTCGAATCAATCAACTTTTTCAACAAATGGCAAAGGGCGTATAGGAGTCAGAAAGAGGGAATCGAACACGTATATAGACTGGTCGATTATATGAAAACAGCATTTAGTCAAAACGAAATCGGAACCGCGCTTTTCTTGGATGTAGAAAAAGCGTTCGACTCGGTATGGCACAATGGCGTGAGATATAAACTAGCGAAAATGGGATTACCCACTAAAATTCTAAGGATCATATCATCATTTCTAACTGATCGAAGCGGGAACACCACAAGGGTCGGTTCTAAGTCCGCTTCTTTTCATAATATATGTGAATGATATGGAAGTAGGGAAAAACTTTGTTGAATGATATGGAAGTAGGGAAAAACTTTGTTGAACTATCGCAGTTCTCAGACGACAAAGGCATTTGGACAGCCAGCAAGTCCAGAAACATAATTAAAAATCGTCTACAGGATACCATTCGCGATCTTGAGAGCTGGTGTGCCCTGTGGCGCATCAAACTCAATGCCGCCAAAACTCAAAAAGTTACGTTCTTCAAAAAGCAAAGGAAAAAACCAGTCCCGAGTATCGATCTCCAGCTATACGATCACAAACTAGAAGCAAACAAAGAAGCCAAATTTTTGGGATTTATCCTAGATAGCAATCTCAGTCTAAACAGTCACGTAAACTCCATTACGGTTAGAGCTACTAAACGTATCAATTTTCTGAAGATGATCAGAGGTAGAAATTGGGGAGCAAACAAAGATGTGCTTCTCAAGCTCTACAAAACATTTATACGTCCGGTACTAGAATACGGTGCCATAATAACAAGCGACCTAAGCAAAACCAACATTCAGAAGCTACAGAGGGTTCAAAATTATGCCCTGCGAGTGGCACTATGCAAACCCAAATGGACACCGATAAAGTAACTTCACGAGCTAGCAAAAATAGAAACTATTGATACGCGATTAAAAGACCTACAAAACAAAACCCTCAACAGACTCCAAGATAGTGAATTAATGTTTGAGCTGAACGAACACCGATCCCTTAACAGAAAAACAAAATAAGTTTCCAGAAAATAAAAAAAAAAATAAATAAAAAAAAAAAAATAAAAAATAAAAAAAAAAAAAAAAAGAAAATAAAATAAAAATTATACAATATAACTAAATCGCGTGGAGTCAGTGAGGATTGCCTCGCTACTCATTGGGAACTTTAGGATAGAGTCTGTGAGGACTGCCTCGCAACTCTGCTGACGCGCGATTGAAACGCGTTTAATAAGATCTATATAACAAAACCCTCCACACTCTCCAGGACAGTGAATCAATGGTGAAGCTGAACGAACACCGAACCCTAAACAGAAAAACAAAATAATCCACAGTAAATTAAAAGTACTCAATAGCATGGAGTCAGTGAGGATTGCCTCGCTACTCATTGAGATCTTTAGGATTGAGTCTGTGAGGATTGCCTCGCAACTCTGCGTGTGGGGAGTGGGCTCCGAAGAAACACACCCCTTACCCCATCCATAGCAACAATCACACAGCATGCACAATATACAATAGCGGATACCTATCTTTCTCTCTACCTATTACTTTTCTAACTGAACATTCTCAAATTTTCTTGCAACACTCTAATCAAGAAGACGCATGGAAATGGTAGACAAAGCGTAGGAGGAATTGGTGCAACCTACCTTTCTGCAACATATACAAGAAACCACCAAACGATAGGCAAGGATTGAAACAAGCTTGTCTGGCTGGGAACGAGTGTACATTTGATATAAATAAACATTTGAATAAAGATTTAACAGCCCTTTTAAGGGCTTGAGGGTGTGTGTCAGTGAGAGTTTTTTTTTTTTTTTTTTTGGGGGGGGGGGGGGGTGTGGAGGAGGTCATTTGGAATTCCCGAAGGATAACCAGATACCTCAAAATCACATACGGCATCCTATCTCCCAGAAGGCTTGATGGATGACTCCCGGTTTTTTAAAACTATACTGTTGGAGCTTTCTCCACTTCTTTTTTGTAACCGCTATGGTCATATACCGGGGTCGCTACCAAACCGGCGTTGCTGTTTGGTTTTCTTTTCTCTTCTTCCCTTTAACTTGCCATCGCTCAACTTTACATTCTGGCTCGCCACCATGGTAGGACTCAAACCTCTACCATCGCCGAACTGGAGCCGAATAGAACTCGCCCTCTAATAGTTTTAAAGGCGTTGAGGGATTGAGTATTGACCATCTAACACTACAACGTAAACTGCCGGGTATTCTAACCGCGTGCATAACCCCCTCAGACACCATTTTGGACAATAGGAAAGCTAGGCCTGTGTGATCCAAGGGAAAAATAAGGTTAACCGGGTCGCAAGGGATTTGTAAATCCCACATCGTCCCTGCGCGCCTTCGGCACGCTAAAACCTTTCATTCATCATCATCAGATAACATTGGGAGGGCATGTCTGGTATATATCCATATGTGGGCTGAGGTGTTTTTCACAACTCAGTACATAATTAAATTCGATGACAAGCTGACAAATGTCACTCATCTTGATAATTCTTTTCAATCTGAGATGTTCCAATTTTGTTTCTCACAACTCAGTTTGTGTCGTCCAAACAAATCAGACGAAGCCCTATTGATTGGCTTTCATTGATTTTTCATCAGTCAGTGAATGGGTTGCTGACCCCATGAAGCCCTATTGGTTGGATTTAATTTAAGTATAACCAATCGGGAGCAGTTTGCTTGATTGGCTTCAGATGCGTGTGAAAATAATATGAAAAAATGGTTTTATAAAATATATTGAGACTGGAGAAATAAATAAAAAATAACAACAAACATTACGATGCCTCACGAATGTTTATGACGGAAAATATTTTACATAACGTAGAAATTGTGTGTTTTACCTTCTGAACCTCTACATTGTGTGAAAGGTATGAAAAATTAAAAATAAAAAAATAATAATAATAAATGATTGAGAGAATGTTCATGGTGAACACCTTTTGGATGTTTTGTTTGCTAGCCTCAATAATTTCGGGATCTACTTCACTCTCTGGAGGTGACCAACCAGATGATTCTGTAAAAGGAAGTTTCCGACCGCTGGAGTTTCTAAAGCGGTCTGCAAATTTCATTTGCCTAAGAAAATTACAGTTGTATGATGGTAAATATGTTTGGTTATCAGTTTTTGGCTTTGGTGCTGGTTCGAAAGTTAAACCGCGACCGAAAAGAGATTTCTCTTGGGTTGTTAGGTCATTGGTGCCAGACAGGTTAACCACATTAGTTCCTAATCAAACATCTGTGTGTTTCGGAATTTTTGACAGGAAATCCTGAGTATTTTTTAGGTAGCTCGGATATCTATTTGCTGTAGGTTTGAGATGATAATCAATTAATTCCGAGACCGCATAAGAGTCCGAATTACAATCTGATACAATTGGCCTCCCGGGTGGAGTTAAGTCATCCGTCCACGAAGAACGATCCTTGTGGATCTTTGGTAGGATATAAAATTGTCTTGTTTGAGCACTGAGCTTAGTTGTTAAATATTTCAATTGTTTTTTGGTAATGTGACCTTCGTCGAGGAGAAATTGTAAGATCTTATTGAATTTTTCGATATTACTAGGCCAAATAAGTGAATCTATTTTCTTATAATGCTTATTATGCAGGGCATAATTTTGAACCCATTGTAGTTTTTCAATGTTGGTTTTATTCAGGTCACTCGTTATTATGGCCCCATACTCTAGTACTGGGCGTATATATGATTTGTAAAGCCTTAGGAGAACTTCTTTATTGGCTCCCCAATTTTTACCTCTAATCATTTTCAGGAAATTGGTGCGTTTAGAGACTTTGACAGTGACTGAGTTTACGTGATTGTTTAGACTGAGACTGCTATCCAGGTTGAATCCCAGAATCTTTGCCTCATTACTAGCTTCAAGTTTATGATCGAAAAGCTTAAGCACAATATTAGGGACAGGCTTTTTCCTTTGTTTTTTATAGAATGTGATTCTTTGTGTTTTCGTGGCATTTAGCTTGATGCGCCACAGAGCGCACCAGTCTTGCAGGTCGCGGATTGTATCCTGCAGGCGGTTTTGTATTATGTTTCCAGACTTACTGGCCGTCCACATTCCTTTGTCGTCTGAGAATTGAGATAGTTCAACATGGTTCTTCCCTAGTTTGTCAGTGTCATTCATATATATTATAAATAGAAGCGGGCTGAGGACCGAACCCTGTGGAATGCCCGCTTCGAGTTTTACCTCGGCTGACACTTCGCGGTTGACCCTCCCTTTGATTTTTCGATTAGATAAAAATGATCATATGATCCTTTGAATTTTGGTAGGTAGCCCCATTTTAGCTAGTTTGTATCTCATGCCATTGTGCCAGACAGAGTCAAACGCTTTTTCTACGTCGAGTAATAGCGCGGTTCCTATTTCATTTTGACTGAACGCCGTTTTCATATAATCTATCAGCCTATAAACATGCTCGATTCCCTCTCTGTGGCTCCTCTATGCCCTTTGCCACTTATTGAAAAAGCTGATTGATTCGAGATGGCTGCGGAGTCTAGTCGTGAGAATCCGTTCGAAAATTTTTCCAATACAGCTGAGTAGGCTGATTGGGCGGTAATTAGCTGGGTTGCTCAAATCCTTGTCGGGTTTGGGTATCATGACTCCTGTAGCTACTTTCCAACATTTTGGGAAGTATCCACTAGAGAGAAAGCAGTTTAGGAGGGTAGTGAGTCTACCGAAAAAAGTGTTGGGACATTGTTTCAGGATTTTGTATGAGACCTCGTCCCTTCCTGGGGAAGAAGACGACTTACATTTTTTAATTGTGTTAGCCACTTCTTCTTTGCTTATCGGTTCCGTGAGTTCATGGCCATTCCCGTCCTCTGGCGTTTGGCTGAAGTTGGCATCGTCAAACGTTGTCTTGTTGTCTTGAACAAATTTGTTTACTTTTTCTTTGAACTCGTCATCAAACCTATCGCCCTCATGTGGACGATGATATTTCTTAAGGAGCTCAGCAAAGGCGCTAGCCTTCGCCTTGTCATCCAGGGCCATAGTTCCATCGTTGATCTTTAGTGCCTTACTGTTGGCGTCTTTATGTTTTTGTCCAGTAAGGGTTTTAAAAGTATCCCAAAACTTTTTGGTCTCCCTGAGTCCATTTAGATTTTCCGTTGCTTTTTCCCATCTTACGCGATTGTCGTTTGCTATTGCTTTTTCAACTTCGCCGTGGAGGCGATTATACACGGCTTTAAGTTCGACCTTTTTAGTTGGATGTTTTTCTGATTTGTATGCACGGAAGGCCTTTCTTTTTTGTTTTATTATTTGGAGTGTGGTTTCAGTTATTCTGTTGGCCCGCGGTTTAACTGTCTGTTTGGGACAAATCTCATCAAGAGTGTTGTTAATGACTTCACTGAGATTGCTAAATGCTTGCTCGAGCTCGCAGGTATTCATTGGATCGTTTTTGTTTATTTTAACCTGAATTATTTTTCTGAAGAGGTCCCAGTCAATTTTGGATAGATTCCTCCTCCTCATTGAGGGGTATCTTGCGGGTCCGCTGCAACCGTGTAATGTAGCATGAACAGGCAGGTGGTCGCTACCTAAATCATCGTCCCCCACATATATGTCTTTCATTTGATTAGTTAGTGATTCACTGGTTATAATTAGGTCAAGGATGTCGGATTGGTGGAGGGTGTTGTTACTGACGTGAGTAATGTCGTGGTTGTTATTTAATAGAAAAAGATCAAATTGTTCGATGATATTGAAGAGAGCGTCGCCATTGGGCTCCGGTTTATTATATCCGAAAACCTGATGTTTGGCATTGAAATCACCTAAGAAAATACAGTGTTTGTGATTTTTCACAAAGAATTCAAAGACTTTGCAGTCAACTGTTTTTTTCGTTTCATTATAATATGAGATTACGGCAACTTTTTTATGAACTAGTTCAATCTCAGCGGCAATCACCTCTGCGTTGAGATGATGGCTTGATATCGTTTTATATTTTAAGTCCTGCCTTATGAGGAGAGCGACTCCGCCTCCACGTTGTGTGGGACGGTCTCGTCTAATGATGTTGGATCCACTTAGCAAAAATGTCTTACTTGGCTTTAACCATGTTTCGCTGATACCAATTACATCTCCGTTTGTGAAGTAATCGGACATCTGTGAGCTTTTGCAGTTAACGCTTCGAGCGTTCCACTGAATTATTTTCAACTTATCCATAAGTGTTCAGTACCTGACGTAATTTTACAAGTTAACGTGTTGTGGGTATGATTTACATTTTATTTATGGCGGCTTCTATTAGCGAGGAAGAGATTTGAGTTCGATATAATTTGGATGCTGTTTTTCCAACTTCTTTGCATATGTCGGAAAGACTGACGTCGAAGTGTTTGTTCATTATATTAAAAATTGAACCAGCCATTAGACTACACATCGAATGTGGAGAGGTTGCGTTTTCTACGCTGTTGACATTAATAGCTTTGAGTTCTATGTCGGTTTTAACTTTTTTGTAGTGGGGACACCCCCGATAATTGCTTGCGTGTTGCCCGTTACAATTTGGGCATTTCAGTGTTGAAACCTTGCATGACTTTGTTATATGTTTTTCGCCGCATTTCATGCAACGCAACTCTCCTTTGCATCTGTTCGACATAAGGCCAAATTTCTGGCATTTATGACATTGTGTGGGCTGAGGCAAAACACGATACTCCTCAGTCTCATATTTTTGTCCGTTTATACAAACACCTTTGTTAATGAAGTTAAGTTTTATGGCTCTATTGGGGCATTTTACTTTAATTTTCCACGTAGGGTTGCCTGTAGTCTTAGATATTAGTCTCCCCCACGAGTATCCCGACAGGGCTTCATCAATATCCCCATCATTGATCTTTGTGGGAACCCTTGTGACGACTACGCAAGCGTTTTGCAGCGGTTGATGTGGTTGTTTATTCGTCCGGTGTTTGGCCGTATCATCCTTTTGAGGTTGTTTGGAAAGGACTCTTACCTTGTCGGCAAAAGATACACCACCGTCAGTGGTGAATGTTGGCGTCGCCGGTATCGTTTCCGTTGCGTTACTGTCTGCCGATTTCCCAGCATTGTGGATCTCCGCACTGGTTTTTACTACTGTAACATCCATGGTGTCCGAGGTCTCAACGACAACAACACCCGGGTTGTCGGTGTGTGTCGACGCTTTCCGGGTTTTCTCAGCCACCGTTTCTATTTCCAGGGACTCGCCATTTTCCTGGAAGTCTGTATCCAATTTCCTTTTCGGGCGCGGGGTAATCTGATTGACCACATCACAGGTGGGAACAGTAGTTGCCTCCTGCTCTTTGAGCGAACGCAACCAGTTGTCTTGACTGGTGGTCACGAGTTCCGAGCCCTGATTTGGTGGTACCTCCAAAGAGATGGCGTGCACAGGTCTCCCCATCTCAGCGGTATTATCTATAAAGGGCGAAACAGGTGTCGGATTAGTTTTGCCCACCATCCCCTTGCTAGGATTAGTTTTCGAAAACTGCTGAGTTGTATCAACTGGTTTAGAAACACTAGCGATATCCGTAACTGTGTTCGTTTTAGGGCCCAACGAGTTGGACTCCACACCCTTGCCCTTTTGTTTAGAGTTTCCTTTGCTGGGGCACGAACCCAAACCTGAATTATTTCTTCCTTTTCCCTTTTTTCCAGATGCCGACTTATTTTCCTTTTTTGATTCCGTCGAAGCTTTTATTAATTCCATTTTTTCTTTCTCGAACTGTTCTTTTTGAGCCCTAATATCCGAGCGCAAACCCTCTATAGTGTCGTTCAATCTGGCTATCTCTTTTTGAAATCCAGATATCATCGATATTAAATCCATTCCCGAAGTGGGTTCAGTGGTGGAGTTAGTTGCCATGTCACTCTGTTCAGTTATCAGTTATTGTCTAAGTTATCAGCAAATTATTGGTAAAATATTTCGTTGAAGTATATTTAGTTTTAACAGAGAAAAGCAAACTGAAAATAGATAGAGTTAAAGATAAACACTTACAAAATTACACTAGAGTGCACAGAAGTGGTACAGAGAACTTTGGGAGGGCATGTCTGGTATATATCCATATGTGGGCTGGGGTGTTTTTCACAACTCAGTACATAATTAAACTCGGTGACAAACTGACAAATGTCAATCATCTTGATAATTCTTTTCAATCTGAGATGTTCCAATTTTGATTTTCACAACTCAGTTTGTGTCGTCCAAACAAATTAGACGAAGCCCTATTGATTGGCTTTCATTGATTTTTCATCAGTCAGTGAATGGGTTGCTGACCCCATGAAGCCCTATTGGTTGGATTTAATTTAAGTATAACCAATCGGGAGCAGTTTGCTTGATTGGCTTCAGATGCGTGTGAAAATAATATGAAAAAATGGTTTTATAAAATATATTGAGACTGGAGAAATAAATAAAAAATAACAACAAACATTACGATGCCTCACGAATGTTTATGACGGAAAATATTTTACATAACGTAGAAACTGTGTGTTTTACCTTCTGAACCTCTACATTGTGTGAAAGGTATGAAAAATTAAAAATAAAAATAATAATAATAATAATAAATGATTGAGACAATGTTCATGGTGAACACCTTTTGGATGTTTCGTTTGCTAGCCTCAATAATTTCGGGATCTACTTCACTCTCTGGAGGTGACCAACCAGATGATTCTGTAAAAGGAAGTTTCCGACCGCTGGAGTTTCTAAAGCGGTCTGCTAATTTCATTTGCCTAAGAAAATTACAGTTGTATGATGGTAAATATGTTTGGTTATCAGTTTTTGGCTTTGGTGCTGGTACGAAAGTTAAACCGCGACCTAAAAGAGATTTCTCTTGGGTTGTTAGGTCATTGGTGCCAGACAGGTTAACCACATTAGTTCCTAATCCCACATCTGTTAGGCGGCTGTTACCTTTGCCTTCACTTAGTTTAAATTTAGGTGGTTCAACCAGTGATCGTACATAATATTGGCGGTTCTCGTGGTCCAATGGATTAAATCATGAGCAACATCAAACTTCGCGTCATCAATTTTTGGTATACCGTTTACGTCCTTCACTTTCCGAATGGTTTCGTTGATGATGCTCAGGGTTCTCCTCTCAGCCTGAGGGAGTTTTTGCGAAAAGTTTAGTTCAGCGAAATAAATTTTTGTTGATCTAAACTTGACCCTGATATCGCTAAGCATATTCCGCAAGTGCTTAACTACGAGATCAGAATTATCGTTTCGAGAATTCACGCCAATATTTAATAATATTTTTGGGGGACTTGACTGGCCCCTGTGCCCTTTAAACATAGAGCGCAGATGATTGAATTTGGCGCCGGGGTAACACTCGACCTGGATGTCCGGATATGGATCTCGATCAATGCGTCCTAAATTTGAACTTCCAATCATAAGGATGTTTTTACAAACATCGGGGAGGCGCCAATTGCTTTTGACAAAATTGACTCCGCTTTTATGCCGAAACTGGGAGAATTTAGAATCAAATGAGCGGCCCGAGTTGCGGCTCGGTGATTTGACTTTCTCTGAGTACGATATACCTGGTTGAACCACACTAGAGGCAGGAGAAGGGGGAAAAGAAACAGAAGAAGGAGAGGAAACAGAAACAGGAGAAGAAACAGAAGCAGGAGGAGGAGTTCTAGTGAGAGCACTAGGAGAACCAGAGAAGAAAGGCTGAGGAGGAGTAGGAGGTAGAGGAACAAGACGAGGCGAGACAGCGTTACTCAATTTGCGAGCATCTTCAGTCACAATATGGACCGGAGATGTTTGCAAATTGAGGCGCTTACTCTGAGAGAAAGAAGAAGTAGAAGGAAAAGAAGAGGGAGAAGTGCTTTACCTTGATCTTTTCTTGTTATGCTTTTCGCGTTGGGGTATAGGGACAACACGGGCGAGAGTTTGCTTGCTCCCTCCCGTATTGTTCCTTACTCCAGACGCTGTGCGAAGTTCCGAAATGTAAGACTCATAGGCCGACATCGTCTTATCTGTCAACTTATTTTTAAAGTTCTTTTTAGCCCAGATCAAGGCACGCGCCGAAGCGCTGTTGAAGTCTATTCTTTCGAGTCCAGGAGGTGGTTGCATAGCCAAAGTTATCTTAGACTTCAACTGGTTTAAATTTATCTTATAATGCTCAACTGAAGCATTTAACGTTTGGTTGGCCCATCCCACACTAATCTGTCGAAAAACAGAAAAGAATGTGTGGGGTGGGAAGAGCTGGCTTTAGAGAGCCACCTAACTCATCTACTTTCTTCTCCAGCTGTTTCGGGAAATCCCGATTTGCCAAATGGTGCTCTAAGAGCCCAATGTGGTGCAAACATCGAAGCACCTGAAACAGAGCCTTGACCAGCCTGCAATAAGCCTGGGACGATTGTTCCTGGCCAGTTCCGGACTTGGCAACTCTCTGCTTCTGATGCCTCTGCCGTTTTCTTGCCATTGTTAAATCAAGTAGCTGAATTTAGTATAAAGTAATGAAATAAATGAAATTGGTAAACTAGATATTACCGATTCAAGAAGATACCTGGCTTGGTTATTTCCTTCTGAAATGGTAGAAAATCCGTCTGTCTCGACGCGTTTCGCTTGTTTTTGCTTCTTCAAGGAGACTTTGAGGAAAACAATTTCAACTTTGATGAATGAAAGGTTTTATCGCACCGAAGGCGCGCAGGGACGTTGTGGGATTTACAAATCCCTTGCGACCCGGTTAACCTTATTTTATTTCACTTGGATCTTGGATCACACAGGCCTAGCTTTCCTATTGCCTCAAATGGGGTCTGAAGGGGTATGCACGCGGTTTGAATTCCCGGCAGTTTGCATTGGAGTGATAGATTGTCAAAGACCAAACCCTCAACGCCATTAAGACTATTAGAGAGTGGGCTCTATTCGGTTCCCGCTGGCGATGGTAGAGGTTTGAGTCCCACCATGGTGGCGAGCCAGAATATGAGATAACTTTGGGAGGGCATGTCTGGTATATATCCATATGTGGGCTGGGGTGTTTTTCACAACTCGGTACATAATTAAATTCGATGACAAGCTGACAAATGTCACTCATCTTGATAATTCTTTTCAATCTGAGATGTCCCAAGTTTGTTTTTCACAACTCAGTTTGTGTCGTCCAAACAAATTTGATGAAGCCCTATTGATTGGCTTTCATTGATTTTTCGTCAGTCAGTGAGTGGTTTGCTTTACTGACCCCATGAAGCCCTATTGGTTGGCTTTGATTTAAGTATAACCAATCGGGAGCGGTTTGCTTGACTGGCTTCAGATGCGTGTGAAAATAATATGAAAAAATGGTTTTATAAAATATATTGAGACTGGAGAAATAAATAAAAAATAACACCAAACATTACGATGCCTCACGAATGTTTATGACGGAAAATATTTTACATAACGTAGAAATTGTGTGTTTTACCTTCTGAACCTCTACATTGTGTGAAAGGTATGAAAAATTAAAAATAAAAAAATAATAATAATAAATGATTGAGAGAATGTTCATGGTGAACACCTTTTGGATGTTTCGTTTGCTAGCCTCAATAATTTCGGGATCTACTTCACTATCTGAAGGTGACAAACCAGATGATTCTGTAAAAGGAAGTTTCCGACCGCTGGAGTTTCTTAAGCGGTCTGCTAATTTCATTTGCCTAAGAAAATTACAGTTATATGATGGTAAATTTGTTTGGTTACCATTTTTAGGCTTAGATGCTGGTATGAAAGTTAAACCGCGATCCAAAAAGAGACTTCTCTTGGGTTGTTAGGTCATTGGTGCCAGACAGGTTAACCACATTAGTTCCTAATCAAACATCTGTGTGTTTCGGAATTTTTGACAGGAAATCCTGTGTATTTTTTAGATAGCTCGGATATCTATTTGCTGTAGGTTTGAGATGATAATCAATTAATTCCGAGATCGCATAAGAGTCCGAATTACAATCTGATACAATTGGCCTCCCGGGTGGAGTTAAGTCATCCGTCCACGAAGAACGATCCTTGTGGATCTTTGGTAGGATATAAAATTGTCTTGTTTGAGCACTGAGATTAGCTTTTAAATATTTCAATTGTTTTCTGGTAATGTGACCTTCGTCGAGGAGAAATTGTAAGATCTTATTGAATTTTTCGATATTACTAGGCCAAATAAGTGAATCTATTTTCTTATAATGCTTATTATGCAGGGCATAATTTTGAACCCGTTGTAGTTTTTCAATGTTGGTTTTATTCAGGTCACTCGTTATTATGGCCCCATACTCTAGTACTGGGCGTATATATGATTTGTAAAGCCTTAGGAGAACTTCTTTATTGGCTCCCCAATTTTTACCTCTAATCATTTTCAGGAAATTGGTGCGTTTAGAGACTTTGACAGTGACTGAGTTTACGTGATTGTTTAGATTGAGACTGCTATCCAGGTTGAATCCCAGAAACTTTGCCTCATTACTAGCTTAAAGTTTATGATCGAAAAGCTTAAGCACAATATTAGGGACAGGCTTTTTCCTTTGTTTTTTATAGAATGTGATTCTTTGTGTTTTCGTGGCATTTAGCTTGATGCGCCACAGAGCGCACCAGTCTTGCAGGTCGCGGATTGTATCCTGCAGGCGGTTTTGTATTATGTTTCCAGACTTACTGGCCGTCCACATTCCTTTGTCGTCTGAGAATTGAGATAGTTCAACATGGTTCTTCCCTAGTTTGTCAATGTCATTCATATATATTATAAATAGAAGCGGGCTGAGGACCGAACCCTGTGGAATGCCCGCTTCGAGTTTTACCTCGGCTGACACTTCGCGGTTGACCCTCCCTTTGATATTTCGATCAGATAAAAATGATCATATGATCCTTTGAATTTTGGTAGGTAGCCCCATTTTAGCTTTTTTGTATCTCATGCCATTGTGCCAGACAGAGTCAAACGCTTTTTCTACGTCGAGTAATAGCGCGGTTCCTATTTCATTTTGACTGAACGCCGTTTTCATATAATCTATCAGCCTATACACATGCTCGATTCCCTCTCTGTGGCTCCTGTATGCCCTTTGCCACTTATTGAAAAAGCTGATTGATTCGAGATGGCTGCGGAGTCTAGTCGTGAGAATCCGTTCGAAAATTTTTCCAATACAGCTGAGTAGGCTGATTGGGCGGTAATTAGCTGGGTTGCTCAAATCCTTGTCGGGTTTGGGTATCATGACTCCTGTAGCTACTTTCCAACATTTTGGGAAGTATCCACTAGAGAGACAGCAGTTTAGGAGGGTAGTGAGTCTACCGAAAAAAGTGTTGGGACATTGTTTCAGGATTTTGTATGAGACCTCGTCCCCTCCTGGGGAAGAAGACGACTTACATTTTTTAATTGTGTTAGCCACTTCTTCTTTGCTTATCGGTTCCGTGAGTTCATGGCCATTCCCGTCCTCGGGCGTTTGGCTGAAGTTGGCATTGTCAAACGTTGTCTTGTTGTCTTGAACAAATTTGTTTACTTTTTCTTTGAACTCGTCATCAAACCTATCGCCCTCATGTGGACGATGATATTTCTTAAGGAGCTCATCAAAGGCGCTAGCCTTCGCCTTGTCATCCAGGGCCATAGTTCCATCGTTGATCTTTAGTGCCCTACTGTTGGCGTCTTTATGTTTTTGTCCAGTAAGGGTTTTAAAAGTATCCCAAAACTTTTTGGTCTCCCTGAGTCCATTTAGATTTTCCGTTGCTTTTTCCCATCTCACGCGATTGTCGTTCGCTATTGCTTTTTTAACTTCGCCGTGGAGGCGATTATACACGGCTTTAAGTTCGACCTTTTTAGTTGGAAGTTTTTCTGATTTGTATGCACGGAAGGCCTTTCTTTTTTGTTTTATTATTTGGAGTGTGGTTTCAGTTATTCTGTTGGCCCGCGGTTTAACTGTCTGTTTGGGACAAATCTCATGAAGAGTGTTGTTAATGACTTCACTGAGATTGGTACATGCTTGCTCGAGCTCGCAGGTATTCATTGGTTTTTGTTTATTTTAACCTGAATTATTTTTCTGAAGAGGTCCCAGTCAATTTTGGATAGATTCCTCCTCCTCATTGAGGGGTATCTTGCGGGTCCGCTGCAACTGTGTAATGTGGCATGAACAGGCAGGTGGTCGCTACCTAAATCATCGTCCCCCACATATATGTCTTGCATTTGATTAGTTAGTGATTTACTGGTTATAATTAGGTCAAGGATGTCGGATTGGTGGAGGGTGTTGTTACTGACGTGAGTAATGTCGTGGTTGTTATTTAATAGAAAAAGATCAAATTGTTCGATAATATTGAAGAGAGCGTCGCCATTGGGCTCCGTTTTATTATATCCGAAAACCTGATGTTTGGCATTGAAATCACCTAAGAAAATACAGTGTTTGTGATTTTTCACAAAGAATTCAAAGACTTTGCTGTCAACTGTTTTTTTCGTTTCATTATAATATGAGATTACGGCAACTTTTTTAAGATCTAGTTCAATCTCAGCGGCAATCACCTCTGCGTTGAGATGATGGCTTGATATCGTTTTATATTTTAAGTCCTGCCTTATGAGGAGAGCGACTCCGCCTCCACGTTGTGTGGGACGTTCTCGTCTAATGATGTTGGATCCACTTAGCAAAAATGTCTTACTTGGCTTTAACCATGTTTCGCTGATACCAATTACATCTCCATTTGTGAAGTAATCGGACATCTGTGAGCTTTTGCAGTTAACGCTTCGAGCGTTCAACTGAATTATTTTCAACTTATCCATAAGTGTTCAGTACCTGACGTAATTTTACAAGTTAACGTGTTGTGGGTATGATTTACATTTTATTTATGGCGGCTTCTATTAGCGAGGAAGAGATTTGAGTTCGATATAATTTGGATGCTGTTTTCCCAACTTCTTTACATATGTCGGAAAGACTGACGTCGAAGTGTTTGTTCATTATATTAAAAATTGAACCAGCCATTAGGCTGCATATCGAATGTGGAGAGGTTGAGTTTTCTACGCTGTTGACATTAATAGCTTTGAGTTCTATGTCGGTTTTAACTTTTTTGTAGTGGGGACACCCCCGATAATTGCTTGGGTGTTGCCCGTTACAATTTGGGCATTTCAGTGTTGAAACCTTGCATGACTTTGTTATATGTTTTTCGCCGCATTTCATGCAACGCAACTCTCCTTTGCATCTGTTCGACATAAGGCCAAATTTCTGGCATTTATGACATTGTGTGGGCTGAGGCAAAACACGATACTCCTCAGTCTCATATTTTTGTCCGTTTATACAAACACCTTTGTTAATTAAATTAAGTTTTATGGCTCTATTGGGGCATTTTACTTTACTTTTCCACGTAGGGTTGCCTGTAGTCTTAGATATTAATCTCCACCACGAGTATCCCGACAGGGCTTCATCAATATCCCCATCATTGATCTTTGTGGGAACCCTTGTGACGACTACGCAAGCGTTTTGCAGCGGTTGATGTGGTTGTTTATTCGTCCGGTGTTTGGCCGTATCATCCTTTTGAGGTTGTTTGGAAAGGACTCTTACCTTGTCGGCAAAAGATACACCACCGTCAGTGGTGAATGTTGGCGTCGCCGGTATCGTTTCCGTTGCGTTACTGTCTGCCGATTTCCCAGCATTTTGGATCTCCGCACTGGTTGTTACTACTGTAACATCCATGGTGTCCGAGGTCTCAACGACAACAACACCCGGGTTGTCGGTGTGTGTCGACGCTTTCCGGGTTTTCTTAGCCACCGTTTCTATTTCCAGGGACTCGCCATTTTCCTGGAAGTCTGTATCCAATTTCCTTTTCGGTCGCGGGGTAATCTGATTGACCACATCACAGGTGGGAACAGTAGTTGCCTCTTGCTCTTTGAGCGAACGCAACCAGTTGTCTTGACTGGTGGTCACGAGTTCCGATCCCTGATTTGGTGGTACCTCCAAAGAGATGGCGTGCACAGGTCTCCCCATCTCAGCGGTATTATCTATAAAGGTCGAAACAGGTGTCGGATTAGTTTTGCCCACCATCCCCTTTCTAGGATTAGTTTTCGAAAACTGCTGAGTTGTATCAACTGGTTTAGAAACACTAGCGATATCCGTAACTGTGTTCGTTTTAGGGCCCAACGAGTTTGACTCCACACTCTTGCCCTTTTGTTTAGAGTTTCCTTTGCTGAGGCACGAACCTAAACCTGAATTATTTCTTCCTTTTCCCTTTTTTCCAGATGCCGACTTATTTTCCTTTTTTGATTCCGTCGAAGCTTTTATTAATTCCATTTTTTCTTTCTCGAACTGTTCTTTTTGAGCCCTAATATCCGAGCGCAAACCCTCTATAGTGTCGTTCAATCTGGCTATCTCTTTTTGAAATCCAGATATCATCGATATTAAATCCATTCCCGAAGTGGGTTCAGTGGTGGAGTTAGTTGCCATGTCACTCTGTTCAGTTATCAGTTATTGTCTAAGTTATCAGCAAATTATTGGTAAAATATTTCGTTGAAGTATATTTAGTTTTAACAGAGAAAAGCAAACTGAAAATAGATAGAGTTAAAGATAAACACTTACAAAATTACACTAGAGTGCACAGAAGTGGTACAGAGAACTTTGGGAGGGCATGTCTGGTATATATCCATATGTGGGCTGGGGTGTTTTTCACAACTCAGTACATAATTAAACTCGGGGACAAGCTGACAAATGACAATCATCCTGATAATTCTTTTCAATCTGAGATGTTCCAATTTTGTTTTTCACAACTCAGTTTGTGTCGTCCAAACAAATTAGACGAAGCCCTATTGATTGGCTTTCATTGATTTTTCATCAGTCAGTGAGTGGGTTGCTGACCCCATGAAGCCCTATTGGTTGGATTTAATTTAAGTATAACCAATCGGGAGCAGTTTGCTTTATTGGCTTCAGATGCGTGTGAAAATAATATGAAAAAATGGTTTTATAAAATATATTGAGACTGGAGAAATAAATAAAAAATAACAACAAACATTACGATGCCTCACGAATGTTTATGACGGAAAATATTTTACATAACGTAGAAATTGTGTGTTTTACCTTCTGAACCTCTACATTGTGTGAAAGGTATGAAAAATTAAAAATAAAAAAATAATAATAATAAATGATTGAGAGAATGTTCATGGTGAACACCTTTTGGATGTTTCGTTTGCTAGCCTCAATAATTTCGGGATCTACTTCACTATCTGAAGGTGACCAACCAGATGATTCTGTAAAAGGAAGTTTCCGACCGCTGGAGTTTCTAAAGCGGTCTGCTAATTTCATTTGCCTAAGAAAATTACAGTTATATGATGGTAAATTTGTTTGGTTACCATTTTTAGGCTTAGATGCTGGTATGAAAGTTAAACCGCGACCTAAAAGAGATTTCTCTTGGGTTGTTAGGTCATTGGTGCCAGACAGGTTAACCACATTAGTTCCTAATCAAACATCTGTGTGTTTCGGAATTTTTGACAGGAAATCCTGTGTATTTTTTAGATAGCTCGGATATCTATTTGCTGTAGGTTTGAGATGATAATCAATTAATTCCGAGATCGCATAAGAGTCCGAATTACAATCTGATACAATTGGCCTCCCGGGTGGAGTTAAGTAATCCGTCCATGAAGAACGATCCTTGTGGATCTTTGGTAGGATATAAAATTGTCTTGTTTGAGCACTGAGCTTAGCTCTTAAATATTTCAATTGTTTTTTGGTAATGTGACCTTCGTCGATGAGAAATTGTAAGATCTTATTGAATTTTTCGATATTACTAGGCCAAATAAGTGAATCTATTTTCTTATAATGCTTATTATGCAGGGCATAATTTTGAACCCGTTGTAGTTTTTCAATGTTGGTTTTATTCAGGTCACTCGTTATTATGGCCCCATACTCTAGTACTGGGCGTATATATGATTTGTAAAGCCTGAGGAGAACTTCTTTATTGGCTCCCCAATTTTTACCTCTAATCATTTTCAGGAAATTGGTGCGTTTAGAGACTTTGACAGTGACTGAGTTTACGTGATTGTTTAGATTGAGACTGCTATCCAGGTTGAATCCCAGAAACTTTGCCTCATTACTAGCTTCAAGTTTATGATCGTAAAGCTTAAGTTCAGTATTAGGGACAGGCTTTTTCCTTTGTTTTTTATAGAATGTGATTCTTTGTGTTTTCGTGGCATTTAGCTTGATGCGCCACAGAGCGCACCAGTCTTGCAGGTCACGGATTGTATCCTGCAGGCGGTTTTGTATTATGTTTCCAGACTTACTGGCCGTCCACATTCCTTTGTCGTCTGAGAATTGAGATAGTTCAACATGGTTCTTCCCTAGTTTGTCAATGTCATTCATATATATTATAAATAGAAGCGGGCTGAGGACCGAACCCTGTGGAGTGCCCGCTTCGAGTTTTACCTCGGCTGACACTTCGCGGTTGACCCTCCCTTTGATTTTTCGATCAGATAAAAATGATCATATGATCCTTAGAATTTTGGTAGGTAGCCCCATTTTAGCTAGTTTGTATCTCATGCCATTGTGCGAGACAGAGTCAAACGCTTTTTCTACGTCGAGTAATAGCGCGGTTCCTATTTCATTTTGACTGAACGCCGTTTTCATATAATCTATCAGCCTATAAACATGCTCGATTCCCTCTCTGTGGCTCCTGTATGCCCTTTGCCACTTATTGAAAAAGCTGATTGATTCGAGATGGCTGCGGAGTCTAGTCGTGAGAATCCGTTCGAAAATTTTTCCAATACAGCTGAGTAGGCTGATTGGGCGGTAATTAGCTGGGTTGCTGAAATCCTTGTCGAGTTTGGGTATCATGACTCCTGTAGCTACTTTCCAACATTTTGGGAAGTATCCACTAGAGAGACAGCAGTTTAGGAGGGTAGTGAGTCTACCGAAAAAAGTGTTGGGACATTGTTTCAGGATTTTGTATGAGACCTCGTCCCCTCCTGGGGAAGTAGACGACTTACATTTTTTAATTGTGTTAGCCACTTCTTCTTTGCTTATCGGTTCCGTGAGTTCATGGCCATTCCCGTCCTCGGGCGTTTGGCTGAAGTTGGCATTGTCAAACGTTGTCTTGTTGTCTTGAACAAATTTGTTTACTTTTTCTTTGAACTCGTCATCAAACCTATCGCCCTCATGTGGACGATGATATTTCTTAAGGAGCTCATCAAAGGCGCTAGCCTTCGCCTTGTCATCCAGGGCCATAGTTCCATCGTTGATCTTTAGTGCCCTACTGTTGGCGTCTTTATGTTTTTGTCCAGTAAGGGTTTTAAAAGTATCCCAAAACTTTTTGGTCTCCCTGAGTCCATTTAGATTTTCCGTTGCTTTTTCCCATCTCACGCGATTGTCGTTTGCTATTGCTTTTTTAACTTCGCCGTGGAGGCGATTATACACGGCTTTAAGTTCGACCTTTTTAGTTGGAAGTTTTTCTGATTTGTATGCACGGAAGGCCTTTCTTTTTTGTTTTATTATTTGGAGTGTGGTTTCAGTTATTCTGTTGGCCCGCGGTTTAACTGTCTGTTTGGGACAAATCTCATCAAGAGTGTTGTTAATGACTTCACTGAGATTGGTACATGCTTGCTCGAGCTCGCAGGTATTCATTGGTTTTTGTTTATTTTAACCTGAATTATTTTTCTGAAGAGGTCCCAGTCAATTTTGGATAGATTCCTCCTCCTCATTGAGGGGTATCTTGCGGGTCCGCTGCAACTGTGTAATGTGGCATGAACAGGCAGGTGGTCGCTACCTAAATCATCGTCCCCCACATATATGTCTTGCATGTGATTAGTTAGTGATTTACTGGTTATAATTAGGTCAAGGATGTCGGATTGGTGGAGGGTGTTGTTACTGACGTGAGTAATGTCGTGGTTGTTATTTAATAGAAAAAGATCAAATTGTTCGATGATATTGAAGAGAGCGTCGCCATTGGGCTCCGTTTTATTATATCCGAAAACCTGATGTTTGGCATTGAAATCACCTAAGAAAATACAGTGTTTGTGATTTTTCACAAAGAATTCAAAGACTTTGCTGTCAACTGTTTTTTTCGTTTCATTATAATATGAGATTACGGCAACTTTTTTAAGATCTAGTTCAATCTCAGCGGCAATCACCTCTGCGTTGAGATGATGGCTTGATATCGTTTTATATTTTAAGTCCTGCCTTATGAGGAGAGCGACTCCGCCTCCACGTTGTGTGGGACGGTCTCGTCTAATGATGTTGGATCCACTTAGCAAAAATGTCTTACTTGGCTTTAACCATGTTTCGCTGATACCAATTACATCTCCGTTTGTGAAGTAATCGGACATCTGTGAGCTTTTGCAGTTAACGCTTCGAGCGTTCAACTGAATTATTTTCAACTTATCCATAAGTGTTCAGTACCTGACGTAATTTTACAAGTTAACGTGTTGTGGGTATGATTTACATTTTATTTATGGCGGCTTCTATTAGCGAGGAAGAGATTTGAGTTCGATATAATTTGGATGCTGTTTTCCCAACTTCTTTACATATGTCGGAAAGACTGACGTCGAAGTGTTTGTTCATTATATTAAAAATTGAACCAGCCATTAGGCTGCACATCGAATGTGGAGAGGTTGAGTTTTCTACGCTGTTGACATTAATAGCTTTGAGTTCTATGTCGGTTTTAACTTTTTTGTAGTGGGGACACCCCCGATAATTGCTTGGGTGTTGCCCGTTACAATTTGGGCATTTCAGTGTTGAAACCTTGCATGACTTTGTTATATGTTTTTCGCCGCATTTCATGCAACGCAACTCTCCTTTGCATCTGTTCGACATAAGGCCAAATTTCTGGCATTTATGACATTGTGTGGGCTGAGGCAAAACACGATACTCCTCAGTCTCATATTTTTGTCCGTTTATACAAACACCTTTGTTAATTAAATTAAGTTTTATGGCTCTATTGGGGCATTTTACTTTACTTTTCCACGTAGGGTTGCCTGTAATCTTAGATATTAATCTCCACCACGAGTATCCCGACAGGGCTTCATCAATATCCCCATCATTGATCTTTGTGGGAACCCTTGTGACGACTACGCAAGCGTTTTGCAGCGGTTGATGTGGTTGTTTATTCGTCCGGTGTTTGGCCGTATCATCCTTTTGAGGTTGTTTGGAAAGGACTCTTACCTTGTCGGCAAAAGATACACCACCGTCAGTGGTGAATGTTGGCGTCGCCGGTATCGTTTCCGTTGCGTTACTGTCTGCCGATTTCCCAGCATTTTGGATCTCCGCACTGGTTGTTACTACTGTAACATCCATGGTGTCCGAGGTCTCAACGACAACAACACCCGGGTTGTCGGTGTGTGTCGACGCTTTCCGGGTTTTCTTAGCCACCGTTTCTATTTCCAGGGACTCGCCATTTTCCTGGAAGTCTGTATCCAATTTCCTTTTCGGTCGCGGGGTAATCTGATTGACCACATCACAGGTGGGAACAGTAGTTGCCTCTTGCTCTTTGAGCGAACGCAACCAGTTGTCTTGACTGGTGGTCACGAGTTCCGAGCCCTGATTTGGTGGTACCTCCAAAGAGATGGCGTGCACAGGTCTCCCCATCTCAGCGGTATTATCTATAAAGGGCGAAACAGGTGTCGGATTAGTTTTGCCCACCATCCCCTTTCTAGGATTAGTTTTCGAAAACTGCTGAGTTGTATCAACTGGTTTAGAAACACTAGCGATATCCGTAACTGTGTTCGTTTTAGGGCCCAACGAGTTTGACTCCACACTCTTGCCCTTTTGTTTAGAGTTTCCTTTGCTGGGGCACGAACCTAAACCTGAATTATTTCTTCCTTTTCCCTTTTTTCCAGATGCCGACTTATTTTCCTTTTTTGATTCCGTCGAAGCTTTTATTAATTCCATTTTTTCTTTCTCGAACTGTTCTTTTTGAGCCCTAATATCCGAGCGCAAACCCTCTATAGTGTCGTTCAATCTGGCTATCTCTTTTTGAAATCCAGATATCATCGATATTAAATCCATTCCCGAAGTGGGTTCAGTGGTGGAGTTAGTTGCCATGTCACTCTGTTCAGTTATCAGTTATTGTCTAAGTTATCAGCAAATTATTGGTAAAATATTTCGTTGAAGTATATTTAGTTTTAACAGAGAAAAGCAAACTGAAAATAGATAGAGTTAAAGATAAACACTTACAAAATTACACTAGAGTGCACAGAAGTGGTACAGAGAACTTTGGGAGGGCATGTCTGGTATATATCCATATGTGGGCTGGGGTGTTTTTCACAACTCAGTACATAATTAAACTCGGTGACAAGCTGACAAATGACAATCATCTTGATAAATCTTTTCAATCTGAGATGTTCCAATTTTGTTTTTCACAACTGAGTTTGTGTCGTCCAAACAAATTAGACGAAGCCCTATTGATTGGCTTTCATTGATTTTTCATCAGTCAGTGAGTGGGTTGCTGACCCCATGAAGCCCTATTGGTTGGATTTAATTTAAGTATAACCAATCGGGAGCAGTTTGCTTGATTGGCTTCAGATGCGTGTGAAAATAATATGAAAAAATGGTTTTATAAAATATATTGAGACTGGAGAAATAAATAAAAAATAACAACAAACATTACGATGCCTCACGAATGTTTATGACGGAAAATATTTTACATAACGTAGAAACTGTGTGTTTTACCTTCTGAACCTCTACATTGTGTGAAAGGTATGAAAAATTAAAAATAAAAATAATAATAATAATAATAAATGATTGAGAGAATGTTCATGGTGAACACCTTTTGGAGGATTCGTTTGCTAGCCTCAATAATTTCGGGATCTACTTCACTCTCTGGAGGTGACCAACCAGATGATTCTGTAAAAGGAAGTTTCCGACCGCTGGAGTTTCTAAAGCGGTCTGCTAATTTCATTTGCCTAAGAAAATTACAGTTGTATGATGGTAAATATGTTTGGTTATCAGTTTTTGGCTTTGGTGCTGGTACAAAAGTTAAACCGCGACCTAAAAGAGATTTCTCTTGGGTTGTTAGGTCATTGGTGCCAGACAGGTTAACCACATTAGTTCCTAATCCCACATCTGTTAGGCGGCTGTTACCTTTGCCTTCACTTAGTTTAAATTTAGGTGGTTCAACCAGTGATCGTGCATAATATTGGCGGTTCTCGTGGTCCAATGGATTAAATCCTGAGCAACATCAAACTTCGCGTCATCAATTTTTGGTATAACGTTTACGACCTTCACTTTCCGAATGGTTTCGTTGATGATGCTCAGGGTTCTCCTCTCAGCCTGAGGGAGTTTTTGCGAAAAGTTTAGTTCAGCGAAATAAATTTTTGCTGATCTAAACTTGACCCTGATATCGCTAAGCATATTCCGCAACTGCTTAACTACGAGATCAGAATTATCGTTTCGAGAATTCACGCCAATATTTAATAATATTTTTGGGGGACTGGACTGGCCCCTGTGCCCTTTAAACATAGAGCGCAGATGATTGAATTTGGCGCCGGGGTAACACTCGACCTGGATGTCCGGATATGGATCTCGATCAATGCATCCTAAATTTGAACTTCCAATCATAAGGATGTTTTTACAAACATCGGGGAGGCGCCAATTCCTTTTGACAAAATTAACTCCGCTTTTATGCCGAAACTGGGAGAATTTAGAATCAAATGAGCGGCCCGAGTTGCGGCTCGGTGATTTGACTTTCTCTGAGTACGATATTCCTGGTTGAACCACACTAGAGGCAGGAGAAGGGGGAGAAGAAACAGAAGCAGGAGAGGAAACAGAAGCAGGAGAAGAAACAGAAGGAGGAGGAGGAGTTCTAGTGAGAGCACTGGGTGAACCAGAGAAGAAAGGCTGAGGAGCAGTCGGAGGTAGAGGAGCAAGACGAGGCGAGACAGCGTTACTCAATTTGCGAGCATCTTCAGTCACAATATGGACCGGAGATGTTTGCAAATTGAGGCGCTTACTCTGAGAGAAAGAAGAAGTAGAAGGAAAAGAAGAGGGAGAAGTGCTTTGCCTTGATCTTTTCTTATTTTGCTTTTCGCGTTGGGGTAGAGGGACAACACGGGCCGGAGTTTGCTTGCTCCCTCCCGTATTTTTCCTTACTCCAGACGCTGGGCGAAGTTCCGAAATGTAAGACTCATAGGCCGACATCGTCTTATCTGTCAACTTATTTTTAAAGTTCTTTATAGCCCAGATCAAGGCACGCGCCGAAGCGCTGTTGAAGTCTATTCTTTCGAGTCCAGGAGGTGGTTGCATAGCCAAAATTATCTTAGACTTCAACTGGTTTAAATTTATCTTATAATGCTCAACTGAAGCATTTAACGTTTGGTTGGCCCATCTCACACTAATCTGTCGAAAAACAGAAAAAAATGTGTAGGGTGGGAAGAGCTGGCTTTAGAAAGCCACCTAACTCATCTACTTTCTTCTCCAGCTGTTTCGGGAAATCCCGATTTGCCAAATGGTGGTCTAAGAGCCCAATGTGGTGCAAACATCGAAGCACCTGAAACAGAGCCTTGACCAGCCTGCAATAAGCCTGGGACGATTGTTCCTGGCCAGTTCCGGACTTGGCAACTCTCTGCTTCTGATGCCTCTCCCCTTTTTCTTGCCATTGTTAAATCAAGTAGCTGAATTTAGTATAAAGTAATGAAATAAATGAAATTGGTAAACTAGATATTACCGATTCAAGAAGATACCTGGCTTGGTTATTTCCTTCTGAAATGGTAGAAAATCCGTCTGTCTCGACGCGTTTCGCTTGTTTTTGCTTCTTCAAGGAGACTTTGAGGAAAACAATTCCAACTTTGATGAATGAAAGGTTTTATCGCACCGAAGGCGCGCAGGGACGTTGTGGGATTTACAAATCCCTTGCGACCCGGTTAGCCTTATTTTATTTCACTTGGATCTTGGATCACACAGGCCTAGCTTTCCTATTGCCTCAAATGGGGTCTGAAGGGGTATGCACGCGGTTTGAATTCCCGGCAGTTTGCATTGGAGTGATAGATTGTCAAAGACCAAACCCTCAACACCATTAAGACTATTAGAGAGTGGGCTCTATTCGGTTCCCGCTGGCGATGGTAGAGGTTTGAGTCCCACCATGGTGGCGAGCCAGAATATGAGATAACTTTGGGAGGGCATGTCTGGTATATATCCATATGTGGGCTGGGGTGTTTTTCACAACTCAGTACATAATTAAACTCGATGACAAGCTGACAAATGTCACTCATCTTGATAATTCTTTTCAATCTGAGATGTCCCAAGTTTGTTTTTCACAACTCAGTTTGTGTCGTCCAAACAAATTAGATGAAGCCCTATTGATTGGCTTTCATTGATATTTCGTCAGTCAGAGTGAGTGGTTTGCTTTACTGACCCCATGAAGCCCTATTGGTTGGCTTTGATTTAAGTATAACCAATCGGGAGCGGTTTGCTTGACTGGCTTCAGATGCGTGTGAAAATAATATGAAAAAATGGTTTTATAAAATATATTGAGACTGGAGAAATAAATAAAAAATAACACCAAACATTACGATGCCTCACGAATGTTTATGACGGAAAATATTTTACATAACGTAGAAATTGTGTGTTTTACCTTCTGAACCTCTACATTGTGTGAAAGGTATGAAAAATTAAAAATAAAAAAATAATAATAATAAATGATTGAGAGAATGTTCATGGTGAACACCTTTTGGATGTTTCGTTTGCTAGCCTCAATAATTTCGGGATCTACTTCACTATTTGAAGGTGACCAACCAGATGATTCTGTAAAAGGAAGTTTCCGACCGCTGGAGTTTCTAAAGCGGTCTGCTAATTTCATTTGCCTAAGAAACTTACAGTTATATGATGGTAAATTTGTTTGGTTACCATTTTTAGGCTTAGATGCTGGTATGAAAGTTAAACCGCGACCTAAAAGAGATTTCTCTTGGGTTGTTAGGTCATTGGTGCCAGACAGGTTAACCACATTAGTTTCTAATCAAACATCTGTGTGTTTCGGAATTTTTGACAGGAAATCCTGTGTATTTTTTAGATAGCTCGGATATCTATTTGCTGTAGGTTTGAGATGATAATCAATTAATTCCGAGATCGCATAAGAGTCCGAATTACAATCTGATACAATTGGCCTCCCGGGTGGAGTTAAGTCATCCGTCCATGAAGAACGATCCTTGTGGATCTTTGGTAGGATATAAAATTGTCTTGTTTGAGCACTGAGCTTAGCTCTTAAATATTTCAATTGTTTTTTGGTAATGTGACCTTCGTCGATGAGAAATTGTAAGATCTTATTGAATTTTTCGATATTACTAGGCCAAATAAGTGAATCTATTTTCTTATAATGCTTATTATGCAGGGCATAATTTTGAACCCGTTGTAGTTTTTCAATGTTGGTTTTATTCAGGTCACTCGTTATTATGGCCCCATACTCTAGTACTGGGCGTATATATGATTTGTAAAGCCTGAGGAGAACTTCTTTATTGGCTCCCCAATTTTTACCTCTAATCATTTTCAGGAAATTGGTGCGTTTAGAGACTTTGACAGTGACTGAGTTTACGTGATTGTTTAGATTGAGACTGCTATCCAGGTTGAATCCCAGAAACTTTGCCTCATTACTAGCTTCAAGTTTATGATCGTAAAGCTTAAGTTCAATATTAGGGACAGGCTTTTTCCTTTGTTTTTTATAGAATGTGATTCTTTGTGTTTTCGTGGCATTTAGCTTGATGCGCCACAGAGCGCACCAGTCTTGCAGGTCGCGGATTGTATCCTGCAGGCGGTTTTGTATTATGTTTCCAGACTTACTGGCCGTCCACATTCCTTTGTCGTCTGAGAATTGAGATAGTTCAACATGGTTCTTCCCTAGTTTGTCAATGTCATTCATATATATTATAAATAGAAGCAGGCTGAAGACCGAACCCTGTGGTGTGCCCGCTTCGAGTTTTACCTCGGCTGACACTTCGCGGTTGACCCTCCCTTTGATTTTTCGATCAGATAAAAATGATCATATGATCCTTAGAATTTTGGTAGGTAGCCCCATTTTAGCTAGTTTGTATCTCATGCCCTTGTGCCAGACAGAGTCAAACGCTTTTTCTACGTCGAGTAATAGCGCGGTTCCTATTTCATTTTGACTGAACGCCGTTTTCATATAATCTATCAGCCTATAAACATGCTCGATTCCCTCTCTGTGGCTCATGTATGCCCTTTGCCACTTATTGAAAAAGCTGATTGATTCGAGATGGCTGCGGAGTCTAGTCGTGAGAATCCGTTCGAAAATTTTTCCAATACAGCTGAGTAGGCTGATTGGGCGGTAATTAGCTGGGTTGCTCAAATCCTTGTCGGGTTTGGGTATCATGACTCCTGTAGCTACTTTCCAACATTTTGGGAAGTATCCACTAGAGAGACAGCAGTTTAGGAGGGTAGTGAGTCTACCGAAAAAAGTGTTGGGACATTGTTTCAGGATTTTGTATGAGACCTCGTCCCCTCCTGGGGAAGAAGACGACTTACATTTTTTAATTGTGTTAGCCACTTCTTCTTTGCTTATCGGTTCCGTGAGTTCATGGCCATTCCCGTCCTCGGGCGTTTGGCTGAAGTTGGCATTGTCAAACGTTGTCTTGTTGTCTTGAACAAATTTGTTTACTTTTTCTTTGAACTCGTCATCAAACATATCGCCCTCATGTGGACGATGATATTTCTTAAGGAGCTCATCAAAGGCGCTAGCCTTCGCCTTGTCATCCAGGGCCATAGTTCCATCGTTGATCTTTAGTGCCCTACTGTTGGCGTCTTTATGTTTTTGTCCAGTAAGGGTTTTAAAAGTATCCCAAAACTTTTTGGTCTCCCTGAGTCCATTTAGATTTTCCGTTGCTTTTTCCCATCTCACGCGATTGTCGTTTGCTATTGCTTTTTTAACTTCGCCGTGGAGGCGATTATACACGGCTTTAAGTTCGACCTTTTTAGTTGGAAGTTTTTCTGATTTGTATGCACGGAAGGCCTTTCTTTTTTGTTTTATTATTTGGAGTGTGGTTTCAGTTATTCTGTTGGCCCGCGGTTTAACTGTCTGTTTGGGACAAATCTCATCAAGAGTGTTGTTAATGACTTCACTGAGATTGGTACATGCTTGCTCGAGCTCGCAGGTATTCATTGGGTCGTTTTTGTTTATTTTAACCTGAATTATTTTTCTGAAGAGGTCCCAGTCAATTTTGGATAGATTCCTCCTCCTCATTGAGGGGTATCTTGCGGGTCCGCTGCAACTGTGTAATGTGGCATGAACAGGCAGGTGGTCGCTACCTAAATCATCGTCCCCCACATATATGTCTTGCATTTGATTAGTTAGTGATTTACTGGTTATAATTAGGTCAAGGATGTCGGATTGGTGGAGGGTGTTGTTACTGACGTGAGTAATGTCGTGGTTGTTATTTAATAGAAAAAGATCAAATTGTTCGATGATATTGAAGAGAGCGTCGCCATTGGGCTCCGTTTTATTATATCCGAAAACCTGATGTTTGGCATTGAAATCACCTAAGAAAATACAGTGTTTGTGATTTTTCACAAAGAATTCAAAGACTTTGCTGTCAACTGTTTTTTTCGTTTCATTATAATATGAGATTACGGCAACTTTTGGTGGCGAGCCAGAATATGAGATAACTTTGGGAGGGCATGTCTGGTATATATCCATATGTGGGCTGGGGTGTTTTTCACAACTCAGTACATAATTAAACTCGATGACAAGCTGACAAATGTCACTCATCTTGATAATTCTTTTCAATCTGAGATGTCCCAAGTTTGTTTTTCACAACTCAGTTTGTGTCGTCCAAACAAATTAGATGAAGCCCTATTGATTGGCTTTCATTGATATTTCGTCAGTCAGAGTGAGTGGTTTGCTTTACTGACCCCATGAAGCCCTATTGGTTGGCTTTGATTTAAGTATAACCAATCGGGAGCGGTTTGCTTGACTGGCTTCAGATGCGTGTGAAAATAATATGAAAAAATGGTTTTATAAAATATATTGAGACTGGAGAAATAAATAAAAAATAACACCAAACATTACGATGCCTCACGAATGTTTATGACGGAAAATATTTTACATAACGTAGAAATTGTGTGTTTTACCTTCTGAACCTCTACATTGTGTGAAAGGTATGAAAAATTAAAAATAAAAAAATAATAATAATAAATGATTGAGAGAATGTTCATGGTGAACACCTTTTGGATGTTTCGTTTGCTAGCCTCAATAATTTCGGGATCTACTTCACTATCTGAAGGTGACCAACCAGATGATTCTGTAAAAGGAAGTTTCCGACCGCTGGAGTTTCTAAAGCGGTCTGCTAATTTCATTTGCCTAAGAAAATTACAGTTATATGATGGTAAATTTGTTTGGTTACCATTTTTAGGCTTAGATGCTGGTATGAAAGTTAAACCGCGACCTAAAAGAGATTTCTCTTGGGTTGTTAGGTCATTGGTGCCAGACAGGTTAACCACATTAGTTTCTAATCAAACATCTGTGTGTTTCGGAATTTTTGACAGGAAATCCTGTGTATTTTTTAGATAGCTCGGATATCTATTTGCTGTAGGTTTGAGATGATAATCAATTAATTCCGAGATCGCATAAGAGTCCGAATTACAATCTGATACAATTGGCCTCCCGGGTGGAATTAAGTCATCCGTCCATGAAGAACGATCCTTGTGGATCTTTGGTAGGATATAAAATTGTCTTGTTTGAGCACTGAGCTTAGCTCTTAAATATTTCAGTTGTTTTTTGGTAATGTGACCTTCGTCGAGGAGAAATTGTAAGATCTTATTGAATTTTTCGATATTACTAGGCCAAATAAGTGAATCTATTTTCTTATAATGCTTATTATGCAGGGCATAATTTTGAACCCGTTGTAGTTTTTCAATGTTGGTTTTATTCAGGTCACTCGTTATTATGGCCCCATACTCTAGTACTGGGCGTATATATGATTTGTAAAGCCTGAGGAGAACTTCTTTATTGGCTCCCCAATTTTTACCTCTAATCATTTTCAGGAAATTGGTGCGTTTAGAGACTTTGACAGTGACTGAGTTTACGTGATTGTTTAGATTGAGACTGCTATCCAGGTTGAATCCCAGAAACTTTGCCTCATTACTAGCTTCAAGTTTATGATCGTAAAGCTTAAGTTCAATATTAGGGACAGGCTTTTTCCTTTGTTTTTTATAGAATGTGATTCTTTGTGTTTTCGTGGCATTTAGCCTGATGCGCCACAGAGCGCACCAGTCTTGCAGGTCGCGGATTGTATCCTGCAGGCGGTTTTGTATTATGTTTCCAGACTTACTGGCCGTCCACATTCCTTTGTCGTCTGAGAATTGAGATAGTTCAACATGGTTCTTCCCTAGTTTGTCAATGTCATTCATATATATTATAAATAGAAGCGGGCTGAGGACCGAACCCTGTGGAGTGCCCGCTTCGAGTTTTACCTCGGCTGACACTTCGCGGTTGACCCTCCCTTTGATTTTTCGATCAGATAAAAATGATCATATGATCCTTAGAATTTTGGTAGGTAGCCCCATTTTAGCTAGTTTGTATCTCATGCCCTTGTGCCAGACAGAGTCAAACGCTTTTTCTACGTCGAGTAATAGCGCGGTTCCTATTTCATTTTGACTGAACGCCGTTTTCATATAATCTATCAGCCTATAAACATGCTCGATTCCCTCTCTGTGGCTCCTGTATGCCCTTTGCCACTTATTGAAAAAGCTGATTGATTCGAGATGGCTGCGGAGTCTAGTCGTGAGAATCCGTTCGAAAATTTTTCCAATACAGCTGAGTAGGCTGATTGGGCGGTAATTAGCTGGGTTGCTCAAATCCTTGTCGGGTTTGGGTATCATGACTCCTGTAGCTACTTTCCAACATTTTGGGAAGTATCCACTAGAGAGACAGCAGTTTAGGAGGGTAGTGAGTCTACCGAAAAAAGTATTGGGACATTGTTTCAGGATTTTGTATGAGACCTCGTCCCCTCCTGGGGAAGAAGACGACTTACATTTTTTAATTGTGTTAGCCACTTCTTCTTTGCTTATCGGTTCCGTGAGTTCATGGCCATTCCCGTCCTCGGGCGTTTGGCTGAAGTTGGCATTGTCAAACGTTGTCTTGTTGTCTTGAACAAATTTGTTTACTTTTTCTTTGAACTCGTCATCAAACATATCGCCCTCATGTGGACGATGATATTTCTTAAGGAGCTCATCAAAGGCGCTAGCCTTCGCCTTGTCATCCAGGGCCATAGTTCCATCGTTGATCTTTAGTGCCCTACTGTTGGCGTCTTTATGTTTTTGTCCAGTAAGGGTTTTAAAAGTATCCCAAAACTTTTTGGTCTCCCTGAGTCCATTTAGATTTTCCGCTGCTTTTTCCCATCTCACGCGATTGTCGTTTGCTATTGCTTTTTTAACTTCGCCGTGGAGGCGATTATACACGGCTTTAAGTTCGACCTTTTTAGTTGGAAGTTTTTCTGATTTGTATGCACGGAAGGCCTTTCTTTTTTGTTTTATTATTTGGAGTGTGGTTTCAGTTATTCTGTTGGCCCGCGGTTTAACTGTCTGTTTGGGACAAATCTCATCAAGAGTGTTGTTAATGACTTCACTGAGATTGGTACATGCTTGCTCGAGCTCGCAGGTATTCATTGGGTCGTTTTTGTTTATTTTAACCTGAATTATTTTTCTGAAGAGGTCCCAGTCAATTTTGGATAGATTCCTCCTCCTCATTGAGGGGTATCTTGCGGGTCCGCTGCAACTGTGTAATGTGGCATGAACAGGCAGGTGGTCGGTACCTAAATCATCGTCCCCCACATATATGTCTTGCATTTGATTAGTTAGTGATTTACTGGTTATAATTAGGTCAAGGATGTCGGATTGGTGGAGGGTGTTGTTACTGACGTGAGTAATGTCGTGGTTGTTATTTAATAGAAAACGATCAAATTGTTCGATGATATTGAAGAGAGCGTCGCCATTGGGCTCCGTTTTATTATATCCGAAAACCTGATGTTTGGCATTGAAATCACCTAAGAAAATACAGTGTTTGTGATTTTTCACAAAGAATTCAAAGACTTTGCTGTCAACTGTTTTTTTCGTTTCATTATAATATGAGATTACGGCAACTTTTGGTGGCGAGCCAGAATATGAGATAACTTTGGGAGGGCATGTCTGGTATATATCCATATGTGGGCTGGGGTGTTTTTCACAACTCAGTACATAATTAAACTCGATGACAAGCTGACAAATGTCACTCATCTTGATAATTCTTTTCAATCTGAGATGTCCCAAGTTTGTTTTTCACAACTCAGTTTGTGTCGTCCAAACAAATTAGATGAAGCCCTATTGATTGGCTTTCATTGATATTTCGTCAGTCAGTGAGTGGTTTGCTTTACTGACCCCATGAAGCCCTATTGGTTGGCTTTGATTTAAGTATAACCAATCGGGAGCGGTTTGCTTGACTGGCTTCAGATGCGTGTGAAAATAATATGAAAAAATGGTTTTATAAAATATATTGAGACTGGAGAAATAAATTAAAAATAACACCAAACATTACGATGCCTCACGAATGTTTATGACGGAAAATATTTTACATAACGTAGAAATTGTGTGTTTTACCTTCTGAACCTCTACATTGTGTGAAAGGTATGAAAAATTAAAAATAAAAAAATAATAATAATAAATGATTGAGAGAATGTTCATGGTGAACACCTTTTGGATGTTTCGTTTGCTAGCCTCAATAATTTCGGGATCTACTTCACTATCTGAAGGTGACCAACCAGATGATTCTGTAAAAGGAAGTTTCCGACCGCTGGAGTTTCTAAAGCGGTCTGCTAATTTCATTTGCCTAAGAAAATTACAGTTATATGATGGTAAATTTGTTTGGTTACCATTTTTAGGCTTAGATGCTGGTATGAAAGTTAAACCGCGACCTAAAAGAGATTTCTCTTGGGTTGTTAGGTCATTGGTGCCAGACAGGTTAACCACATTAGTTCCTAATCAAACATCTGTGTGTTTCGAAATTTTTGACAGGAAATCCTGTGTATTTTTTAGATAGCTCGGATATCTATTTGCTGTAGGTTTGAGATGATAATCAATTAATTCCGAGATCGCATAAGAGTCCGAATTACAATCTGATACAATTGGCCTCCCGGGTGGAGTTAAGTCATCCGTCCATGAAGAACGATCCTTGTGGATCTTTGGTAGGATATAAAATTGTCTTGTTTGAGCACTGAGCTTAGCTCTTAATTATTTCAATTGTTTTTTGGTAATGTGACCTTCGTCGATGAGAAATTGTAAGATCTTATTGAATTTTTCGATATTACTAGGCCAAATAAGTGAATCTATTTTCTTATAATGCTTATTATGCAGAGCATAATTTTGAACCCGTTGTAGTTTTTCAATGTTGGTTTTATTCAGGTCACTCGTTATTATGGCCCCATACTCTAGTACTGGGCGTATATATGATTTGTAAAGCCTGAGGAGAACTTCTTTATTGGCTCCCCAATTTTTACCTCTAATCATTTTCAGGAAATTGGTGCGTTTAGAGACTTTGACAGTGACTGAGTTTACGTGATTGTTTAGATTGAGACTGCTATCCAGGTTGAATCCCAGAAACTTTGCCTCATTACTAGCTTCAAGTTTATGATCGTAAAGCTTAAGTTCAATATTAGGGACAGGCTTTTTCCTTTGTTTTTTATAGAATGTGATTCTTTGTGTTTTCGTGGCATTTAGCTTGATGCGCCACAGAGCGCACCAGTCTTGCAGGTCGCGGATTGTATCCTGCAGGCGGTTTTGTATTATGTTTCCAGACTTACTGGCCGTCCACATTCCTTTGTCGTCTGAGAATTGAGATAGTTCAACATGGTTCTTCCCTAGTTTGTCAATGTCATTCATATATATTATAAATAGAAGCGGGCTGAGGACCGAACCCTGTGGAGTGCCCGCTTCGAGTTTTACCTCGGCTGACACTTCGCGGTTGACCCTCCCTTTGATTTTTCGATCAGATAAAAATGATCATATGATCCTTAGAATTTTGGTAGGTAGCCCCATTTTAGCTAGTTTGTATCTCATGCCATTGTGCCAGACAGAGTCAAACGCTTTTTCTACGTCGAGTAATAGCGCGGTTCCTATTTCATTTTGACTGAACGCCGTTTTCATATAATCTATCAGCCTATAAACATGCTCGATTCCCTCTCTGTGGCTCCTGTATGCCCTTTGCCACTTATTGAAAAAGCTGATTGATTCGAGATGGCTGCGGAGTCTAGTCGTGAGAATCCGTTCGAAAATTTTTCCAATACAGCTGAGTAGGCTGATTGGGCGGTAATTAGCTGGGTTGCTCAAATCCTTGTCGGGTTTGGGTATCATGACTCCTGTAGCTACTTTCCAACATTTTGGGAAGTATCCACTAGAGAGACAGCAGTTTAGGAGGGTAGTGAGTCTACCGAAAAAAGTGTTGGGACATTGTTTCAGGATTTTGTATGAGACCTCGTCCCCTCCTGGGGAAGAAGACGACTTACATTTTTTAATTGTGTTAGCCACTTCTTCTTTGCTTATCGGTTCCGTGAGTTCATGGCCATTCCCGTCCTCGGGCGTTTGGCTGAAGTTGGCATTGTCAAACGTTGTCTTGTTGTCTTGAACAAATTTGTTTACTTTTTCTTTGAACTCGTCATCAAACCTATCGCCCTCATGTGGACGATGATATTTCTTAAGGAGCTCATCAAAGGCGCTAGCCTTCGCCTTGTCATCCAGGGCCATAGTTCCATCGTTGATCTTTAGTGCCCTACTGTTGGCATCTTTATGTTTTTGTCCAGTAAGGGTTTTAAAAGTATCCCAAAACTTTTTGGTCTCCCTGAGTCCATTTAGATTTTCCGTTGCTTTTTCCCATCTCACGCGATTGTCGTTTGCTATTGCTTTTTTAACTTCGCCGTGGAGGCGATTATACTCGGCTTTAAGTTCGACCTTTTTAGTTGGAAGTTTTTCTGATTTGTATGCACGGAAGGCCTTTCTTTTTTGTTTTATTATTTGGAGTGTGGTTTCAGTTATTCTGTTGGCCCGCGGTTTAACTGTCTGTTTGGGACAAATCTCATCAAGAGTGTTGTTAATGACTTCACTGAGATTGGTACATGCTTGCTCGAGCTCGCAGGTATTCATTGGGTCGTTTTTGTTTATTTTAACCTGAATTATTTTTCTGAAGAGGTCCCAGTCAATTTTGGATAGATTCCTCCTCCTCATTGAGGGGTATCTTGCGGGTCCGCTGCAACTGTGTAATGTGGCATGAACAGGCAGGTGGTCGCTACCTAAATCATCGTCCCCCACATATATGTCTTGCATTTGATTAGTTAGTGATTTACTGGTTATAATTAGGTCAAGGATGTCGGATTGGTGGAGGGTGTTGTTACTGACGTGAGTAATGTCGTGGTTGTTATTTAATAGAAAAAGATCAAATTGTTCGATGATATTGAAGAGAGCGTCGCCATTGGGCTCCGTTTTATTATATCCGAAAACCTGATGTTTGGCATTGAAATCACCTAAGAAAATACAGTGTTTGTGATTTTTCACAAAGAATTCAAAGACTTTGCTGTCAACTGTTTTTTTCGTTTCATTATAATATGAGATTACGGCAACTTTTGGTGGCGAGCCAGAATATGAGATAACTTTGGGAGGGCATGTCTGGTATATATCCATATGTGGGCTGGGGTGGTTTTCACAACCCAGTACATAATTAAACTCGATGACAAGCTGACAAATGTCACTCATCTTGATAATTCTTTTCAATCTGAGATGTCCCAAGTTTGTTTTTCACAACTCAGTTTGTGTCGTCCAAACAAATTAGATGAAGCCCTATTGATTGGCTTTCATTGATATTTCGCCAGTCAGTGAGTGGTTTGCTTTACTGACCCCATGAAGCCCTATTGGTTGGCTTTGATTTAAGTATAACCAATCGGGAGCGGTTTGCTTGACTGGCTTCAGATGCGTGTGAAAATAATATGAAAAAATGGTTTTATAAAATATATTGAGACTGGAGAAATAAATAAAAAATAACACCAAACATTACGATGCCTCACGAATGTTTATGACGGAAAATATTTTACATAACGTAGAAATTGTGTGTTTTACCTTCTGAACCTCTACATTGTGTGAAAGGTATGAAAAATTAAAAATAAAAAAATAATAATAATAAATGATTGAGAGAATGTTCATGGTGAACACCTTTTGGATGTTTCGTTTGCTAGCCTCAATAATTTCGGGATCTACTTCACTATCTGAAGGTGACCAACCAGATGATTCTGTAAAAGGAAGTTTCCGACCGCTGGAGTTTCTAAAGCGGTCTGCTAATTTCATTTGCCTAAGAAAATTACAGTTATATGATGGTAAATTTGTTTGGTTACCATTTTTAGGCTTAGATGCTGGTATGAAAGTTAAACCGCGACCTAAAAGAGATTTCTCTTGGGTTGTTAGGTCATTGGTGCCAGACAGGTTAACCACATTAGTTCCTAATCAAACATCTGTGTGTTTCGAAATTTTTGACAGGAAATCCTGTGTATTTTTTAGATAGCTCGGATATCTATTTGCTGTAGGTTTGAGATGATAATCAATTAATTCCGAGATCGCATAAGAGTCCGAATTACAATCTGATACAATTGGCCTCCCGGGTGGAGTTAAGTCATCCGTCCATGAAGAACGATCCTTGTGGATCTTTGATAGGATATAAAATTGTCTTGTTTGAGCACTGAGCTTAGCTCTTAAATATTTCAATTGTTTTTTGGTAATGTGACCTTCGTCGAGGAGAAATTGTAAGATCTTATTGAATTTTTCGATATTACTAGGCCAAATAAGTGAATCTATTTTCTTATAATGCTTATTATGCAGGGCATAATTTTGAACCCGTTGTAGTTTTTCAATGTTGGTTTTATTCAGGTCACTCGTTATTATGGCCCCATACTCTAGTACTGGGCGTATATATGATTTGTAAAGCCTGAGGAGAACTTCTTTATTGGCTCCCCAATTTTTACCTCTAATCATTTTCAGGAAATTGGTGCGTTTAGAGACTTTGACAGTTACTGAGTTTACGTGATTGTTTAGATTGAGACTGCTATCCAGGTTGAATCCCAGAAACTTTGCCTCATTACTAGCTTCAAGTTTACGATCGTAAAGCTTCAGTTCAATATTAGGGACAGGCTTTTTCCTTTGTTTTTTATAGAATGTGATTCTTTGTGTTTTCGTGGCATTTAGCTTGATGCGCCACAGAGCGCACCAGTCTTGCAGGTCGCGGATTGTATCCTGCAGGCGGTTTTGTATTATGTTTCCAGACTTACTGGCCGTCCACATTCCTTTGTCGTCTGAGAATTGAGATAGTTCAACATGGTTCTTCCCTAGTTTGTCAATGTCATTCATATATATTATAAATAGAAGCGGGCTGAGGACCGAACCCTGTGGAGTGCCCGCTTCGAGTTTTACCTCGGCTGACACTTCGCGGTTGACCCTCCCTTTGATTTTTCGATCAGATAAAAATGATCATATGATTCTTAGTATTTTGGTAGGTAGCCCCATTTTAGCTAGTTTGTATCTCATGCCCTTGTGCCAGACAGAGTCAAACGCTTTTTCTACGTCGAGTAATAGCGCGGTTCCTATTTCATTTTGACTGAACGCCGTTTTCATATAATCTATCAGCCTATAAACATGCTCGATTCCCTCTCTGTGGCTCCTGTATGCCCTTTGCCACTTATTGAAAAAGCTGATTGATTCGAGATGGCTGCGGAGTCTAGTCGTGAGAATCCGTTCGAAAATTTTTCCAATACAGCTGAGTAGGCTGATTGGGCGGTAATTAGCTGGGTTGCTCAAATCCTTGTCGGGTTTGGGTATCATGACTCCTGTAGCTACTTTCCAACATTTTGGGAAGTATCCACTAGAGAGACAGCAGTTTAGGAGGGTAGTGAGTCTACCGAAAAAAGTGTTGGGACATTGTTTCAGGATTTTGTATGAGACCTCGTCCCCTCCTGGGGAAGAAGACGACTTACATTTTTTAATTGTGTTAGCCACTTCTTCTTTGCTTATCGGTTCCGTGAGTTCATGGCCATTCCCGTCCTCGGGCGTTTGGCTGAAGTTGGCATTGTCAAACGTTGTCTTGTTGTCTTGAACAAATTTGTTTACTTTTTCTTTGAACTCGTCATCAAACCTATCGCCCTCATGTGGACGATGATATTTCTTAAGGAGCTCATCAAAGGCGCTAGCCTTCGCCTTGTCATCCAGGGTCATAGTTCCATCGTTGATCTTTAGTGCCCTACTGTTGGCATCTTTATGTTTTTGTCCAGTAAGGGTTTTAAAAGTATCCCAAAACTTTTTGGTCTCCCTGAGTCCATTTAGATTTTCCGTTGCTTTTTCCCATCTCACGCGATTGTCGTTTGCTATTGCTTTTTTAACTTCGCCGTGGAGGCGATTATACTCGGCTTTAAGTTCGACCTTTTTAGTTGGAAGTTTTTCTGATTTGTATGCACGGAAGGCCTTTCTTTTTTGTTTTATTATTTGGAGTGTGGTTTCAGTTATTCTGTTGGCCCGCGGTTTAACTGTCTGTTTGGGACAAATCTCATCAAGAGTGTTGTTAATGACTTCACTGAGATTGGTACATGCTTGCTCGAGCTCGCAGGTATTCATTGGGTCGTTTTTGTTTATTTTAACCTGAATTATTTTTCTGAAGAGGTCCCAGTCAATTTTGGATAGATTCCTCCTCCTCATTGAGGGGTATCTTGCGGGTCCGCTGCAACTGTGTAATGTGGCATGAACAGGCAGGTGGTCGCTACCTAAATCATCGTCCCCCACATATATGTCTTGCATTTGATTAGTTAGTGATTTACTGGTTATAATTAGGTCAAGGATGTCGGATTGGTGGAGGGTGTTGTTACTGACGTGAGTAATGTCGTGGTTGTTATTTAATAGAAAAAGATCAAATTGTTCGATGATATTGAAGAGAGCGTCGCCATTGGGCTCCGTTTTATTATATCCGAAAACCTGATGTTTGGCATTGAAATCACCTAAGAAAATACAGTGTTTGTGATTTTTCACAAAGAATTCAAAGACTTTGCTGTCAACTGTTTTTTTCGTTTCATTATAATATGAGATTACGGCAACTTTTGGTGGCGAGCCAGAATATGAGATAACTTTGGGAGGGCATGTCTGGTATATATCCATATGTGGGCTGGGGTGTTTTTCACAACCCAGTACATAATTAAACTCGATGACAAGCTGACAAATGTCACTCATCTTGATAATTCTTTTCAATCTGAGATGTCCCAAGTTTGTTTTTCACAACTCAGTTTGTGTCGTCCAAACAAATTAGATGAAGCCCTATTGATTGGCTTTCATTGATATTTCGTCAGTCAGTGAGTGGTTTGCTTTACTGACCCCATGAAGCCCTATTGGTTGGCTTTGATTTAAGTATAACCAATCGGGAGCGGTTTGCTTGACTGGCTTCAGATGCGTGTGAAAATAATATGAAAAAATGGTTTTATAAAATATATTGAGACTGGAGAAATAAATAAAAAATAACACCAAACATTACGATGCCTCACGAATGTTTATGACGGAAAATATTTTACATAACGTAGAAATTGTGTGTTTTACCTTCTGAACCTCTACATTGTGTGAAAGGTATGAAAAATTAAAAATAAAAAAATAATAATAATAAATGATTGAGAGAATGTTCATGGTGAACACCTTTTGGATGTTTCGTTTGCTAGCCTCAATAATTTCGGGATCTACTTCACTATCTGAAGGTGACCAACCAGATGATTCTGTAAAAGGAAGTTTCCGACCGCTGGAGTTTCTAAAGCGGTCTGCTAATTTCATTTGCCTAAGAAAATTACAGTTATATGATGGTAAATTTGTTTGGTTACCATTTTTAGGCTTAGATGCTGGTATGAAAGTTAAACCGCGACCTAAAAGAGATTTCTCTTGGGTTGTTAGGTCATTGGTGCCAGACAGGTTAACCACATTAGTTCCTAATCAAACATCTGTGTGTTTCGAAATTTTTGACAGGAAATCCTGTGTATTTTTTAGATAGCTCGGATATCTATTTGCTGTAGGTTTGAGATGATAATCAATTAATTCCGAGATCGCATAAGAGTCCGAATTACAATCTGATACAATTGGCCTCCCGGGTGGAGTTAAGTCATCCGTCCATGAAGAACGATCCTTGTGGATCTTTGGTAGGATATAAAATTGTCTTGTTTGAGCACTGAGCTTAGCTCTTAAATATTTCAATTGTTTTTTGGTAATGTGACCTTCGTCGAGGAGAAATTGTAAGATCTTATTGAATTTTTCGATATTACTAGGCCAAATAAGTGAATCTATTTTCTTTTAATGCTTATTATGCAGGGCATAGTTTTGAACCCGTTGTAGTTTTTCAATGTTGGTTTTATTCAGGTCACTCGTTATTATGGCCCCATACTCTAGTACTGGGCGTATATATGATTTGTAAAGCCTGAGGAGAACTTCTTTATTGGCTCCCCAATTTTTACCTCTAATCATTTTCAGGAAATTGGTGCGTTTAGAGACTTTGACAGTTACTGAGTTTACGTGATTGTTTAGATTGAGACTGCTATCCAGGTTGAATCCCAGAAACTTTGCCTCATTACCAGCTTCAAGTTTATGATCGTAAAGCTTAAGTTCAATATTAGGGACAGGCTTTTTCCTTTGTTTTTTATAGAATGTGATTCTTTGTGTTTTCGTGGCATTTAGCTTGATGCGCCACAGAGCGCACCAGTCTTGCAGGTCGCGGATTGTATCCTGCAGGCGGTTTTGTATTATGTTTCCAGACTTACTGGCCGTCCACATTCCTTTGTCGTCTGAGAATTGAGATAGTTCAACATGGTTCTTCCCTAGTTTGTCAATGTCATTCATATATATTATAAATAGAAGCGGGCTGAGGACCGAACCCTGTGGAGTGCCCGCTTCGAGTTTTACCTCGGCTGACACTTCGCGGTTGACCCTCCCTTTGATTTTTCGATCAGATAAAAATGATCATATGATCCTTAGAATTTTGGTAGGTAGCCCCATTTTAGCTAGTTTGTATCTCATGCCCTTGTGCCAGACAGAGTCAAACGCTTTTTCTACGTCGAGTAATAGCGCGGTTCCTATTTCATTTTGACTGAACGCCGTTTTCATATAATCTATCAGCCTATAAACATGCTCGATTCCCTCTCTGTGGCTCCTGTATGCCCTTTGCCACTTATTGAAAAAGCTGATTGATTCGAGATGGCTGCGGAGTCTAGTCGTGAGAATCCGTTCGAAAATTTTTCCAATACAGCTGAGTAGGCTGATTGGGCGGTAATTAGCTGGGTTGCTCAAATCCTTGTCGGGTTTGGGTATCATGACTCCTGTAGCTACTTTCCAACATTTTGGGAAGTATCCACTAGAGAGACAGCAGTTTAGGAGGGTAGTGAGTCTACCGAAAAAAGTGTTGGGACATTGTTTCAGGATTTTGTATGAGACCTCGTCCCCTCCTGGGGAAGAAGACGACTTACATTTTTTTAATTGTGTTAGCCACTTCTTCTTTGCTTATCGGTTCCGTGAGTTCATGGCCATTCCCGTCCTCGGGCGTTTGGCTGAAGTTGGCATTGTCAAACGTTGTCTTGTTGTCTTGAACAAATTTGTTTACTTTTTCTTTGAACTCGTCATCAAACCTATCGCCCTCATGTGGACGATGATATTTCTTAAGGAGCTCATCAAAGGCGCTAGCCTTCGCTTTGTCATCCAGGGCCATAGTTCCATCGTTGATCTTTAGTGCCCTACTGTTGGCGTCTTTATGTTTTTGTCCAGTAAGGGTTTTAAAAGTATCCCAAAACTTTTTGGTCTCCCTGAGTCCATTTAGATTTTCCGTTGCTTTTTCCCATCTCACGCGATTGTCGTTTGCTATTGCTTTTTTAACTTCGCCGTGGAGGCGATTATACACGGCTTTAAGTTCGACCTTTTTAGTTGGAAGTTTTTCTGATTTGTATGCACGGAAGGCCTTTCTTTTTTGTTTTATTATTTGGAGTGTGGTTTCAGTTATTCTGTTGGCCCGCGGTTTAACTGTCTGTTTGGGACAAATCTCATCAAGAGTGTTGTTAATGACTTCACTGAGATTGGTACATGCTTGCTCGAGCTCGCAGGTATTCATTGGGTCGTTTTTGTTTATTTTAACCTGAATTATTTTTCTGAAGAGGTCCCAGTCAATTTTGGATAGATTCCTCCTCCTCATTGAGGGGTATCTTGCGGGTCCGCTGCAACTGTGTAATGTGGCATGAACAGGCAGGTGGTCGCTACCTAAATCATCGTCCCCCACATATATGTCTTGCATTTGATTAGTTAGTGATTTACTGGTTATAATTAGGTCAAGGATGTCGGATTGGTGGAGGGTGTTGTTACTGACGTGAGTAATGTCGTGGTTGTTATTTAATAGAAAAAGATCAAATTGTTCGATGATATTGAAGAGAGCGTCGCCATTGGGCTCCGTTTTATTATATCCGAAAACCTGATGTTTGGCATTGAAATCACCTAAGAAAATACAGTGTTTGTGATCTTTCACAAAGAATTCAAAGACTTTGCTCTCAACTGTTTTTTTCGTTTCATTATAATATGAGATTACGGCAACTTTTTTAAGATCTAGTTCAATCTCAGCGGCAATCACCTCTGCGTTGAGATGATGGCTTGATATCGTTTTATATTTTAAGTCCTGCCTTATGAGGAGAGCGACTCCGCCTCCACGTTGTGTGGGACGGTCTCGTCTAATGATGTTGGATCCACTTAGCAAAAATGTCTTACTTGGCTTTAACCATGTTTCGCTGATACCAATTACATCTCCGTTTGTGAAGTAATCGGACATCTGTGAGCTTTTGCAGTTAACGCTTCGAGCGTTCAACTGAATTATTTTCAACTTATCCATAAGTGTTCAGTACCTGACGTAATTTTACAAGTTAACGTGTTGTGGGTATGATTTACATTTTATTTATGGCGGCTTCTATTAGCGAGGAAGAGATTTGAGTTCGATATAATTTGGATGCTGTTTTCCCAACTTCTTTACATATGTCGGAAAGACTGACGTCGAAGTGTTTGTTCATTATATTAAAAATTGAACCAGCCATTAGGCTGCACATCGAATGTGGAGAGGTTGAGTTTTCTACGCTGTTGACATTAATAGCTTTGAGTTCTATGTCGGTTTTAACTTTTTTGTAGTGGGGACACCCCCGATAATTGCTTGGGTGTTGCCCGTTACAATTTGGGCATTTCAGTGTTGAAACCTTGCATGACTTTGTTATATGTTTTTCGCCGCATTTCATGCAACGCAACTCTCCTTTGCATCTGTTCGACATAAGGCCAAATTTCTGGCATTTATGACATTGTGTGGGCTGAGGCAAAACACGATACTCCTCAGTCTCATATTTTTGTCCGTTTATACAAACACCTTTGTTAATTAAATTAAGTTTTATGGCTCTATTGGGGCATTTTACTTTACTTTTCCACGTAGGGTTGCCTGTAGTCTTAGATATTAATCTCCACCACGAGTATCCCGACAGGGCTTCATCAATATCCCCATCATTGATCTTTGTGGGAACCCTTGTGACGACTACGCAAGCGTTTTGCAGCGGTTGATGTGGTTGTTTATTCGTCCGGTGTTTGGCCGTATCATCCTTTTGAGGTTGTTTGGAAAGGACTCTTACCTTGTCGGCAAAAGATACACCACCGTCAGTGGTGAATGTTGGCGTCGCCGGTATCGTTTCCGTTGCGTTACTGTCTGCCGATTTCCCAGCATTTTGGATCTCCGCACTAGTTGTTACTACTGTAACATCCATGGTGTCCGAGGTCTCAACGACAACAACACCCGGGTTGTCGGTGTGTGTCGACGCTTTCCGGGTTTTCTTAGCCACCGTTTCTATTTCCAGGGACTCGCCATTTTCCTGGAAGTCTGTATCCAATTTCCTTTTCGGTCGCGGGGTAATCTGATTGACCACATCACAGGTGGGAACAGTAGTTGCCTCTTGCTCTTTGAGCGAACGCAACCAGTTGTCTTGACTGGTGGTCACGAGTTCCGAGCCCTGATTTGGTGGTACCTCCAAAGAGATGGCGTGCACAGGTCTCCCCATCTCAGCGGTATTATCTATAAAGGGCGAAACAGGTGTCGGATTAGTTTTGCCCACCATCCCCTTTCTAGGATTAGTTTTCGAAAACTGCTGAGTTGTATCAACTGGCGACTAGCGATATCCGTAACTGTGTTCGTTTTAGGGCCCAACGAGTTGGACTCCACACTCTTGCCCTTTTGTTTAGAGTTTCCTTTGCTGGGGCACGAACCTAAACCTGAATTATTTCTTCCTTTTCCCTTTTTTCCAGATGCCGACTTATTTTCCTTTTTTGATTCCGTCGAAGCTTTTATTAATTCCATTTTTTCTTTCTCGAACTGTTCTTTTTGAGCCCTAATATCCGAGCGCAAACCCTCTATAGTGTCGTTCAATCTGGCTATCTCTTTTTGAAATCCAGATATCATCGATATTAAATCCATTCCCGAAGTGGGTTCAGTGGTGGAGTTAGTTGCCATGTCACTCTGTTCAGTTATCAGTTATTGTCTAAGTTATCAGCAAATTATTGGTAAAATATTTCGTTGAAGTATATTTAGTTTTAACAGAGAAAAACAAACTGAAAATAGATAGAGTTAAAGATAAACACTTACAAAATTACACTAGAGTGCACAGAAGTGGTACAGAGAACTTTGGGAGGGCATGTCTGGTATATATCCATATGTGGGTTGGGGTGTTTTTCACAACTCAGTACATAATTAAACTCGGTGACAAGCTGACAAATGACAATCATCTTGATAATTCTTTTCAATCTGAGATGTTCCAATTTTGTTTTTCACAACTCAGTTTGTGTCGTCCAAACAAATTAGACGAAGCCCTATTGATTGGCTTTCATTGATTTTTCATCAGTCAGTGAGTGGGTTGCTGACCCCATGAAGCCCTATTGGTTGGATTTAATTTAAGTATAACCAATCGGGAGCAGTTTGCTTGATTGGCTTCAGATGCGTGTGAAAATAATATGAAAAAATGGTTTTATAAAATATATTGAGACTGGAGAAATAAATAAAAAATAACAACAAACATTACGATGCCTCACGAATGTTTATGACGGAAAATATTTTACACAACGTAGAAACTGTGTGTTTTACCTTCTGAACCTCTACATTGTGTGAAAGGTATGAAAAATTAAAAATAAAAATAATAATAATAATAATAAATGATTGAGAGAATGTTCATGGTGAACACCTTTTGGATGATTCGTTTGCTAGCCTCAATAATTTCGGGATCTACTTCACTCTCTGGAGGTGACCAACCAGATGATTCTGCAAAAGGAAGTTTCCGACCGCTGGAGTTTCTAAAGCGGTCTGCTAATTTCATTTGCCTAAGAAAATTACAGTTGTATGATGGTAAATATGTTTGGTTATCAGTTTTTGGCTTTGGTGCTGGTACAAAAGTTAAACCGCGACCTAAAAGAGATTTCTCTTGGGTTGTTAGGTCATTGGTGCCAGACAGGTTAACCACATTAGTTCCTAATCCCACATCTGTTAGGCGGCTGTTACCTTTGCCTTCACTTAGTTTAAATTTAGGTGGTTCAACCAGTGATCGTGCATAATATTGGCGGTTCTCGTGGTCCAATGGATTAAATCCTGAGCAACATCAAACTTCGCGTCATCAATTTTTGGTATAACGTTTACGTCCTTCACTTTCCGAATGGTTTCGTTGATGATGCTCAGGGTTCTCCTCTCAGCCTGAGGGAGTTTTTGCGAAAAGTTTAGTTCAGCGAAATAAATTTTTGCTGATCTAAACTTGACCCTGATATCGCTAAGCATATTCCTCAACTGCTTAACTACGAGATCAGAATTATCGTTTCGAGAATTCACGCCAATATTTAATAATATTTTTGGGGGACTGGACTGGCCCCTGTGCCCTTTAAACATAGAGCGCAGATGATTGAATTTGGCGCCGGGGTAACACTCGACCTGGATGTCCGGATATGGATCTCGATCAATGCATCCTAAATTTGAACTTCCAATCATAAGGATGTTTTTACAAACATCGGGGAGGCGCCAATTCCTTTTGACAAAATTAACTCCGCTTTTATGCCGAAACTGGGAGAATTTAGAATCAAATGAGCGGCCCGAGTTGCGGCTCGGTGATTTGACTTTCTCTGAGTACGATATTCCTGGTTGAACCACACTAGAGGCAGGAGAAGGGGGAGAAGAAACAGAAGCAGGAGAGGAAACAGAAGCAGGAGAAGAAACAGAAGGAGGAGGAGGAGTTCTAGTGAGAGCACTGGGAGGACCAGAGAAGAAAGGCTGAGGAGCAGTCGGAGGTAGAGGAGCAAGACGAGGCGAGACAGCGTTACTCAATTTGCGAGCATCTTCAGTCACAATATGGACCGGAGATGTTTGCAAATTGAGGCGCTTACTCTGAGAGAAAGAAGAAGTAGAAGGAAAAGAAGAGGGAGAAGTGCTTTGCCTTGATCTTTTCTTATTTTGCTTTTCGCGTTGGGGTAGAGGGACAACACGGGCCGGAGTTTGCTTGCTCCCTCCCGTATTTTTCCTTACTCCAGACGCTGTGCGAAGTTCCGAAATGTAAGACTCATAGGCCGACATCGTCTTATCTGTCAACTTATTTTTAAAGTTCTTTATAGCCCAGATCAAGGCACGCGCCGAAGCGCTGTTGAAGTCTATTCTTTCGAGTCCAGGAGGTGGTTGCATAGCCAAAGTTATCTTAGACTTCAACTGGTTTAAATTTATCTTATAATGCTCAACTGAAGCATTTAACGTTTGGTTGGCCCATCTCACACTAATCTGTCGAAAAACAGAAAAAAAATGTGTGGGGTGGGAAGAGCTGGCTTCAGAAAGCCACCTAACTCATCTACTTTCTTCTCCAGCTGTTTCGGGAAATCCCGATTTGCCAAATGGTGCTCTAAGAGCCCAATGTGGTGCAAACATCGAAGCACCTGGAAACAGAGCCTTGACCAGCCTGCAATAAGCCTGGGACGATTGTTCCTGGCCAGTTCCGGACTTGGCAACTCTCTGCTTCTGATGCCTCTCCCCTTTTTCTTGCCATTGTTAAATCAAGTAGCTGAATTTAGTATAAAGTAATGAAATAAATGAAATTGGTAAACTAGATATTACCGATTCAAGAAGATACCTGGCTTGGTTATTTCCTTCTGAAATGGTAGAAAATCCGTCTGTCTCGACGCGTTTCGCCTGTTTTTGCTTCTTCAAGGAGACTTTGAGGAAAACAATTCCAACTTTGATGAATGAAAGGTTTTATCGCAGCGAAGGCGCGCAGGGACGTTGTGGGATTTACAAATCCCTTGCGACCCGGTTAGCCTTATTTTATTTCACTTGGATCTTGGATCACACAGGCCTAGCTTTCCTATTGCCTCAAATGGGGTCTGAAGGGGTATGCACGCGGTTTGAATTCCCGGCAGTTTGCATTGGAGTGATAGATTGTCAAAGACCAAACCCTCAACACCATTAAGACTATTAGAGAGTGGGCTCTATTCGGTTCCCGCTGGCGATGGTAGAGGTTTGAGTCCCACCATGGTGGCGAGCCAGAATATGAGATAACTTTGGGAGGGCATGTCTGGTATATATCCATATGTGGGCTGGGGTGTTTTTCACAACTCAGTACATAATTAAACTCGATGACAAGCTGACAAATGTCACTCATCTTGATAATTCTTTTCAATCTGAGATGTCCCAAGTTTGTTTTTCACAACTCAGTTTGTGTCGTCCAAACAAATTAGATGAAGCCCTATTGATTGGCTTTCATTGATATTTCGTCAGTCAGAGTGAGTGGTTTGCTTTACTGACCCCATGAAGCCCTATTGGTTGGCTTTGATTTAAGTATAACCAATCGGGAGCGGTTTGATTGACTGGCTTCAGATGCGTGTGAAAATAATATGAAAAAATGGTTTTATAAAATATATTGAGACTGGAGAAATAAATAAAAAATAACACCAAACATTACGATGCCTCACGAATGTTTATGACGGAAAATATTTTACATAAGGTAGAAATTGTGTGTTTTACCTTCTGAACCTCTACATTGTGTGAAAGGTATGAAAAATTAAAAATAAAAAAATAATAATAATAAATGATTGAGAGAATGTTCATGGTGAACACCTTTTGGATGTTTCGTTTGCTAGCCTCAATAATTTCGGGATCTACTTCACTATCTGAAGGTGACCAACCAGATGATTCTGTAAAAGGAAGTTTCCGACCGCTGGAGTTTCTAAAGCGGTCTGCTAATTTCATTTGCCTAAGAAACTTACAGTTATATGATGGTAAATTTGTTTGGTTACCATTTTTAGGCTTAGATGCTGGTATGAAAGTTAAACCGCGACCTAAAAGAGATTTCTCTTGGGTTGTTAGGTCATTGGTGCCAGACAGGTTAACCACATTAGTTTCTAATCAAACATCTGTGTGTTTCGGAATTTTTGACAGAAAATCCTGTGTATTTTTTAGATAGCTCGGATATCTATTTGCTGTAGGTTAGAGATGATAATCAATTAATTCCGAGATCGCATAAGAGTCCGAATTACAATCTGATACAATTGGCCTCCCGGGTGGAGTTAAGTCATCCGTCCATGAAGAACGATCCTTGTGGATCTTTGGTAGGATATAAAATTGTCTTGTTTGAGCACTGAGCTTAGCTCTTAAATATTTCAATTGTGTTTTGGTAATGTGACCTTCGTCGAGGAGAAATTGTAAGATCTTATTGAATTTTTCGATATTACTAGGCCAAATAAGTGAATCTATTTTCTTATAATGCTTATTATGCAGGGCATAATTTTGAACCCGTTGTAGTTTTTCAATGTTGGTTTTATTCAGGTCACTCGTTATTATGGCCCCATACTCTAGTACTGGGCGTATATATGATTTGTAAAGCCTGAGGAGAACTTCTTTATTGGCTCCCCAATTTTTACCTCTAATCATTTTCAGGAAATTGGTGCGTTTAGAGACTTTGACAGCGACTGAGTTTACGTGATTGTTTAGATTGAGACTGCTATCCAGGTTGAATCCCAGAAACTTTGCCTCATTACTAGCTTCAAGTTTATGATCGTAAAGCTTAAGTTCAATATTAGGGACAGGCTTTTTCCTTTGTTTTTTATAGAATGTGATTCTTTGTGTTTTCGTGGCATTTAGCTTGATGCGCCACAGAGCGCACCAGTCTTGCAGGTCGCGGATTGTATCCTGCAGGCGGTTTTGTATTATGTTTCCAGACTTACTGGCCGTCCACATTCCTTTGTCGTCTGAGAATTGAGATAGTTCAACATGGTTCTTCCCTAGTTTGTCAATGTCATTCATATATATTATAAATAGAAGCGGGCTGAGGACCGAACCCTGTGGAGTGCCCGCTTCGAGTTTTACCTCGGCTGACACTTCGCGGTTGCCCCTCCCTTTGATTTTTCGATCAGATAAAAATGATCATATGATCCTTAGAATTTTGGTAGGTAGCCCCATTTTAGCTAGTTTGTATCTCATGCCATTGTGCCAGACAGAGTCAAACGCTTTTTCTACGTCGAGTAATAGCGCGGTTCCTATTTCATTTTGACTGAACGCCGTTTTCATATAGTCTATCAGCCTATAAACATGCTCGATTCCCTCTCTGTGGCTCCTGTATGCCCTTTGCCACTTATTGAAAAAGCTGATTGATTCGAGATGGCTGCGGAGTCTAGTCGTGAGAATCCGTTCGAAAATTTTTCCAATACAGCTGAGTAGGCTGATTGGGCGGTAATTAGCTGGGTTGCTCAAATCCTTGTCGGGTTTGGGTATCATGACTCCTGTAGCTACTTTCCAACATTTTGGGAAGTATCCACTAGAGAGACAGCAGTTTAGGAGGGTAGTGAGTCTACCGAAAAAAGTGTTGGGACATTGTTTCAGGATTTTGTATGAGACCTCGTCCCCTCCTGGGGAAGAAGACGACTTACATTTTTTAATTGTGTTAGCCACTTCTTCTTTGCTTATCGGTTCCGTGAGTTCATGGCCATTCCCGTCCTCGGGCGTTTGGCTGAAGTTGGCATTGTCAAACGTTGTCTTGTTGTCTTGAACAAATTTGTTTACTTTTTCTTTGAACTCGTCATCAAACATATCGCCCTCATGTGGACGATGATATTTCTTAAGGAGCTCATCAAAGGCGCTAGCCTTCGCCTTGTCATCCAGGGCCATAGTTCCATCGTTGATCTTTAGTGCCCTACTGTTGGCGTCTTTATGTTTTTGTCCAGTAAGGGTTTTAAAAGTATCCCAAAACTTTTTGGTCTCCCTGAGTCCATTTAGATTTTCCGTTGCTTTTTCCCATCTCACGCGATTGTCGTTTGCTATTGCTTTTTTAACTTCGCCGTGGAGGCGATTATACACGGCTTTAAGTTCGACCTTTTTAGTTGGAAGTTTTTCTGATTTGTATGCACGGAAGGCCTTTCTTTTTTGTTTTATTATTTGGAGTGTGGTTTCAGTTATTCTGTTGGCCCGCGGTTTAACTGTCTGTTTGGGACAAATCTCATCAAGAGTGTTGTTAATGACTTCACTGAGATTGGTACATGCTTGCTCGAGCTCGCAGGTATTCATTGGGTCGTTTTTGTTTATTTTAACCTGAATTATTTTTCTGAAGAGGTCCCAGTCAATTTTGGATAGATTCCTCCTCCTCATTGAGGGGTATCTTGCGGGTCCGCTGCAACTGTGTAATGTGGCATGAACAGGCAGGTGGTCGCTACCTAAATCATCGTCCCCCACATATATGTCTTGCATTTGATTAGTTAGTGATTTACTGGTTATAATTAGGTCAAGGATGTCGGATTGGTGGAGGGTGTTGTTACTGACGTGAGTAATGTCGTGGTTGTTATTTAATAGAAAAAGATCAAATTGTTCGATGATATTGAAGAGAGCGTCGCCATTGGGCTCCGTTTTATTATATCCGAAAACCTGATGTTTGGCATTGAAATCACCTAAGAAAATACAGTGTTTGTGATTTTTCACAAAGAATTCAAAGACTTTGCTGTCAACTGTTTTTTTCGTTTCATTATAATATGAGATTACGGCAACTTTTGGTGGCGAGCCAGAATATGAGATAACTTTGGGAGGGCATGTCTGGTATATATCCATATGTGGGCTGGGGTGTTTTTCACAACTCAGTACATAATTAAACTCGATGACAAGCTGACAAATGTTACTCATCTTGATAATTCTTTTCAATCTGAGATGTCCCAAGTTTGTTTTTCACAACTCAGTTTGTGTCGTCCAAACAAATTAGATGAAGCCCTATTGATTGGCTTTCATTGATATTTCGTCAGTCAGTGAGTGGTTTGCTTTACTGACCCCATGAAGCCCTATTGGTTGGCTTTGATTTAAGTATAACCAATCGGGAGCGGTTTGCTTGACTGGCTTCAGATGCGTGTGAAAATAATATGAAAAAATGGTTTTATAAAATATATTGAGACTGGAGAAAAAAATAAAAAATAACACCAAACATTACGATGCCTCACGAATGTTTATGACGGAAAATATTTTACATAACGTAGAAATTGTGTGTTTTACCTTCTGAACCTCTACATTGTGTGAAAGGTATGAAAAATTAAAAATAAAAAAATAATAATAATAAATGATTGAGAGAATGTTCATGGTGAACACCTTTTGGATGTTTCGTTTGCTAGCCTCAATAATTTCGGGATCTACTTCACTATCTGAAGGTGACCAACCAGATGATTCTGTAAAAGGAAGTTTCCGACCGCTGGAGTTTCTAAAGCGGTCTGCTAATTTCATTTGCCTAAGAAAATTACAGTTATATGATGGTAAATTTGTTTGGTTACCATTTTTAGGCTTAGATGCTGGTATGAAAGTTAAACCGCGACCTAAAAGAGATTTCTCTTGGGTTGTTAGGTCATTGGTGCCAGACAGGTTAACCACATTAGTTCCTAATCAAACATCTGTGTGTTTCGAAATTTTTGACAGGAAATCCTGTGTATTTTTTAGATAGCTCGGATATCTATTTGCTGTAGGTTTGAGATGATAATCAATTAATTCCGAGATCGCATAAGAGTCCGAATTACAATCTGATACAATTGGCCTCCCGGGTGGAGTTAAGTCATCCGTCCATGAAGAACGATCCTTGTGGATCTTTGGTAGGATATAAAATTGTCTTGTTTGAGCACTGAGCTTAGCTCTTAAATATTTCAATTGTTTTTTGGTAATGTGACCTTCGTCGATGAGAAATTGTAAGATCTTATTGAATTTTTCGATATTACTAGGCCAAATAAGTGAATCTATTTTCTTATAATGCTTATTATGCAGGGCATAATTTTGAACCCGTTGTAGTTTTTCAATGTTGGTTTTATTCAGGTCACTCGTTATTATGGCCCCATACTCTAGTACTGGGCGTATATATGATTTGTAAAGCCTGAGGAGAACTTCTTTATTGGCTCCCCAATTTTTACCTCTAATCATTTTCAGGAAATTGGTGCGTTTAGAGACTTTGACAGTGACTGAGTTTACGTGATTGTTTAGATTGAGACTGCTATCCAGGTTGAATCCCAGAAACTTTGCCTCATTACTAGCTTCAAGTTTATGATCGTAAAGCTTAAGTTCAATATTAGGGACAGGCTTTTTCCTTTGTTTTTCATAGAATGTGATTCTTTGTGTTTTCGTGGCATTTAGCTTGATGCGCCACAGAGCCCACCAGTCTTGCAGGTCGCGGATTGTATCCTGCAGGCGGTTTTGTATTATGTTTCCAGACTTACTGGCCGTCCACATTCCTTTGTCGTCTGAGAATTGAGATAGTTCAACATGGTTCTTCCCTAGTTTGTCAATGTCATTCATATATATTATAAATAGAAGCGGGCTGAAGACCGAACCCTGTGGAATGCCCGCTTCGAGTTTTACCTCGGCTGACACTTCGCGGTTGACCCTCCCTTTGATTTTTCGATCAGATAAAAATGATCATATGATCCTTAGAATTTTGGTAGGTAGTCCCATTTTAGCTAGTTTGTATCTCATGCCCTTGTGCCAGACAGAGTCAAACGCTTTTTCTACGTCGAATAATAGCGCGGTTCCTATTTCATTTTGACTGAACGCCGTTTTCATATAATCTATCAGCCTATAAACATGCTCGATTCCCTCTCTGTGGCTCCTGTATGCCCTTTGCCACTTATTGAAAAAGCTGATTGATTCGAGATGGCTGCGGAGTCTAGTCGTGAGAATCCGTTCGAAAATTTTTCCAATACAGCTGAGTAGGCTGATTGGGCGGTAATTAGCTGGGTTGCTCAAATCCTTGTCGGGTTTGGGTATCATGACTCCTGTAGCTACTTTCCAACATTTTGGGAAGTATCCACTAGAGAGACAGCAGTTTAGGAGGGTAGTGAGTCTACCGAAAAAAGTGTTGGGACATTGTTTCAGGATTTTGTATGAGACCTCGTCCCCTCCTGGGGAAGAAGACGACTTACATTTTTTAATTGTGTTAGCCACTTCTTCTTTGCTTATCGGTTCCGTGAGTTCATGGCCATTCCCGTCCTCGGGCGTTTGGCTGAAGTTGGCATTGTCAAACGTTGTCTTGTTGTCTTGAACAAATTTGTTTACTTTTTCTTTGAACTCGTCATCAAAACTATCGCCCTCATGTGGACGATGATATTTCTTAAGGAGCTCATCAAAGGCGCTAGCCTTCGCCTTGTCATCCAGGGCCATAGTTCCATCGTTGATCTTTAGTGCCCTACTGTTGGCATCTTTATGTTTTTGTCCAGTAAGGGTTTTAAAAGTATCCCAAAACTTTTTGGTCTCCCTGAGTCCATTTAGATTTTCCGTTGCTTTTTCCCATCTCACGCGATTGTCGTTTGCTATTGCTTTTTTAACTTCGCCGTGGAGGCGATTATACACGGCTTTAAGTTCGACCTTTTTAGTTGGAAGTTTTTCTGATTTGTATGCACGGAAGGCCTTTCTTTTTTGTTTTATTATTTGGAGTGTGGTTTCAGTTATTCTGTTGGCCCGCGGTTTAACTGTCTGTTTGGGACAAATCTCATCAAGAGTGTTGTTAATGACTTCACTGAGATTGGTACATGCTTGCTCGAGCTCGCAGGTATTCATTGGTTTTTGTTTATTTTAACCTGAATTATTTTTCTGAAGATGTCCCAGTCAATTTTGGATAGATTCCTCCTCCTCATTGAGGGGTATCTTGCGGGTCCGCTGCAACTGTGTAATGTGGCATGAACAGGCAGGTGGTCGCTACCTAAATCATCGTCACCCACATATATGTCTTGCATTTGATTAGTTAGTGATTTACTGGTTATAATTAGGTCAAGGATGTCGGATTGGTGGAGGGTGTTGTTACTGACGTGAGTAATGTCGTGGTTGTTATTTAATAGAAAAAGATCAAATTGTTCGATGATATTGAAGAGAGCGTCGCCATTGGGCTCCGTTTTATTATATCCGAAAACCTGATGTTTGGCATTGAAATCACCTAAGAAAATACAGTGTTTGTGATTTTTCACAAAGAATTCAAAGACTTTGCTGTCAACTGTTTTTTTCGTTTCATTATAATATGAGATTACGGCAACTTTTTTAAGATCTAGTTCAATCTCAGCGGCAATCACCTCTGCGTTGAGATGATGGCTTGATATCGTTTTATATTTTAAGTCCTGCCTTATGAGGAGAGCGACTCCGCCTCCACGTTGTGTGGGAAGGTCTCGTCTAATGATGTTGGATCCACTTAGCAAAAATGTCTTACTTGGCTTTAACCATGTTTCGCTGATACCAATTACATCTCCGTTTGTGAAGTAATCGGACATCTGTGAGCTTTTGCAGTTAACGCTTCGAGCGTTCAACTGAATTATTTTCAACTTATCCATAAGTGTTCAGTACCTGACGTAATTTTACAAGTTAACGTGTTGTGGGTATGATTTACATTTTATTTATGGCGGCTTCTATTAGCGAGGAAGAGATTTGAGTTCGATATAATTTGGATGCTGTTTTCCCAACTTCTTTACATATGTCGGAAAGACTGACGTCGAAGTGTTTGTTCATTATATTAAAAATTGAACCAGCCATTAGGCTGCACATCGAATGTGGAGAGGTTGAGTTTTCTACGCTGTTGACATTAATAGCTTTGAGTTCTATGTCGGTTTTAACTTTTTTGTAGTGGGGACACCCCCGATAATTGCTTGGGTGTTGCCCGTTACAATTTGGGCATTTCAGTGTTGAAACCTTGCATGACTTTGTTATATGTTTTTCGTCGCATTTCATGCAACGCAACTCTCCTTTGCATCTGTTCGACATAAGGCCAAATTTCTGCCATTTATGACATTGTGTGGGCTGAGGCAAAACACGATACTCCTCAGTCTCATATTTTTGCCGTTTATACAAACACCTTTGTTAATTAAATTAAGTTTTATGGCTCTATTGGGGCATTTTACTTTACTTTTCCACGTAGGGTTGCCTGTAGTCTTAGATATTAATCTCCACCACGAGTATCCCGACAGGGCTTCATCAATATCCCCATCATTGATCTTTGTGGGAACCCTTGTGACGACTACGCAAGCGTTTTGCAGCGGTTGATGTGGTTGTTTATTCGTCCGGTGTTTGGCCGTATCATCCTTTTGAGGTTGTTTGGAAAGGACTCTTACCTTGTCGGCAAAAGATACACCACCGTCAGTGGTGAATGTTGGCGTCGCCGGTATCGTTTCCGTTGCGTTACTGTCTGCCGATTTCCCAGCATTTTGGATATCCGCACTGGTTGTTACTACTGTAACATCCATGGTGTCCGAGGTCTCAACGACAACAACACCCGGGTTGTCGGTGTGTGTCGACGCTTTCCGGGTTTTCTTAGCCACCGTTTCTATTTCCAGGGACTCGCCATTTTCCTGGAAGTCTGTATCCAATTTCCTTTTCGGTCGCGGGGTAATCTGATTGACCACATCACAGGTGGGAACAGTAGTTGCCTCTTGCTCTTTGAGCGAACGCAACCAGTTGTCTTGACTGGTGGTCACGAGTTCCGAGCCCTGATTTGGTGGTACCTCCAAAGAGATGGCGTGCACAGGTCTCCCCATCTCAGCGGTATTATCTATAAAGGGCGAAACAGGTGTCGGATTAGTTTTGCCCACCATCCCCTTTCTAGGATTAGTTTTCGAAAACTGCTGAGTTGTATCAACTGGTTTAGAAACACTAGCGATATCCGTAACTGTGTTCGTTTTAGGGCCCAACGAGTTTGACTCCACACTCTTGCCCTTTTGTTTAGAGTTTCCTTTGCTGGGGCACGAACCTAAACCTGAATTATTTCTTCCTTTTCCCTTTTTTCCAGATGCCGACTTATTTTCCTTTTTTGATTCCGTCGAAGCTTTTATTAATTCCATTTTTTCTTTCTCGAACTGTTCTTTTTGAGCCCTAATATCCGAGCGCAAACCCTCTATAGTGTCGTTCAATCTGGCTATCTCTTTTTGAAATCCAGATATCATCGATATTAAATCCATTCCCGAAGTGGGTTCAGTGGTGGAGTTAGTTGCCATGTCACTCTGTTCAGTTATCAGTTATTGTCTAAGTTATCAGCAAATTATTGGTAAAATATTTCGTTGAAGTATATTTAGTTTTAACAGAGAAAAGCAAACTGAAAATAGATAGAGTTAAAGATAAACACTTACAAAATTACACTAGAGTGCACAGAAGTGGTACAGAGAACTTTGGGAGGGCATGTCTGGTATATATCCATATGTGGGCTGGGGTGTTTTTCACAACTCAGTACATAATTAAACTCGGTGACAAGCTGACAAATGACAATCATCTTGATAATTCTTTTCAATCTGAGATGTTCCAATTTTGTTTTTCACAACTCAGTTTGTGTCGTCCAAACAAATTAGACGAAGCCCTATTGATTGGCTTTCATTGATTTTTCATCAGTCAGTGAGTGGGTTGCTGACCCCATGAAGCCCTATTGGTTGGATTTAATTTAAGTATAACCAATCGGGAGCAGTTTGCTTGATTGGCTTCAGATGCGTGTGAAAATAATATGAAAAAATGGTTTTATAAAATATATTGAGACTGGAGAAATAAATAAAAAATAACAACAAACATTACGGTGCCTCACGAATGTTTATGACGGAAAATATTTTACATAACGTAGAAACTGTGTGTTTTACCTTCTGAACCTCTACATTGTGTGAAAGGTATGAAAAATTAAAAATAAAAATAATAATAATAATAATAAATGATTGAGAGAATGTTCATGGTGAACACCTTTTGGATGATTCGTTTGCTAGCCTCAATAATTTCGGGATCTACTTCACTCTCTGGAGGTGACCAATCAGATGATTCTGTAAAAGGAAGTTTCCGACCGCTGGAGTTTCTAAAGCGGTCTGCTAATTTCATTTGCCTAAGAAAATTACAGTTATATGATGGTAAATTTGTTTGGTTACCATTTTTAGGCTTAGATGCTGGTATGAAAGTTAAACCGCGACCTAAAAGAGATTTCTCTTGGGTTGTTGGGTCATTGGTGCCAGACAGGTTAACCACATTAGTTCCTAATCAAACATCTGTGTGTTTCGGAATTTTTGACAGGAAATCCTGTGTATTTTTTAGATAGCTCGGATATCTATTTGCTGTAGGTTTGAGATGATAATCAATTAATTCCGAGATCGCATAAGAGTCCGAATTACAATCTGATACAACTGGCCTCCCGGGTGGAGTTAAGTCATCCGTCCATGAAGAACGATCCTTGTGGATCTTTGGTAGGATATAAAATTGTCTTGTTTGAGCACTGAGCTTAGCTCTTAAATATTTCAATTGTTTTTGGTAATGTGACCTTCGTCGAGGAGAAATTGTAAGATCTTATTGAATTTTTCGATATTACTAGGCCAAATAAGTGAATCTATTTTCTTATAATGCTTATTATGCAGGGCATAATTTTGAACGCGTTGTAGTTTTTCAATGTTGGTTTTATTCAGGTCACTCGTTATTATGGCCCCATACTCTAGTACTGGGCGTATATATGATTTGTAAAGCCTGAGGAGAACTTCTTTATTGGCTCCCCAATTTTTACCTCTAATCATTTTCAGGAAATTGGTGCGTTTAGAGACTTTGACAGTGACTGAGTTTACGTGATTGTTTAGATTGAGACTGCTATCCAGGTTGAATCCCAGAAACTTTGCCTCATTACTAGCTTCAAGTTTATGATCGTAAAGCTTAAGTTCAATATTAGGGACAGGCTTTTTCCTTTGTTTTTTATAGAATGTGATTCTTTGTGTTTTCGTGGCATTTAGCTTGATGCGCCACAGAGCGCACCAGTCTTGCAGGTCGCGGATTGTATCCTGCAGGCGGTTTTGTATTATGTTTCCAGACTTACTGGCCGTCCACATTCCTTTGTCGTCTGAGAATTGAGATAGTTCAACATGGTTCTTCCCTAGTTTGTCAATGTCATTCATATATATTATAAATAGAAGCGGGCTGAGGACCGAACCCTGTGGAGTGCCCGCTTCGAGTTTTACCTCGGCTGACACTTCGCGGTTGACCCTCCCTTTGATTTTTCGATCAGATAAAAATGATCATATGATCCTTAGAATTTTGGTAGGTAGTCCCATTTTAGCTAGTTTGTTTCTCATGCCATTGTGCCAGACAGAGTCAAACGCTTTTTCTACGTCGAGTAATAGCGCGGTTCCTATTTCATTTTGACTGAACGCCGTTTTCATATAATCTATCAGCCTATAAACATGCTCGATTCCCTCTCTGTGGCTCCTGTATGCCCTTTGCCACTTATTGAAAAAGCTGATTGATTCGAGATGGCTGCGGAGTCTAGTCGTGAGAATCCGTTCGAAAATTTTTCCAATACAGCTGAGTAGGCTGATTGGGCGGTAATTAGCTGGGTTGCTCAAATCCTTGTCGGGTTTGGGTATCATGGCTCCTGTAGCTACTTTCCAACATTTTGGGAAGTATCCACTAGAGAGACAGCAGTTTAGGAGGGTAGTGAGTCTACCGAAAAAAGTGTTGGGACATTGTTTCAGGATTTTGTATGAGACCTCGTCCCCTCCTGGGGAAGAAGACGACTTACATTTTTTAATTGTGTTAGCCACTTCTTCTTTGCTTATCGGTTCCGTGAGTTCATGGCCATTCCCGTCCTCGGGCGTTTGGCTGAAGTTGGCATTGTCAAACGTTGTCTTGTTGTCTTGAACAAATTTGTTTACTTTTTTTTTGAACTCGTCATCAAACCTATCGCCCTCATGTGGACGATGATATTTCTTAAGGAGCTCATCAAAGGCGCTAGCCTTCGCCTTGTCATCCAGGGCCATAGTTCCATCGTTGATCTTTAGTGCCCTACTGTTGGCATCTTTATGTTTTTGTCCAGTAAGGGTTTTAAAAGTATCCCAAAACTTTTTGGTCTCCCTGAGTCCATTTAGATTTTCCGTTGCTTTTTCCCATCTCACGCGATTGTCGTTTCCTATTGCTTTTTTAACTTCGCCGTGGAGGCGATTATACACGGCTTTAAGTTCGACCTTTTTAGTTGGAAGTTTTTATGATTTGTATGCACGGAAGGCCTTTCTTTTTTGTTTTATTATTTGGAGTGTGGTTTCAGTTATTCTGTTGGCCCGCGGTTTAACTGTCTGTTTGGGACAAATCTCATCAAGAGTGTTGTTAATGACTTCACTGAGATTGGTACATGCTTGCTCGAGCTCGCAGGTATTCATTGGTTTTTGTTTATTTTAACCTGAATTATTTTTCTGAAGAGGTCCCAGTCAATTTTGGATAGATTCCTCCTCCTCATTGAGGGGTATCTTGCGGGTCCGCTGCAACTGTGTAATGTGGCATGAACAGGCAGGTGGTCGCTACCTAAATCATCGTCCCCCACATATATGTCTTGCATTTGATTAGTTAGTGATTTACTGGTTATAATTAGGTCAAGGATGTCGGATTGGTGGAGGGTGTTGTTACTGACGTGAGTAATGTCGTGGTTGTTATTTAATAGAAAAAGATCAAATTGTTCGATGATATTGAAGAGAGCGTCGCCATTGGGCTCCGTTTTATTATATCCGAAAACCTGATGTTTGGCATTGAAATCACCTAAGAAAATACAGTGTTTGTGATTTTTCACAAAGAATTCAAAGACTTTGCTGTCAACTGTTTTTTTCGTTTCATTATAATATGAGATTACGGCAACTTTTTTAAGATCTAGTTCAATCTCAGCGGCAATCACCTCTGCGTTGAGATGATGGCTTGATATCGTTTTATATTTTAAGTCCTGCCTTATGAGGAGAGCGACTCCGCCTCCACGTTGTGTGGGACGGTCTCGTGTAATGATGTTGGATCCACTTAGCAAAAATGTCTTACTTGGCTTTAACCATGTTTCGCTGATACCAATTACATCTCCGTTTGTGAAGTAATCGGACATCTGTGAGCTTTTGCAGTTAACGCTTCGAGCGTTCAACTGAATTATTTTCAACTTATCCATAAGTGTTCAGTACCTGACGTAATTTTACAAGTTAACGTGTTGTGGGTATGATTTACATTTTATTTATGGCGGCTTCTATTAGCGAGGAAGAGATTTGAGTTCGATATAATTTGGATGCTGTTTTCCCAACTTCTTTACATATGTCGGAAAGACTGACGTCGAAGTGTTTGTTCATTATATTAAAAATTGAACCAGCCATTAGGCTGCACATCGAATGTGGAGAGGTTGAGTTTTCTACGCTGTTGACATTAATAGCTTTGAGTTCTATGTCGGTTTTAACTTTTTTGTAGTGGGGACACCCCCGATAATTGCTTGGGTGTTGCCCGTTACAATTTGGGCATTTCAGTGTTGAAACCTTGCATGACTTTGTTATATGTTTTTCGCCGCATTTCATGCAACGCAACTCTCCTTTGCATCTGTTCGACATAAGGCCAAATTTCTGGCATTTATGACATTGTGTGGGCTGAGGCAAAACACGATACTCCTCAGTCTCATATTTTTGTCCGTTTATACAAACACCTTTGTTAATTAAATTAAGTTTTATGGCTCTATTGGGGCATTTTACTTTACTTTTCCACGTAGAGTTGCCTGTAGTCTTAGATATTAATCTCCACCACGAGTATCCCGACAGGGCTTCATCAATATCCCCATCATTGATCTTTGTGGGAACCCTTGTGACGACTACGCAAGCGTTTTGCAGCGGTTGATGTGGTTGTTTATTCGTCCGGTGTTTGGCCGTATCATCCTTTTGAGGTTGTTTGGAAAGGACTCTTACCTTGTCGGCAAAAGATACACCACCGTCAGTGGTGAATGTTGGCGTCGCCGGTATCGTTTCCGTTGCGTTACTGTCTGCCGATTTCCCAGCATTTTGGATCTCCGCACTGGTTGTTACTACTGTAAGATCCATGGTGTCCGAGGTCTCAACGACAACAACACCCGGGTTGTCGGTGTGTGTCGACGCTTTCCGGGTTTTCTTAGCCACCGTTTCTATTTCCAGGGACTCGCCATTTTCCTGGAAGTCTGTATCCAATTTCCTTTTCGGTCGCGGGGTAATCTGATTGACCACATCACAGGTGGGAACAGTAGTTGCCTCTTGCTCTTTGAGCGAACGCAACCAGTTGTCTTGACTGGTGGTCACGAGTTCCGAGCCCTGATTTAGTGGTACCTCCAAAGAGATGGCGTGCACAGGTCTCCCCATCTCAGCGGTATTATCTATAAAGGGCGAAACAGGTGTCGGATTAGTTTTGCCCACCATCCCCTTTCTAGGATTAGTTTTCGAAAACTGCTGAGTTGTATCAACTGGTTTAGAAACACTAGCGATATCCGTAACTGTGTTCGTTTTAGGGCCCAACGAGTTTGACTCCACACTCTTGCCCTTTTGTTTAGAGTTTCCTTTGCTGGGGCACGAACCTAAACCTGAATTATTTCTTCCTTTTCCCTTTTTTCCAGATGCCGACTTATTTTCCTTTTTTGATTCCGTCGAAGCTTTTATTAATTCCATTTTTTCTTTCTCGAACTGTTCTTTTTGAGCCCTAATATCCGAGCGCAAACCCTCTATAGTGTCGTTCAATCTGGCTATCTCTTTTTGAAATCCAGATATCATCGATATTAAATCCATTCCCGAAGTGGGTTCAGTGGTGGAGTTAGTTGCCATGTCACTCTGTTCAGTTATCAGTTATTGTCTAAGTTATCAGCAAATTATTGGTAAAATATTTCGTTGAAGTATATTTAGTTTTAACAGAGAAAAGCAAACTGAAAATAGATAGAGTTAAAGATAAACACTTACAAAATTACACTAGAGTGCACAGAAGTGGTACAGAGAACTTTGGGAGGGCATGTCTGGTATATATCCATATGTGGGCTGGGGTGTTTTTCACAACTCAGTACATAATTAAACTCGGTGACAAGCTGACAAATGACAATCATCTTGATAATTCTTTTCAATCTGAGATGTTCCAATTTTGTTTTTCACAACTCAGTTTGTTTCGTCCAAACAAATTAGACGAAGCCCTATTGATTGGCTTTCATTGATTTTTCATCAGTCAGTGAGTGGGTTGCTGACCCCATGAAGCCCTATTGGTTGGATTTAATTTAAGTATAACCAATCGGGAGCAGTTTGCTTGATTGGCTTCAGATGCGTGTGAAAATAATATGAAAAAATGGTTTTATAAAATATATTGAGACTGGAGAAATAAATAAAAAATAACAACAAACATTACGATGCCTCACGAATGTTTATGACGGAAAATATTTTACATAACGTAGAAACTGTGTGTTTTACCTTCTGAACCTCTACATTGTGTGAAAGGTATGAAAAATTAAAAATAAAAATAATAATAATAATAATAAATGATTGAGAGAATGTTCATGGTGAACACCTTTTGGATGATTCGTTTGCTAGCCTCAATAATTTCGGGATCTACTTCACTCTCTGGAGGTGACCAATCAGATGATTCTGTAAAAGGAAGTTTCCGACCGCTGGAGTTTCTAAAGCGGTCTGCTAATTTCATTTGCCTAAGAAAATTACAGTTATATGATGGTAAATTTGTTTGGTTACCATTTTTAGGCTTAGATGCTGGTATGAAAGTTAAACCGCGACCTAAAAGAGATTTCTCTTGGGTTGTTAGGTCATTGGTGCCAGACAGGTTAACCACATTAGTTCCTAATCAAACATCTGTGTGTTTCGGAATTTTTGACAGGAAATCCTGTGTATTTTTTAGATAGCTCGGATATCTATTTGCTGTAGGTTTGAGATGATAATCAATTAATTCCGAGATCGCATAAGAGTCCGAATTACAATCTGATACAATTGGCCTCCCGGGTGGAGTTAAGTCATCCGTCCATGAAGAACGATCCTTGTGGATCTTTGGTAGGATATAAAATTGTCTTGTTTGAGCACTGAGCTTAGCTCTTAAATATTTCAATTGTTTTTGGTAATGTGACCTTCGTCGAGGAGAAATTGTAAGATCTTATTGAATTTTTCGATATTACTAGGCCAAATAAGTGAATCTATTTTCTTATAATGCTTATTATGCAGGGCATAATTTTGAACCCGTTGTAGTTTTTCAATGTTGGTTTTATTCAGGTCACTCGTTATTATGGCCCCATACTCTAGTACTGGGCGTATATATGATTTGTAAAGCCTGAGGAGAACTTCTTTATTGGCTCCCCAATTTTTACCTCTAATCATTTTCAGGAAATTGGTGCGTTTAGAGACTTTGACAGTGACTGAGTTTACGTGATTGTTTAGATTGAGACTGCTATCCAGGTTGAATCCCAGAAACTTTGCCTCATTACTAGCTTCAAGTTTATGATCGTAAAGCTTAAGTTCAATATTAGGGACAGGCTTTTTCCTTTGTTTTTTATAGAATGTGATTCTTTGTGTTTTCGTGGCATTTAGCTTGATGCGCCACAGAGCGCACCAGTCTTGCAGGTCGCGGATTGTATCCTGCAGGCGGTTTTGTATTATGTTTCCAGACTTACTGGCCGTCCACATTCCTTTGTCGTCTGAGAATTGAGATAGTTCAACATGGTTCTTCCCTAGTTTGTCAATGTCATTCATATATATTATAAATAGAAGCGGGCTGAGGACCGAACCCTGTGGAGTGCCCGCTTCGAGTTTTACCTCGGCTGACACTTCGCGGTTGACCCTCCCTTTGATTTTTCGATCAGATAAAAATGATCATATGATCCTTAGAATTTTGGTAGGTAGTCCCATTTTAGCTAGTTTGTATCTCATGCCATTGTGCCAGACAGAGTCAAACGCTTTTTCTACGTCGAGTAATAGCGCGGTTCCTATTTCATTTTGACTGAACGCCGTTTTCATATAATCTATCAGCCTATAAACATGCTCGATTCCCTCTCTGTGGCTCCTGTATGCCCTTTGCCACTTATTGAAAAAGCTGATTGATTCGAGATGGCTGCGGAGTCTAGTCGTGAGAATCCGTTCGAAAATTTTTCCAATACAGCTGAGTAGGCTGATTGGGCGGTAATTAGCTGGGTTGCTCAAATCCTTGTCGGGTTTGGGTATCATGACTCCTGTAGCTACTTTCCAACATTTTGGGAAGTATCCACTAGAGAGACAGCAGTTTAGGAGGGTAGTGAGTCTACCGAAAAAAGTGTTGGGACATTGTTTCAGGATTTTGTATGAGACCTCGTCCCCTCCTGGGGAAGAAGATGACTTACATTTTTTAATTGTGTTAGCCACTTCTTCTTTGCTTATCGGTTCCGTGAGTTCATGGCCATTCCCGTCCTCGGGCGTTTATCTGAAGTTGGCATTGTCAAACGTTGTCTTGTTGTCTTGAACAAATTTGTTTACTTTTTCTTTGAACTCGTCATCAAACATATCGCCCTCATGTGGACGATGATATTTCTTAAGGAGCTCATCAAAGGCGCTAGCCTTCGCCTTGTCACCCAGGGCCATAGTTCCATCGTTGATCTTTAGTGCCCTACTGTTGGCGTCTTTATGTTTTTGTCCAGTAAGGGTTTTAAAAGTATCCCAAAACTTTTTGGTCTCCCTGAGTCCATTTAGATTTTCCGTTGCTTTTTCCCATCTCACGCGATTGTCGTTTGCTATTGCTTTTTTAACTTCGCCGTGGAGGCGATTATACACGGCTTTAAGTTCGACCTTTTTAGTTGGAAGTTTTTCTGATTTGTATGCACGGAAGGCCTTTCTTTTTTGTTTTATTATTTGGAGTGTGGTTTCAGTTATTCTGTTGGCCCGCGGTTTAACTGTCTGTTTGGGACAAATCTCATCAAGAGTGTTGTTAATGACTTCACTGAGATTGGTACATGCTTGCTCGAGCTCGCAGGTATTCATTGGGTCGTTTTTGTTTATTTTAACCTGAATTATTTTTCTGAAGAGGTCCCAGTCAATTTTGGATAGATTCCTCCTCCTCATTGAGGGGTATCTTGCGGGTCCGCTGCAACTGTGTAATATGGAATGAACTGGCAGGTGGTCGCTACCTAAATCATCGTCCCCCACATATATGTCTTGCATTTGATTAGTTAGTGATTTACTGGTTATAATTAGGTCAAGGATGTCGGATTGGTGGAGGGTGTTGTTACTGACGTGAGTAATGTCGTGGTTGTTATTTAATAGAAAAAGATCAAATTGTTCGATGATATTGAAGAGAGCGTCGCCATTGGGCTCCGTTTTATTATATCCGAAAACCTGATGTTTGGCATTGAAATCACCTAAGAAAATACAGTGTTTGTGATTTTTCACAAAGAATTCAAAGACTTTGCTGTCAACTGTTTTTTTCGTTTCATTATAATATGAGATTACGGCAACTTTTTTAAGATCTAGTTCAATCTCAGCGGCAATCACCTCTGCGTTGAGATGATGGCTTGATATCGTTTTATATTTTAAGTCCTGCCTTATGAGGAGAGCGACTCCGCCTCCACGTTGTGTGGGACGGTCTCGTCTGATGATGTTGGATCTACTTAGCAAAAATGTCTTACTTGGCTTTAACCATGTTTCGCTGATACCAATTACATCTCCGTTTGTGAAGTAATCGGACATCTGTGAGCTTTTGCAGTTAACGCTTCGAGCGTTCCACTGAATTATTTTCAACTTATCCATAAGTGTTCAGTACCTGACGTAATTTTACAAGTTAACGTGTTGTGGGTATGATTTACATTTTATTTATGGCGGCTTCTATTAGCGAGGAAGAGATTTGAGTTCGATATAATTTGGATGCTGTTTTCCCAACTTCTTTACATATGTCGGAAAGACTGACGTCGAAGTGTTTGTTCATTATATTAAAAATTGAACCAGCCATTAGGCTGCACATCGAAAGTGGAGAGGTTGAGTTTTCTACGCTGTTGACATTAATAGCTTTGAGTTCTATGTCGGTTTTAACTTTTTTGTAGTGGGGACACCCCCGATAATTGCTTGGGTGTTGCCCGTTACAATTTGGGCATTTCAGTGTTGAAACCTTGCATGACTTTGTTATATGTTTTTCGCCGCATTTCATGCAACGCAACTCTCCTTTGCATCTGTTCGACATAAGGCCAAATTTCTGGCATTTATGACATTGTGTGGGCTGAGGCAAAACACGATACTCCTCAGTCTCATATTTTTGTCCGTTTATACAAACACCTTTGTTAATTAAATTAAGTTTTATGGCTCTATTGGGGCATTTTACTTTACTTTTCCACGTAGGGTTGCCTGTAGTCTTAGATATTAATCTCCACCACGAGTATCCCGACAGGGCTTCATCAATATCCCCATCATTGATCTTTGTGGGAACCCTTGTGACGACTACGCAAGCGTTTTGCAGCGGTTGTTTATTCGTCCGGTGTTTGGCCGTATTATCCTTTTGAGGTTGTTTGGAAAGGACTCTTACCTTGTCGGCAAAAGATACACCACCGTCAGTGGTGAATGTTGGCGTCGCCGGTATCGTTTCCGTTGCGTTACTGTCTGCCGATTTCCCAGCATTGTGGATCTCCGCACTGGTTGTTACTACTGTAACATCCATGGTGTCCGAGGTCTCAACGACAACAACTCCCGGGTTGTCGGTGTGTGTCGACGCTTTCCGGGTTTTCTTAGCCACCGTTTCTATTTCCAGGGACTCGCCATTTTCCTGGAAGTCTGTATCCAATTTCCTTTTCGGTCGCGGGGTAATCTGATTGACCACATCACAGGTGGGAAGAGTAGTTGCCTCTTGCTCTTTGAGCGAACGCAACCAGTTGTCTTGACTGGTGGTCACGAGTTCCGAGCCCTGATTTGGTGGTACCTCCAAAGAGATGGCGTGCACAGGTCTCCCCATCTCAGCGGTATTATCTATAAAGGGCGAAACAGGTGTCGGATTAGTTTTGCCCACCATCCCCTTTCTAGGATTAGTTTTCGAAAACTGCTGAGTTGTATCAACTGGTTTAGAAACACTAGCGATATCCGTAACTGTGTTCGTTTTAAGGCCCAACGAGTTTGACTCCACACTCTTGCCCTTTTGTTTAGAGTTTCCTTTGCTGGGGCACGAACCTAAACCTGAATTATTTCTTCCTTTTCCCTTTTTTCCAGATGCCGACTTATTTTCCTTTTTTGATTCCGTCGAAGCTTTTATTAATTCCATTTTTTCTTTCTCGAACTGTTCTTTTTGAGCCCTAATATCCGAGCGCAAACCCTCTATAGTGTCGTTCAATCTGGCTATCTCTTTCTGAAATCCAGATATCATCGATATTAAATCCATTCCCGAAGTGGGTTCAGTGGTGGAGTTAGTTGCCATGTCACTCTGTTCAGTTATCAGTTATTGTCTAAGTTATCAGCAAATTATTGGTAAAATATTTCGTTGAAGTATATTTAGTTTTAACAGAGAAAAGCAAACTGAAAATAGATAGAGTTAAAGATAAACACTTACAAAATTACACTAGAGTGCACAGAAGTGGTACAGAGAACTTTGGGAGGGCATGTCTGGTATATATCCATATGTGGGCTGGGGTGTTTTTCACAACTCAGTACATAATTAGACTCGGTGACAAGCTGACAAATGTCAATCATCTTGATAATTCTTTTCAATCTGAGATGTTCCAATTTTGTTTTTCACAACTCAGTTTGTGTCGTCCAAACAAATTAGACGAAGCCCTATTGATTGGCTCTCATTGATTTTTCATCAGTCAGTGAGTGGGTTGCTGACCCCATGAAACCCTATTGGTTGGATTTAATTTAAGTATAACCAATCGGGAGCAGTTTGCTTGATTGGCTTCAGATGCGTGTGAAAATAATATGAAAAAATGGTTTTATAAAATATATTGAGACTGGAGAAATAAATAAAAAATAACAACAAACATTACGATGCCTCACGAATGTTTATGACGGAAAATATTTTACATAACGTAGAAACTGTGTGTTTTACCTTCTGAACCTCTACATTGTGTGAAAGGTATGAAAAATTAAAAATAAAAATAATAATAATAATAATAAATGATTGAGAGAATGTTCATGGTGAACACCTTTTGGATGTTTCGTTTGCTAGCCTCAATAATTTCGGGATCTACTTCACTCTCTGGAGGTGACCAACCAGATGATTCTGTAAAAGGAAGTTTCCGACCGCTGGAGTTTCTAAAGCGGTCTGCTAATTTCATTTGCCTAAGAAAATTACAGTTGTATGATGGTAAATATGTTTGGTTATCAGTTTTTGGCTTTGGTGCTGGTACAAAAGTTAAACCGCGACCTAAAAGAGATTTCTCTTGGGTTGTTAGGTCATTGGTGCCAGACGGGTTAACCACATTAGTTCCTAATCCCACATCTGTTAGGCGGATGTTACCTTTGCCTTCACTTAGTTTAAATTTAGGTGGTTCAACCAGTGATCGTGCATAATATTGGCGGTTCTCGTGGTCCAATGGATTAAATCCTGAGCAACATCAAACTTCGCGTCATCAATTTTTGGTATAACGTTTACGTCCTTCACTTTCCGAATGGTTTCGTTGATGATGCTCAGGGTTCTCCTCTCAGCCTGAGGGAGTTTTTGCGAAAAGTTTAGTTCAGCGAAATAAATTTTTGCTGATCTAAACTTGACCCTGATATCGCTAAGCATATTCCGCAACTGCTTAACTACGAGATCAGAATTATCGTTTCGAGAATTCACGCCAATATTTAATAATATTTTTGGGGGACTGGACTGGCCCCTGTGCCCTTTAAACATAGAGCGCAGATGATTGAATTTGGCGCCGGGGTAACACTCGACCTGGATGTCCGGATATGGATCTCGATCAATGCGTCCTAAATTTGAACTTCCAATCATAAGGATGTTTTTACAAACATCGGGAGGCGCCAATTCCTTTTGACAAAATTAACTCCGCTTTTATGCCGAAACTGGGAGAATTTAGAATCAAATGAGCGGCCCGAATACCTGGTTGAACCACACTAGAGGCAGGAGAAGGGGCAGAAGAAACAGAAGCAGGAGAGGAAACAGAAGCAGGAGAAGAAACAGAAGGAGGAGGAGGAGTTCTAGTGAGAGCACTGGGAGAACCAGAGAAGAAAGGCTGAGGAGCAGTCGGAGGTAGAGGAGCAAGACGAGGCGAGACAGCGTTACTCAATTTGCGAGCATCTTCAGACACAATATGGACCGGAGATGTTTGCAAATTGAGGCGCTTACTCTGAGAGAAAGAAGAAGTAGAAGGAAAAGAAGAGGGAGAAGTGCTGTGCCTTGATCTTTTCTTATTTTGCTTTTCGCGTTGGGGTAGAGGGACAACACGGGCCGGAGTTTGCTTGCTCCCTCCCGTATTTTTCCTTACTCCAGACGCTGGGCGAAGTTCCGAAATGTAAGACTCATAGGCCGACATCGTCTTATCTGTCAACTTATTTTTAAAGTTCTTTTTAGCCCAGATCAAGGCACGCGCCGAAGCGCTGTTGAAGTCTATTCTTTCGAGTCCAGGAGGTGGTTGCATAGCCAAAGTTATCTTAGACTTCAACTGGTTTAAATTTATCTTATAATGCTCAACTGAAGCATTTAACGTTTGGTTGGCCCATCTCACACTAATCTGTCGAAAAACAGAAAAAATGTGTGGGGTGGGAAGAGCTGGCTTTAGAAAGCCACCTAACTCATCTACTTTCTTCTCCAGCTGTTTCGGGAAATCCCGATTTGCCAAATGGTGCTCTAAGAGCCCAATGTGGTGCAAACATCGAAGCACCTGAAACAGAGCCTTGACCAGCCTGCAATAAGCCTGGGACGATTGTTCCTGGCCAGTTCCGGACTTGGCAACTCTCTGCTTCTGATGCCTCTGCCCTTTTCTTGCCATTGTTAAATCAAGTAGTATAAAGTAATGAAATAAATGAAATTGGTAAACTAGATATTACCGATTCAAGAAGATACCTGGCTTGGTTATTTCCTTCTGAAATGGTAGAAAATCCGTCTGTCTCGACGCGTTTCGCTTGTTTTTGCTTCTTCAAGGAGACTTTGAGGAAAACAATTTCAACTTTGATGAATGAAAGGTTTTATCGCACCGAAGGCGCGCAGGGACGTTGTGGGATTTACAAATCCCTTGCGACCCGGTTAGCCTTATTTTATTTCACTTGGATCTTGGATCACACAGGCCTAGCTTTCCTATTGCCTCAAATGGGGTCTGAAGGGGTATGCACGCGGTTTGAATTCCCGGCAGTTTGCATTGGAGTGATAGATTGTCAAAGACCAAACCCTCAACGCCATTAAGACTATTAGAGAGTGGGCTCTATTCGGTTCCCGCTGACGATGGTAGAGGTTTGAGTCCCACCATGGTGGCGAGCCAGAATATGAGATAACTTTGGGAGGGCATGTCTGGTATATATCCATATGTGGGCTGGGGTGTTTTTCACAACTCAGTACATAATTAAACTCGATGACAAGCTGACAAATGTCACTCATCTTGATAATTCTTTTCAATCTGAGATGTCCCAAGTTTGTTTTTCACAACTCAGTTTGTGTCGTCCAAACAAATTAGATGAAGCCCTATTGATTGGCTCTCATTGATTTTTCATCAGTCAGTGAGTGGGTTGCTGACCCCATGAAACCCTATTGGTTGGATTTAATTTAAGTATAACCAATCGGGAGCAGTTTGCTTGATTGGCTTCAGATGCGTGTGAAAATAATATGAAAAAATGGTTTTATAAAATATATTGAGACTGGAGAAATAAATAAAAAATAACAACAAACATTACGATGCCTCACGAATGTTTATGACGGAAAATATTTTACATAACGTAGAAACTGTGTGTTTTACCTTCTGAACCTCTACATTGTGTGAAAGGTATGAAAAATTAAAAATAAAAATAATAATAATAATAATAAATGATTGAGAGAATGTTCATGGTGAACACCTTTTGGATGTTTCGTTTGCTAGCCTCAATAATTTCGGGATCTACTTCACTCTCTGGAGGTGACCAACCAGATGATTCTGTAAAAGGAAGTTTCCGACCGCTGGAGTTTCTAAAGCGGTCTGCTAATTTCATTTGCCTAAGAAAATTACAGTTGTATGATGGTAAATATGTTTGGTTATCAGTTTTTGGCTTTGGTGCTGGTACAAAAGTTAAACCGCGACCTAAAAGAGATTTCTCTTGGGTTGTTAGGTCATTGGTGCCAGACGGGTTAACCACATTAGTTCCTAATCCCACATCTGTTAGGCGGATGTTACCTTTGCCTTCACTTAGTTTAAATTTAGGTGGTTCAACCAGTGATCGTGCATAATATTGGCGGTTCTCGTGGTCCAATGGATTAAATCCTGAGCAACATCAAACTTCGCGTCATCAATTTTTGGTATAACGTTTACGTCCTTCACTTTCCGAATGGTTTCGTTGATGATGCTCAGGGTTCTCCTCTCAGCCTGAGGGAGTTTTTGCGAAAAGTTTAGTTCAGCGAAATAAATTTTTGCTGATCTAAACTTGACCCTGATATCGCTAAGCATATTCCGCAACTGCTTAACTACGAGATCAGAATTATCGTTTCGAGAATTCACGCCAATATTTAATAATATTTTTGGGGGACTGGACTGGCCCCTGTGCCCTTTAAACATAGAGCGCAGATGATTGAATTTGGCGCCGGGGTAACACTCGACCTGGATGTCCGGATATGGATCTCGATCAATGCGTCCTAAATTTGAACTTCCAATCATAAGGATGTTTTTACAAACATCGGGAGGCGCCAATTCCTTTTGACAAAATTAACTCCGCTTTTATGCCGAAACTGGGAGAATTTAGAATCAAATGAGCGGCCCGAATACCTGGTTGAACCACACTAGAGGCAGGAGAAGGGGGAGAAGAAACAGAAGCAGGAGAGGAAACAGAAGCAGGAGAAGAAACAGAAGGAGGAGGAGGAGTTCTAGTGAGAGCACTGGGAGAACCAGAGAAGAAAGGCTGAGGAGCAGTCGGAGGTAGAGGAGCAAGACGAGGCGAGACAGCGTTACTCAATTTGCGAGCATCTTCAGACACAATATGGACCGGAGATGTTTGCAAATTGAGGCGCTTACTCTGAGAGAAAGAAGAAGTAGAAGGAAAAGAAGAGGGAGAAGTGCTGTGCCTTGATCTTTTCTTATTTTGCTTTTCGCGTTGGGGTAGAGGGACAACACGGGCCGGAGTTTGCTTGCTCCCTCCCGTATTTTTCCTTACTCCAGACGCTGGGCGAAGTTCCGAAATGTAAGACTCATAGGCCGACATCGTCTTATCTGTCAACTTATTTTTAAAGTTCTTTTTAGCCCAGATCAAGGCACGCGCCGAAGCGCTGTTGAAGTCTATTCTTTCGAGTCCAGGAGGTGGTTGCATAGCCAAAGTTATCTTAGACTTCAACTGGTTTAAATTTATCTTATAATGCTCAACTGAAGCATTTAACGTTTGGTTGGCCCATCTCACACTAATCTGTCGAAAAACAGAAAAAATGTGTGGGGTGGGAAGAGCTGGCTTTAGAAAGCCACCTAACTCATCTACTTTCTTCTCCAGCTGTTTCGGGAAATCCCGATTTGCCAAATGGTGCTCTAAGAGCCCAATGTGGTGCAAACATCGAAGCACCTGAAACAGAGCCTTGACCAGCCTGCAATAAGCCTGGGACGATTGTTCCTGGCCAGTTCCGGACTTGGCAACTCTCTGCTTCTGATGCCTCTGCCCTTTTCTTGCCATTGTTAAATCAAGTAGTATAAAGTAATGAAATAAATGAAATTGGTAAACTAGATATTACCGATTCAAGAAGATACCTGGCTTGGTTATTTCCTTCTGAAATGGTAGAAAATCCGTCTGTCTCGACGCGTTTCGCTTGTTTTTGCTTCTTCAAGGAGACTTTGAGGAAAACAATTTCAACTTTGATGAATGAAAGGTTTTATCGCACCGAAGGCGCGCAGGGACGTTGTGGGATTTACAAATCCCTTGCGACCCGGTTAGCCTTATTTTATTTCACTTGGATCTTGGATCACACAGGCCTAGCTTTCCTATTGCCTCAAATGGGGTCTGAAGGGGTATGCACGCGGTTTGAATTCCCGGCAGTTTGCATTGGAGTGATAGATTGTCAAAGACCAAACCCTCAACGCCATTAAGACTATTAGAGAGTGGGCTCTATTCGGTTCCCGCTGACGATGGTAGAGGTTTGAGTCCCACCATGGTGGCGAGCCAGAATATGAGATAACTTTGGGAGGGCATGTCTGGTATATATCCATATGTGGGCTGGGGTGTTTTTCACAACTCAGTACATAATTAAACTCGATGACAAGCTGACAAATGTCACTCATCTTGATAATTCTTTTCAATCTGAGATGTCCCAAGTTTGTTTTTCACAACTCAGTTTGTGTCGTCCAAACAAATTAGATGAAGCCCTATTGATTGGCTCTCATTGATTTTTCATCAGTCAGTGAGTGGGTTGCTGACCCCATGAAACCCTATTGGTTGGATTTAATTTAAGTATAACCAATCGGGAGCAGTTTGCTTGATTGGCTTCAGATGCGTGTGAAAATAATATGAAAAAATGGTTTTATAAAATATATTGAGACTGGAGAAATAAATAAAAAATAACAACAAACATTACGATGCCTCACGAATGTTTATGACGGAAAATATTTTACATAACGTAGAAACTGTGTGTTTTACCTTCTGAACCTCTACATTGTGTGAAAGGTATGAAAAATTAAAAATAAAAATAATAATAATAATAATAAATGATTGAGAGAATGTTCATGGTGAACACCTTTTGGATGTTTCGTTTGCTAGCCTCAATAATTTCGGGATCTACTTCACTCTCTGGAGGTGACCAACCAGATGATTCTGTAAAAGGAAGTTTCCGACCGCTGGAGTTTCTAAAGCGGTCTGCTAATTTCATTTGCCTAAGAAAATTACAGTTGTATGATGGTAAATATGTTTGGTTATCAGTTTTTGGCTTTGGTGCTGGTACAAAAGTTAAACCGCGACCTAAAAGAGATTTCTCTTGGGTTGTTAGGTCATTGGTGCCAGACGGGTTAACCACATTAGTTCCTAATCCCACATCTGTTAGGCGGATGTTACCTTTGCCTTCACTTAGTTTAAATTTAGGTGGTTCAACCAGTGATCGTGCATAATATTGGCGGTTCTCGTGGTCCAATGGATTAAATCCTGAGCAACATCAAACTTCGCGTCATCAATTTTTGGTATAACGTTTACGTCCTTCACTTTCCGAATGGTTTCGTTGATGATGCTCAGGGTTCTCCTCTCAGCCTGAGGGAGTTTTTGCGAAAAGTTTAGTTCAGCGAAATAAATTTTTGCTGATCTAAACTTGACCCTGATATCGCTAAGCATATTCCGCAACTGCTTAACTACGAGATCAGAATTATCGTTTCGAGAATTCACGCCAATATTTAATAATATTTTTGGGGGACTGGACTGGCCCCTGTGCCCTTTAAACATAGAGCGCAGATGATTGAATTTGGCGCCGGGGTAACACTCGACCTGGATGTCCGGATATGGATCTCGATCAATGCGTCCTAAATTTGAACTTCCAATCATAAGGATGTTTTTACAAACATCGGGAGGCGCCAATTCCTTTTGACAAAATTAACTCCGCTTTTATGCCGAAACTGGGAGAATTTAGAATCAAATGAGCGGCCCGAATACCTGGTTGAACCACACTAGAGGCAGGAGAAGGGGCAGAAGAAACAGAAGCAGGAGAGGAAACAGAAGCAGGAGAAGAAACAGAAGGAGGAGGAGGAGTTCTAGTGAGAGCACTGGGAGAACCAGAGAAGAAAGGCTGAGGAGCAGTCGGAGGTAGAGGAGCAAGACGAGGCGAGACAGCGTTACTCAATTTGCGAGCATCTTCAGACACAATATGGACCGGAGATGTTTGCAAATTGAGGCGCTTACTCTGAGAGAAAGAAGAAGTAGAAGGAAAAGAAGAGGGAGAAGTGCTGTGCCTTGATCTTTTCTTATTTTGCTTTTCGCGTTGGGGTAGAGGGACAACACGGGCCGGAGTTTGCTTGCTCCCTCCCGTATTTTTCCTTACTCCAGACGCTGGGCGAAGTTCCGAAATGTAAGACTCATAGGCCGACATCGTCTTATCTGTCAACTTATTTTTAAAGTTCTTTTTAGCCCAGATCAAGGCACGCGCCGAAGCGCTGTTGAAGTCTATTCTTTCGAGTCCAGGAGGTGGTTGCATAGCCAAAGTTATCTTAGACTTCAACTGGTTTAAATTTATCTTATAATGCTCAACTGAAGCATTTAACGTTTGGTTGGCCCATCTCACACTAATCTGTCGAAAAACAGAAAAAATGTGTGGGGTGGGAAGAGCTGGCTTTAGAAAGCCACCTAACTCATCTACTTTCTTCTCCAGCTGTTTCGGGAAATCCCGATTTGCCAAATGGTGCTCTAAGAGCCCAATGTAGTGCAAACATCGAAGCACCTGAAACAGAGCCTTGACCAGCCTGCAATAAGCCTGGGACGATTGTTCCTGGCCAGTTCCGGACTTGGCAACTTTCTGCTTCTGATGCCTCTGCCCTTTTCTTGCCATTGTTAAATCAAGTAGTATAAAGTAATGAAATAAATGAAATTGGTAAACTAGATATTACCGATTCAAGAAGATACCTGGCTTGGTTATTTCCTTCTGAAATGGTAGAAAATCCGTCTGTCTCGACGCGTTTCGCTTGTTTTTGCTTCTTCAAGGAGACTTTGAGGAAAACTATTTCAACTTTGATGAATGAAAGGTTTTATCGCACCGAAGGCGCGCAGGGACGTTGTGGGATTTACAAATCCCTTGCGACCCGGTTAGCCTTATTTTATTTCACTTGGATCTTGGATCACACAGGCCTAGCTTTCCTATTGCCTCAAATGGGGTCTGAAGGGGTATGCACGCGGTTTGAATTCCCGGCAGTTTGCATTGGAGTGATAGATTGTCAAAGACCAAACCCTCAACGCCATTAAGACTATTAGAGAGTGGGCTCTATTCGATTCCCGCTGACGATGGTAGAGGTTTGAGTCCCACCATGGTGGCGAGCCAGAATATGAGATAACTTTGGGAGGGCATGTCTGGTATATATCCATATGTGGGCTGGGGTGTTTTTCACAACTCAGTACATAATTAAACTCGATGACAAGCTGACAAATGTCACTCATCTTGATAATTCTTTTCAATCTGAGATGTCCCAAGTTTGTTTTTCACAACTCAGTTTGTGTCGTCCAAACAAATTAGATGAAGCCCTATTGATTGGCTTTCGTTGATTTTTCGTCAGTCAGTGAGTGGTTTGCTTTACTGACCCCATGAAGCCCTATTGGTTGGCTTTGATTTAAGTATAACCAATCGGGAGCGGTTTGCTTGACTGGCTTCAGATGCGTGTGAAAATAATATGAAAAAATGGTTTTATAAAATATATTGAGACTGGAGAAATAAATAAAAAATAACACCAAACATTACGATGCCTCACGAATGTTTATGACGGAAAATATTTTACATAACGTACAAATTGTGTGTTTTACCTTCTGAACCTCTAAATTGTGTGAAAGGTATGAAAAATTAAAAATAAAAAAATAATAATAATAAATGATTGAGAGAATGTTCATGGTGAACACCTTTTGGATGTTTCGTTTGCTAGCCTCAATAATTTCGGGATCTACTTCACTATCTGAAGGTGACCAACCAGATGATTCTGTAAAAGGAAGTTTCCGACCGCTGGAGTTTCCAAAGCGGTCTGCTAATTTCATTTGCCTAAGAGAATTACAGTTATATGATGGTAAATTTGTTTGGTTACCATTTTTAGGCTTAGATGCTGGTATGAAAGTTAAACCGCGACCTAAAAGAGATTTCTCTTGGGTTGTCAGGTCATTGGTGCCAGACAGGTTAACCACATTAGTTCCTAATCAAACATCTGTGTGTTTCGGAATTTTTGACAGGAAATCCTGTGTATTTTTTAGATAGCTCGCATATCTATTTGCTGTAGGTTTGAGATGATAATCAATTAATTCCGAGATCGCATAAGAGTCCGAATTACAATCTGAAACAATTGGCCTCCCGGGTGGAGTTAAGTCATCCGTCCATGAAGAACGATCCTTGTGGATCTTTGGTAGGATATAAAATTGTCTTGTTTGAGCACTGAGCTTAGCTCTTAAATATTTCAATTGTTTTTTGGTAATGTGACCTTCGTCGAGGAGAAATTGTAAGATCTTATTGAATTTTTCGATATTACTGGGCCAAATAAGTGAAACTATTTTCTTATAATGCTTATTATGCAGGACATAATTTTGAACCCGTTGTAGTTTTTCAAGGTTGGTTTTATTCAGGTCACTCGTTATTATGGCCCCATACTCTAGTACTGGGCGTATATATGATTTGTAAAGCCTGAGGAGAACTTCTTTATTGGCTCCCCAGTTTTTACCTCTAATCATTTTCAGGAAATTGGTGCGTTTAGAGACTTTGACAGTGACTGAGTTTACGTGATTGTTTAGATTGAGACTGCTATCCAGGTTGAATCCCAGAAACTTTGCCTCATTACTAGCTTCAAGTTTATGATCGTAAAGCTTAAGCTCAATATTAGGGACAGGCTTTTTTCTTTGTTTTTCATAGAATGTGATTCTTTGTGTTTTCGTGGCATTTAGCTTGATGCGCCACAGAGCGCACCAGTCTTGCAGGTCACGGATTGTATCCTGCAGGCGGTTTTGTATTATGTTTCCAGACTTACTGGCCGTCCACATTCCTTTGTCGTCTGAGAATTGAGATAGTTCAACATGGTTCTTCCCTAGTTTGTCAATATCATTCATATATATTATAAATAGAAGCGGGCTGAGGACCGAACCCTGTGGAGTGCTCGCTTCGAGTTTTACCTCGGCTGACACTTCGCGGTTGACCCTCCCTTTGATTTTTCGATCAGATAAAAATGATCATATGATCCTTAGAATTTTGGTAGGTAGCCCCATTTTAGCTAGTTTGCATCTCATGCCATTGTGCCAGACAGAGTCAAACGCTTTTTCTATGTCGAGTAATAGCGCGGTTCCTATTTCATTTTGACTGAACGCCGTTTTTATATAATCTATCAGCCTATAAACATGCTCGATTCCCTCTCTGTGGCTCCTGTATGCCACTTATTGAAAAAGCTGATTGATTCGAGATGGCTGCGGAGTCTAGTCGTGAGAATCCGTTCGAAAATTTTTCCAATACAGCTGAGTAGGCTGATTGGGCGGTAATTAGCTGGGTTGCTCAAATCCTTGTCGGGTTTGGGTATCATGACTCCTGTAGCTACTTTCCAACATTTTAGGAAGTATCCACTAGAGAGACAGCAGTTTAGGAGGGTAGTGAGTCTACCGAAAAAAGTGTTGGGACATTGTTTCAGGATTTTGTATGGGACCTCGTCCCCTCCTGGGGAAGAAGACGACTTACATTTTTTAATTGTGTTAGCCACTTCTTCTTTGCTTATCGGTTCCGTGAGTTCATGGCCATTCCCGTCCTCGGGCGTTTGGCTGAAGTTGGCATCGTCAAACGTTGTCTTGTTGTCTTGAACCAATTTGTTTACTTTTTCTTTGAACTCGTCATCAAACCTATCGCCCTCATGTGGACGATGATATTTCTTAAGGAGCTCAGCAAAGGCGCTAGCCTTCGCCTTGTCATCCAGGGCCATAGTCCATCGTTGATCTTTAGTGCCTTACTGTTGGCGTCTTTATGTTTTTGTCCAGTAAGGGTTTTAAAAGTATCCCAAAACTTTTTGGTCTCCCTGAGTCCATTTAGATTTTCCGTTGCTTTTTCCCATCTCACGCGATTGTCGTTTGCTATTGCTTTTTTAACTTCGCCGTGGAGGCGATTATACACGGCTTTAAGTTCGACCTTTTTAGTTGGAAGTTTTTCTGATTTGTATGCACGGAAGGCCTTTCTTGTTTGTTTTATTATTTGGAGTGTGGTTTCAGTTATTCTGTTGGCCCGCGGTTTAACTGTCTGTTTGGGACAAATCTCATCAAGAGTGTTGTTAATGACTTCACTGAGATTGGTACATGCTTGCTGGAGCTCGCAGGTATCCATTGGGTCGTTTTTGTTTATTTTAACCTGAATTATTTTTCTGAAGAGGTCCCAGTCAATTTTGGATAGATTCCTCCTCCTCATTGAGGGGTATCTTGCGGGTCCGCTGCAACTGTGTAATGTAGCATGGACAGGCAGGTGGTCGCTACCTAAATCATCGTCCCCCACATATATGTCTTGCATTTGATTAGTTAGTGATTTACTGGTTATAATTAGGTCAAGGATGTCGGATTGGTGGAGGGTGTTGTTACTGACGTGAGTAATGTCGTGGTTGTTATTTAATACAAAAAGATCAAATTGTTCGATGATATTGAAGAGAGCGTCGCCATTGGGCTCCGGTTTATTATATCCGAAAACCTGATGTTTGGCATTGAAATCACCTAAGAAAATACAGTGTTTGTGATTTTTCACAAAGAATTCAAAGACTTTGCTGTCAACTGTTTTTTTCGTTTCATTATAATATGAGATTACGGCAACTTTTTTTAAGATCTAGTTCAATCTCAGCGGCAATCACCTCTGCGTTGAGATGATGGCTTGATATCGTTTTATATTTTAAGTCCTGCCTTATGAAGAGAGCGACTCCGCCTCCACGTTGTGTGGGACGGTCTCGTCTATTGATGTTGGATCCACTTAGCAAAAATGTCTTACTTGGCTTTAACCATGTTTCGCTGATACCAATTACATCTCCGTTTGTGAAGTAATCGGACATCTGTGAGCTTTTGCAGTTAACGCTTCGAGCGTTACACTGAATTATTTTCAACTTATCCATAAGTGTTCAGTACCTGACGTAATTTTACAAGTTAACGTGTTGTGGGTATGATTTACATTTTATTTATGGCGGCTTCTATTAGCGAGGAAGAGATTTGAGTTCGATATAATTTGGATGCTGTTTTCCCAACTTCTTTACATATGTCGGAAAGACTGACGTCGAAGTGTTTGTTCATTATATTAAAAATTGAACCAGCCATTAGGCTGCACATCGAATGTGGAGAGGTTGAGTTTTCTACGCTGTTGACATTAATAGCTTTGAGTTCTATGTCGGTTTTAACTTTTTTGAAGTGGGGACACCCCCGATAATTGCTTGGGTGTTGCCCGTTACAATTTGGGCATTTCAGTGTTGAAACCTTGCATGACTTTGTTATATGTTTTTCGCCGCATTTCATGCAACGCAACTCTCCTTTGCATCTGTTCGACATAAGGCCAAATTTCTGGCATTTATGACATTGTGTGGGCTGAGGCAAAACACGATACTCCTCAGTCTCATATTTTTGTCCGTTTATACAAACACCTTTGTTAATTAAATTATGTTTTATGGCTCTATTGGGGCATTTTACTTTAATTTTCCACGTAGGGTTGCCTGTAGTCTTAGATATTAATCTCCACCACGAGTATCCCGACAGGGCTTCATCAATATCCCCATCATTGATCTTTGTGGGAACCCTTGTGACGACTACGCAAGCGTTTTGCAGCGGTTGATGTGGTTGTTTATTCGTCCGGTGTTTGGCCGTATTATCCTTTTGAGGTTGTTTGGAAAGGACTCTTACCTTGTCGGCAAAAGATACACCACCGTCAGTGGTGAATGTTGGCGTCGCTGTATCGTTTCCGTTGCGTTACTGTCTGCCGATTTCCCAGCATTGTGGATCTCCGCACTGGTTGTTACTACTGTAACATCCATGGTTTCCGAGGTCTCAACGACAACAACTCCCGGGTTGTCGGTGTGTGTCGACGCTTTCAGGGTTTTCTTAGCCTCCGTTTCTATTTCCAGGGACTCGCCATTTTCCTGGAAGTCTGTATCCAATTTCCTTTTCGGGCGCGGCGTAATCTGATTGACCACATCACAGGTGGAAACAGTAGTTGCCTCTTGCTCTATGACCGAACGCAACCAGTTGTCTTGACTGGTGGTAACGAGTTCCGAGCCCTGATTTGGTGGTACCTCCAAAGAGATGGCGTGCACAGGTCTCCCCATCTCAGCGGTATTATCTATAAAGGGCGAAACAGGTGTCGGATTAGTTTTGCCCACCATCCCCTTTCTAGGATTAGTTCTCGAAAACTGCTGAGTTGTATTAGCTGGTTTAGAAACACTAGCGATATCCGTAACTGTGTTCGTTTTAGGGCCCAACGAGTTGGACTCCACACCCTTGCCCTTTTGTTTAGAGTTTCCTTTGCTGGGGCACGAACCCAAACCTGAATTATTTCTTCCTTTTCCCTTTTTTCCAGATGCCGACTTATTTTCCTTTTTTGATTCCGTCGAAGCTTTTATTAATTCCATTTTTTCTTTTTCGAACTGTTTTTTTTAGCCCTAATATCCGAGCGCAAACCCTCTATAGTGTCGTTCAATCTGGCTATCTCTTTTTGAAATCCAGATATCATCGATATTAAATCCATTCCCGAAGTGGGTTCAGTGGTGGAGTTAGTTGCCATGTCACTCTGATCAGTTATTGTCTAAGTTATCAGCAAATTATTGGTAAAATATTTCGTTGAAGTATATTTAGTTTTAACAGAGAAAAGCAAACTGAAAATAGATAGAGTTAAAGATAAACACTTACAAAATTACACTAGAGTGCCCAGAAGTGGTACAGAGAACTTTGGGAGGGCATGTCTGGTATATATCCATATGTGGGCTGGGGTGTTTTTCACAACTCAGTACATAATTAAACTCGGTGACAAGCTGACAAATGTCAATCATCTTGATAATTCTTTTCAATCTGAGATGTTCCAATTTTGTTTTTCACAACTCAGTTTGTGTCGTCCAAACAAATTAGACGAAGCCCTATTGATTGGCTTTCATTGATTTTTCATCAGTCAGTGAGTGGGTTGCTGACCCCATGAAGCCCTATTGGTTGGATTTAATTTAAGTATAACCAATCGGGAGCAGTTTGCTTGATTGGCTTCAGATGCGTGTGAAAATAATATGAAAAAATGGTTTTATAAAATATATTGAGACTGGAGAAATAAATAAAAAATAACAACAAACATTACGATGCCTCACGAATGTTTATGACGGAAAATATTTTACATAACGTAGAAACTGTGTGTTTTACCTTCTGAACCTCTACATTGTGTGAAAGGTATGAAAAATTAAAAATAAAAATAATAATAATAATAATAAATGATTGAGAGAATGTTCATGGTGAACACCTTTTGGATGTTTCGTTTGCTAGCCTCAATAATTTCGGGATCTACTTCACTCTCTGGATGTGACCAACCAGATGATTCTGTAAAAGGAAGTTTCCGACCGCTGGAGTTTCTAAAGCGGTCTGCTAATTTCATTTGCCTAAGAAAATTACAGTTGTATGATGGTAAATATGTTTGGTTATCAGTTTTTGGCTTTGGTGCTGGTACAAAAGTTAAACCGCGACCGAAAAGAGATTTCTCTTGGGTTGTTAGGTCATTGGTGCCAGACAGGTTAACCACATTAGTTCCTAATCCCACATCTGTTAGGCGGCTGTTACCTTTGCCTTCACTTAGTTTAAATTTAGGTGGTTCAACCAGTGATCGTGCATAATATTGGCGGTTCTCGTGGTCCAATGGATTAAATCCTGAGCAACATCAAACTTCGCGTCATCAATTTTTGGTATAACGTTTACGTCCTTCACTTTCCGAATGGTTTCGTTGATGATGCTCAGGGTTCTCCTCTCAGCCTGAGGGAGTTTTTGCGAAAAGTTTAGTTCAGCGAAATAAATTTTTGCTGATCTAAACTTGACCCTGATATCGCTAAGCATATTCCGCAACTGCTTAACTACGAGATCAGAATTATCGTTTCGAGAATTCACGCCAATATTTAATAATATTTTTGGGGGACTGGACTGGCCCCTGTGCCCTTTAAACATAGAGCGCAGATGATTGAATTTGGCGCCGGGGTAACACTCGACCTGGATGTCCGGATATGGATCTCGATCAATGCGTCCTAAATTTGAACTTCCAATCATAAGGATGTTTTTACAAACATCGGGGAGGCGCCAATTCCTTTTGACAAAATTAACTCCGCTTTTATGCCGAAACTGGGAGAATTTAGAATCAAATGAGCGGCCCGAGTTGCGGCTCGGTGATTTGACTTTCTCTGAGTACGATATTCCTGGTTGAACCACACTAGAGGCAGGAGAAGGGGCAGAAGAAACAGAAGCAGGAGAGGAAACAGAAGCAGGAGAAGAAACAGAAGGAGGAGGAGGAGTTCTAGTGAGAGCACTAGGAGAACCAGAGAAGAAAGGCTGAGGAGGAGTCGGAGGTAGAGGAGCAAGACGAGGCGAGACAGCGTTACTCAATTTGCGAGCATCTTCAATCACAATATGGACCGGAGATGTTTGCAAATTGAGGCGCTTACTCTGAGAGAAAGAAGAAGTAGAAGGAAAAGAAGAGGGAGATGTGCTTTGCCTTGATCTTTTCTTATTTTGCTTTTCGCGTTGGGGTAGAGGGACAACACGGGCCGGAGTTTGCTTGCTCCCTCCCGTATTGTTCCTTACTCCAGACGCTGGGCGAAGTTCCGAAATGTAAGACTCATAGGCCGAAATCGTCTTATCTGTCAACTTATTTTTAAAGTTTTTTTTAGCCCAGATCAAGGCACGCGCCGAAGCGCTGTTGAAGTCTATTTTTTCGAGTCCAGGAGGTGGTCGCATAGCCAATGTTATCTTAGACTTCAACTGGTTTAAATTTATCTTGTAATGCTCAACTAAAGCATTTAGCGTTTGGTTGGCCCATCCCACACTAATCTGTCGAAAAACAGAAAAAAATGTGTGGGGTGGGAAGACCCGGCCTTAGAAAGCCTCCTAACTCATCTACTTTCTTCTCCAACTGTTTCGGGAAATCCCGGTTGGCCAAATGCTGCTCTAGGAGCCCAATATGGTGCATACACTGAATCACCTGGAAAAGGGCCTTGACCAATCTAGAATAGCCCTGGAACGATTGTTCCTGGCCTCTTCCAGACTGGGCAACTCTCTTTCCCTGATGCTTCTGTCTTTTTTGAGCTATTTGAAGAATAGGTAGATGAATTTAAAATGAAATTAAAACGAAGAAATGAAATAAATTAAAATGAAATCTAGATATTACCTATTAGAGAAGATACCTGGATTGGTTGTAGTCTTCAGCAAAAGTAGAAAATAATCCGTCTGTCTCGACGCGTTTCGCTTGGTTTGGCTTTTTCAAAGAGACTTTGAGGAAAATGATTCCAACTTTGGGAGGGCATGTATGGTATATATCCATATGTGGGCTGGGGGTGTTTTTCACAGCTCAGTACATAATTAAACTCGTAAGCTGACAAATGTCACTCATCTAATTAATTCTTTTCAATCTGAGATGTCCCAAGTTTGTTTTTCACAACTCAGTTTGTGTCGTCCAAACAAATTAGATGAAGCCCTATTGATTGGCTTCCATTGAATTTTAAGCAGTCAGTGAGTGGTTTGCTTTTTGTAACAATATTACAAATAGTAATTAAACTTAAATAAACTTAGTACAGTTATTCCTAAACCATTCATGGATACACTAAAAATAGTCCAGTGGAACGCTCGAAGCGTTAATCAGAAAAATTTGCAAATGTCACATTATTTAAAAAATACGGACGTTATTGGAATTAGCGAAACCTGGCTTAAACCAAACAAACAATTCTCGTTATGTGGTTTTGATATTATTAGAAGAGATCGCCCCGCCCAAAAAGGCGGCGGTGTCGCTCTGTTAATAAGGCAGGAGATTAAATACAAATCAATACCATGCGACCACCTCAATGCTGAAGTGATTGCAGCTGAAATTGAACTTGACCACAAACACGTGGCCATTATATCATATTATAACAAGCCGCAAGCAACAGTAGACAGTAAAGTATTTGAATTTTTTACCAACAAGTACAAGCACTGCATATTCTTGGGTGATTTCAATTCCAAACACCAGGTATTCGGTTGTCATAAGACTGAGCCTAATGGTGACGCCCTTTTCCATATCATTGAAGAACTCGATCTATTCGTGGTAAATAACGATCAAGACGTAACATACATAAGCAACAACCCACTCCATCAATCAGATATCCTAGACTTGATTATCACCAGCAAATCACTAACCAGCCAAATGCAAGACATATTTGTAGGAGACGATGATCTAGGCAGTGATCACCTGCCGGTTCACGCCACTCTGAAATGTAATACTGGTCCCGCAAGGTATCCTCCCGTGAATAGGAGGAACCTATCAAAAACTGACTGGAACCTCTTCAGAAACATTATCGAAGTAAAAATAAAGGCAAATGACCCCTCAAATGTTCATGAACTAGAAAAAGCCTGCACCCACCTTAACGACGTTATCAACAGTACGCTAGATGAAATCTGTCCCAAGCAAACAGTAAAGACGCGGATAAACAGAATAACCCAAACAACTCTTCAAATAATCAAACAAAAAAGAAAAGCCTTCCGGGCTTACCAATCAGAGAATGATCAAATGAAAAGAGCAGAACTTAAAACCGCGTACAATCGCCTTCATGGGGAAGTAAAAAAGGCCATAGCTAACGACAATCGCGTGAGATGGGAAAAAGCAACCGAAAACCTAAATGGGCTGAGAGAACCTAAGAGGTTCTGGGATACATTTAAAACTCTTACTGGCCAAAAGAGCAAAATTGCCAATAATAATGCGCTAAAGACTAGCGACGGATCTATGGCCATAGACGACAAGGCAAAGGCCAGTGCTTTTGCCGAACTTCTAAAGAAGGCACATCGTCCACAAGAAGGGAACAGATATGACAACGATTTTAAGGTACGAGTAAATAAATTTGTCCAAGATAACAACTCAATCTTCAATGAACCGAACTTCGACAAAGGGCATGAAGACGGGGACGACCATGAATTAACCGAACCAATAAGCGTAGAAGAGGTCATGGGTATAATCAGAAAATGCAGGTCATCTTCGTCCCCAGGAGAAGACGAAGTCTCTTACAAAATAATGAAACAGTGCCCCAACATCTTCTACTGCAGACTTACCAAACTCTTAAACTGCTGTCTCTCCTGTGGGTACTTCCCAAAATGCTGGAAAGTGGCCACGGGAGTCATGATACCTAAACCCGACAAAGACCTTACCAACCCTTCTAACTACCGCCCAATCAGCTTGCTTAGCTGTGTTGGGAAAATATTTGAGCGGATTCTCACTACGAGACTTCGCAGCTATCTCGAATCAATCAATTTTTTCAACAAATGGCAAAGAGCGTATAGGAGTCAGAAAGAGGGAATCGAACACGTATATAGACTGGTCGATTATATGAAAACAGCATTTAGTCAAAACGAAATCGGAACCGCGCTTTTCTTGGATGTAGAAAAAGCGTTCGACTCGGTATGGCACAATGGCGTGAGATATAAACTAGCGAAAATGGGATTACCCACTAAAATTCTAAGGATCATATCATCATTTCTAACTGACCGAAAAATCAAGGTGAGGGTTAATCGCGAGGTGTCAGAGGAAGTAATACTCGAAGCGGGAACACCACAAGGGTCGGTTCTAAGTCCGCTTCTTTTCATAATATATGTGAATGATATAGAAAAAGTAGGGAAAAACTTTGTTGAACTATCGCAGTTCTCAGATGACAAAGGCATTTGGACAGCCAGCAAGTCCAGAAACATAATTAAAAATCGTCTGCAGGATACCATTCGCGATCTTGAAAGCTGGTGTGCCCTGTGGCGCATCAAACTCAATGCCGCCAAAACTCAAAAAGTTACGTTCTTCAAAAAGCAAAGGAAAAAACCAGTCCCGAGTATCGATCTCCAGTTATACGATCACAAACTAGAAGCAAACAAAGAGGCCAAATTTTTGGGATTTATCCTAGATAGCAATCTCAGTCTAAACAGTCACGTAAACTCCATTACGGTTAGAGCTACTAAACGTATCAATTTTCTGAGGATGATCAGAGGTAGAAATTGGGGAGCAAACAAAGATGTGCTTCTCAAGCTCTACAAAACATTTATACGTCCGGTACTAGAATACGGTGCCATAATAACAAGCGACCTAAGCAAAACCAACATTCAGAAGCTACAGAGGGTTCAAAATTATGCCCTGCGAGTGGCACTATGCAAACCGAAATGGACACCGATAAAGGAACTTCACGAGCTAGCAAAAATAGAAACTATTGATACGCGATTAAAAGACCTACAAACCAAAACCCTCAACAGACTCCAAGATAGTGAATTAATGGTTGAGTTGAACGAACACCGATCCCTTAACAGAAAAACAAAATAAGTTTCCAGAAAATAAAAAAAAAAAAAAAAAAAAAAAAATACTAAAATAAAATAAAAATTATACAATATAACTAAATCGCGTGGAGTCAGTGAGGATTGCCTCGCTACTCATTGGGAACTTTAGGATAGAGTCTGTGAGGACTGCCTCGCAACTCTGCTGAAGCGCGATTGAAACGCGTTTAATAAGATCTATATAACAAAACCCTCCACATACTCCAGGATAGTGAATCAATGGTGAAGCTGAACGAACACCGAACCCTAAACAGAAAAACAAAATAATCCACAGTAAATTAAAATTACTCAATAGAATTAAACTGCGTGGAGTCAGTGAGGATTGCCTCGCTACTCATTGAGGTCTTTAGGATTGAGTCTGTGAGGATTGCCTCGCAACTCTGCGTGTTGGGAGTGGACTCCGAAGAAACACACCCCTTACCCCATCCATAGCAACAATCACACAGCAGGCACAATATACAATAGCGGATACCTATCTTTCTCTCTACCTTTTACTTTTCTAACTGAACATTCTCAAATTTTCTTGCAACACTCTTATCAAGAAGACGCATGGAAATGGTAGACAAAGCGTAGGAGGAATTGGTGCAACCTACCTTTCTGCAACATATACAAGAAACCACCAAACGCTAGGCAAGGATTGAAACAAGCTTGTCTGGCTGGGAACGAGTGTACATTTGATATAAATAAACATTTGAATAAAGATTTAACAGCCCTTTTAAGGGCTTGAGGGTGTGTGTCAGTGATTTTTTTTTTTTTTTTTTTTTTTTTTTTTTTTTTTTTTTTTTTTTTTGGGGGGGGGGTTGGGGTGGGGTGGAGGAGGTCATTTGGGATTCCCGAAGGATAACCAGATACCTCAAAATCACATACGGCATCCTATCTCCCAGAAGGCTTGATGGATGACTCCCGGTTTCTTAAAACTAAACTGTTGGAGCTTTCTCCACTTCTTTTTTGTAACCGCTATGGTCATATACCGGGGCCGCTACCAAACCGGCGTTGCTGTTTGGTTTTCTTTTCTCTTCTTCCCTTAAACTTGCCATCGCACAACATTACATTCTGGCTCGCCACCATGGTGGGACTCAAACCTCTACCATCGCCGAACTGGAACCGAACAGAGCTCGCTCTCTAATAGTTTTAAAGGCGTTGGGGGATTGAGTATTGACCATCTAACACTCCAGCTTAAACTGCCGGGTATTCTATCCGCGTGCATAACCCCCTCAGACTCCATTTTGGGCAATAGGAAAGCTAGGCCTGTGTGATCCAAGGAAAAAAAAATAAGGTTAACCGGGTCGCAAGGGATTTGTAAATCCCACATCGTCCCTGCGCGCCTTCGGCGCGCTAAAACCTAAAACCTTTCATTCATCATGCTTTACTGACCCCATGAAGCCCCATTGTTTGGCTTTGATTTAAGTAAAACCAATCGGGAGCGGTTTGCTTTACTGGCTTCAGAAGTATTTGAAAATAATATGAAAAAATGGTTTGATAAAATATATTGAGACTAAAGAAATAAATGAAAAAATAACGCCAAAGATCTTGATGCCTCACGAATGTTATCAGTTGGAATGAATATCCCCCGACGGAGGTTTATGACGGAAAATATTTTACACCACGTAGAAATTGTGTGTTTTACCTTCTGAACCTCTACATTGTGTGAAAGGTATGAAAAATTAAAAATAAAAATAATAATTTAAATAAATGAATCAACCAAATAAATAAATAAGTAAATAAATAAATAAATAAATAAATAAATAAATAAATAAATAAATAAATAAATAAAAAAATAAAAATAATCAATAAATAAATATATAAATAAATAATAATTTTATTTAGGAAATACATACACATGATTGAAATTGGAACCTATTTTGTTTTGGGGCAAAAATGAACTCTGGCACTCGCCTGTGTGTGTTTGAGGTTAAAAAATCGCACTGGCACAGACATTTCCTACTGAAACGTTTTTTTCTTTTAATATGCCGCCGAAAAATTGTTTTCATTTACTGAACCCTGATAGGTTTCAAACATGACAGAAAAGTACATAAAACTGATTTAAACTAAGTGATGAGCTTAGGAACTGGTTAAACTGACTGGCAATAATTGATGTTATTCATTGATGGGCTCTAATTTAGTCCTTACAAGGATGTTACGCAAGCTTTTGTTTTTCTTATAGGCGATGACAGGTCGAAGATTCAAAGGTTCATTTAATTTAGCATTGGTAAAATTGAATTCATCTTTTAACATTTTTGCTATTTCGATATTCATTCTGTTGTACGTTAAAGTGAAAGGAATGATGGACCTCCTTTCGCATTCGCCATCGATATGTTCATACCAAATGGCCAGAGGGTTTGAAGCGTATTGATCCAAAAAGCTTCACGTTTTTTTCTCAATTCATCCGTTTCTTCTAATGTGTCTTTAATTGGTGGTTGTTGAATTGGGTGGATTTCGAAATCGTCCAAAGAATGGCCAGGAAGGTTAAAATGTTGTGCTACTGGGGCATCAGCATTATGTTTTATATCCTGTTTGTGTCTAGTAGCACGTTCTCGGAAAGGATTTTGACTTTGACCAACATACTGTTTCCGACATCGCTTACAAGTGATAAGGTAAATAATGTTTGGTGAATCACAATGGAGGGGGTTACGGATCTGATAATGATTTTTCGTTTGTTCGGAGGAAAATTCCTCTTTCTGATCAGACATAAAAGTATGCAGTCTACAACGAGGCTTTTTGCAATTAAATACCGCGCCACTACTCTTTTGCAACGGTCTGTTGTGTTCAATCTTCAGTGGTTCGAAATCGGTAGTTTCAGCTGGACTTTCGAGCTTTTTCAGGGTTTGGGATTTCAGGCTACGCAAAAGGCGCAGCGAGTACCCTCTCGATCTGAGGGCGCCAAATAGAGCAGAACACGCCTCATTGTTACAGAGTGAACGAAGAACTGAAAAGGGCCATAAAGGTTAGAAAAGCTAAATGTGCTGCATACAGGAGAAGTAGAAAACTTAAGGGGGTGGATAGCAATGAGGCCATGGTAGCAAAGGAAGAGTACCAACAAGCACGAAATAAAGTAAACAAGATTAAAGACGACAACCGGAGAGTGCGAAATAGCAGTTTTATTAGGACGATAAGAACGACAGGGGGGTCGAGTCCGAGCGTATTTTGGAAATGGGTGAACAAACGTAACAAAGGGAATAACCAACAGAGCATTAAAGCAGATGGCAGAGTTACAGAAGAGCGAGATCAAATCGCATTAGAACTAGTCAAGCACTGGGAAAAGGTAAACGATAAGCGATGGGGCATGGGGAACCCACCGGAGTGTCCGAACCAGGTCGAGGAAAATCTCTCGGACTTCGTGTGCAGCGAAATCAAAACTGAGGAGGTGCGAAGGGTGATCTCAAAATTGAGGAATGGAAAAGCGGGAGGGGTGGACGAAATTCCTAACGAGTTTATCAAAAAAGGGGGAGAGGAACTCTTGGAAAGCCTAACTGCCCTATTCATTTTAGCCATAGAAAAACAAGAGGTCCCAAAGGAGTGGAGGGAAAGTAAAGTGACATTTATTCACAAAAGTGGGGAAAAAGACGTCTTGGATAACTATCGAGGGATCTTTGTCAGCAGCAACATTGGAAAAGTCTTTTGTAAAGTCCTGTATGGGAGATTAGAGGAGGTGATTAAGGAGAAGGGTTTTTGGGGAGAAATCCAGAATGGCTTCAGGAAGGGAAGGAGAGTCACTGACCATCTTTTCACGCTATCCCAAATGATAGAATCCGCGAAAGCAAAAAAGAAAAAAGATGTTCATGGCCTTTTTGGATGTTAAAAAGGCATACGATAGAGTATGGAGGGAGGGTATGTGGCTCAAGCTGGAGGCTCTGGGCTTGGGGGCGAGTTTGTTGGGATTATAAAAGCATTATATAAAGATGTACAGAGTGAACTTAGCCTGGGTAACATTACAACAAAGCGTGTGCCTATGGAGATAGGCCTAAAACAGGGGTGTATCCTTTCGCCAATTCTTTTTGCATTGTACATCAAAGGTTTAGGAGATGAACTCCTGCATAGCGACGAGGGGGTGGCAGTTGGTGACTTGAAGATCCCAGGGCTATTTTTTTGCAGACGATATGGTGCTAGTGTCAGAAAGCGAAGAGGGGTTAGAGAAGATGCTTGGAATTGTTGGGAAATATGGGAGCAAATGGAGACTCGAACTTAATGAAAGCAAGAGCAAAGTTATACCCGTGGGCCGCAAAGTGAACCCCACTCGAAGGGTGGAGAGTGGGGGAGTTATGCATTCCGGAAGGTAGCAGTAGACTTCTTAGTGTAGGAGAGACTAGTGACTATGAATACCTGGGGTAAACATAAACATCACAGGAAGAGGCATCTACCGAAACCACACAAATAAATTGATTCTGAAGGGGAAGCGAATCCTTAACCAAATGAAATTATAGGGAGAAACAGTTTCAATAAGGTTTTCGTGGGGAAAACCATTTGGGAAATGGTGGGTCTGCCTAGTATAACATACGGTACGGAAGTTATACCCCTAAACCAGACAGCTGTTAAGAGCTTGGAAATCTTGCAGAACGATGCAGGCCGATGGATAACAGGCTCGAGTAATGCCGCAGCACTAGAAACAATCAGGGGCGAGCTTGGGTGGATGAGGATCAAGGACATGATAGACCTATTGAAACTCGGTTATCTTAATTATTTGGTAAATCTCCCCGATAGCCGATGGTGTAAACTAATGTTCCTGAGAACTTTCAACTCAAATATCAAGACGGGGTGGATGGTCCAAGTGAGGGAGCTAGTAGAAAACTACTCAATGGAGATCTCGGACCTTGACGTTGGGGCAAACCAGGGCAAAAAGATCGTCAGAGAAAGGGTCATGGAGGATTGTAACCGTAATTGGCGAGAGGGGGTCAAATCAAAGAGATCTTTGGGTGGCCTGCGTGATAAAGAGAAGCCTGGTTTTGAAGAGTACCTTGATGGCACCTTTGGGGGGGTCACTGTTGTTCAAGCTGAGGTCACGGCCCCTGGAGCTGAGGGGAAAAATTGGGAAACACAGTGAAAAGGAGTGCCAGATGTGTAACGTGGGCTTGGTGGAGACCCTGGAACACTTTCTTATAGAATGTCCAAAATACCAGTCTAAAAGAACAAGATTCACGGGGAGTATAATGGAGAAGTGGGATGGGAGAATGAAGGACATGTGGTTGGGGGCGACTCAAAGGAGAGGGTTAATATACTAATCGGAGAGATTGGGAAGAATGGGGCAAGGGATGTCATCAAGCAGTTCGTCTCCGATTGTTGGGAGGAGAGAAGAAGCGCGGAAATAGGGGGAGGCAGTTGGTAGAACATGGGTAACCAAGGCCTTCTCGTACGAGAACCGCGACAAATCAGCGGCCGGCCGAAGTGTTATTATTATCATTGAAATTTACCTTATCACTTGAATTGCGGTGGAAACGAATGAGCTGTGATTTGATGATACCTTTAAATGTATGTTGAGGATGAAATGATTTTGTGTGCAACAATTGATGAGAATCAGTTGGTTTAAAATATACTTTATAATCTAAATGACCGGACGCCTGAAATTGCTTGCCTTTATACACGGTCACATCGAGAAAATCAACAGAATTTTCACTGATAGTAGCTTTTAATTTAATATTTGGATCGTGATTGTTCAAAATTTCTAAAAAATCATCAAAATCTTCTTTTGAATGTTCCCAAATAATAAAAATGTCATCTAAATACCTGAGATATACGAGAGGATGCTTTGCACATTTGCTTAAGGCATTTTCCTCCCAATCCGCTACATAAATGCTTGCAAAATTAGGACTGAATCTTTTGCCCATAGGACAACCCATTATCTGTAGAAAATATTCTCCATTGAATTGAAAGTCATTACCTTTTAAGCTCAGCTCTAAAAGATCCAAAATTTGTTCATCCGGGCGTTTCGCATCCGGATATTTTTCAAATGCATTTTTAACTGATTTAACACCTTTATCAATATCAATGTTCGTATACATACTGTCGATATCCAAATTTGACAGGAAATCCTGTGTATTTTTTAGATAGCTCGGATGTCTATTTGCTATTCGTATCATACGATAATCAATTAATTCCGAGATCGCATAAGATTCCGAATTACAATCTGATACAATTGGCCTCCCGGGTGGAGTTAAGTCCTCCGTCCATGAAGAACGGTCCTTGTGGATCTTTCGTAGGATATAAAATTGTCTTGTTTGAGCACTGAGCTTAGCTGTTAAATATTTCAATTGTTTTTTTGGTAATGTGACCTTCATCGAGGAGAAATTTTAAGATCTTATTGAATTTTTCGATATTACTAGGCCAAATAAGTGAATCTATTTTCTTATAATGTTTAGTATTGCTGAGTTGTCTCATGGCTTCCTTTATATAATTATCCCGAGATAGTACATCTACCGACCCACCTTTGTCGGCTGGTTTAATTACTAATCTCTTATTTTTACGAAGTTTCGTGAGGGCTCTCCGTTCATCAGCTGTTAAATTGTCTTTATTGGAGAGTATGTTCATAATGAACACCTTTTGGATGATTCGTTTGCTAGCCTCAATAATTTCGGGATCTACTTCCCTATCTGGAGGTGACCAACCAGATGATTCTGTAAAGTTCTGGAGTTTCTAAAGCGGTCTGCTAATTTCATTTGCCTGAGAAAATTACAGTTGTATGATGGTAAATTTGTTTGGTTACCAGTTTTAGGCTTTGGTGTTGGTACAAAAGTTAAACCGCGATCTGAAAGAGATTTCTCTTGGGTTGTTAGGTCATTGGTGCCAGACAGATTAACCACATTAGTTCCTAATCCCACATCTGTTAGGCGGCTGTTACCTTTGCCTTTACTTAGTTTAAATTTAGGTGGTTCACCCAGTGATCGTACATAATATTGGCGGTTCTCGTGGTCCAATGGATTAAATCCCGAGCAACATCAAACTTCGCGTCATCAATTTTTGGTATAACGTTAACGTCCTTCACTTTCCGAATGGTTTCGTTGATGATGCTCAGGGTTCTCCTCTCAGCCTGAGGGAGTTTTTGCGAAAAGTTTAGTTCAGCGAAATAAATTTTTGCTGATCTAAACTTGACCCTGGTATCGCTAAGCATATTCCGCAACTGCTTAACTACGAGATCAGAATTATCGTTTCGAGAATTCACGCCAATATTTAATAATATTTTTTGGGGACTGGAATGGCCCCTGTGCCCTTTAAACATAGAGCGCAGATGATTGAATTTGGCGCCGGGGCAACACTCCACCTGGATGTCCGGATGGGGATTTCGATCAATGCGTCCTAAATTTGAACTTCCAATCATAAGGATGTTTTTACAAACATCGGGGAGGCGCAAATTCCTGTTGTCAAAATTAACTCCGCTTTCATGCCGAAACTGGGAGAATTTAGAATCAAATGAGCGGCCCAAGTTGCGGCTCGGTGATTTGACTTTCTCTGAGTACGATATACCTGGTTGAACCACACTAGAGGCAGGAGAAGGGGGGGGGGGGGAACAGAAGCAGGAGAGGACACAGAAGCAGGAGAAGAAACAGAAGGAGGAAGGGGAGTGAGAGCACTAGGAGAACCAGAGAAGAAAGGCTGAAGAGGAGTAGGAGGTAGAGGAACAAGACGAGGCGAGGCAGCGTTACTCAATTTGCGAGCATTTTCAGTCACAATATACCATTTGGAATTCTAATATAGATACGGGGTGGTCAAAACATGTGAGGGAACTAATGGACAATTACTCTATACAGGTCACAAACATAGAAGTAGAAATGAAAGAAGGCAAAAGGTTTGTCAAAGAGAGAGTCATGGAAGATTGCAATCGAAACTGGCGAGCAGGGGTTAGCGTGAAAAGATCACTGCAGGGGTTACAATATAAAGAAAAGCCAGCTTTTGAGAAGTACCTAGATGGCACCTTTGGAGGGTCACTGCTGTTCAAACTGAGATCAAGATCACTGGAGCTTCGGGGAAAAATTGGGAGAGATGGAGAAAAGGGATGCCAAATGTGCCACTCTGGAGTAGTGGAGACCCTGGAACATTTTCTCTTGGAATGTCCACAGTATATACCTCATAGGATAAAATTTACTGGAAGAATAATGCAGAAGTGGGGTGAAGAAACAAAGGATAGATGGCTGAAGGGGGACACGAGGGAGAGGGTAGGAATGCTTATTGAAGAAATTGAAAAAGAGGAAGTGAGGGACACTATTAAGCAGTTTATATCTGAATGCTGGGAGGAGAGGAGGGGAAGAGGGGGTGGGGTGCAGGGGGAATGATGGCCTTCTCTTATGAGGACCGCGACAAATCAGCGGCTGGCCAAAGAGTTATTATTATTATTATGGACCGGAGATGTTTGCAAATTGAGGCGCTTACTCTGAGAGAAAGAAGAAGTAGAAGGAAAAGAAGAGGGAGAAGTGCTTTGCCTTGATCTTTTCTTATTTTTCTTTTCGCGTTGGCGTAGAGGGACAACACGGGCCGGAGTTTGCTTGCTCACTCCCGTATTGTTCCTTACTCCAGACGCTGGGCGAAGTTCCGAAATGTAAGACTCATAGGCCGAAATCGTCTTATCTGTCAACTTATTTTTAAAGTTCTTTTTAGCCCAGATCAAGGCACGCGCCGAAGCGCTGTTGAAGTCTATTTTTTCGAGTCCAGGAGGTGCTCGCATAGCCAAAGTTATCTTAGACTTCAACAGGTTTAAATTTATCTTATAATGCTCAATTGAAGCATTTAACGTTTGGTTGGCCCATCCCACACTAATCTGTCGAAAAACAGAAAAAATGTGTGGGGTGGGAAGAGCCGGCTTTAGAAAGCCTCCTAACTCATCTAATTTCTTCTCCAACTGTTTCGGGAAATCCCGGTTGGCCAAATGCTGCTCTAGGAGCCCAATATGGTGCATACACTGAATCACCTGAAAAAAGGGCCTTGATCAATCTAGAATAGGTCTGGAACGATTGTTCCTGGCCTCTTCCAGACTGGGCAACTCTCCTTCCCTGATGCTTCTGTCTTTTTTGAGCCATTTGAAGAATAGGTAGATGAATTTAAAATGAAATTAAAATGAAGAAATGAAATAAATTAAAATGAAACCTAGATATTACCTATTAGAGAAGATACCTGGATTGGTTGTAGTCTTCAGCAAAGGTAGAAAATAATCCGTCTGTCTCGGCGCGTTTCGCTTGGTTTGGCTTTTTCAAAGAGACTTTGAGGAAGATGATTCCAACTTTGGGAGAGCATGCATGGTATATATCCATATGTGGGCTGGGGGTGTTTTTCACATCTCAGTACATAATTAAACTCGATAACAAGCTGACAAATGTCACTCATCTAATTAATTCTTTTCATTTACTGAACCCCGATTGGTTTCAAACATGACAAAAAAGTTCATAAAATTGATTTAAACTAAGTGATGAGCTTAGGAACTGGTTAAACTGACTGGCAAAAATTGATGTTATTCATTGATGGGCTCTAATTTAGTCCTTACAAGGATGTTACGCAAGCTTTTGTTTTTCTTATAGGCGATAACAGGTCGAAGATTCAAAAAATATATTGAGACTAAAGAAATAAATGAAAAAATAACGCCAAAGATCATGATGCCTCACGAATGTTATCAGTTGGAATGAATATGCCCCGACGGAGGTTTATGACGGAAAATATTTTACACCACGTAGAAATTGTGTGTTTTACCGTCTGAACCTCTACATTGTGTGAAAGGTATGAAAAATTAAAAATGAAAATAAAAATAATAATAATTTAAATAAATGAAGCAACCAAATGATTAAATAAATAAATAAATAAATAAATAAATAAATAAATAAATAAATAAATAAATAAATAAATAAATAAATAAATAAATAAAAATAATCAATAAATAAATATATAAATAAATAATAATTTTATTTAGGAAATACATACACATGATTGAAATTGGAACCTATTTTGTTTTGGGGCAAAAATGAACTCTGGCACTCGCCTGTGTGTGTTTGAGGTTAAAAAATCGCACTGGCACAGACATTTCCTACTGAAACGTTTTTTTCTTTTAATATGCCGCCGAAAAATTGTTTTCATTTACTGAACCCTGATGGGTTTCAAACATGACAGAAAAGTACATAAAACTGATTTAAACTAAGTGATGAGCTTAGGAACTGGTTAAACTGACTGGCAATAATTGATGTTATTCATTGATGGGCTCTAATTTAGTCCTTACAAGGATGTTACGCAAGCTTTTGTTTTTCTTAAAGGCGATGACAGGTCGAAGATTCAAAGGTTCATTTAATTTAGCATTGGTAAAATTGAATTCATCTTTTAACATTTTTGCTATTTCGATATTCATTCTGTTGTACGTTAAAGTGAAAGGAATGATGGACCTCCTTTCGCATTCGCCCTCGATATGTTCATACCAAATGGCCAGAGGGTTTGAAGCGCATTGATCCAAAAAGCTTCACGTTTTTTTCTAAATTCATCCGTTTCTTCTAATGTGTCTTTAATTGGTGGTTGTTGAATTGGGTGGATTTCGAAATCGTCCAAAGAATGGCCAGGAAGGTTAAAATGTTGTGCTACTGGGGCATCAGCATTATGTTTTATATCCTGTTTGTGTCTAGTAGCACGTTCTCGGAAAGGATTTTGACTTTGACCAACATACTGTTTCCGACATCGCTTACAAGTGATAAGGTAAATAATGTTTGGTGAATCACAATGGAGGGGGTTACGGATCTGATAATGATTTTTCGTTTGTTCGGAGGAAAATTCCTCTTTCTGATCAGGCATAAAAGTATGCAGTCTACAACGAGGCTTTTTGCAATTAAATACCGCGCCACTACTCTTTTGCAACGGTCTGTTGTGTTCAATCTTCAGTGGTTCGAAATCGGTAGTTTCAGCTGGACTTTCGAGCTTTTTCAGGGTTTGGGATTTCAGGCTACGCAAAAGGCGCAGCGAGTACCCTCTCGATCTGAGGGCGCCAAATAGAGCAGAACACGCCTCATTGGGTACAGAGTGAACGAAGAACTGAAAAGGGCCATAAAGGTTAGAAAAGCTAAATGTGCTGCATACAGGAGAAGTAGAAAACTTAAGGGGGTGGAAAGCAATGAGGCCATGGTAGCAAAGGAAGAGTACCAACAAGCACGAAATAAAGTAAACAAGATTAAAGACGACAACCGGAGAGTGCGAAATAGCAGTCTTATTAGGACGATAAGAACGACAGGGGGGTCGAGTCCGAGCGTATTTTGGAAATGGGTGAACAAACGTAACAAAGGGAATAACCAACAGAGCATTAAAGCAGATGGCAGAGTTACAGAAGAGCGAGATCAAATCGCATTACAACTAGTCAAGCACTGGGAAAAGGTAAACGATAAGCGATGGGGCATGGGGAACCCACCGGAGTGTCCGAACCAGGTCGAGGAAAATCTCTCGGACTTCGTGAGCAGCGAAATCAAAACTGAGGAGGTGCGAAGGGATGATCTCAAAATTGAGGAATGGAAAAGCGGGAGAGGTGGACGAAATTCCTAACGAGTTTATCAAAAAAGGGGGAGAGGAACTCTTGGAAAGCCTAACTGCCCTATTCAATTTAGCCATAGAAAAACAAGAGGTCCCAAAGGAGTGGAGGGAAAGTAAAGTGACATTTATTCACAAAAGGGGGGAAACAGACGTCTTGGATAACTATCGAGGGATCTTTGTCAGCAGCAACATTGGAAAAGTCTTTTGTAAAGTCCTGTATGGGAGATTGGAGGAGGTGATTAAGGAGAAGGGTTTTTGGGGAGAAATCCAGAATGGCTTCAGGAAGGGAAGGAGAGTCACTGACCATCTTTTCACGCTATCCCAAATGATAGAATCCGCGAAAGCAAAAGAGAAAAAAGATGTTCATGGCCTTTTTGGATGTTAAAAAGGAATACGATAGAGTATGGAGGGAGGGTATGTGGCGCAAGCTGGAGGCTCTGGGCTTGGGGGCGAGTTTGTTGGGATTATAAAAGCATTATATAAAGATGTACAGAGTGAACTTAGCCTGGGTAACATTACAACAAAGCGTGTGCCTATGGAGATAGGCCTAAAACAGGGGTGTATCCTTTCGCCAATTCTTTTTGCATTGTACATCAAAGGTTTAGGAGATGAACTCCTGCATAGCGGCGAGGGGGTGGCAGTTGGTGACTTGAAGATCCCAGGGCTATTTTTTTGCAGACGATATGGTGCTAGTGTCAGAAAGCGAAGAGGGGTTAGAGAAGATGCTTGGAATTGTTGGGAAATATGGGAGCAAATGGAGACTCGAACTTAATGAAAGCAAGAGCAAAGTTATACCCGTGGGCCGCAAAGTGAACCCCACTCGAAGGGTGGAGAGTGGGGGAGTTATGCATTCCGGAAGGTAGCAGTAGACTTCTTAGTGTAGGAGAGACTAGTGACTATGAATACCTGGGGTAAACATAAACATCACAGGAAGAGGCATCTACCGAAACCACACAAATAAATTGATTCTGAAGGGGAAGCGAATCCTTAACCAAATGAAATTATAGGGAGAAACAGTTTCAATAAGGTTTTCGTGGGGAAAACCATTTGGGAAATGGTGGGTCTGCCTAGTATAACATACGGTACGGAAGTTATACCCCTAAACCAGACAGCTGTTAAGAGCTTGGAAATCTTGCAGAACGATGCAGGCCGATGGATAACAGGCTCGAGTAATGCCGCAGCACTAGAAACAATCAGGGGCGAGCTTGGGTGGATGAGGATCAAGGACATGATAGACCTATTGAAACTCGGTTATCTTAATTATTTGGTAAATCTCACCGATAGCCGATGGTGTAAAGTAATGTTCCTGAGAACTTTCAACTCAAATATCAAGACGGGGTGGCTGGTCCAAGTGAGGGAGCTAGTAGAAAACTACTCAATGGAGATCTCGGACCTTGACGTTGGGGCAAACCAGGGCAAAAAGATCGTCAGAGAAAGGGTCATGGAGGATTGTAACCGTAATTGGCGAGAGGGGGTCAAATCAAAGAGATCTTTGGGTGGCCTGCGTGATAAAGAGAAGCCTGGTTTTGAAGAGTACCTTGATGGCACCTTTGGGGGGGTCACTGTTGTTCAAGCTGAGGTCACGGTCCCTGGAGCTGAGGGGAAAAATTGGGAAACACAGTGAAAAGGAGTGCCAGATGTGTAACGTGGGCTTGGTGGAGACCCTGGAACACTTTCTTATAGAATGTCCAAAATACCAGTCTAAAAGAACAAGATTCACGGGGAGTATAATGGAGAAGTGGGATGGGAGAATGAAGGACATGTGGTTGGGGGCGACTCAAAGGAGAGGGTTAATATACTAATCGGAGAGATTGGGAAGAATGGGGCAAGGGATGTCATCAAGCAGTTCGTCTCCGAGTGTTGGGAGGAGAGAAGAAGCGCGGAAATAGGGGGAGGCAGTTGGTAGAACATGGGTAACCAAGGCCTTCTCGTACGAGAACCGCGACAAATCAGCGGCCGGCCGAAGTGTTATTATTATCATTGAAATTTACCTTATCACTTGAATTGCGGTGGAAACGAATGAGCTGTGATTTGATGATACCTTTAAATGTATGTTGAGGATGAAATGATTTTGTGTGCAACAATTGATGAGAATCAGTTGGTTTAAAATATACTTTATAATCTAAATGACCGGACGCCTGAAATTGCTTGCCTTTATACACGGTCACATCGAGAAAATCAACAGAATTTTCACTGATAGTAGCTTTTAATTTAATATTTGGATCGTGATTGTTCAAAATTTCTAAAAAATCATCAAAATCTTCTTTTGAATGTTCCCAAATAATAAAAATGTCATCTAAATACCTGAGATATACGAGAGGATGCTTTGCACATTTGCTTAAGGCATTTTCCTCCCAATCCGCTACATAAATGCTTGCAAAATTAGGACTGAATCTTTTGCCCATAGGACAACCCATTATCTGTAGAAAATATTCTCCATTGAATTGAAAGTCATTACCTTTTAAGCTCAGCTCTAAAAGATCCAAAATTTGTTCATCCGGGCGTTTCGCATCCGGATATTTTTCAAATGCATTTTTAACTGATTTAACACCTTTATCAATATCAATGTTCGTATACATACTGTCGATATCCAAAGTAGCGAGAATTGCATTTTCCGATATTTTCAATTTCGAAATTTTTGACAGGAAATCCTGTGTATTTTTTAGATAGCTCGGATGTCTATTTGCTATTCGTATCATACGATAATCAATTAATTCCGAGATCGCATAAGATTCCGAATTACAATCTGATACAATTGGCCTCCCGGGTGGAGTTAAGTCCTCCGTCCATGAAGAACGGTCCTTGTGGATCTTTCGTAGGATATAAAATTGTCTTGTTTGAGCACTGAGCTTAGCTGTTAAATATTTCAATTGTTTTTTTGGTAATGTGACCTTCATCGAGGAGAAATTTTAAGATCTTATTGAATTTTTCGATATTACTAGGCCAAATAAGTGAATCTATTTTCTTATAATGTTTAGTATTGCTGAGTTGTCTCATGGCTTCCTTTATATAATTATCCCGAGATAGTACATCTACCGACCCACCTTTGTCGGCTGGTTTAATTACTAATCTCTTATTTTTACGAAGTTTCGTGAGGGCTCTCCGTTCATCAGCTGTTAAATTGTCTTTATTGGAGAGTATGTTCATAATGAACACCTTTTGGATGATTCGTTTGCTAGCCTCAATAATTTCGGGATCTACTTCCCTATCTGGAGGTGACCAACCAGATGATTCTGTAAAGTTCTGGAGTTTCTAAAGCGGTCTGCTAATTTCATTTGCCTGAGAAAATTACAGTTGTATGATGGTAAATTTGTTTGGTTACCAGTTTTAGGCTTTGGTGTTGGTACAAAAGTTAAACCGCGATCTGAAAGAGATTTCTCTTGGGTTGTTAGGTCATTGGTGCCAGACAGATTAACCACATTAGTTCCTAATCCCACATCTGTTATGCGGCTGTTACCTTTGCCTTTACTCAGTTTAAATTTAGGTGGTTCACCCAGTGATCGTACATAATATTGGCGGTTCTCGTGGTCCAATGGATTAAATCCCGAGCAACATCAAACTTCGCGTCATCAATTTTTGGTATAACGTTAACGTCCTTCACTTTCCGAATGGTTTCGTTGATGATGCTCAGGGTTCTCCTCTCAGCCTGAGGGAGTTTTTGCGAAAAGTTTAGTTCAGCGAAATAAATTTTTGCTGATCTAAACTTGACCCTGGTATCGCTAAGCATATTCCGCAACTGCTTAACTACGAGATCAGAATTATCGTTTCGAGAATTCACGCCAATATTTAATAATATTTTTTGGGGACTGGAATGGCCCCTGTGCCCTTTAAACATAGAGCGCAGATGATTGAATTTGGCGCCGGGGCAACACTCCACCTGGATGTCCGGATGGGGATTTCGATCAATGCGTCCTAAATTTGAACTTCCAATCATAAGGATGTTTTTACAAACATCGGGGAGGCGCAAATTCCTGTTGTCAAAATTAACTCCGCTTTTATGCCGAAACTGGGAGAATTTAGAATCAAATGAGCGGCCCGAGTTGCGGCTCGGTGATTTGACTTTCTCTGAGTACGATATACCTGGTTGAACCACACTAGAGGCAGGAGAAGGGGGGGGGGGGGAACAGAAGCAGGAGAGGACACAGAAGCAGGAGAAGAAACAGAAGGAGGAAGGGGAGTGAGAGCACTAGGAGAACCAGAGAAGAAAGGCTGAGGAGGAGTAGGAGGTAGAGGAACAAGACGAGGCGAGGCAGCGTTACTCAATTTGCGAGCATTTTCAGTCACAATATACCATTTGGAATTCTAAACTAGATACGGGGTGGTCAAAACATGTGAGGGAACTAATGGACAATTACTCTATACAGGTCACAAACATAGAAGTAGAAATGAAAGAAGGCAAAAGGTTTGTCAAAGAGAGAGTCATGGAAGATTGCAATCGAAACTGGCGATCAGGGGTTAGCGTGAAAAGATCACTGCAGGGGTTACAATATAAAGAAAAGCCAGCTTTTGAGAAGTACCTAGATGGCACCTTTGGAGGGTCACTGCTGTTCAAACTGAGATCAAGATCACTGGTGCTTCGGGGAAAAATTGGGAGAGATGGAGAAAAGGGATGCCAAATGTGCCACTCTGGAGTAGTGGAGACCCTGGAACATTTTCTCTTGGAATGTCCACAGTATATACCTCATAGAAGGTGGGGTGAAGAAACAAAGGATAGATGGCTGAAGGGGGACACGAGTGAGAGGGTAGGAATGCTTATTGAAGAAATTGAAAAAGAGGAAGTGAGGGACACTATTAAGCAGTTTATATCTGAATGCTGGGAGGAGAGGAGGGGAAGAGGGGGTGGGGTGCAGGGGGAATGATGGCCTTCTCTTATGAGGACCGCGACAAATCAGCGGCTGGCCAAAGAGTTATTATTATTATTATGGACCGGAGATGTTTGCAAATTGAGGCGCTTACTCTGAGAGAAAGAAGAAGTAGAAGGAAAAGAAGAGAGAGAAGTGCTTTGCCTTGATCTTTTCTTATTTTTCTTTTCGCGTTGGCGTAGAGGGACAACACGGGCCGGAGTTTGCTTGCTCACTCCCGTATTGTTCCTTACTCCAGACGCTGGGCGAAGTTCCGAAATGTAAGACTCATAGGCCGAAATCGTCTTATCTGTCAACTTATTTTTAAAGTTCTTTTTAGCCCAGATCAAGGCACGCGCCGAAGCGCTGTTGAAGTCTATTTTTTCGAGTCCAGGAGGTGCTCGCATAGCCAAAGTTATCTTAGACTTCAACAGGTTTAAATTTATCTTATAATGCTCAATTAAAGCATTTAACGTTTGGTTGGCCCATCCCACACTAATCTGTCGAAAAACAGAAAAAATGTGTGGGGTGGGAAGAGCCGGCTTTAGAAAGCCTCCTAACTCATCTACTTTCTTCTCCAACTGTTTCGGGAAATCCCGGTTGGCCAAATGCTGCTCTAGGAGCCCAATATGGTGCATACACTGAATCACCTGAAAAAGGGCCTTGATCAATCTAGAATAGGTCTGGAACGATTGTTCCTGGCCTCTTCCAGACTGGGCAACTCTCCTTCCCTGATGCTTCTGTCTTTTTTGAGCCATTTGAAGAATAGGTAGATGAATTTAAAATGAAATTAAAATGAAGAAATGAAATAAATTAAAATGAAACCTAGATATTACCTATTAGAGAAGATACCTGGATTGGTTGTAGTCTTCAGCAAAGGTAGAAAATAATCCGTCTGTCTCGGCGCGTTTCGCTTGGTTTGGCTTTTTCAAAGAGACTTTGAGGAAGATGATTCCAACTTTATGAGAGCATGCATGGTATATATCCATATGTGGGCTGGGGGTGTTTTTCACATCTCAGTACATAATTAAACTCGATAACAAGCTGACAAATGTCACTCATCTAATTAATTCTTTTCAATCTGAGATGTCCCAAGTTTGTTTTTCACAACTCAGTTTGTGTCGTCCAAACAAATTAGATGAAGCCCTATTGATTGGCTTCCACTGAATTTTAATCAGTCAGTGAGTGGTTTGCTTTACTGACCCCTTGAAGCCCCATTGGTTGGCTTTGGTTTAGTTTAAACAATATTTATTCAGTAATTAACATGTGTGTACATTTCACAATAACACTTGGATAACAAAGAATATGAACAACACTAGTTACAAGAGTATACACACGACAAGGAAAGCAGAATACTATGTAAAAGAGGGATTCGACAGAAAGCTAAAGCTTATGTAAGTCGTCTCCCTATCATCATATGACGTTCTCCTGTAGGTGGTTCAAATCAGCGGAAGAACCCACACGTCATCACATGACAGCCGAGCCCCCCCCCCCCCTCCTCAATTGTAACTTAGGTTACAATTTACATACTACGATTGGAGATCAAGTGGGATAAGCGTCACATGATAACAGATACAGAGTAGAGGGAGGCGCCTCGACCGCCAGACAATGCCGTGTGAAATTGTTTAAACTCCAAGGTGAAATGAAAGGAAAGGAAGAAGAGTTGAGAAGAGAACTTATAAACTGAGAGATGAAGAAGTGAAAAAGTAAATAATATAACGATATCAGCTTGAATACATGGTAGCTAGAGATTATCACCGTTAAGCGGATAGAAAAAAGCATGCATCGAAGTCAGGCCCAGGCTTCCAGTAACAGCTCACGATGAGTCGAGGACATACCATGATAACTTCTAGTTCACTTAGTTGCAAGTCGGGTGTAAGTAGACCTCGAGGTGTTAGGAGTTGAAAGACATGGGAGGGAATTCCACAACAAACATTGGTCAATGGGTCCTATTATGCCAGCTAAACCAAACTTATTTGATGCTCTCAACAGTACTGACTTTTCACAAGGAACAGTGGTCGGGGTGCAGTGATGAGTTCCGACTTATTCGAAACGCTTGCTTGACAAGATGAAGTCATGTACCACTTCAAAAATTAGACGGTTGTCATCGTTATTCAAGAATTCAGAGCCAAACAGAAGCATGGGTGTGTCGGCTACGTACGGGAGTAAATTAATCGTGTAATTACGGGCGTTAGAAAACAAAGGACAATAGAGGAGGAAGTGATCAGTAGTTTCACGTTCACCACACTGGCAGAAGGGACTGGGTGATAAGTGATTGTCGAAAAGGTGGGAGTTGAGACTACTACAATGTGTCCGCAGTCTGCAGTGGTATATTTGAGCCCTGTGCGATTTAGCATTACTATAGAACTTTGGTGGTCTTTGGTTACCATTACTGAGAAACGTTTTAAAGTTAATCAGTGATGAGTTCTCCCGGACAGGTAACGGTACTTTATTCCATTGGTCAGTAACGCTGGGGATAAAAGAAGACTGATACAGTTGCGTTCGGCAGAAAGGTACTCGATGGTTTAGACTGGATCGGAGACTATGTAATGAGTTCGTCGATGAAATAAGTGGACGGACTTTGTTGGAAATATATGGGGGTGACATATGATGATACATTTTGAAGAACTGAATTAGTTTATGTTTACGGCGTCTTTCTTGCAGGGATTCCCACCGTGTTTCCGAATATAACAAGGACTTACTGGCACTAACTGTTGCTCCGGTGATGATTCTTGCTGCTGCAATTTGTATTTTTTCGAGTTCTGCGACATTTGTCAACGAACAATTATCCCAGACAGTGTCCGCATATTCGAGAAGAGGCCTAATAAAGGCAAAATATATTTTTTCCAGGACACAGCGATCAAGGTTAAATTTATGCCTTCTCAACATGCCAATGCGAGACCAGGACTTGGCGCAAATGTGGTCAATGTGGTTGGTCCATGTACATGTATTATTTAGTACGAGTCCTAAGTGTTTGTGGTCAGAAACTTCAGATACCTGTGTGCCACTTAAATATAATGGTGGGTGAGAGTTGGGATTGCTTTTACGTGATATACACATACTTTCTGTTTTATTGGGATTGAACTCGACCAACCATGTTTTGGCCCAGTGTTCGATTGAAGCCAAATCGTTATTGATTATATCCGCGGCTTGCTCCGGGTTTTCAATAACTAGATATAAGGACGTATCATCTGCGAAGAGGCGAATACTACTGAGTAAGTCAGAGGTTATATCGTTTATGTATATCAAAAACAGTAGCGGTCCGAGTATAGACCCCTGGGGTACACCGGCATTGATTGGTCTCCATGACGATGTCTCCGAGGCTATCACAACTCGCTGCGACCTATCTACAAGATACGATTCCAAAAATAAAAGTAGTTCACCTGAGATACCAATACTCTCCAACTTGTGGATAAGACCAGCATGCCATACCTTATCAAACGCCTTACTAACATCACAAAATACAACCCTAACTTCTTTGCCTTCATCAAGCGCACGACAGAATTCGTCATAAATGTCAGTTAGTTGAAGGACGGTTGAATCTCTGGGTGTAAAACCTGACTGAAATTGACTGAGAATATTATTGTCACTCAAAAACTCCCACAGGCGTTTGAAGATACATTTTTCAAATAATTTACCAACACAGCTGATCAACGATATCGGACGATAATTAGTGACTAAGTTTGAGGGTTGTTTTTTTAAAATTGGAGAGACATTTGCCTTTTTCCACAATGTAGGAAAGTAGGAATTATTCAGTAATATGTTGAATAAAATTGAGAGTGGTTCGCAGAGAGAGGATTTACATTCTTTTAGAAGACGGGGGCTTATTTGATCGGGACCTGACGCCTTGGACACCTTTAACGACTTCATTGCGGCATATACTTCACTGCAGTGTAGGGTGATACTATCAATGCGCTGGGAAACATGGGATGGTGGATCTGGTAAGCGAGCATTCGAGTCATCAACTGTCGATATAGAGCAGAAGTATTCGTTGAATACATCAGCTTTCTCAACACTTGAAGAATATATTTTATTTTGATGAATAAGGGTGGGAATTGCTGTTGCGTTTCAGTTACCGATTAAGCTTTTTAGGGTCTTCCACCACAGTGAAGCTGGGGTTTCGTTACTTCTCAGTGTGGACTGGATTTTTGCAAGATGTTGGGCTTTAGCATTCCTGATGGCCGATACAACCTCATTCCGTTTAAGTTTATATTTGGCCCAGGCGTAAGGGAGGTTGATGCGTTTAGCAATGCGATACAGGCGTTTTCTCTGTCTCATTAATAGTCTTATTTCATTATGCATCCATTTCGGTTGATCGACTCTCGCCGTAATAAATTTGTTAGGTATATGTTTGGATGCAATATCGAGTATTTTATCAGTGAAATTAGTGACTATGGTATCGAGACATAGGGTGTCAAAAATGGAATTCCAGTCTGCTTTTGAGAAAGCCTCGTTCAATTCATCATACTTACCCTGAGAGTAAAGCCATATCCTCCTGCGGAAATAAGGGGGTTTTGGTTTCAGAAATTCGATTTCAATTGAAATTGGGCAATGATAGCGGGTCATGTCTGGAATAATTGGTTCGAGGACTTCACATGTTTTCACGTTGATTGTATCACTGACAGCATAGAGATCTAACAATGAAGCGGATGTTTCAGTAAAACAAGTTGGTTCACTCACAAGTTGTCTGAGGTTGAGGTAATTGATTATTTCAGAAAAGCTACTTCTTGGGGATCCCATTTGGTTGTCATTGAAATCACCCGTGATCATTAGGTCACCAACTGACGTATCTCTAGCTTTTTCGATGGAGGCTGATATGGCATCCCATGTATCTAGGGGACTGTTTGGTGGACGGTAAAATACTCCTAATAATAACGACCTACCCCGTTTAGTAAATACTTCAGCCCATAGGCACTCCGTATTCGGCATATCAAGATCCGATCTGTGTCGAAACGAGATGCTGTCTTTTATGTAAATGGCAACCCCACCTCCCCTTGACGAACGATCGAATCGCAATGGTTCATGGAACCCATGAAGTTGGACATCGGATGAGGTATCATTGTTCTGAAGCCATGTCTCACTGAAAGCCACAATATCAAATGATGCAAAGTCACATTGTACAATATCTAGTTTAGGTTTAAGGCTCTGAATGTTAAGATGAACTATTTTTAAAGTTTCTTGATTGTGATCTGAATTAATAGAATTTGGACCAGGGTTGGTTTCAATGTCACCTGATAATAATAAACTTATGACCGAACAGAAAAAAAACGACGTCAATAGAACCAATGCAGTTAGAACGTTTAGTAATGGCCTAGCCTTCGAGACAATCAAACAATTTGAACGATGTGGAGTTGGTTCAGTGGAATCTACACTGAGAGGGGTAATAAACACATTTGATTGCCCAATGAACAAGGCAAACATTGCAGTGAAGCTTTTATACATCTCAGCTCCACTGAGACGCAAGAGCAAGTAAATTAAGATGCATGCAGATCTATCTTTCGGCAGACAATGCCTTAAGCTTCTAGAATAAACTGTAAGGTTGTTATTTCCTATTCGGGCACGGTATAGTGCAAGAGAACACATGAAGAGAAGTTGTAGTATCGGAATTAAACTGTATTCAAGCTGGTATAAAAAGAATTGGCGTAGATTAGAGAAGAGAGTGTTTGAGTTTAAGACTAGAAAGTAAAGGTTACAAAAGGACACTAAAAAAGATTAAAGTAATAAAGTATATACAAGGTAACTTGAGTGTTTAAAATGGGGTAGATTTTCTAGACTCCCTCAACAAAGTCAAAAATTATATATTTACACATAGTGGAATATCAGTATGAGATGATGAGTTGAATGGCTACACTTTAGGCCTAAATATTGATTTCGACTTCACTCATTTCCGATAAAGGAATGTCAATGGGAAGTGCGAGATGCACAAGATTCATTAAGAATTATATATACCATTGAACCAAACAATGACACTGACAACAGGAGCGGCACGCCCTTCCTACCACGAAAGTGTCGAAAGTTGGCTGGAAGAAAGCGCCGCTACATTTGTATTACATTCAACAATGGCATGGACGAGGGTGGATCCACCCCTAATAATAGATCCATCTTGCAACAAATACGCTAACACGGATACGAGAGAAAGAAATTGCAGGACCAGCATTTGCAAGAGGGAATTAAGGGCGCTTTGGTTTAAGTAAAACCAATCGGGAGAGGTTTGCTTTCCTGGCTTCAGAAGTATGTGAAAATAATATGAAAAAATGGTTTGATAAAATATATTGAGACTAAAGAAATAAATGAAAAAAATAACGCCAAAGATCATGACGCCTCACGAATGTTATCAGTTGGAATGTATATCCCCCGACGGAGGTTTATGACGGAAAATATTTTACACCAGTAGAAATTGTGTGTTTTACCTTCTGAACCTCTACATTGTGTGAAAGGTATGAAAAATTAAAAATAAAAATAAAAATAATAATAAATAAATAAATAAATAAATAAATAAATAAATAAATAAAAATTAATAATAATAATAATAAATCAATAAATATATAAATAAATAATAATTTTATTTAGGAAATACATAGACCTGATTGAAATTGGAACCTATTTTGTTTTAGGGCATATATGAACTCTGGCACTCGCCTGTGTGTGTTTGAGGTTAAAAAATCGCACTGGCACAGACATTTCCTACTGAAACGTTTTTTTCTTTTAATATGCCGCCGAAAAATTGTTTTCATTTACTGAACCCTGATGGGTTTCAAACATGACAGAAAAGTACATAAAACTGATTTAAACTAAGTGATGAGCTTAGGAACTGGTTAAACTGACTGGCAATAATTGATGTTATTCATTGATGGGCTCTAATTTAGTCCTTACAAGGATGTTACGCAAGCTTTTGTTTTTCTTATAGGCGATGACAGGTCGAAGATTCAAAGGTTCATTTAATTTAGCATTGGTAAAATTGAATTCATCTTTTAACATTTTTGCTATTTCGATATTCATTCTGTTGTACGTTAAAGTGAAAGGAATGATGGACCTCCTTTCGCATTCGCCATCGATATGTTCATACCAAATGGCCAGAGGGTTTGAAGCGTATTGATCCAAAAAGCTTCACGTTTTTTTCTAAATTCATCCGTTTCTTCTAATGTGTCTTTAATTGGTGGTTGTTCAATTGGGTGGATTTCGAAATCGTCCAAAGAATGGCCAGGAAGGTTGAAATGTTGTGCTACTGGGGCATCAGCATTATGTTTTATATCCTGTTTGTGTCTAGTAGCACGTTCTCGGAAAGGATTTTGACTTTGACCAACATACTGTTTCCGACATCGCTTACAAGTGATAAGGTAAATAATGTTTGGTGAATCACAATGGAGGGGGTTACGGATCTGATAATGATTTTTCGTTTGTTCGGAGGAAAATTCCTCTTTCTGATCAGGCATAAAAGTATGCAGTCTACAACGAGGCTTTTTGCAATTAAATACCGCGCCACTACTCTTTTGCAACGGTCTGTTGTGTTCAATCTTCAGTGGTTCGAAATCGGTAGTTTCAGCTGGACTTTCGAGCTTTTTCAAGGTTTGGGATTTCAGGCTACGCAAAAGGCGCAGCGAGTACCCTCTCGATCTGAGGGCGCCAAATAGAGCAGAACACGCCTCATTGGGTACAGAGTGAACGAAGAACTGAAAAGGACCATAAAGGTTAGAAAAGCTAAATGTGCTGCATACAGGAGAAGTAGAAAACTTAAGGGGGTGGAAAGCAATGAGGCCATGGTAGCAAAGGAAGAGTACCAACAAGCACGAAATAAAGTAAACAAGATTAAAGACGACAACCGGAGAGTGCGAAATAGCAGTCTTATTAGGACGATAAGAACGACAGGGGGGTCGAGTCCGAGCGTATTTTGGAAATGGGTGAACAAACGTAACAAAGGGAATAACCAACAGAGCATTAAAGCAGATGGCAGAGTTACAGAAGAGCGAGATCAAATCGCATTAGAACTAGTCAAGCACTGGGAAAAGGTAAACGATAAGCTATGGGGCATGGGGAACCCACCGGAGTGTCCGAACCAGGTCGAGGAAAATCTCTCGGACTTCGTGTGCAGCGAAATCAAAACTGAGGAGGTGCGAAGGGTGATCTCAAAATTGAGGAATGGAAAAGCGGGAGAGGTGGACGAAATTCCTAACGAGTTTATCAAAAAAGGGGGAGAGGAACTCTTGGAAAGCCTAACTGCCCTATTCAATTTAGCCATAGAAAAACAAGAGGTCCCAAAGGAGTGGAGGGAAAGTAAAGTGACATTTATTCACAAAAGGGGGGAAAAAGACGTCTTGGATAACTATCGAGGGATCTTTGTCAGCAGCAACATTGGAAAAGTCTTTTGTAAAGTCCTGTATGGGAGATTAGAGGAGGTGATTAAGGAGAAGGGTTTTTGGGGAGAAATTCAGAATGGCTTCAGGAAGGGAAGGAGAGTCACTGACCATCTTTTCACGCTATCCCAAATGATAGAATCCGCGAAAGCAAAAAAGAAAAAAGATGCTCATGGCCTTTTTGGATGTTAAAAAGGCATACGATAGAGTATGGAGGGAGGGTATGTGGCGCAAGCTGGAGGCTCTGGGCTTGGGGGCGAGTTTGTTGGGATTATAAAAGCATTATATAAAGATGTACAGAGTGAACTTAGCCTGGGTAACATTACAACAAAGCGTGTGCCTATGGAGATAGGCCTAAAACAGGGGTGTATCCTTTCGCCAATTCTTTTTGCATTGTACATCAAAGGTTTAGGAGATGAACTCCTGCATAGCGACGAGGGGGTGGCAGTTGGTGACTTGAAGATCCCAGGGCTATTTTTTTGCAGACGATATGGTGCTAGTGTCAGAAAGCGAAGAGGGGTTAGAGAAGATGCTTGGAATTGTTGGGAAATATGGGAGCAAATGGAGACTCGAACTTAATGAAAGCAAGAGCAAAGTTATACCCGTGGGCCGCAAACTGAACCCCACTCGAAGGTGGAGAGTGGGGGAGTTATGCATTCCGGAAGGTAGCAGTAGACTTCTTAGTGTAGGAGAGACTAGTGACTATGAATACCTGGGGTAAACATAAACATCACAGGAAGAGGCATCTACCGAAACCACACAAATAAATTGATTCTGAAGGGGAAGCGAATCCTTAACCAAATGAAATTATAGGGAGAAACAGTTTCAATAAGGTTTTCGTGGGGAAAACCATTTGGGAAATGGTGGGTCTGCCTAGTATAACATACGGTACGGAAGTTATACCCCTAAACCAGACAGCTGTTAAGAGCTTGGAAATCTTGCAGAACGATGCAGGCCGATGGATAACAGGCTCGAGTAATGCCGCAGCACTAGAAACAATCAGGGGCGAGCTTGGGTGGATGAGGATCAAGGACATGATAGACCTATTGAAACTCGGTTATCTTAATTATTTGGTAAATCTCCCCGATAGCCGATGGTGTAAAGTAATGTTCCTGAGAACTTTCAACTCAAATATCAAGACGGGGTGGCTGGTCCAAGTGAGGGAGCTAGTAGAAAACTACTCAATGGAGATCTCGGACCTTGACGTTGGGGCAAACCAGGGCAAAAAGATCGTCAGAGAAAGGGTCATGGAGGATTGTAACCGTAATTGGCGAGAGGGGGTCAAATCAAAGAGATCTTTGGGTGGCCTGCGTGATAAAGAGAAGCCTGGTTTTGAAGAGTACCTTGATGGCACCTTTGGGGGGGTCACTGTTGTTCAAGCTGAGGTCACGGTCCCTGGAGCTGAGGGGAAAAATTGGGAAACACAGTGAAAAGGAGTGCCAGATGTGTAACGTGGGCTTGGTGGAGACCCTGGAACACTTTCTTATAGAATGTCCAAAATACCAGTCTAAAAGAACAAGATTCACGGGGAGTATAATGGAGAAGTGGGATGGGAGAATGAAGGACATGTGGATGGGGGCGACTCAAAGGAGAGGGTTAATATACTAATCGGAGAGATTGGGAAGAATGGGGCAAGGGATGTCATCAAGCAGTTCGTCTCCGAGTGTTGGGAGGAGAGAAGAAGCGCGGAAATAGGGGGAGGCAGTTGGTAGAACATGGGTAACCAAGGCCTTCTCGTACGAGAACCGCGACAAATCAGCGGCCGGCCGAAGTGTTATTATTATCATTGAAATTTACCTTATCACTTGAATTGCGGTGGAAACGAATGAGCTGTGATTTGATGATACCTTTAAATGTATGTTGAGGATGAAATGATTTTGTGTGCAACAATTGATGAGAATCAGTTGGTTTAAAATATACTTTATAATCTAAATGACCGGACGCCTGAAATTGCTTGCCTTTATACACGGTCACATCGAGAAAATCAACAGAATTTTCACTGATAGTAGCTTTTAATTTAATATTTGGATCGTGATTGTTCAAAATTTCTAAAAAATCATCAAAATCTTCTTTTGAATGTTCCCAAATAATAAAAATGTCATCTAAATACCTGAGATATACGAGAGGATGCTTTGCACATTTGCTTAAGGCATTTTCCTCCCAATCCGCTACATAAATGCTTGCAAAATTAGGACTGAATCTTTTGCCCATAGGACAACCCATTATCTGTAGAAAATATTCTCCATTGAATTGAAAGTCATTACCTTTTAAGCTCAGCTCTAAAAGATCCAAAATTTGTTCATGCGGGCGTTTCGCATCCGGATATTTTTCAAATGCATTTTTAACTGATTTAACACCTTTATCAATATCAATGTTCGTATACATACTGTCGATATCCAAAGTAGCGAGAATTGCATTTTCCGATATTTTCAATTTCGAAATTTTTGACAGGAAATCCTGTGTATTTTTTAGATAGCTCGGATGTCTATTTGCTATTCGTATCATACGATAATCAATTAATTCCGAGATCGCATAAGATTCCGAATTACAATCTGATACAATTGGCCTCCCGGGTGGAGTTAAGTCCTCCGTCCATGAAGAACGGTCCTTGTGGATCTTTCGTAGGATATAAAATTGTCTTGTTTGAGCACTGAGCTTAGCTGTTAAATATTTCAATTGTTTTTTTGGTAATGTGACCTTCATCGAGGAGAAATTTTAAGATCTTATTGAATTTTTCGATATTACTAGGCCAAATAAGTGAATCTATTTTCTTATAATGTTTAGTATTGCTGAGTTGTCTCATGGCTTCCTTTATATAATTATCCCGAGATAGTACATCTACCGACCCACCTTTGTCGGCTGGTTTAATTACTAATCTCTTATTTTTACGAAGTTTCGTGAGGGCTCTCCGTTCATCAGCTGTTAAATTGTCTTTATTGGAGAGTATGTTCATAATGAACACCTTTTGGGTGATTCGTTTGCTAGCCTCAATAATTTCGGGATCTACTTCCCTATCTGGAGGTGACCAACCAGATGATTCTGTAAAGTTCTGGAGTTTCTAAAGCGGTCTGCTAATTTCATTTGCCTGAGAAAATTACAGTTGTATGATGGTAAATTTGTTTGGTTACCAGTTTTAGGCTTTGGTGTTGGTACAAAAGTTAAACCGCGATCTGAAAGAGATTTCTCTTGGGTTGTTAGGTCATTGGTGCCAGACAGATTAACCACATTAGTTCCTAATCCCACATCTGTTAGGCGGTTGTTACCTTTGCCTTTACTCAGTTTAAATTTAGGTGGTTCACCCAGTGATCGTACATAATATTGGCGGTTCTCGTGGTCCAATGGATTAAATCCCGAGCAACATCAAACTTCGCGTCATCAATTTTTGGTATAACGTTAACGTCCTTCACTTTCCGAATGGTTTCGTTGATGATGCTCAGGGTTCTCCTCTCAGCCTGAGGGAGTTTTTGCGAAAAGTTTAGTTCAGCGAAATAAATTTTTGCTGATCTAAACTTGACCCTGGTATCGCTAAGCATATTCCGCAACTGCTTAACTACGAGATCAGAATTATCGTTTCGAGAATTCACGCCAATATTTAATAATATTTTTTGGGGACTGGAATGGCCCCTGTGCCCTTTAAACATAGAGCGCAGATGATTGAATTTGGCGCCGGGGCAACACTCCACCTGGATGTCCGGATGGGGATTTCGATCAATGCGTCCTAAATTTGAACTTCCAATCATAAGGATGTTTTTACAAACATCGGGGAGGCGCAAATTCCTGTTGTCAAAATTAACTCCGCTTTTATGCCGAAACTGGGAGAATTTAGAATCAAATGAGCGGCCCGAGTTGCGGCTCGGTGATTTGACTTTCTCTGAGTACGATATACCTGGTTGAACCACACTAGAGGCAGGAGAAGGGGGGGGGGAACAGAAGCAGGAGAGGACACAGAAGCAGGAGAAGAAACAGAAGGAGGAAGGGGAGTGAGAGCACTAGGAGAACCAGAGAAGAAAGGCTGAGGAGGAGTAGGAGGTAGAGGAACAAGACGAGGCGAGGCAGCGTTACTCAATTTGCGAGCATTTTCAGTCACAATATACCATTTGGAATTCTAAACTAGATACGGGGTGGTCAAAACATGTGAGGAAACTAATGGACAATTACTCTATACAGGTCACAAACATAGAAGTAGAAATGAAAGAAGGCAAAAGGTTTGTCAAAGAGAGAGTCATGGAAGATTGCAATCGAAACTGGCGATCAGGGGTTAGCGTGAAAAGATCACTGCAGGGGTTACAATATAAAGAAAAGCCAGCTTTTGAGAAGTACCTAGATGGCACCTTTGGAGGGTCACTGCTGTTCAAACTGAGATCAAGATCACTGGAGCTTCGGGGAAAAATTGGGAGAGATGGAGAAAAGGGATGCCAAATGTGCCACTCTGGAGTAGTGGAGACCCTGGAACATTTTCTCTTGGAATGTCCACAGTATATACCTCATAGAATAAAATTTACTGGAAGAATAATGCAGAAGTGGGGTGAAGAAACAAAGGATAGATGGCTGAAGGGGGACACGAGGGAGAGGGTAGGAATGCTTATTGAAGAAATTGAAAAAGAGGAAGTGAGGGACACTATTAAGCAGTTTATATCTGAATGCTGGGAGGAGAGGAGGGGAAGAGGGGGTGGGGTGCAGGGGGAATGATGGCCTTCTCTTATGAGGACCGCGACAAATCAGCGGCTGGCCAAAGAGTTATTATTATTATTATGGACCGGAGATGTTTGCAAATTGAGGCGCTTACTCTGAGAGAAAGAAGAAGTAGAAGGAAAAGAAGAGGGAGAAGTGCTTTGCCTTGATCTTTTCTTATTTTTCTTTTCGCGTTGGCGTAGAGGGACAACACGGGCCGGAGTTTGCTTGCTCACTCCCGTATTGTTCCTTACTCCAGACGCTGGGCGAAGTTCCGAAATGTAAGACTCATAGGCCGAAATCGTCTTATCTGTCAACTTATTTTTAAAGTTCTTTTTAGCCCAGATCAAGGCACGCGCCGAAGCGCTGTTGAAGTCTATTTTTTCGAGTCCAGGAGGTGCTCGCATAGCCAAAGTTATCTTAGACTTCAACAGGTTTAAATTTATCTTATAATGCTCAATTGAAGCATTTAACGTTTGGTTGGCCCATCCCACACTAATCTGTCGAAAAACAGAAAAAATGTGTGGGGTGGGAAGAGCCGGCTTTAGAAAGCCTCCTAACTCATCTAATTTCTTCTCCAACTGTTTCGGGAAATCCCGGTTGGCCAAATGCTGCTCTAGGAGCCCAATATGGTGCATACACTGAATCACCTGAAAAAGGGCCTTGATCAATCTAGAATAGGTCTGGAACGATTGTTCCTGGCCTCTTCCAGACTGGGCAACTCTCCTTCCCTGATGCTTCTGTCTTTTTTGAGCTATTTGAAGAATAGGTAGATGAATTTAAAATGAAATTAAAATGAAGAAATGAAATAAATTAAAATGAAACCTAGATATTACCTATTAGAGAAGATACCTGGATTGGTTGTAGTCTTCAGCAAAGGTAGAAAATAATCTACATACATCTGGTCAATTATATACTAATCCTAACATTGCTCTGGTCTGCTGGTAAGCCCTGGGGCTTTACGGCAGAGTAAGGTAATGTGAGGATTGGTAACATGACAATATTAGTAAACATTAGTACATTGATTGCCACCCTGAGTTACCCCTCCCCTAGGCTGATGCCTAAACATGGGTTAATTGTATACATCTGGTCAATTATATAGTAATCCTAACATTGCTTTGCTCTGCCGGTAAGCCCTGGGGCTTTACGGCGGAGTAAAGTAATGTGGGGATTAGTAATATGACAATATTAGTAAATATTAGTACATTGATTGCCACCGTGAGTTACCCCTCCCCTAGGCTGATGCCTAAATATGGGTTAATTGTATATACCTGGTAAGCCCATGGCCTTTACAGCAGAGTAAAGTAATGCGATGACTAGTAATATGACAATATTATGTAAATATTAATATATTGATTGCACCCTCAGTTACCCCTCCCCTAGGCTGATGCCTAAATATGGGTTAATTGTATATACCTGGTAAGCCCCTGGCCTTTACAGCAAAGTAAATTAATGTGAGGATTAGTAACATGACCATATTAGTAAAAATTAGTAAATTGATTGCCACACTGAGTTACCCCTCCCCTAGGCTGATGCCTAAATATGGGTTAATTGTATATATCTGGTAAGCCCCTGACCTTTACAGCAGAGCAGAGTAATGCGGGGACTGGTAACATGACAATATTAATAAACATTAGTAATTGTAGGAACATTAAACAGCTCTTTAAGAGTAAAGTAATGTGAGGATTAGTAATATGACAATATTAGTAAGTATTAGTAAATTGATTGCTTCCTTGAGTTACCCCTCAACTAGGCTGATGCCTAAATGTGGGTTAATTGTATACATCTGGTCAATTATATACTAATCCTAACATTGCTTTACTTTGCTGGTAAGCCCTGGGGCTTTACGGCAGAGTAAAGTAACGTGAGGATTGGTAACATGACAATATTGGTGAATATTAATACATTGATTGCCCTGAGTTACCCTTCCCCTAGGCTGATGCCTAAATATGGGTTAATTGTATATACCTAGAAAGCCCCGGATCTTTACAGTAGAGAGAGTAATATGAGGATTAGTAATTTGACAATACTAGTAAATATTAGAATATAGATTGCCACCCTGAGTTACACCTCCCTAGGCTGATGCCTAAACTTGGGTTAATTGTATATACCTGGTAAGTCCCTGGCCCTTACGGCAGAGTGAAGTAATGTGAGGATCAATAACATGACAATATTAGTAAACATTAGTAAATTGATTGCTTCCCTTAGTTACCCCTTCCCTAGGCTGATGCCTAAATATGGGTTAATTGTATACATCTGGTCAATTATATACTAGTCCTAGCATTGCTCTAGTCTGCTGGTAATCCCTGGGGCTTTACAGTACAGTAGAGTGAAGTAATGTTGGGATTGGTAACATGACAATATTAGTAAATATTAGTACATTGATTGCCACCCTGCGTTACCCCCCCCCCCTACGCTGATGCCTAAATATGGGTTAATTGTATACATCTGGTCAATTATATACTAATCCGAACAGTGCTTTGCTCTGCTGGTAAGCCCTGGGGCCTTACAGCAGAGTAGAGTAATGTGAGGATTGGTAACATGACAATATTAGTAAATATTAGTCAATTGATTGCCACCGTGAGTTACCCCTCCCTTAGGCTGATGCCTAAATATGGGTTAATTGTATATACCTGGTAAGCCCCTGGCCTTTACGGCGGAGTGAATTAATGTGAGGATTAGTAACATGACAATATTAATAAATATTAGTGCATTGATTGCCACGCTGAGTTACCCCTCCCCTAGGCTGATGCCTAAATATGGGTTAATTGTATACATCTGGTCAATTATATACTAATCCTAACAGTGCTTTGCTCTGCTGGTAAGCCCTGGGGCTTTACAGCAGAGTAGAGTAATGTGAGGATTGGTAATAGGACAACATTAGTAAATATTAGTCAATTGATTGCCACTGTGAGTTACCCCTCCCTTAGGCTGATGCCTAAATATGGGTCAATTGTATATACCTGGTAAGCCCATGGCCTTTACAGCAGAGTAAAGTAATGTGATGACTAGTAACATGACATATTATGTAAATGTTAGTAAATTGATTGCCACCGTGAGTTACCCCTCGCCTAGGCTGATGTCTAAATATGGGTTAATTGTATATACCTGGTAAGCCCAGGATCCTTGCAGCAGAGCAAAGTAATGTGAGGATTAGTAATATGACAATATTAGTAAATATTAGTATATTGATTGCACCCTGAGTTACCCCTCCCCTAGACTGATGCCTAAATATGGGTTAATTGTACATACCTGGTAAGCCCCTGACCTTTACAGCAGAGTAAATTAATGTGAGGATTAGTAATATGACAATATTAGTAAATATTAGTAAAATAAGTAAATTGATCGCCACCCTGAGTTACCCCTCCCCTAGGCTGATGCCTAAATATGGGTTAATTGTATATACCTGGTAAGCCCCTGGCCTTTACAGCAGAGTAAAGTAATGTGAGGACTGGTAACATGACAATATTATTCCTCACTTGTAAGTACACGACGATATTATCTGGCATTGAACGATATTATCTGGCATTGAATGAACCACTTAGCTATATCAAGGTCAATCCTCTTAAGAAAGTCACACGGACACAAATTTTGTTTTCTGGGCTATTGACACAGTTGTGTGGTCCCATTTAATCAATATGTTACTGACATAATTATGTCACACAGTATCAATTCACTCACTTATGTCGGATAAAGGTGCTATCAATCAGATTCCTCGTTTCACCCATTGTTGGAGTAGCTGTATCTGTTGGAATTGAAAAGAAATCGTGAACCACGCGTCACGAGCTACTATTGTTGTATAACAATTTTGTTCTTATTAAGGACTATGTCACTTTTCTTGCGAATATTCTGTTTCAAGTTAATGAACAAGTGTTCGGGCATTATCGTGTATAGAAGAATAATAAAAAACTTATTATTCTTCGATTCAAAATTCGCTCATTTTGCTGCGTAAGTTCTGACATATCACCTGTCCTTGAATACTTGGATTACATAGTTTTTACACACCATGCTCCATTTTAGACATAACTATAGTAAGTAAACACTCCATCAGCGACATACTGCCATATCCGTGTGCATGTCGCGACCTGAGTTCCATACTGTGTCCAGGTACTAAGGAATTCCATTGCTTGTAGAGCAATGGAGTTCCTTAGTGCTTGGACACAGTGTCGCGATATGTCTTCTTTGTCGTGTTTTCGTGTTCTGCAATACAATAGAGACATTATTATTATCTGATGATTACTGTAACTCCTACTCCTCGTGTTGACATCGTCATCGAAATTTGCACTAAAGACTGTCTGTATCAAGAATAGTATTTGTACTAATCATCGATTGATCTACCCAAACACGATTAGTGATGTTCTGTTATTAGCTCCCAGTTTCCACTTTATCCAAAATATTTACATTTTTTTTATTTCTCCGTCTCAGCTTGATACGTTTATGTTCTTTTATCCTCGACAGACAGTGACAATCAATCCATTTTGGATATTCATCAAATCAACTGTATTTTTTAGTATACAATCTTAACTATTTGCCTGCTTGAGCTTACTTTTGCTTATCGTCCCAACTGTGCCATCAGGTTACAAACAGATCAATATGTGTTCCCTTGAATCTTATAGAGCTCGGATTGGAAGTTTCAACTTGAATATTCTTTGTAGGAGTACAAAATGTAAACTATCAAAAATGAGTTTCACTCGTAGCTCGATCTACCACCTTTTGTACCTCCTAGGTGTCGGATTGAATCAAAGCCTTAACGCTGCGTTCACCTTGCTCATCGCAGTGCTCAGCAATTTGGGGTTGTTTCGCTCAAAGTTCCACAGCATCGACACTCTCAACATTGCACCCTCAAAGAGAATGCACTTACTGGTATCTTTTATCCTTGTTACCATGTTGTTCAGTGTGACATGGTGACATTGAAACCAATCCCGGCCCAAGCTCTGCCAACTCGGATCTCATCCACAATACCCTGAAAATTATGCATTTGAACATTCAGAGCCTAAAACCCAAAGTAGACATAATCCAATACGAATTCGCGTCATTCGATATTGTGGCCTTATCTGAGACATGGCTGGACGAGAATGACGCAAAATCCGTCATTATGGTACCCGGATTCCAGGAGCCACAGCGACATGACCGTTCTACAAGAGGAGGTGGGGTAGCGATATACATAAAAGATGGAATACCGTTTCGACCACGGCCTGACCTACATAATCTAAACACAGAGTGTCTTTGGGTGGAAGTGTTCACACAGCGAACTGAATCATTTTTGGTAGGGGTATTTTATCGTCCACCGAACAGTCCGAATGAGACATGGGAGGCCATATCTGAATCCATTCAAAAAGCTCGGGATACGTCAATTGCTGACCTCATTATAACAGGCGACTTTAATGACAACCAGATGTCGTCATCAAGAGGTGGCGTTTTTGAAATCCTACGTTATTTCAATCTTAGACAAGTCGTGAGCGAACCGACCTGTTTTTCGGAGACTTCGGCATCACTACTGGATTTATTTGTTCTCAGTGATTCCTTATGTATGAAAAACTGTGAGGTCCTTGAACCGATCATTCCAGATATGAAACGATATCATTGTCCAATCTCGCTTGAATTGGAGTTCCTGAAACCACCGCCCTTATCATTCAAGAGGCGTGTCTGGGATTATTCGCAGGGTAATTATGAAGCATTGAATGAGGCACTCTCCGAAGTCTACTGGGAGTCCATCTTCGACGACCAAGTTCTTGACAATATCGTTTCTAAGTTCACCGATAAATTACTCGATCTGGCATCCAAACATATACCAAACAAAATTGCCACTGTTCGTACAAATCAGCCCAAATGGATGCATAATGAAATACGGTTGCTTCTCAGACAGCGTAAACGTTTGTATCGCATTGCCAAACGTTCAAATACTCAGAATGCCTGGGCAAATTATAAACACAAAAGGAACCAAGTTGTTTCGGAAATAAGGAAAGCCAAAGCCTTTTACTTGTCCAAACTTCAAACCACTCTAATGAGTAGAGAAACACCGCCGTCACAATGGTGGAAAACACTTAAATCAGTCATCGGGAATGCTAAAACTGAGATTCCTACCCTTGCCCATTCCGACCAGATATACTCGTCTAATGTTGAAAAAGCTGAAGTGCTCAATGATCACTTCAGCTCAATTTCAACGGTTGATGATTCAAATGCTTCTCTGCCTAATAAGTCTTCACATGCTCGTCCGACCATTAGTTCTATCACCCTGCAAAGTAACGAAGTATACGCTGCAATGAGATCAATTAAAATCTCTAAGGCATCTGGTCCAGACTTGGTTAGCCCGCGTCTTATAAAAGAATGCAAATCATCCCTTTGTGAGCCACTCACTGTTTTATTCAATATATTACTGAACAAATCATATTTTCCATTGTTGTGGAAAAGGGCGAATGTCACACCGATTCTAAAAAAACAACCGTCCAATTCTGTTACTAACTATAGGCCAATTTCCTTGATTAGTTGCGTTGGAAAACTACTTGAGAAATGTGTTTTTAAACGGTTATGGGAATTCCTTACTGACAATAACGTTCTCAGTCAATTTCAGTCTGGTTTTACACCAGGTGATTCGACGGTTCTTCAACTCACAGATATTTATGATGAATTCTGTCGTGCTCTGGACGAAGGCAAAGAGGTTAGAGTTGTATTTTGCGATATCAGTAAGGCCTTCGACAAAGTATGGCATGCTGGTTTAATACACAAGCTAGAAAACATCGGGGTCTCTGGTGAACTTCTGCTATTTCTTCAATCGTACCTTACAGACAGATTACAGCGAGTTGTTGTAGCGTCTGCGACATCGTCCTGGAGAAGTATAAATGCCGGTGTTCCACAAGGATCTATACTTGGTCCTTTGCTGTTCCTTATATACATTAATGACTTAACTAGTGATATTATGAGCAGCATACGCTTATTTGCGGACGATACTTCGTTATATTTAATTATTGAAAATCCAGAACAAGCCTCGAGGGTAATCAATCATGATCTGGTCTCAATTGAAAATTGGGCAAGACTATGGTTGGTTGAGTTTAATCCCAGTAAAACCGAAAGCATGTTAATATCTCGTAAAAGTAATTCTGCTATCCACCCTCCCTTGCAGTTCGTCGGTTCTACGATATCTGAGGTCCCTGATCATAAACATCTTGGAGTAATACTTAACAGCACATGTACATGGAATGATCACATCGATCATATCTGCACCAAAGCCTGGTCCAGGATAGACTTACTAAGGAAGCAGAAATTCTACTTGGATCGTAGCGTCTTAGAAAAAATATATTTTGCCTTTGTCAGGCCTCTTCTTGAATATGCTGACACTGTCTGGGACAACTGTTCCTTGACTAATGTTCAGGAAATGGAGAAAATACAAATAGCAGCGGCAAGGATTGTCACTGGAGCGACCGTCAGTGCCAGTAAGTCCTCACTTTACACGGAAACGGGTTGGGAGCCCCTCGTAGATAGGCGGCGAAAACATAAATTAATACAATTTTTCAAAATGTACCATCATATGGTTCCTCCCTATTTATCTAGTAAAATCCCGCCTCTTGTTTCTTCGATTAATCCTTCATTAAATCTTCGGTCAAGTCAAAATCACCGCATTCCATTTTGTAGAACCGAACTGTACAGGTCTTCTTTTATACCTAATGCAACTGAACAATGGAATAATTTACCTGTTGTGGTCCGTGAAAACCCATCACTGACAAATTTTAAGATTTTTCTTAATGCCGGTAATAGACGACTACCAAATTTTTACCTTAAATCGAAATCCCGTATAGCCCAAATATACCACTGTAGATTACGACTTCGGTGTAGCAATTTAAAGTCCCATTTGTACCTTAACCACCTATCACCCACTGACTTATGTCAGTGTGGTGAGCAAGAGACATCTGATCATTTTTTCTTGAATTGTCCAGTGTTCGCAGTTGCTCGCTCTGCTACAATTAATCTTCTCCCATTCGACGTGGTCACCACTATACTTCTTTATGGTTCGGAATATCTAAGTGACGATGAGAACCGCCTCATTTTTGAAGCGGTACACGACTTTATACTGACTAGTAAAAGATTCACTCTTGATACCAATGTAGCATCGGGTCACCTCGTATAAAAAATAAGATGTATTAGGAATGTGCTACATTTAGTTAGTCATTGAAGTTGACGACACACACAATATCCACTCCACGCAATACGTTGTCAACCTACAAGTAATCGACTCCAATCCGACTTAACCTGTCTTGTAAATTCTTGTGGGAAGTTATGCTCAAGCAGGCTCATATATTTCGTTAACGTACGGCGGCTATGCCCGCATTTCGGTTCACAAGGGGACTTGTGAACTGACGGGCGGACGTGGCCGTTGTACGTTGAAGTAATTCATGATCAACATTGACTTGTACTGTCTGTATAAATTTCTCTTATCTGCCATTGTCATTGTGCTTGTAATTTCGTATTGTGGAGACGGCCTTGTATAAGCTCAAAGCTTACTGCCGAATCCACGCCGATGTTTATACCATCTTTGTGTATACTGTTATTGACATTTATTGACATTTTTTTTTTTGAATAAATACTGTTTAAACTAAACTAAAATAATCCGTCTGTCTCGGCGCGTTTCGCTTGGTTTGGCTTTTTCAAAGAGACTTTGAGGAAGGTGATTCCAACTTTGGGAGAGCATGCATGGTATATATCCATATGTGGGCTGGGGGTGTTTTTCACATCTCAGTACATAATTAAACTCGATAACAAGCTGACAAATGTCACTCATCTAATTAATTCTTTTCAATCTGAGATGTCCCAAGTTTGTTTTTCACAACTCAGTTTGTGTCGTCCAAACAAATTAGATGAAGCCCTATTGATTGGCTTCCACTGAATATTAATCAGTCAGTGAGTGGTTTGCTTTACTGACCCCTTGAAGCCCCATTGGTTGGCTTTGGTTTAGTTTAAACAATATTTATTCAGTAATTAACATGTGTGTACATTTCACAATAACACATGGATAACAAAGAATATGAACAACACTAGTTACAAGAGTATACACACGACAAGGAAAGCAGAATACTATGTAAAAGAGGGATTCGACAGAAAGCTAAAGCTTATGTAAGTCGTCTCCCTATCATCATATGACGTTCTCCTGTAGGTGTTTCAAATCAGCGGAAGAACCCACACGTCATCACATGACAGCCGAGCCCCCCCCCCCCCCCCCCTCCTCAATTGTAACTTAGGTTACAATTTACATACTACGATTGGAGATCAAGTGGGATAAGCGTCACATGATAACAGATACAGAGTAGAGGGAGGCGCCTCGACCGCCAGACAATGCCGTGTGAAATTGTTTAAACTCCAAGGTGAAATGAAAGGAAAGGAAGAAGAGTTGAGAAGAGAACTTATAAACTGAGAGATGAAGAAGTGAAAAAGTAAATAATATAACGATATCAGCTTGAATACATGGTAGCTAGAGATTATCACCGTTAAGCGGATAGAAAAAAGCATGCATCGAAGTCAGGCCCAGGCTTCCAGTAACAGCTCACGATGAGTCGAGGACATACCATGATAACTTCTAGTTCACTTAGTTGCAAGTCGGGTGTAAGTAGACCTCGAGGTGTTAGGAGTTGAAAGACATGGGAGGGAATTCCACAACAAACATTGGTCAATGGGTCCTATTATGCCAGCTAAACCAAACTTATTTGATGCTCTCAACAGTACTGACTTTTCACAAGGAACAGTGGTCGGGGTGCAGTGATGAGTTCCGACTTATTCGAAACGCTTGCTTGACAAGATGAAGTCATGTACCACTTCAAAAATTAGACGGTTGTCATCGTTATTCAAGAATTCAGAGCCAAACAGAAGCATGGGTGTGTCGGCTACGTACGGGAGTAAATTAATCGTGTAATTACGGGCGTTAGAAAACAAAGGAATAATAATAATTCTTCTAGGCTTGACAATGGCGGCGAGTTGAGCTTTTTATACTGGGAGCGTTTTTTGAAACATAATGGAGAATTTCAGTGAAAGTTTGGGTCAAAACGAAATCTTGAGAATCGGCTTGACATATGAAGTTTGTTGATTTGATTGATTGCGTTCTCAATGGATCTTTGATGACAATTCTGAGGCCACCAACATACAGATAATACTGAGGTTTCGTAATTTCGTGACAAAAATGCGAAATACCCAAATGTAGATGGAAGTGGGAGATAAACAAATATCCGACAGGCGTACACGGGCCCGTGATTCCAGTGGAAACACCTCAGTTGAACAACTTTCAAAAAAACTTAAAGAAAGTGATTCTCTAAGTGAATCATTCACTGAATTTGACTCAAGTTTATTTATTATGGCATCATCAACACCTCAAACCCAAACACAAACTCAGACGCAGACGCCAGCTGTAGGCAACATCATCTCTGCTTTCATGGATTCAACAGTCCAGGGTGTCTTTAAAAGTATTATTTCTACAGCAATCAGTGAGCATATAGGACACCTTGAGAGACGAATTGAGAATCTTGAGCTCGCTATTGAGGCTAAAGATGCCAAGATTATCGAATTGGAAAATGATCTCGATGATCTCAAGCAATATGGTATGAGGAACTCCTTAAGAATATCTGGTATTCCAGAGAAGGCAGCAGGTGAAGAGAACACAGATGATGTCATTCTTGATGTGGCGAACAAGTTGGGCGTCTCGGTTGATCTGGTAGACATTGAGAGGAGTCATCGTTCTGGGCGTCGTGTTGAGGGAGCCCGTTTTCCACGGTCTATTCTCGTGAAGTTCGTCAGTTATCGAACCAGGAACTTGTTTTATAGGGCTAAACGTAAACTGAAAGGTATTCGTTCTCTTGAAAGAGTGTACATAAATGAACATCTGACAACGACTAGATCCAGCATGGCCAAGCGATGTCGGGAATATGTTAAAGATAAGAAGTTGAGAGAAACTTGGACTCATGATGGAGTGATTTTTGTTAAATTAACAAATGAATCTATTCTTAGAATCACTACTCCACAGGATCTCCTAAAGGTGGAAAATTCCTTCAGCTAGGATTGGTATACATTATTTTCTATAATAGTTCCACATAATTCCAAATCCGTCCTGTCCCCATCTTGACTAAGATGATACTTTAGTGTTTTTTTGTAATTCAACCTAAATATGGGTCAATTGTATATACCTGGTAAGCCCCTGGCCTTTACAGCAAAGTAAAGTAATGTGAGGATTGGTAATATGACAATATTAGTAAATATTAGTAAACTGATTGCACCCTGAGCTACCCCTCCCCAGGACTAATGCCCAAATATGGGTTATTGTTTATACCCAGTAAGCCCCGGATCTTTACAGTAGAGTAAGTAATGTGAGGATTAGTAATATGAAAATATTAGTAAACATTAGCAAATTGATTGCCACCCTGAGTTACCCCTCCCCCAGGCTGATGCCTAAATATGGGTTAATTGTATATACCTGGTAAGCCCCTGGCCTTTACAGCAGAGTAAAGTAATGCGAAGACTAGTAACATGACAATATTAGTAAATATTAGTAATTGTAGGAACATTAAACAGCTCTTTAAGAGTAAAGTAATGTGAGGATTAGTAACATGACAATATTAGTAAATATTTAGTTACCCCTCCCATAGGCTGATGCCTAAATATGGTGAATTGTACACATCTGATCAATTATACACTAATCCTAACATTGCCTTACTCTGCTGGTAAGCCATGGGGCTTTACAGCAGAGTAAAGTAATGTGAGGATTAGTAACATGACAATATTAGTAAATATTAGTACATTGATTGCCACCCTGAGTTACCCTTCCCCTAGGCTGATGCCTAAATATGGGTTAATTGTATATACCTAGTAAGTCCCGGATCTTTATAGCAGAGTAAAGTAATGTGAGGATTGGTAACATGATAATATTAGTATATATTAGTCAATTGATTGCCACAGTGAGTTACCCCTCCTTTAGGCTGATGCCTAAATATGGGTTAATTGTATATACCTGGTAAGCCCCTGGCCTTTACAGCAGAGTAAAGTAATGTGAGGATTGGTAACATGACAATATTAGTAAATATTAGTACATTGATTGCCACCCTGAGTTACCCTTCCCCTAGGCTGATGCCTAAATATGGGTTAATTGGATATACCTGGTAAGCCCCTGGCCTTTACAGCAGAGTAAAGTAATGTGAGGATTAGTAACATGACAATATTAGTAAATATTAGTACATTGATTGCCACGTTGAGTTACCCCTCCCCTAGGATGATGCCTAAATATGGATTAATTGTATATACCTGGTAAGCCCCTGGGCCTTACAGCAGAGTAAAGTAATGCGAAGACTAGTAACATGACAATATTAGTAAATGTTAGTAATTGTAGGAACATTAAACAGCTCTTTAAGAGTAAAGTAATGTGAGGATTAGTAACATGACAATATTAGTAAATATTTAGTTACCCCTTCCATAGGCTGATGCCTAAATATGGATTAATTGTATATACCTGGTAAGCCCCTGGGCCTTACAGCAGAGTAAAGTAATGCGAAGACTAGTAACATGACAATATTAGTAAATGTTAGTAATTGTAGGAACATTAAACAGCTCTTTAAGAGTAAAGTAATGTGAGGATTAGTAACATGACAATATTAGTAAATATTTAGTTACCCCTTCCATAGGCTGATGCCTAAATATGGGTTAATTGTACACATCTGGTCAATTATATACTAATCCTAACATTGCTCTACTCTGCTGGTAAGCCCTGTGGCTTTACAGCAGAGTAAAGTAATGTGAGGATTAGTAACATGACAATATTAGTAAATATTAGTACATTGATTGCCACCCTGAGTTACCCTTCCCCTAGGCTGATGCCTAAATATGGGTTAATTGTATATACCTAGTAAGCCCCGGATCTTTATAGCAGAGTAAAGTAATGTGAGGATTAGTAACATGACAATATTAGTATATATTAGTCAATTGATTGCCACAGTGAGCTACCCCTCCCTTAGGCTGATGCCTAAATATGGGTTAATTGTATATACTTGGTAAGCCCCTGGCCTTTACAGCAGAGGAAAGTAATGTGAGGATTAGTAACATGACAATATTAGTAAATATTAGTACATTGAATGCCACCCTGAGTTACCCTTCCCCTAGGCTGATGCCTAAATATGGGTTAATTGTATATACCTGGTAAGTCCCTGGCCTTTACAGCAGAGTAAAGTAATGTGAGGATTAGTAACATGACAATATTAGTAAATATTAGTACATTGATTGCCACCCTGAGTTACCCTTCCCCTAGGCTGACGCCTAAATATGGGTTAATTGTATATACCTGGTAAGCCCCTGGCCTTTACAGCAGAGTAAAGTAATGTGAGGATTAGTAACATGACAATAATAGTAAATATTAGTACATTGATTGCCACCCTGAGTTACCCTTCCCCTAGGCTGATGCCTAAATATGGGTTAATTGTATATACCTAGTAAGCCCCGGATCTTTATAGCAGAGTTAAGTAATGTGAGGATTAGTAACATGATAATATTAGTACATATTAGTCAATTGATTGCCATAGTGAGTTACCCCTCCCTTAGGCTGATGCCTAAATATGGGTTAATTGTATATACCTGGTAAGCCCCTGGCCTTTACAGCAGAGTGGAGTAATGTGAGGATTGGTAACATGACAATATTAGTAAATATTAGTACATTGATTGCCACCCTGAGTTACGCTTCCATAGGCTGATGCCTAAATATGGGTTAATTGTACACATCTGGTCAATTATATACTAATCCTAACATTGCTCTACTCTGCTGGTAAGCCCTGGGGCTTTACAGCAGAGTAAAGTAATGTGAGGATTGGTAACATGACAATATTAGTAAATATTAGTAAATTGATTGCCACCCTGAGTTTCCCCTCCCCTAGGCTGATGCCTAAATATGGGTTAATTGTATGCACACGATAAGCCCTGGACCTTTACAGCAGAGTAAAGCAATGTGAGGATTAGTAACATGACAATATTAGTAAATATTAGTAAATGGATTGCCACCCTGAGTTATCCCTCCCTTAGGCTGATGCCTAAACATGGGTTAATTGTATATACCTGGTAAGCCCCTGACCTTTACAGTAGAGTAAAGTAATGTGAGGACTAGTAACATGACAATATTAATAAACAATAGTAATTGTAGGAACATTAAACAGCTCTTTAGGAGTAAAGTAATGTGAGGATTAGTGACATGACAATATTAGTAAATATTAGTAAATTGATTGCTTCCCGGAGTTACCCCTCCACTAGGCTGATGCCTAAATATGGGTTAATTGTATACATCTGGTCAATTATATACTAATCCTAACATTGCTTTACCTTGCTGGTAAGCCCTAGGGCTTCACAGCAGATTAAAGTAAAGGGAAGATTGGTAACATGACAATATTAGTGAATATTAACACATTGATTGCCACCCTGAGTTACCCTTCCCCTAGGCTGACGCTTAAATATGGGTGAATTGTATATACCTAGTAAGCCCCGGATCCTTACAGTAGAGTAAGTAATGTGAGGATTAGTAATTTGACAATATTAGTAAATATTAGTATATTGATTGCCACCCTGAGTTACCCCTCCCTAGGCTGATGCCTAAATATGGGTCATTTGTATATACCTGGTAAGCCCCTGGCCTTTACAGCAGAGTAGAGTAATGTGAGGATTAGTAACATGACAATATTAGTAAATATTAGTAAATTGATTGCTTCCCTGAGTTACCCCTTCCCTAGGCTGAAAATATGGGTCAATTGTATATACCTGGTAAGCCCCTGGCCTTTATAGCAGAGTAAAGTAATGTGAGGATTGGTAACATGATAATATTAGTAAATATTAGTCAATTGATTGCCACCCTGAGTTACCCCTTCCCTAGGCTGAAAATATGGGTTAATTGTATATACCTGGTAAGCCCCTGGCCTTTACAGCAGAGTAGAGTAATGTGAGGATTGGTAACATGACAATATTAGTAAATATTAGTAAACTGATTGCTTCCCTGAGTTACCCCTCCCCTAGGCTGATGCCTAAATATGGGTTAATTGTATACGTCTGGTCAATTATATACTAATCCTAACATTGCTCTGGTCTGCTGGTAAGCCCTGGGGCTATACGGCAGAGTAAAGTAATGTGAGGATTGGTAACATGACAATATTAGTAAATATTAGTACATTGATTGCCACCCTGAGTTACCCCTCCCCTAGGCTGATGCCTAAACATGGGTTAATTGTATACATCTGGTCAATTATATAGTAATCCTAGCATTGCTTTGCTCTGCCGGTAAGCCCTGGGGCTTTACGGCGGAGTAAAGTAATGTGGGGATTAGTAACATGACAATATTGGTAAATATTAGTACATTGATTGCCACCGTGAGTTACCCCTCCCCTAGGCTGATGCCTAAATATGGGTTAATTGTATATACCTGGTAAGCCCATGGCCTTTACAGCAGAGTAAAGTAATGCGATGACTAGTAACATGACAATATTATGTAAATATTAGTATATTGATTGCACCCTCAGTTACCCCTCCCCTAGGCTGATGCCTAAATATGGGTTAATTGTATATACCCGGTAAGCCCCTGGCCTTTACAGTAAAGTAAATTAATCTGAGGACTAGTAACATGACCATATTAGTAAATATTAGTAAATTGATTGCCACACTGAGTTACCCCTCCCCTAGGCTGATGCCTAAATATGGGTTAATTGTATATACCTGGTAAGCCCCTGACCTTTACAGCAGAGTAAAGTAATGTGAGGACTGGTAACATGACAATATTAATAAAGATTAGTAATTGTAGGAACATTAAACAGCTCTTTAAGAGTAAAGTAATGTGAGGATTAGTAATATGACAATATTAGTAAGTATTAGTAAATTGATTGCTTCCTTGAGTTACCCCTCAACTAGGCTGATGCCTAAATGTGGGTTAATTGTATACATCTGGTCAATTATATACTAATCCTAACGTTGCTTTACTTTGCTGGTAAGCCCTGGGGCTTTACAGCAGAGTAAAGTAACGTGAGGATTGGTAACATGACAATATTAGTGAAAATTATTACATTGATTGCTCTGAGTTACCCTTCCCCTAGGCTGATGCCTAAATATGGGTTAATTGTATATACCTAGAAAGCCCCGGATCTTTACAGTAGAGAGAGTAATGTGAGGATTAGTAATTTGACAATATTAGTAAATATTAGAATATAGATTGCCACCCTGAGTTACACCTGCCTAGGCTGATGCCTAAACATGGGTTAATTGTATATACCTGGTAAGTCCCTGGCCCTTACGGCAGAGTGAAGTAATGTGAGGATCAGTAATATGACAATATTAGTAAACATTAGTAAATTGATTGCTTCCCTTAGTTACCCCTTCCCTAGGCTGATGCCTAAATATGGGTTAATTGTATACATCTAGTCCTAGCATTGCTCTGCTCTGCTGGTAATCCCTGGGGCTTTACAGCACAGTAGAGTGAAGTAATGTTGGGATTAGTAACATGACAATATTAGTAAATATTAGTACATTGATTGCCACCCTGCGTTACCCCCCCCCCCCCCTACGCTGATGCCTAAATATGGGTTAATTGTATACATCTGGTCAATTATATACTAATCCGAACAGTGCTTTGCTCTGCTGGTAAGCCCTGGGGCTTTACAGCAGAGTAAAGTAATGTGAGGATTGGTAACATGACAATATTAGTAAATATTAGTCAATTGATTGCCACCGTGAGTTACCCCTCCCTTAGGCTGATGCCTAAATATGGGTTAATTGTATATACCTGGTAAGCCCCTGGCCTTTACGGCAGAGTGAATTAATGTGAGGATTAGTAACATGACAATATTAGTAAATATTAGTACATTGATTGCCACGCTGAGTTACCCCTCCCCTAGGCTGATGCCTAAATATGGGTTAATTGTATACATCTGGTCAATTATATACTAATCCTAACAGTGCTTTGCTCTGCTGGTAAGCCCTGGGGCTTTACAGCAGAGTAGAGTAATGTGAGGATTGGTAATAGGACAATATTAGTAAATATTAGTCAATTGATTGCCACTGTGAGTTACCCCTCCCTTAGGCTGATGCCTAAATATGGGTCAATTGTATATACCTGGTAAGCCCATGGCCTTTACAGCAGAGTAAAGTAATGTGATGACTAGTAACATGACACATTATGTAAATGTTAGTAAATTGATTGCCACCGTGAGTTACCCCTCGCCTAGGCTGATGCCTAAATATGGGTTAATTGTATATACCTGGTAAGCCCAGGATCCTTGCAGCAGAGCAAAGTAATGTGAGGATTAGTAATATGACAATATTAGTAAATATTAGTATATTGATTGCACCCTGAGTTACCCCTCCCCTAGGCTGATGCCTAAATATGGGTTAATTGTACATACCTGGTAAGCCCCTGACCTTTACAGCAGAGTAAATTAATGTGAGGATTAGTAACATGACAATATTAGTAAATATTAGCAAAATAAGTAAATTGATCGCCACCCTGAGTTACCCCTCCCCTAGGCTGATGCCTAAATATGGGTTAATTGTATATACCTGGTAAGCCCCTGGCCTTTACAGCAGAGTAAAGTAATGTGAGGACTAGTAACATGACAATATTATTCCTCACTTGTAAGTACATGACGATATTATCTGGCATTGAACGATATTATCTGGCATTGAATGAACCACTTAGCTATATCAAGGTCAATCCTCTTAAGAAAGTCACACGGACACAAATTTTGTTTTCTGGGCTATTGACACAGTTGTGTGGTCCCATTTAATCAATATGTTACTGACATAATTATGTCACACAGTATCAATTCACTCACTTGTGTCGGATAAAGGTGCTATCAATCAGATTCCTCGTTTCACCCATTGTTGGAGTAGCTGTATCTGTTGGAATTGAAAAGAAATCGTGAACCACGCGTCACGAGCTACTATTGTTGTATAACAATTTAGTTCTTATTAAGGACTATGTCACTTTTCTTGCGAATATTCTGCTTCAAGGTTAAGGAACAAGTGTTCGGGCATTATCGTGTATAGAAGAATAATAAAAAAATTATTATTCTTCGATTCAAAATTCGCTCATTTTGCTGCGTAAGTTCTGACATATCACCTGTCCTTGAATACTTGGATTACATAGTTTTTAAACACCGTGCTCCATTTTAGACATAACTATAGTAAGTAAACACTCCATCAACGACATACTGCCATATCCGTGTGCATGTCGCGACCTGAGTTCCATACTGTGTCCAGGTACTAAGGAATTCCATTGCTTGTAGAGCAATGGAGTTCCTTAGTGCTTGGACACGGTGTTGACCTCAGGTCGCGATATGTCTTCTTTGTCGTGTTTTCGTGTTCTGCAATACAATAGAGACATTATTATTATCTGATGATTACTGAAACTCCTACTCCTCGTGTTGACATCGTCATCGAAATTTGCACTAAAGACTGTCTGTATCAAGAATAGTATTTGTACTAATTATCGATTGATCTACCCAAACACGATTAGTGATGTTCTGCTATTAGCTCCCAGTTTCCACTTTATCCAAAATATTTACATTTTTTCATTTCTCCGTCTCAGCTTGATACGTTTATGTTCTTTTATCCTCGACAGACAGTGACAATCAATCCATTTTGGATATTCATCAAATCAACTGTATTTTTTAATATACAATCTTAACTATTTGCCTGCTTAAGCTTACTTTTTGCTTATCGTCCCAACTGTGCCATCAGGTTACAAACAGATCAATATGTGTTCCCTTGAATCTTATAGAGCTCGGATTGGAAGTTTCAACTTGAATGTTCTTTGTAGGAGTACAAAATGTAAACTATCAAAAATGAGTTTCACTCGTAGCTCGATCTACCACCTTTTGTACCTCCTAGGTGTCGGATTGAATCAAAGCCTTAACGCTGCGTTCACCTTGCTCATCGCAGTGCTCAGCAATTTGGGGTTGTCTCGCTCAAAGTTCCACAGCATCGACACTCTCAACATTGCACCCTCAAAGAGAATGCACTTATTGGTATCTTTTATTCTTGTTACCATGTTGTTCAGTGTGCCTGTGATTCTTCTACAATCTGGTGACATTGAAACCAATCCCGGCCCAAGCTCTGCCAACTCGGATCTCATCCACAATATCTGAATCCATTCAAAAAGCTCGGGATACGTCAATTGCTGACCTCATTATAACAGGCGACTTTAATGACAACCAGATGTCGTCATCAAGAGGTGGCGTTTTTGAAATCCTACGTTATTTCAATCTTAGACAAGTCGTGAGCGAACCGACCTGTTTTTCGGAGACTTCGGCATCTCTACTGGATTTATTTGTTCTCAGTGATTCCTTATGTATGAAAAACTGTGAGGTCCTTGAACCGATCATTCCAGATATGAAACGATATCATTGTCCAATCTCGCTTGAATTGGAGTTCCTGAAACCACCGCCCTTATCATTCAAGAGGCGTGTCTGGGATTATTCGCAGGGTAATTATGAAGCATTGAATGAGGCACTCTCCGAAGTCTACTGGGAGTCCATCTTCGACGACCAAGTTCTTGACAATATCGTTTCTAAGTTCACCGATAAATTACTCGATCTGGCATCCAAACATATACCAAACAAAATTGCCACTGTTCGTACAAATCAGCCCAAATGGATGCATAATGAAATACGGTTGCTTCTCAGACAGCGTAAACGTTTGTATCGCATTGCCAAACGTTCAAATACTCAGAATGCCTGGGCAAATTATAAACACAAAAGGAACCAAGTTGTTTCGGAAATAAGGAAAGCCAAAGCCTTTTACTTGTCCAAACTTCAAACCACTCTAATGAGTAGAGAAACACCGCCGTCACAATGGTGGAAAACACTTAAATCAGTCATCGGGAATGCTAAAACTGAGATTCCTACCCTTGCCCATTCCGACCAGATATACTCGTCTAATGTTGAAAAAGCTGAAGTGCTCAATGATCACTTCAGCTCAATTTCAACGGTTGATGATTCAAATGCTTCTCTGCCTAATAAGTCTTCACATGCTCGTCCGACCATTAGTTCTATCACCCTGCAAAGTAACGAAGTATACGCTGCAATGAGATCAATTAAAATCTCTAAGGCATCTGGTCCAGACTTGGTTAGCCCGCGTCTTATAAAAGAATGCAAATCATCCCTTTGTGAGCCACTCACTGTTTTATTCAATATATTACTGAACAAATCATATTTTCCATTGTTGTGGAAAAGGGCGAATGTCACACCGATTCTAAAAAAACAACCGTCCAATTCTGTTACTAACTATAGGCCAATTTCCTTGATTAGTTGCGTTGGAAAACTACTTGAGAAATGTGTTTTTAAACGGTTATGGGAATTCCTTACTGACAATAACGTTCTCAGTCAATTTCAGTCTGGTTTTACACCAGGTGATTCGACGGTTCTTCAACTCACAGATATTTATGATGAATTTTGTCGTGCTCTGGACGAAGGCAAAGAGGTTAGAGTTGTATTTTGCGATATCAGTAAGGCCTTCGACAAAGTATGGCATGCTGGTTTAATACACAAGCTAGAAAACATCGGGGTCTCTGGTGAACTTCTGCTATTTCTTCAATCGTACCTTACAGACAGATTACAGCGAGTTGTTGTAGCGTCTGCGACATCGTCCTGGAGAAGTATAAATGCCGGTGTTCCACAAGGATCTATACTTGGTCCTTTGCTGTTCCTTATATACATTAATGACTTAACTAGTGATATTATGAGCAGCATACGCTTATTTGCGGACGATACTTCGTTATATTTAATTATTGAAAATCCAGAACAAGCCTCGAGGGTAATCAAATCATGATCTGGTCTCAATTGAAAATTGGGCAAGACTATGGTTGGTTGAGTTTAATCCCAGTAAAACCGAAAGCATGTTAATATCTCGTAAAAGTAATTCTGCTATCCACCCTCCCTTGCAGTTCGTCGGTTCTACGATATCTGAGGTCCCTGATCATAAACATCTTGGAGTAATACTTAACAGCACATGTACATGGAATGATCACATCGATCATATCTGCACCAAAGCCGGTCCAGGATAGACTTACTAAGGAAGCAGAAATTCTACTTGGATCGTAGCGTCTTAGAAAAAATATATTTTGCCTTTGTCAGGCCTCTTCTTGAATATGCTGACACTGTCTGGGACAACTGTTCCTTGACTAATGTTCAGGAAATGGAGAAAATACAAATAGCAGCGGCAAGGATTGTCACTGGAGCGACCGTCAGTGCCAGTAAGTCCTCACTTTACACGGAAACGGTTGGGAGCCCCTCGTAGATAGGCGGCGAAAACATAAATTAATACAATTTTTCAAAATGTACCATCATATGGTTCCTCCCTATTTATCTAGTAAAATCCCCGCCTCTTGTTTCTTCGATTAATCCTTCATTAAATCTTCGGTCAAGTCAAAATCACCGCATTCCATTTTGTAGAACCGAACTGTACAGGTCTTCTTTTATACCTAATGCAACTGAACAATGGAATAATTTACCTGTTGTGGTCCGTGAAAACCCATCACTGACAAATTTTAAGATTTTTCTTAATGCCGGTAATAGACGACTACCAAATTTTTACCTTAAATCGAAATCCCGTATAGCCCAAATATACCACTGTAGATTACGACTTCGGTGTAGCAATTTAAAGTCCCATTTGTACCTTAACCACCTATCACCCACTGACTTATGTCAGTGTGGTGAGCAAGAGACATCTGATCATTTTTTCTTGAATTGTCCAGTGTTCGCAGTTGCTCGCTCTGCTACAATTAATCTTCTCCCATTCGACGTGGTCACCACTATACTTCTTTATGGTTCGGAATATCTAAGTGACGATGAGAACCGCCTCATTTTTGAAGCGGTACACGACTTTATACTGACTAGTAAAAGATTCACTCTTGATACCAATGTAGCATCGGGTCACCTCGTATAAAAAATAAGATGTATTAGGAATGTGCTACATTTAGTTAGTCATTGAAGTTGACGACACACACAATATCCACTCCACGCAATACGTTGTCAACCTACAAGTAATCGACTCCAATCCGACTTAACCTGTCTTGTAAATTCTTGTGGGAAGTTATGCTCAAGCAGGCTCATATATTTCGTTAACGTACGGCGGCTATGCCCGCATTTCGGTTCACAAGGGGACTTGTGAACTGACGGGCGGACGTGGCCGTTGTACGTTGAAGTAATTCATGATCAACATTGACTTGTACTGTCTGTATAAATTTCTCTTATCTGCCATTGTCATTGTGCTTGTAATTTCGTATTGTGGAGACGGCCTTGTATAAGCTCAAAGCTTACTGCCGAATCCACGCCGATGTTTATACCATCTTTGTGTATACTGTTATTGACATTTATTGACATTTTTTTTTTTGAATAAATACTGTTTAAACTAAACTAAAATAATCCGTCTGTCTCGGCGCGTTTCGCTTGGTTTGGCTTTTTCAAAGAGACTTTGAGGAAGGTGATTCCAACTTTGGGAGAGCATGCATGGTATATATCCATATGTGGGCTGGGGGTGTTTTTCACATCTCAGTACATAATTAAACTCGATAACAAGCTGACAAATGTCACTCATCTAATTAATTCTTTTCAATCTGAGATGTCCCAAGTTTGTTTTTCACAACTCAGTTTGTGTCGTCCAAACAAATTAGATGAAGCCCTATTGATTGGCTTCCACTGAATATTAATCAGTCAGTGAGTGGTTTGCTTTACTGACCCCTTGAAGCCCCATTGGTTGGCTTTGGTTTAGTTTAAACAATATTTATTCAGTAATTAACATGTGTGTACATTTCACAATAACACATGGATAACAAAGAATATGAACAACACTAGTTACAAGAGTATACACACGACAAGGAAAGCAGAATACTATGTAAAAGAGGGATTCGACAGAAAGCTAAAGCTTATGTAAGTCGTCTCCCTATCATCATATGACGTTCTCCTGTAGGTGTTTCAAATCAGCGGAAGAACCCACACGTCATCACATGACAGCCGAGCCCCCCCCCCCCCCCCTCCTCAATTGTAACTTAGGTTACAATTTACATACTACGATTGGAGATCAAGTGGGATAAGCGTCACATGATAACAGATACAGAGTAGAGGGAGGCGCCTCGACCGCCAGACAATGCCGTGTGAAATTGTTTAAACTCCAAGGTGAAATGAAAGGAAAGGAAGAAGAGTTGAGAAGAGAACTTATAAACTGAGAGATGAAGAAGTGAAAAAGTAAATAATATAACGATATCAGCTTGAATACATGGTAGCTAGAGATTATCACCGTTAAGCGGATAGAAAAAAGCATGCATCGAAGTCAGGCCCAGGCTTCCAGTAACAGCTCACGATGAGTCGAGGACATACCATGATAACTTCTAGTTCACTTAGTTGCAAGTCGGGTGTAAGTAGACCTCGAGGTGTTAGGAGTTGAAAGACATGGGAGGGAATTCCACAACAAACATTGGTCAATGGGTCCTATTATGCCAGCTAAACCAAACTTATTTGATGCTCTCAACAGTACTGACTTTTCACAAGGAACAGTGGTCGGGGTGCAGTGATGAGTTCCGACTTATTCGAAACGCTTGCTTGACAAGATGAAGTCATGTACCACTTCAAAAATTAGACGGTTGTCATCGTTATTCAAGAATTCAGAGCCAAACAGAAGCATGGGTGTGTCGGCTACGTACGGGAGTAAATTAATCGTGTAATTACGGGCGTTAGAAAACAAAGGAATAATAATAATTCTTCTAGGCTTGACAATGGCGGCGAGTTGAGCTTTTTATACTGGGAGCGTTTTTTGAAACATAATGGAGAATTTCAGTGAAAGTTTGGGTCAAAACGAAATCTTGAGAATCGGCTTGACATATGAAGTTTGTTGATTTGATTGATTGCGTTCTCAATGGATCTTTGATGACAATTCTGAGGCCACCAACATACAGATAATACTGAGGTTTCGTAATTTCGTGACAAAAATGCGAAATACCCAAATGTAGATGGAAGTGGGAGATAAACAAATATCCGACAGGCGTACACGGGCCCGTGATTCCAGTGGAAACACCTCAGTTGAACAACTTTCAAAAAAACTTAAAGAAAGTGATTCTCTAAGTGAATCATTCACTGAATTTGACTCAAGTTTATTTATTATGGCATCATCAACACCTCAAACCCAAACACAAACTCAGACGCAGACGCCAGCTGTAGGCAACATCATCTCTGCTTTCATGGATTCAACAGTCCAGGGTGTCTTTAAAAGTATTATTTCTACAGCAATCAGTGAGCATATAGGACACCTTGAGAGACGAATTGAGAATCTTGAGCTCGCTATTGAGGCTAAAGATGCCAAGATTATCGAATTGGAAAATGATCTCGATGATCTCAAGCAATATGGTATGAGGAACTCCTTAAGAATATCTGGTATTCCAGAGAAGGCAGCAGGTGAAGAGAACACAGATGATGTCATTCTTGATGTGGCGAACAAGTTGGGCGTCTCGGTTGATCTGGTAGACATTGAGAGGAGTCATCGTTCTGGGCGTCGTGTTGAGGGAGCCCGTTTTCCACGGTCTATTCTCGTGAAGTTCGTCAGTTATCGAACCAGGAACTTGTTTTATAGGGCTAAACGTAAACTGAAAGGTATTCGTTCTCTTGAAAGAGTGTACATAAATGAACATCTGACAACGACTAGATCCAGCATGGCCAAGCGATGTCGGGAATATGTTAAAGATAAGAAGTTGAGAGAAACTTGGACTCATGATGGAGTGATTTTTGTTAAATTAACAAATGAATCTATTCTTAGAATCACTACTCCACAGGATCTCCTAAAGGTGGAAAATTCCTTCAGCTAGGATTGGTATACATTATTTTCTATAATAGTTCCACATAATTCCAAATCCGTCCTGTCCCCATCTTGACTAAGATGATACTTTAGTGTTTTTTTGTAATTCAACCTAAATATGGGTCAATTGTATATACCTGGTAAGCCCCTGGCCTTTACAGCAAAGTAAAGTAATGTGAGGATTGGTAATATGACAATATTAGTAAATATTAGTAAACTGATTGCACCCTGAGCTACCCCTCCCCAGGACTAATGCCCAAATATGGGTTATTGTTTATACCCAGTAAGCCCCGGATCTTTACAGTAGAGTAAGTAATGTGAGGATTAGTAATATGAAAATATTAGTAAACATTAGCAAATTGATTGCCACCCTGAGTTACCCCTCCCCCAGGCTGATGCCTAAATATGGGTTAATTGTATATACCTGGTAAGCCCCTGGCCTTTACAGCAGAGTAAAGTAATGCGAAGACTAGTAACATGACAATATTAGTAAATATTAGTAATTGTAGGAACATTAAACAGCTCTTTAAGAGTAAAGTAATGTGAGGATTAGTAACATGACAATATTAGTAAATATTTAGTTACCCCTCCCATAGGCTGATGCCTAAATATGGTGAATTGTACACATCTGATCAATTATACACTAATCCTAACATTGCCTTACTCTGCTGGTAAGCCATGGGGCTTTACAGCAGAGTAAAGTAATGTGAGGATTAGTAACATGACAATATTAGTAAATATTAGTACATTGATTGCCACCCTGAGTTACCCTTCCCCTAGGCTGATGCCTAAATATGGGTTAATTGTATATACCTAGTAAGTCCCGGATCTTTATAGCAGAGTAAAGTAATGTGAGGATTGGTAACATGATAATATTAGTATATATTAGTCAATTGATTGCCACAGTGAGTTACCCCTCCTTTAGGCTGATGCCTAAATATGGGTTAATTGTATATACCTGGTAAGCCCCTGGCCTTTACAGCAGAGTAAAGTAATGTGAGGATTGGTAACATGACAATATTAGTAAATATTAGTACATTGATTGCCACCCTGAGTTACCCTTCCCCTAGGCTGATGCCTAAATATGGGTTAATTGGATATACCTGGTAAGCCCCTGGCCTTTACAGCAGAGTAAAGTAATGTGAGGATTAGTAACATGACAATATTAGTAAATATTAGTACATTGATTGCCACGTTGAGTTACCCCTCCCCTAGGATGATGCCTAAATATGGATTAATTGTATATACCTGGTAAGCCCCTGGGCCTTACAGCAGAGTAAAGTAATGCGAAGACTAGTAACATGACAATATTAGTAAATGTTAGTAATTGTAGGAACATTAAACAGCTCTTTAAGAGTAAAGTAATGTGAGGATTAGTAACATGACAATATTAGTAAATATTTAGTTACCCCTTCCATAGGCTGATGCCTAAATATGGATTAATTGTATATACCTGGTAAGCCCCTGGGCCTTACAGCAGAGTAAAGTAATGCGAAGACTAGTAACATGACAATATTAGTAAATGTTAGTAATTGTAGGAACATTAAACAGCTCTTTAAGAGTAAAGTAATGTGAGGATTAGTAACATGACAATATTAGTAAATATTTAGTTACCCCTTCCATAGGCTGATGCCTAAATATGGGTTAATTGTACACATCTGGTCAATTATATACTAATCCTAACATTGCTCTACTCTGCTGGTAAGCCCTGTGGCTTTACAGCAGAGTAAAGTAATGTGAGGATTAGTAACATGACAATATTAGTAAATATTAGTACATTGATTGCCACCCTGAGTTACCCTTCCCCTAGGCTGATGCCTAAATATGGGTTAATTGTATATACCTAGTAAGCCCCGGATCTTTATAGCAGAGTAAAGTAATGTGAGGATTAGTAACATGACAATATTAGTATATATTAGTCAATTGATTGCCACAGTGAGCTACCCCTCCCTTAGGCTGATGCCTAAATATGGGTTAATTGTATATACTTGGTAAGCCCCTGGCCTTTACAGCAGAGTAAAGTAATGTGAGGATTAGTAACATGACAATATTAGTAAATATTAGTACATTGAATGCCACCCTGAGTTACCCTTCCCCTAGGCTGATGCCTAAATATGGGTTAATTGTATATACCTGGTAAGTCCCTGGCCTTTACAGCAGAGTAAAGTAATGTGAGGATTAGTAACATGACAATATTAGTAAATATTAGTACATTGATTGCCACCCTGAGTTACCCTTCCCCTAGGCTGACGCCTAAATATGGGTTAATTGTATATACCTGGTAAGCCCCTGGCCTTTACAGCAGAGTAAAGTAATGTGAGGATTAGTAACATGACAATAATAGTAAATATTAGTACATTGATTGCCACCCTGAGTTACCCTTCCCCTAGGCTGATGCCTAAATATGGGTTAATTGTATATACCTAGTAAGCCCCGGATCTTTATAGCAGAGTTAAGTAATGTGAGGATTAGTAACATGATAATATTAGTACATATTAGTCAATTGATTGCCATAGTGAGTTACCCCTCCCTTAGGCTGATGCCTAAATATGGGTTAATTGTATATACCTGGTAAGCCCCTGGCCTTTACAGCAGAGTGGAGTAATGTGAGGATTGGTAACATGACAATATTAGTAAATATTAGTACATTGATTGCCACCCTGAGTTACGCTTCCATAGGCTGATGCCTAAATATGGGTTAATTGTACACATCTGGTCAATTATATACTAATCCTAACATTGCTCTACTCTGCTGGTAAGCCCTGGGGCTTTACAGCAGAGTAAAGTAATGTGAGGATTGGTAACATGACAATATTAGTAAATATTAGTAAATTGATTGCCACCCTGAGTTTCCCCTCCCCTAGGCTGATGCCTAAATATGGGTTAATTGTATGCACACGATAAGCCCTGGACCTTTACAGCAGAGTAAAGCAATGTGAGGATTAGTAACATGACAATATTAGTAAATATTAGTAAATGGATTGCCACCCTGAGTTATCCCTCCCTTAGGCTGATGCCTAAACATGGGTTAATTGTATATACCTGGTAAGCCCCTGACCTTTACAGTAGAGTAAAGTAATGTGAGGACTAGTAACATGACAATATTAATAAACAATAGTAATTGTAGGAACATTAAACAGCTCTTTAGGAGTAAAGTAATGTGAGGATTAGTGACATGACAATATTAGTAAATATTAGTAAATTGATTGCTTCCCGGAGTTACCCCTCCACTAGGCTGATGCCTAAATATGGGTTAATTGTATACATCTGGTCAATTATATACTAATCCTAACATTGCTTTACCTTGCTGGTAAGCCCTAGGGCTTCACAGCAGATTAAAGTAAAGGGAAGATTGGTAACATGACAATATTAGTGAATATTAACACATTGATTGCCACCCTGAGTTACCCTTCCCCTAGGCTGACGCTTAAATATGGGTGAATTGTATATACCTAGTAAGCCCCGGATCCTTACAGTAGAGTAAGTAATGTGAGGATTAGTAATTTGACAATATTAGTAAATATTAGTATATTGATTGCCACCCTGAGTTACCCCTCCCTAGGCTGATGCCTAAATATGGGTCATTTGTATATACCTGGTAAGCCCCTGGCCTTTACAGCAGAGTAGAGTAATGTGAGGATTAGTAACATGACAATATTAGTAAATATTAGTAAATTGATTGCTTCCCTGAGTTACCCCTTCCCTAGGCTGAAAATATGGGTCAATTGTATATACCTGGTAAGCCCCTGGCCTTTATAGCAGAGTAAAGTAATGTGAGGATTGGTAACATGATAATATTAGTAAATATTAGTCAATTGATTGCCACCCTGAGTTACCCCTTCCCTAGGCTGAAAATATGGGTTAATTGTATATACCTGGTAAGCCCCTGGCCTTTACAGCAGAGTAGAGTAATGTGAGGATTGGTAACATGACAATATTAGTAAATATTAGTAAACTGATTGCTTCCCTGAGTTACCCCTCCCCTAGGCTGATGCCTAAATATGGGTTAATTGTATACGTCTGGTCAATTATATACTAATCCTAACATTGCTCTGGTCTGCTGGTAAGCCCTGGGGCTATACGGCAGAGTAAAGTAATGTGAGGATTGGTAACATGACAATATTAGTAAATATTAGTACATTGATTGCCACCCTGAGTTACCCCTCCCCTAGGCTGATGCCTAAACATGGGTTAATTGTATACATCTGGTCAATTATATAGTAATCCTAGCATTGCTTTGCTCTGCCGGTAAGCCCTGGGGCTTTACGGCGGAGTAAAGTAATGTGGGGATTAGTAACATGACAATATTGGTAAATATTAGTACATTGATTGCCACCGTGAGTTACCCCTCCCCTAGGCTGATGCCTAAATATGGGTTAATTGTATATACCTGGTAAGCCCATGGCCTTTACAGCAGAGTAAAGTAATGCGATGACTAGTAACATGACAATATTATGTAAATATTAGTATATTGATTGCACCCTCAGTTACCCCTCCCCTAGGCTGATGCCTAAATATGGGTTAATTGTATATACCCGGTAAGCCCCTGGCCTTTACAGTAAAGTAAATTAATCTGAGGACTAGTAACATGACCATATTAGTAAATATTAGTAAATTGATTGCCACACTGAGTTACCCCTCCCCTAGGCTGATGCCTAAATATGGGTTAATTGTATATACCTGGTAAGCCCCTGACCTTTACAGCAGAGTAAAGTAATGTGAGGACTGGTAACATGACAATATTAATAAAGATTAGTAATTGTAGGAACATTAAACAGCTCTTTAAGAGTAAAGTAATGTGAGGATTAGTAATATGACAATATTAGTAAGTATTAGTAAATTGATTGCTTCCTTGAGTTACCCCTCAACTAGGCTGATGCCTAAATGTGGGTTAATTGTATACATCTGGTCAATTATATACTAATCCTAACGTTGCTTTACTTTGCTGGTAAGCCCTGGGGCTTTACAGCAGAGTAAAGTAACGTGAGGATTGGTAACATGACAATATTAGTGAAAATTATTACATTGATTGCTCTGAGTTACCCTTCCCCTAGGCTGATGCCTAAATATGGGTTAATTGTATATACCTAGAAAGCCCCGGATCTTTACAGTAGAGAGAGTAATGTGAGGATTAGTAATTTGACAATATTAGTAAATATTAGAATATAGATTGCCACCCTGAGTTACACCTGCCTAGGCTGATGCCTAAACATGGGTTAATTGTATATACCTGGTAAGTCCCTGGCCCTTACGGCAGAGTGAAGTAATGTGAGGATCAGTAATATGACAATATTAGTAAACATTAGTAAATTGATTGCTTCCCTTAGTTACCCCTTCCCTAGGCTGATGCCTAAATATGGGTTAATTGTATACATCTAGTCCTAGCATTGCTCTGCTCTGCTGGTAATCCCTGGGGCTTTACAGCACAGTAGAGTGAAGTAATGTTGGGATTAGTAACATGACAATATTAGTAAATATTAGTACATTGATTGCCACCCTGCGTTACCCCCCCCCCCCCCTACGCTGATGCCTAAATATGGGTTAATTGTATACATCTGGTCAATTATATACTAATCCGAACAGTGCTTTGCTCTGCTGGTAAGCCCTGGGGCTTTACAGCAGAGTAAAGTAATGTGAGGATTGGTAACATGACAATATTAGTAAATATTAGTCAATTGATTGCCACCGTGAGTTACCCCTCCCTTAGGCTGATGCCTAAATATGGGTTAATTGTATATACCTGGTAAGCCCCTGGCCTTTACGGCAGAGTGAATTAATGTGAGGATTAGTAACATGACAATATTAGTAAATATTAGTACATTGATTGCCACGCTGAGTTACCCCTCCCCTAGGCTGATGCCTAAATATGGGTTAATTGTATACATCTGGTCAATTATATACTAATCCTAACAGTGCTTTGCTCTGCTGGTAAGCCCTGGGGCTTTACAGCAGAGTAGAGTAATGTGAGGATTGGTAATAGGACAATATTAGTAAATATTAGTCAATTGATTGCCACTGTGAGTTACCCCTCCCTTAGGCTGATGCCTAAATATGGGTCAATTGTATATACCTGGTAAGCCCATGGCCTTTACAGCAGAGTAAAGTAATGTGATGACTAGTAACATGACACATTATGTAAATGTTAGTAAATTGATTGCCACCGTGAGTTACCCCTCGCCTAGGCTGATGCCTAAATATGGGTTAATTGTATATACCTGGTAAGCCCAGGATCCTTGCAGCAGAGCAAAGTAATGTGAGGATTAGTAATATGACAATATTAGTAAATATTAGTATATTGATTGCACCCTGAGTTACCCCTCCCCTAGGCTGATGCCTAAATATGGGTTAATTGTACATACCTGGTAAGCCCCTGACCTTTACAGCAGAGTAAATTAATGTGAGGATTAGTAACATGACAATATTAGTAAATATTAGCAAAATAAGTAAATTGATCGCCACCCTGAGTTACCCCTCCCCTAGGCTGATGCCTAAATATGGGTTAATTGTATATACCTGGTAAGCCCCTGGCCTTTACAGCAGAGTAAAGTAATGTGAGGACTAGTAACATGACAATATTATTCCTCACTTGTAAGTACATGACGATATTATCTGGCATTGAACGATATTATCTGGCATTGAATGAACCACTTAGCTATATCAAGGTCAATCCTCTTAAGAAAGTCACACGGACACAAATTTTGTTTTCTGGGCTATTGACACAGTTGTGTGGTCCCATTTAATCAATATGTTACTGACATAATTATGTCACACAGTATCAATTCACTCACTTGTGTCGGATAAAGGTGCTATCAATCAGATTCCTCGTTTCACCCATTGTTGGAGTAGCTGTATCTGTTGGAATTGAAAAGAAATCGTGAACCACGCGTCACGAGCTACTATTGTTGTATAACAATTTAGTTCTTATTAAGGACTATGTCACTTTTCTTGCGAATATTCTGCTTCAAGTTAAGGAACAAGTGTTCGGGCATTATCGTGTATAGAAGAATAATAAAAAAATTATTATTCTTCGATTCAAAATTCGCTCATTTTGCTGCGTAAGTTCTGACATATCACCTGTCCTTGAATACTTGGATTACATAGTTTTTAAACACCGTGCTCCATTTTAGACATAACTATAGTAAGTAAACACTCCATCAACGACATACTGCCATATCCGTGTGCATGTCGCGACCTGAGTTCCATACTGTGTCCAGGTACTAAGGAATTCCATTGCTTGTAGAGCAATGGAGTTCCTTAGTGCTTGGACACGGTGTTGACCTCAGGTCGCGATATGTCTTCTTTGTCGTGTTTTCGTGTTCTGCAATACAATAGAGACATTATTATTATCTGATGATTACTGAAACTCCTACTCCTCGTGTTGACATCGTCATCGAAATTTGCACTAAAGACTGTCTGTATCAAGAATAGTATTTGTACTAATTATCGATTGATCTACCCAAACACGATTAGTGATGTTCTGCTATTAGCTCCCAGTTTCCACTTTATCCAAAATATTTACATTTTTTCATTTCTCCGTCTCAGCTTGATACGTTTATGTTCTTTTATCCTCGACAGACAGTGACAATCAATCCATTTTGGATATTCATCAAATCAACTGTATTTTTTAATATACAATCTTAACTATTTGCCTGCTTAAGCTTACTTTTGCTTATCGTCCCAACTGTGCCATCAGGTTACAAACAGATCAATATGTGTTCCCTTGAATCTTATAGAGCTCGGATTGGAAGTTTCAACTTGAATGTTCTTTGTAGGAGTACAAAATGTAAACTATCAAAAATGAGTTTCACTCGTAGCTCGATCTACCACCTTTTGTACCTCCTAGGTGTCGGATTGAATCAAAGCCTTAACGCTGCGTTCACCTTGCTCATCGCAGTGCTCAGCAATTTGGGGTTGTCTCGCTCAAAGTTCCACAGCATCGACACTCTCAACATTGCACCCTCAAAGAGAATGCACTTATTGGTATCTTTTATTCTTGTTACCATGTTGTTCAGTGTGCCTGTGATTCTTCTACAATCTGGTGACATTGAAACCAATCCCGGCCCAAGCTCTGCCAACTCGGATCTCATCCACAATACCCTGAAAATTATGCATTTGAACATTCAGAGCCTAAAACCCAAAGTAGACATAATCCAATACGAATTCGCGTCCATCGATATTGTGGCCTTATCTGAGACATGGCTGGACGAGAATGATGCAACATCCGTCATTATGGTACCCGGATTCCAGGAGCCACAGCGACATGACCGTTCTACAAGAGGAGGTGGGGTAGCGATATACATAAAAGATGGAATACCGTTTCGACCACGGCCTGACCTACATAATCTAAACACAGAGTGTCTTTGGGTGGAAGTGTTCACACAGCGAACTAAATCATTTTTGGTAGGGGTATTTTATCGGCCACCGAACAGTCCGAATGAGACATGGGAGGCCATATCTGAATCCATTCAAAAAGCTCGGGATACGTCAATTGCTGACCTCATTATAACAGGCGACTTTAATGACAACCAGATGTCGTCATCAAGAGGTGGCGTTTTTGAAATCCTATGTTATTTCAATCTTAGACAAGTCGTGAGCGAACCGACCTGTTTTTCGGAGACTTCGGCATCACTACTGGATTTATTTGTTCTCAGTGATTCCTTATGTATGAAAAACTGTGAGGTCCTTGAACCGATCATTCCAGATATGAAACGATATCATTGTCCAATCTCGCTTGAATTGGAGTTCCTGAAAGCACCGCCCTTATCATTCAAGAGGCGTGTCTGGGATTATTCGCAGGGTAATTATGAAGCATTGAATGAGGCACTCTCCGAAGTCTACTGGGAGTCCATCTTCGACGACCAAGTTCTTGACAATATCGTTTCTAAGTTCACCGATAAATTACTCGATCTGGCATCCAAACATATACCAAACAAAATTGCCACTGTTCGTACAAATCAGCCCAAATGGATGCATAATGAAATACGGTTGCTTCTCAGACAGCGTAAACGTTTGTATCGCATTGCCAAACGTTCAAATACTCAGAATGCCTGGGCAAATTATAAACACAAAAGGAACCAAGTTGTTTCGGAAATAAGGAAAGCCAAAGCCTTTTACTTGTCCAAACTTCAGACCACTCTAATGAGTAGAGAAACACCGCCGTCACAATGGTGGAAAACACTTAAATCAGTCATCGGGAATGCTAAAACTGAGATTCCTACCCTTGCCCATTCCGACCAGATATACTCGTCTAATGTGGAAAAAGCTGAAGTGCTCAATGATCACTTCAGCTCAATTTCAACGGTTGATGATTCAAATGCTTCTCTGCCTAATAAGTCTTCACATGCTCGTCCGACCATCAGTTCTATCACCCTGCAAAGTAACGAAGTATACGCTGCAATGAGATCAATTAAAATCTCTAAGGCATCTGGTCCAGACTTGGTTAGCCCGCGTCTTATAAAAGAATGCAAATCATCCCTTTGTGAGCCACTCACTGTTTTATTCAATATATTACTGAACAAATCATATTTTCCATTGTTGTGGAAAAGGGCGAATGTCACACCGATTCTAAAAAAACAACCGTCCAATTCTGTTACTAACTATAGGCCAATTTCCTTGATTAGTTGCGTTGGAAAACTACTTGAGAAATGTGTTTTTAAACGGTTATGGGAATTCCTTACTGACAATAACGTTCTCAGTCAATTTCAGTCTGGTTTTACACCAGGTGATTCGACGGTTCTTCAACTCACAGATATTTATGATGAATTTTGTCGTGCTCTGGACGAAGGCAAAGAGGTTAGAGTTGTATTTTGCGATATCAGTAAGGCCTTCGACAAAGTATGGCATGCTGGTTTAATACACAAGCTAGAAAATATCGGGGTCTCTGGTGAACTTCTGCTATTTCTTCAATCGTACCTTACAGACAGATTACAGCGAGTTGTTGTAGCGTCTGCGACATCGTCCTGGAGAAGTATAAATGCCGGTGTTCCACAAGGATCTATACTTGGTCCTTTGCTGTTCCTCATATACATTAATGACTTAACTAGTGATATTATGAGCAGCATACGCTTATTTGCGGACGATACTTCGTTATATTTAATCATTGAAAATCCAGAACAAGCCTCGAGAGTAATCAATCATGACCTGGTCTCAATTGAAAATTGGGCAAGACTATGGTTGGTTGAGTTTAATCCCAGTAAAACCGAAAGCATGTTAATATCTCGCAAAAGTAATTCTGCTATCCACCCTCCCTTGCAGTTCGTCGGTTCTACGATATCTGAGGTCCCTGATCATAAACATCTTGGAGTAATACTTAACAGCACATGTACATGGAATGATCACATCGATCATATCTGCACCAAAGCCTGGTCCAGGATAGACTTACTAAGGAAGCAGAAATTCTACTTGGATCGTAGCGTCTTAGAAAAAATATATTTTGCCTTTGTCAGGCCTCTTCTTGAATATGCTGACACTGTCTGGGACAACTGTTCCTTGACTAATGTTCAGGAAATGGAGAAAATACAAATAGCAGCGGCAAGGATTGTCACTGGAGCGACCGTCAGTGCCAGTAAGTCCTCACTTTACACGGAAACGGGTTGGGAGCCCCTCGTAGATAGGCGGCGAAAACATAAATTAATACAATTTTTCAAAATGTACCATCATATGGTTCCTCCCTATTTATCTAGTAAAATCCCGCCTCTTGTTTCTTCGATTAATCCTTCATTAAATCTTCGGTCAAGTCAAAATCACCGCATTCCACGTTGTAGAACCGAACTGTATAGGTCTTCTTTTATACCTAATGCAACTGAACAATGGAATAATTTACCAGTTGTGGTCCGTGAAAACCCATCACTGACAAATTTTAAGATTTCTCTCAATGCCGGTAATAGACGACTACCAAATTTTTACCTTAAATCGAAATCCCGTATAGCCCAAATATACCACTGTAGATTACGACTTCGGTGTAGCAATTTAAAGTCCCATTCGTACCTTAACCACCTATCACCCACTGACTTATGTCAGTGTGGTGAGCAAGAGACATCTGATCATTTTTTCTTGAATTGTCCAGTCTTCGCAGTTGCTCGCTCTGCTACAATTAATCTTCTCCCATTCGACGTGGACACCTCTATACTTCTTTATGGTTCGGAATACCTAAGTGACGATGAGAACCGCCTCATTTTTGAAGCGGTACACGACTTTATACTGACTAGTAAAAGATTCACTGTTGATACCAATGTAGCATCGGGTCACTTCGTATAAAAAATAAGATGTATTAGGAATGTGCTACATTTAGTTAGTCATTGAAGTTGACGACACACACAATATCCACTCCACGCAATACGTTGTCAACCTACAAGTAATCGACTCCAATCCGACTTAACCTGACTTGTAAATTCTTGTGGGAAGTTATGCTCAAGCAGGCTCATATATTTCGTTAACGTACGGCGGCTATGCCCGCATTTCGGTTCACAAGGGGACTTGTGAACTGACGGGCGGACGTGGCCGTTGTACGTTGAAGTAATTCATGATCAACATTGACTTGTACTGTCTGTATAAACTTCTCTTATCTGCCATTGTCATTGTGCTTGTAATTTCGTATTGTGGAGACGGCCTTGTATAAGCTCAAAGCTTACTGCCGAATCCACGCCGATGTTTATACCATCTTTGTGTATACTGTTATTGACATTTATTGACATTTTTTTTTTTGAATAAATACTGTTTAAACTAAAACAAAGGACAATAGAGGAGGAAGTGATCAGTAGTTTCACGTTCACCACACTGGCAGAAGGGACTGGGTGATAAGTGATTGTCGAAAAGGTGGGAGTTGAGACTACTACAATGTGTCCGCAGTCTGCAGTGGTATATTTGAGCCCTGCGCGATTTAGCATTACTATAGAACTTTGGTGGTCTTTGGTTACCATTACTGAGAAACGTTTTAAAGTTAATCAGTGATGAGTTCTCCCGGACAGGTAACGGTACTTTATTCCATTGGTCAGTAACGCTGGGGATAAAAGAAGACTGATACAGTTGCGTTCGGCAGAAAGGTACTCGATGGTTTAGACTGGATCGGAGACTATGTAATGAGTTCGTCGATGAAATAAGTGGACGGACTTTGTTGGAAATATATGGGGGTGACATATGATGATACATTTTGAAGAACTGAATTAGTTTATGTTTACGGCGTCTTTCTTGCAGGGATTCCCACCGTGTTTCCGAATATAACAAGGACTTACTGGCACTAACTGTTGCTCCGGTGATGATTCTTGCTGCTGCAATTTGTATTTTTTCGAGTTCTGCGACATTTGTCAACGAACAATTATCCCAGACAGTGTCCGCATATTCGAGAAGAGGCCTAATAAAGGCAAAATATATTTTTTCCAGGACACAGCGATCAAGGTTAAATTTATGCCTTCTCAACATGCCAATGCGAGACCAGGACTTGGCGCAAATGTGGTCAATGTGGTTGGTCCATGTACATGTATTATTTAGTACGAGTCCTAAGTGTTTGTGGTCAGAAACTTCAGATACCTGTGTGCCACTTAAATATAATGGTGGGTGAGAGTTGGGATTGCTTTTACGTGATATACACATACTTTCTGTTTTATTGGGATTGAACTCGACCAACCATGTTTTGGCCCAGTGTTCGATTGAAGCCAAATCGTTATTGATTATATCCGCGGCTTGCTCCGGGTTTTCAATAACTAGATATAAGGACGTATCATCTGCGAAGAGACGAATACTACTGAGTAAGTCAGAGGTTATATCGTTTATGTATATCAAAAACAGTAGCGGTCCGAGTATAGACCCCTGGGGTACACCGGCATTGACTGGTCTCCATGACGATGTCTCCGAGGCTATCACAACTCGCTGCGACCTATCTACAAGATACGATTCCAAAAATAAAAGTAGTTCACCTGAGATACCAATACTCTCCAACTTGTGGATAAGACCAGCATGCCATACCTTATCAAACGCCTTACTAACATCACAAAATACAACCCTAACTTCTTTGCCTTCATCAAGCGCACGACAGAATTCGTCATAAATGTCAGTTAGTTGAAGGACGGTTGAATCTCTGGGTGTAAAACCTGACTGAAATTGACTGAGAATATTATTGTCACTCAAAAACTCCCACAGGCGTTTGAAGACACATTTTTCAAATAATTTACCAACACAGCTGATCAACGATATCGGACGATAATTAGTGACTAAGTTTGAGGGTTGTTTTTTTTAAAATTGGAGAGACATTTGCCTTTTTCCACAATGTAGGAAAGTAGGAATTATTCAGTAATATGTTGAATAAAATTGAGAGTGGTTCGCAGAGAGAGGATTTACATTCTTTTAGAAGACGGGGGCTTATTTGATCGGGGCCTGACGCCTTGGACACCTTTAACGACTTCATTGCGGCATATACTTCACTGCAGTGTAGGGTGATACTATCAATGCGTTGGGAAACATGGGATGGTGGATCTGGTAAGCGAGCATTCGAGTCATCAACTGTCGATATAGAGCAGAAGTATTCGTTGAATACATCAGCTTTCTCAACACTTGAAGAATATATTTTATTTTGATGAATAAGGGTGGGAATTGCTGTTGCGTTACAGTTACCGATTAAGCTTTTTAGGGTCTTCCACCACAGTGAAGCTGGGGTTTCGTTACTTCTCAGTGTGGACTGGATTTTTGCAAGATGTTATATTTTATTTTGATGAATAAGGGTGGGAATTGCTGTTGCGTTACAGTTACCGATTAAGCTTTTTAGGGTCTTCCACCACAGTGAAGCTGGGGTTTCGTTACTTCTCAGTGTGGACTGGATTTTTGCAAGATGTTGGGCTTTAGCATTCCTGATGGCCGATACAACCTCATTCCGTTTAAGTTTATATTTGGCCCAGGCGTAAGGGAGGTTGATGCGTTTAGCAATGCGATACAGGCGTTTTCTCTGTCTCATTAATAGTCTTATTTCATTATGCATCCATTTCGGTTGATCGACTCTCGCCGTAATAAATTTGTTAGGTATATGTTTGGATGCAATATCGAGTATTTTATCAGTGAAATTAGTGACTATGGTATCGAGACATAGGGTGTCAAAAATGGAATTCCAGTCTGCTTTTGAGAAAGCCTCGTTCAATTCATCATACTTACCCTGAGAGTAAAGCCATACCCTCCTGCGGAAATAAGGGGGTTTTGGTTTCAGAAATTCGATTTCAATTGAAATTGGGCAATGATAGCGGGTCATGTCTGGAATAATTGGTTCGAGGACTTCACATGTTTTCACGTTGATTGTATCACTGACAGCATAGAGATCTAACAATGAAGCGGATGTTTCAGTAAAACAAGTTGGTTCACTCACAAGTTGTCTGAGGTTGAGGTAATTGATTATTTCAGAAAAGCTACTTCTTGGGGATCCCATTTGGTTGTCATTGAAATCACCCGTGATCATTAGGTCACCAACTGACGTATCTCTAGCTTATTCGATGGAGGCTGATATGGCATCCCATGTATCTGGGGGACTGTTTGGTGGACGGTAAAATACTCCTAATAATAACGACCTACCCCGTTTAGTAAATACTTCAGCCCATAGGCACTCCGTATTCGGCATATCAAGATCCGATCTGTGTCGAAACGAGATGCTGTCTTTTATGTAAATGGCAACCCCACCTCCCCTTGACGAACGATCGAATCGCAATGGTTCATGGAACCCATGAAGTTGGACATCGGATGAGGTATCATTGTTCTGAAGCCATGTCTCACTGAAAGCCACAATATCAAATGATGCAAATTCACATTGTACAATATCTAGTTTAGGTTTAAGGCTCTGAATGTTAAGATGAACTATTTTTAAAGTTTCTTGATTGTGATCTGAATTAATAGAATTTGGACCATGGTTGGTTTCAATGTCACCTGATAATAATAAACTTATGACCGAACAGAAAAAAAACGACGTCAATAGAACCAATGCAGTTAGAACGTTTAGTAATGGTCTAGCCTTCGAGACAATCAAACAATTTGAACGATGTGGAGTTGGTTCAGTGGAATCTACACTGAGAGGGGTAATAAACACATTTGATTGCCCAATGAACAAGGCAAACATTGCAGTGAAGCTTTTATACATCTCAGCTCCACTGAGACGCAAGAGCAAGTAAATTAAGATGCATGCAGATCTATCTTTCGGCAGACAATGCCTTAAGCTTCTAGAATAAACTGTAAGGTTGTTATTTCCTATTCGGGCACGGTATAGTGCAAGAGAACACATGAAGAGTAGTTGTAGTATCGGAATTAAACTGTATTCAAGCTGGTATAAAAAGAATTGGCGTAGATTAGAGAAGAGAGTGTTTGAGTTTAAGACTAGAAAGTAAAGGTTACAAAAGGACACTAAAAAAGATTAAAGTAATAAAGTATATACAAGGTAACTTGAGTGTTTAAAATGGGGTAGATTTTCTAGACTCCCTCAACAAAGTCAAAAATTATATATTTACACATAGTGGAATATCAGTATGAGATGATGAGTTGAATGGCTACACTTTAGGCCTAAATATTGATTTCGACTTCACTCATTTCCGATAAAGGAATGTCAATGGGAAGTGCGAGATGCACAAGATTCATTAAGAATTATATATACCATTGTACCAAACAGTGACACTGACAACAGGAGCGGCACGCCCTTCCTACCACGAAAGTGTCGAAAGTTGGCTGGAAGAAAGCGCCGCTACATTTGTATTACATTCAACAATGGCATGGAGGAGGGTGGATCCACCCCTAATAATAGATCCATCTTGCAACAAATACGCTAACACGGATACGAGAGAAAGAAATTGCAGGACCAGCATTTGCAAGAGGGAATTAAGGGCGCTTTGGTTTAAGTAAAACCAATCGGGAGAGGTTTGCTTTCCTGGCTTCAGAAGTATGTGAAAATAATATGAAAAAATGGTTTGATAAAATATATTGAGACTAAAGAAATAAATGAAAAAAATAACGCCAAAGATCATGACGCCTCACGAATGTTATCAGTTGGAATGTATATCCCCCGACGGAGGTCCAAACAAATTTGATGAAGCCCTATTGATTGGCTTCCATTGAATTTTAATCAGTCAGTGAGTGGTTTGCTTTACTGACCCCTTGAAGCCCCATTGGTTGGCTTTGATTTAAGTAAAACCAATCGGGAGCGGTTTGCTTTTCTGGCTTTAGAAGTATGTGAAAATAATATGAAAAAATGGTTTGATAAAATATATTGAGACTAAAGAAATAAATGAAAAAAATAACGCCAAAGATCATGACGCCTCACGAATGTTATCAGTTGGAATGTATATCCCCCGACGGAGGTCCAAACAAATTTGATGAAGCCCTATTGATTGGCTTCCATTGAATTTTAATCAGTCAGTGAGTGGTTTGCTTTACTGACCCCTTGAAGCCCCATTGGTTGGCTAAGATTTAAGTAAAACCAATCGGGAGCGGTTTGCTTTTCTGGCTTTAGAAGTATGTGAAAATAATATGAAAAAATGGTTTGATAAAATATATTGAGACTAAAGAAACAAATGAAAAAATAACGCCAAAGATCATGATGCCTCACGAATGTTATCAGTTGGAATGAATATCCCCCGACGGAGGTTTATGACGGAAAATATTTTACACCACGTAGAAATTGTGTGTTTTACCTTCTGAACCTCTACATTGTGTGAAAGGTATGAAAAATTAAAAATAAAAATAAAAATAATAATAAATAAATAAATAAATAAATAAATAAATAAATAAATAAATAAATAAATAAATAAATAAATAATAAATAAATAAATAATTAGATAAATAAATAAATAAATAAAAATTAATAATAATAATAATAATAATAATAAATCAATAAATATATAAATAAATAATAATTTTATTTAGGAAATACATAGACCTGATTGAAATTGGAACCTATTTTGTTTTAGGGCATATATGAACTCTGGCACTCGCCTGTGTGTGTTTGAGGTTAAAAAATCGCACTGGCACAGACATTTCCTACTGAAACGTTTTTTTCTTTTAATATGCCGCCGAAAAAAATTGTTTTCATTTACTGAACCCCGATTGGTTTCAAACATGACAAAAAAGTTCATAAAATTGATTTAAACTAAGTGATGAGCTTAGGAACTGGTTAAACTGACTGGCAAAAATTGATGTTATTCATTGATGGGCTCTAATTTAGTCCTTACAAGGATGTTACGCAAGCTTTTGTTTTTCTTATAGGCGATAACAGGTCGAAGATTCAAAGGTTCATTTAATTTAGCATTGGTAAAATTGAATTCATCTTTTAACATTTTTGCTATTTCGATATTCATTCTGTTGTACGTTAAAGTGAAAGGAATGAGGCCAGAGGGTTTGAAGCGTATTGATCCAAAAAGCTTCACGTTTTTTTTCTAAATTCATCCGTTTCTTCTAATGTGTCTTTAATTGGTGGTTGTTCAATAGGATGGATTTCGAAATCGTCCAAAGAATGGCCAGGAAGGTTGAAATGTTGTGCTACTGGGGCATCAGCATTATGTTTTATATCCTGTTTGTGTCTAGTAGCACGTTCTCGGAAAGGATTTTGACTTTGACCAACATACTGTTTCCGACAGCGCTTACATGTGATAAGGTAAATAATGTTTGGTGAATCGCAATGGAGGGGGTTACGGATCTGATGATGATTTTTCGTTTGTTCGGAGGAAAATTCCTCTTTCTGATCAGACATAAAAGTATGCAATCTACATCGAGGCTTTTTGCAATTAAATACCGCGCCACTACCATTCTGCAACGGTCTGTTGTGTTCAATCTTCAGTGGTTCGAAATCAGAGGTTTCAGCTGGACTTTCGAGCTTTTTCAAAGTTTGAGATTTTAAGGTACGCAAAATGCGCAGTGAGTATCCTCTCGATCTGAGGGCGTCAAATAGAGTAGAACAAGCCTCATTGAAATTTACCTTATCACTTGAATTGCGGTGGAAACGAATGAGTTGTGATTTGATGATACCTTTTAATGTATGTTGAGGATGAAATGATTCTGTGTGCAACAATTGATGTGAATCAGTTGGTTTAAAATATACTTTATAATCTAAATGACTGGACGCCTGAAATTGCTTGCCTTTATACACGGTCACATCGAGAAAATCAACAGAATTTTTACTGATAGTAGCTTTCAATTTAATATTTGGATCGTGATTGTTCAAAATTTCTAAAAATTCATCAAAATCTTCTTTTGAATGTTCCCAAATAATAAAAATGTCATCTAAATACCTGAGATATACGAGAGGATGCTTTGCACATTTGCTTAAGGCATTTTCCTCCCATTCCGCTACATAAATGCTTGCACAA